>CM060694.1:149339082-149999427 GCA_030686995.1 Artemisia argyi
ATTTTTAAAATAGATTGTATTTTAAAACTTGTAACGATCTATGGAATTTGAAAAATATTTAGAAGGGGAATTTACGCGAAAAACACCATTATTTGAAAATGACCATTTCCTTGAATGGAAAAACAAATTTGAAAATTATGTGAAATCAATAGATCCTGATATTTGGCATATCATTTCAATTGGTGATCTTAAACCAACCAAAATGGATTTTGAAAATCAAATAATAATCTTCAAACCAAAATTGATAAAAACACTAAAGCCAAATTACTTATTTTCAAAACTCTACCAAGAGTTAAATATGAAAGATTATTTCGTTGTAAAACGGCAAATGATATTTGGAAATGTCTTTTAAAGTTCCACCAAGAGAAATGTAAAACCAAAGATGATAAACGTGATATTGCACACGAAATAGTTAATCTATAAAATTTAGTAAATAAATATTTAGTTGAAATAAACACATGTACTACTAGTTCAAATGTGATCATTGAAGGTATCTATAACGAAGAATACATGAGCCAAATCCGAAGAAAGAGCGTTAATAAATCATGGTGCAACAAGTGCAAAGAAGACGATGATAATACGGCTTGTGAGAATATTCAAACAAATGTGAACACAAGTATTGATGGCAAGGACAGCATGCTTCTAGATCCAAGCAAAGCTACAAACAAAACATGGAGCGACATGGACAATAGAATTGATCACCGTATAGCATGTGAAGAATGTACAACTACAAATAAGGTACAATCGAAAACCAAACATTTTTTCTATGATCAATTTATATTAGAATTTTCAAAAATAGAAAACAACTTCAAACATTTTTGCAACATTGACTCAAAAATTAGTTTTAAAAATTAATTTTCAACATCCGCTGAAAACAATTTTGAAAAAGAAATAATTTTAGAAGATAAAATGTCTAGACTTGAAAGTAATTTTGAAATTGATCTTGAATGTAAAAAATGTCAAGACTACAAACATGAAATTAAAATGGAAAATGAAAAAGCAAAAACATTGGTAAAATTCGAAAATAGTTCTAAATCTTTAAAATATCTTCTCAACATTCAAAAGTCATTTTATGATAAAACCGGTTTAGGATTTACTGCAAATGATTCTTTAACAAATATATCAAAACAAATAAAATTTGTTAAATCTGGTGGAGAAATTTAGAACTAATATTATTTACACTCATTATTTATCCTCTAGTCAAGAAAGTCATTGTTTGTTAATTAAAACAAACTGTTGATAAATTCTTGTACTTCTCGACGACATCCTCATCATGTGCATTTAAATGCAATTGATGTTCTCAACTAACCAACTCGGACCCATGAGAATCTGGGTACCAAGCTTTTTATCATGTTTAGGTAATTAACGAACGAAGAGTCTATTACGTGTTGATTTGCTCATCTCGCTCTATTACCTTTAACGGCTATTGGTTCCTATCACTATGTTTTACATTCCGCAAATGTTTTGCCTATGACGTTGTTGCGGTCATTTATTGTCTCGGCATTTTGTTCTTCACTCTTGGAGTATTGGTATCATGGTGTGTCCGTTGCTATTTGTAGTTGAAGGCTCCAAAGCACAATTATTCTTAGTCTTCACGACTTGTAATGATTGGTGTGATCGATTAAGCATTTCGGATAAAGCTCCCTTGATTTCTATTGCGTTGGAATGTCACTTTGCTACTTCGACATGTTTTGGACAAACTTTTAAGATATCTTCCATTTCCCTCATGCCCACTCTTAAAGAAAAGCTGGACCTAAGATAAGTTTTCTTTTCAAAAACTTGCCAATATTACATTATATTTAAGAATGCTTTAATTAGTATGTGAATATGATTTAACTTATAAGTTGCCATGCTTTTAGATCATTAATACTAATATATGCATATATGATATTAGCATTATTAACCTTCTTGTTGTTTAGTCTATTATCATTTTTCTTAGTCTTCATCTATATTGAAAATCCTCTATGATCTATAGTAGAATACTTTCCATTTAAGCTATATGATCTTACTAGTTGCATTAATAGATGTATTATAATTGAGACTTGTTAGTAACTTGATATTATGATGTTCTTTGCTCATATATATATATATATATATATATATATATATATATATATATATATACACACACACACATGTCTATCTTGTATCCATAAATAATTTACTTTGTCCCTTTTTATCTCATTGCATTTAGATCATAAATATCTACCATCTCTCTTTCATATCTTTAGTTGTCATTAGAGATGATTATGTGTGACAATGGGCTTAATTGATTCTCTTGAGCATGATAAGTTTCCATTTCAAATCCTTCACTTGCAATTTCTTGTTATCATGATCAAAACATTATGTTTAAAACGTCTCTCTCTTTGAATAAAAAATCTTTCAAATATCTATATTATTTTTCTTCAAACAATTTGCTTAACTATAATTTCTCATAACCTTATTTTAATCAAAAACAAGATTGAAATTTTTTATTACATGTTATGAAACAAAGTTCAATTTATTTTATTGCAATGCACACTTGAATTTATTTCAAAACATTGTTGAATAAAACTAAAAACGTTTTGCTTAAAACACATTTGATTATCTCACATGTGTCATACACTTCTATGGAAATGACATTCACAATTTAATCAAATCATTTCATTAGAATCATGGCTTGCCCATATGGATCTTGTTTGTAACAAGTTTTGAAGTCCATATAATCATATCCTCCTACTTGTTACTTGTTAACTATCATCAATATGTTTGCACTAGACTACATGTTATCATCTTCATATAGTTACACATTTAACTAGTTTGCCTTATTGCCTCCTTAGTTGCATATCTTAATTGATAAATTAATAGATAGCATGATTATTAGAAATTAATTATCTAATTTAATTATTTCTATATCACTCTCTACATTCATGAATAGTATGCCCTATATTGCCTCAAAGAGTTGAACTTACTTAAATCCAAATCCAAAAACACAACCTTTTTGAAAATTTTCTGCCAAAAACCCATTTCTGGCATTCTGGGAATCACCAGATGGGCGGCCCCCTTAATTATATAAGGAGGCCCCCTTAATGATTAAGGGGACCGGCCCCTAATTAAGGGGACCGGCCATCTGATGGTCGGGAATACTGTTTTTTTTATTTCTTTTTGACCCATTTCAGCCTATACTTCCCAAAATTCACAAACATATTTTGTCCCATGCTATCCCTCAAAATTTACCTTCCTAAATCACATTTCTCATACACTATAAATACCCTCTTCCCATCGTTAATGCCATCACACCCAACCATGTCATCTCTCAACAACCAAAAACCTAAGATTTCAAGAACCGCAAGGACCTCCGTCAAACCCGTTTGGAGGAGGAAACTTGATTCTTGTCATAACTCAAATGATGTTGTTCCAAGTCAACCAACTACTAAACCTCAAACCCACAATAATGACTCATCTCACAACCTATCACCCATTCATTCCCTCATTAATGCTTCTTCTTATGATGAGCATGCTCAATCCCAAAAAAACAATCCCAATCTCTCAATCAATACTTCACATGTTGCTCATTCAACAAAACACCACTCACTCATGGAGAACTTCTTCCACCCATTTCATGTTTTCATGACTACCCAAGCTCAACCATGTCTCCACCACTAAGAGTACCACCACCACATCCTACAACTTCACATGCCATTCCTATGTTGCATGGTCAAACCTTCACCCAAGACAACCATCATGTTCCACCATCATCACCTTCCTCCGAACACTTGAAGTTCGTTGAGGAGCTAAAAGAGGCTCATGAGCTTAGTACTCTTTTAGCATTACATCTTGCTCAACACAATTTGGATCCACCCCAATCAAGCTCACCATCATCACCACACAACATCAACCAAATTGAGAAGCATGTCAACAATTGCCCTTGTTGCATCTTCCTTCAACAACAAACCATTGCTTTGAATGAGCACTTCACTTGGATTGAGTATCTTCTTACAAGATCTCAACAAACACCATCACTTGAACAACATCAAAAACCTCAATCAACAAACCCTACTTCAAATCCACCACCTCCAAGTTCCACATCTCCAAACTCACCAACATCCATGCAACCAAAAGTTTATCTCCACTAAACCACCAAGCATTTTATATGCTTATGTTTCTCATTTTCAAATAAAATTCTGCAACCATTTTGGGATTCAAGAAAGTTTGGTGACACTCCTTGTTGGCACATTAGGATGCTCCACTTAGTTTAGTATTTTATATTTATGGCCTTTGTAACAATGATTATGGGTTGACATAATCATTTTCTATTAATGAATGAATTAATATGTGTTTCTAATTATCTTTTGCCAAGTTTATTATTTGTTGGTATTATGATATATGTGTTTGCTTGTGCCATGCTTGTGATTCTAATATTTTTCTTGCAAGAATTCCATTTCTCGAACCCTTGGTGCCCTCAAACGAGGGGGAGCATACATCAAGGGGGAGCCTCCTTCTTATTGGCTTAAACCTTTTTGGTTCTACAAAAAGGGGGAGAAGTGAATATAAACACACTAAATACTTTGTCTAAAAATTAATTTTTAGATTTAATGAGTTTAGGTTTTGTAATCGTCAAAAAGGGGGAGATTGTTGATATAAATAAATGACTAAAAACGTTATTCATATCTTTCGATATCTCTATGTTTTGATAATCACAAAACGAAAACTCATCAAATCCAAAGATTATGACATAAACAAGTATTTAGTAGTAAATACTCATCTTCACCATCTAATCACTTAAGGTATGAATAAACAAAGTGTCTAATGCATTATAAGATCAAAGGACCACTTTTGTTAATCACTAAATATTTATAAAATGTCACAAAACATTTTATATCTTTTGTAAAACATTTTTGGCATTAAAAGAATATGTTTAATTCATTACATATTTATGAATTCAAATTTTCAACCAAAAATGGCAAATCTAATCCAGAAAAATTTCCCTCACAAAAGGACAAGAAAATCCAACGTTCAGGAGGGCGGCCCCCTTAATTTTACTAGGCGGCCCCCTTAATCATTAAAGGGACCGCCCCCTAATTAAGGGGACCGGCACGCTCCAGAACAGTATTTTCTGGCCCTATAAATATTGGATCATTCTACATATTTTTCTCACCTTTTTGCACTAGAAACTTTCTGATCTAAACATCCATTTCCTTTCTCTAAAAATCCCTTGATCTTATATACTTTGATCTTTGTTTCAAAGTGATTCAAGCCTCAACACTCAAGTGTAAAGAGAAGAATACTTCTATTAGAAGTATTACAACTTAGTATCATCTTGCTATCTAAGTTGTTTGTTTATTTCATCTTGTTGATCTTTCATATTTTGGTGAATAAGGTGTATGTATTAGTTAGCTAGATTTAGTTGTAGAATCTAGAATTGTTGTAAGTGTGAAGTGGAAATTGAAGTGAAGAAGTAGTGTTGGATAGAAGTGGAGATAGGAGATAGTAGCAATAGTGACTAGTTGTGAAGTAATTAAAGCTTCCAAGTGGAGAAGACTAGAAGACATTAGTAGATTGAAGTTGTGAAGACTCTAGTGGCTTGAAGGTGTGAAGACATTATTGGTTTGAAGTTGTTAAGATGTTAGTGCCTTGAAGTTGTGAAGTTGCAAGACATTGAAGTCGTGAAGAAGGTGTGGTGTGATATTTGTTGTGAGATTGGTTCTAGCTACGATTAGAACTCGACATCTTGCTTTGTGTCGTAAATTGGTGTAAGCTTTTGGTGTGTATGGTTTTCTCCGCCATAAGGGAGGTTATTGACTTAGTGAAGAAAACTCTCGAGTTCGGTGCTCGGGGAGTGGAGTAGAGCAAGGAAGGTGTCCTTGTAGCCGAACCACTATAAATCCTTTGTCTCTCGGTTTGATCTTTCCATCTCTCACTCTTTGCATGCTTACTTACTTGCTTCTCGTACATTGTTATAATTGTGTGTTGTGCATATATTGATTTCACATAAAGATCAAACTAGGTTCCATTTAATACATTAATCATACATTAGTAAAATATAAGCATATACAATTATTAAAACACATATACATATATATAAATACAAACTTATAATTAAGTGAGATATATGAAATTATAATTTCTATTCAACACTTTAAATAAGTAGTATCTATGTGATATATGTGAATTAATTTGTATCTACACTTTAGCTTCAAAGGTTTATACAATTACCATCAATTCTTTGAAAGCGAACTTTTATTAAACGAAAAAGACGCAAAACTATTCAACCCTCCCTTCTAGTTTTCCACAATTGGTATCAAGAGCCACGTCTAGCAAGATTTTTAAAATAGATTGTATTTTAAAACCTGTAACGATCTATGGAATTTGAAAAATATTTAGAAGGGGAATTTACGCGAAAAACACCATTATTTGAAAATGATCATTTTCTTGAATGGAAAAACAAATTTGAAAATTATGTGAAATCAATAGATCCTGATATTTGGCATATCATTTCAATTGGTGATCTTAAACCAACCAAAATGGATTTTGAAAATCAATATAATAATCTTCAAACCAAAATTGATAAAAACACTAAAGTTAAATTACTTATTTTCAAAACTCTACCAAGAGTTGAATATGAAAGATTATTTCGTTGTAAAACGGCAAATGATATTTGGAAATGTCTTTTAAAGTTTCACCAAGAGAAATGTAAAACCAAAGATGATAAACGTGATATTCCACACGAAATAGTTAATCTAGAAAATTTAGTAAATAAATATTTAGTTGAAATAAACACATGTACTACTAGTTCAAATGTGATCATTGAAGGTATCTATAACGAAGAATACATGAGCCAAATCCGAAGAAAGAGCGTTAATAAATCATGGTGCAACAAGTGCGAAGAAGACGATGATAATACGGCTTGTGAGAATATTCAAACAAATGTGAACACAAGTATTGATGGCAAGGACTGCATGCTTCTAGATCCAAGCAAAGCTACAAACAAAACATGGAGCGACATGGACAATGAAATTGATCACCGTATAGCATGTGAAGAATGTACAACTACAAATAAGGTACAATCCAAAACCAAACATTTTTTCTATGATCAATTTATATTAGAATTTTCAAAAATGGAAAACAACTTCAAACATTTTTGCAACATTGACTCAAAAATTATTTTTAAAAACGAATCTTCAACATCCGCTGAAATTTTTGATTGCGTTTTAAGCGCGTATCAAATTAATACAAAGTAACGATATTGTCGCAACACAACCTCCCCGTCAGCGGCGCCAAATTTTTGATTGCGTTTTAAGCGCGTATCAAATTAATACAAAGTAGACGTGAGTGAATTTACCAATCAACTTTTAGGAAAAGGGAGACTTGTAAAAACTCGTGAATACAATATATATATGTGATACCGGGTAAGTGATTACCCGGGTCGTGTCCCAACGAGGTGTGAATGGGCAATATCGTGAGAGATTCAAGATTAAAATGCTTGTAAGGATGTTGAGAGATTATTTGGTATTGTGGAATTACGATAAATTATAAATAACAAACGAAAATAAAATAAACGCAACTACACTAGGAATACAAAACAAGGAATGATAAATAATACTTAAAAACTACCTAAAAGTCTACGGGAACAATAATCGGGAACAGGGGGAAACCTAAAACGTAATCTAATATTTAAAAACGTAAAAGTTATTTAAATAAAACGCGAGAGCGCAAAATAAAAATTGAATTTAATGCTACACTAATCCTACAAGTGTAAAAATGATTTTTCTACGTTCCTAATGTCAAAAGAAAATTTTGGAAAAAAGAAAAAATATTTTTTGTCTTTCATATTTTTATTACGAATTAATTACTAAATAAACTAAATAAAAAGATAAAAAAATACTAAAACTTATTTAGAAATTCTGGAATTTTTTGTAAAAGTCTGATGTACTAATAAGAAGCAAGGAAAAATATTACAATGGAATAAGCTGTAGTAATAAGCAGATAATAAGCAAAACTGAAACTACTCTAATTAATAAGCTGAACAAAAAAAACTTATATAAATATAAAATAAAAGGAAACTAAATTAAAAGTGTAGATAGCACAGATGGTGTGATGTTTGCTGTGTGTACAGGGTACCTAGAGGTCATGGGGTCGAATCTCACAAACTCAACCTTTTTGCAAATATTTTTTTTAGTTTTTCTTTTTTGGAAATGATAAAGTACTGAAAATGATGGACTTTTGAAAAGATATTTTTTTTTTTTACACAAAATAAGCCAGAAAACAGATCCAAAAGCCTACAGTTGGAAATTTTAAAAAGAATCAAAGGAAATCTTAGCTGTTAATGGATACAAGCTCTCATAAGCTACCGACACTTCCTAATAAGCCAACAACAATCTCAAATCACCTAATGGACTTAGCTAAACCAGAAAATACTAAGAACAAGATCTATTTAGCACTTTGGTATGAATAAACTTGGGCAGACTTGTACAATCAAACAACCCAAGGCAGTCCAAAGGGGGGGGGGGTTTGCAGCCCTAAGTAACTCGACTAAAAGAGACTCAAAGTCCAAAACAAGCTCAAGAGAATAAAATCTATACTACCAATAACTCATACCATCAATATCAAAAGCTAACATTAACTAAAACTTACCTAAAACCTAGTCCAAATAAGGCTGCTGAGGGCTGTTGGGATAGGCTGATACAACAGGCCAAAGGGGGCAATTTTGGCTATCCTAAAAGCTTGCTACTAACTGTAATAAGCTAACTAAGGGGCTGAATTAAGGGAAACCTAAGCTAATCCTAACTAGGTGAGTCCTAAACAAGCTAAAAGGGACAGTGATATGCAAATTGAAAGACTAAGAAGCACTAATCAATCCTAAACTAGCCTATGGCTGCAACAAAAAGTGGACAAAGGGGCATATTGAGAGGACCTAATAAGCAGTAAAAAAAATTCATAAAAATAAATTAAAAATATAAGCATGAAGATGAGCATACAAATAAGCTATGGACCAATTCTCAGGTCTTAACTCCTAAAAACAAACAAATAAAAGTGATGGTCAAAGTGGTTTTGGGCATGTAGTACCTGATGTAGCAGGCCTGGGGGGGGGGGGGGGGGGCTGTTTGTAGCTCACGAAAAGGGAACCAAATGAGCTTAAAATACTAAACAAGCCTAAACACAAAATCCCTATACTACTAACTATTAATAAAGACCAAAATCCAAACTTAAATCTATCTCTAACCTGCCTAGAAGTTGGATCAAAGGGGGATGTTTTGGGTCGGTTGGCTGCTGAATGTAGTGGTGAAAATAATGGGTCAAAATGGGATAAAGTAGGCAAACAAATGGGTTTAAAAAAAAAACTAAAAAAAGTTGAGAAATATAAAGTCTACACTGCTATCTTCCTATAAAACTGAAGTTAAAACTTAAAACCTTATGTTACTTGCCTAACTTTGATGATGAACATGGGCTGATGCATAATTGAAATGCAGAAGTGAAGATGGGACGAACCATATTTCTTTACGGTACCTAGCTCAGAACCTAAATTCAGATTCTAACTGTCATATGACCTAAAGCAATTCACTTAAACACTTAAAATCTATTGATGTAAGATTTGGCTAAGTAACTCAGTTAGGAAACATAAAACTTGAGAAATTCAAAAAAAGGCTAAGAGACAAGAAAAATGCTAAAAGCAACTGCTAAACTACTAAACATACTGAATTAAAGCTGTCTAGATGTCATTTGCAATCTGAAAATGGCCAATGGATGAAGGTTAAGCTAATGCCAAACACTATTTTAAAGGGGTGCCTGATGAACTTTTCAACAAAAAACAATTTTAGAAGCTAAAACTCAGTTAAGATATTGTAAGCAGACTTTAAATGAACTAAATGAGAAATAGTAAGCTTAGCAATAAACACTATATAAGCAACAAAAATGAGTAGCTGCAATGAAAAAAAAAAAAACTTTAAACTTTCATTGGATAGAATTAAAGAGTACAAAAGACTTTTGAAAACTAAAGATACTGAAAACTTAGAACTAAAAAAAACTACTCCTCAACTACCTACTGCCTTTCAATGGCATACAACATGCTCAATTTATACTAAAAAAGGAAAACTAGGGTTCCTGCTCTTTCTTTTCCTTTTCCGAGTTGTGTTTCTTGTGTGAGTGAGAGGAGCTTTTGACCAATCTTTGTGCTTCTATTCCTCAAACTCAGTCTTTGGATTGTCTTGGAGCCAAAGGGGGCTTTTGAGCCGTTTGATTAAATGGATAGATGTGGATTGCTGAGGTGGAGGTGGATACCCGTGAGGGAGGTGGATCGGTATTGGTGAGGATACCCGTGAAGGGGGAGCTTTTGAGGAGATGGGATGGAGTGTTGCAGGGGGAAAGCTTGGAGAGGGTTATTGTTTGGCGGGTAAAGCAGGGTGAAATGGGGAAGAAGAGTTATTTGACTAGAAAAGTCAAAACAGGGTGAGGGCGTTTTATTGTTTCTAGGTGTGAGGGGGACTTTTGGATTGGGTTGGTTTGAGTGTTGGATTAGGATAGTGTTTGGATTGGGCCAAAGTGATGGTGTAGGTTTGAGTGTGATGTGAGCTGCAAGGGTGAGTGGGATTGGATTGGTGTTAGTTTATTAATAGGATTAGTATTATTAGGATTTTAGGTTTTGTAAAAATATTTTTATATATTTTTTTAATTTTATTTATAATAATAATAATAATAATAATAATAATAATAATAATAATAATAATAATAATAATAATAATAATAATAATAATAATAAGTTACTAAGAAAATAAAAGATAAAGTAAAAAAGAAAATTAGAAGGTTTTGACAAAAATGGTTTTGGAATTTTTATTTTGAAAATGGAATTTGGTTTTGAAAATGATTTTGGGTTTTGACTTTGAAAAAGATTTTGCATTTAAGCTTTCGGAGTTTTTGGGTAAAAGGGTATTTTGGTAATTTTGAGATTAGGTTGATGGTAAAGGTGATTACGGGTTTCGGTTTGGTTATCCACACTCCCCTCAATGTCACATTCCCGGGATTGACTTTACTTTTGACATTTTGTCCTTTTCTTTGTTTTTCTTCAAAAATGTGTTGAAACGATCCGGTAATGCTCTATTATGCTTCGTTTCTCATCCAAGCTCCGGCTTTTGACAATTTTCCAAATCTCGTGCTCGTTTTTGTCTTTTTGGCCTCAATTATGTCTGTTTTTGCAATATCCGTTCCTGCACGATCATAAACAGAAAAACACAGTATCTTTGGCATTTTTGGTTAGTTTTTGGTCGTTTTGGTCTTAATTTAGTAAGAAAAAGGTGTGTGAATAAGCACAAACCAAGAACCAAACTTGGACAAAAAATAGTTGATTGTATTTATCTTGGTCCAGAAAAGAATAGTGCTGCTTATAGGTTCATGGTTTACAAATCCAATGTAGAGGACATAAAAAACAACACAATTATAGAATCTGCTGAAGCAGATTTCTTTGAGAATATCTTTTCTTATAAAGATAAAAGAGAAACAAATCTCAAATCCAAGGAAAAGAGTATTTGATGATAATTTGTCTCCAGATCAAAGAGACACCAATTCTGAGGTTCAACAAAAGAATTATAAACTTAGAAGAAGTAAGCGTGTAAAAGTCTCTAAAGACTTTGGACCAGATTATATAACCTATATTGTTAATGAAGAACCACAAACATATAAGGCTGCTATGGAATCATCTGAAGCACCTTATCGGAAAGAGGCTATTCAATGCGAAATAGACTCAATAGTGCATAAGAATATATGGAAATTGGTTGATCTACCTTCGGAACATACACCAATAGGCCATAAGTGGATCTTCAAAAAGAAACTAAGACCTGATGGTACCATAGAAAAGTATCAGGCTCGTTTAGTAGCCAAAGGATACTGTCAAAAAGAAGGTCAAGATTTCTTTGACACTTATTCACCGGTTACAAGGATAACCTCTATAAGAACGTTAATGGCTATAGCAGCAATTCACAACCTGATTATACATCAAATGGATGTGAAAACTGCATTCTTAAATGGTGAATTAGATAAAGAAATCTATATGCAACAAACCGATGGGCTTGTTGTCAAAGGTTAAGAGTATAAGGTATGCAAACTGGTTAAATCTCTTTATGGCCTTAAACAAGCTCCAAAACAATGGCATGAGAAGTTTGATAACACTCTATTATCAAATGGCTATCAGATAAACAAATGTGATATATGTGTCTATGTTAAAAAAAATACAAAAATGCATTTGTCATTATTTGTTTATATGTGGATGATATGTTGACCATGGGAACAAATATGGATGTTATAAACCAAACCAAGAAAATGCTTCATTCTTCATTTGATATGAAAGACATGGGAGAAACAGATGTCATTCATGGTATAAGAATTAAAAAGAATTCTAATGGATACATCCTTACCCAATCTCATTACATTGAGAATACCCTTAAGAAGTTTGGGCACTTTGATGATAGACTAGTTGTAACTCCCTTTGATCCTAAGGTAAAGAAGAACAAAGGACAAAGTGTATCTCAGTTACAATATACTAGGAAGCTTGATGTATATAATGAACTATACACGACCAGATTTGCCATATAGTGTAAGTCAACTTAGTCGATATTCACATAACCTTGGAAGAGATCATTGGGATGCACTAGTAAGAGTGCTTCAATATCTTAAGCATATAATGACTTACGGGTTACATTACACTAAATATCCTCCTGTATTAGAAGGATTTTGTGTTGCCAATTGGATTTCTAACCATAATCAAGGAAAGTCCACAAGTGGCTATGTATTTATACTTGGAGGGGCTGCTGTATCATGGAAATCGTCTAAGCAAACTGTGAATACCAGATCAACTATGGAAGCAGAATTTGTAGCCTTAGACAAAGCTGCTGAAGAAGCAGAATGGCTTAGAACCTTTCTAGAATGTATTCCCTTGTGGCCAAAACCTGTGACAGTTGTGTGTATAGATTGTGATAGTTTGGCTGCTCTTACCATACAAAGAATCAAATCTATAACGGCAAGTCAAGACATATAAGACGTCGCCACAACACGATAAAGGACTTGGTAAGAAATGGAATCATTTCCATCAACTACGTTAAGTCAAAGGAAAATATAGCAGATCCGTTGAGGAAAAGCCCTTTGTAGAGAACAAGTCATATTTACATCGAGGGGTATGCGCTTAAAGCCAACACAATGAGTGACTACTCAATGGAAACCTAACCTAGCAAAATTAGAGATCCCATGGTTTAGGTTCAATAGGAAAACTAGTTGAGAAAAACTCAAAAGTACTAACACACAGGTATGCCCATTCCTATTATGTATGTTGTATGTTTCTCCATTAATGATTGAGGGCTGAATTTTAATTCTTAATAATTCTAATGGCTTTTACAGTGGAATACTACGAAATATTCTTGATTGGCATTACCTATACGAGATTGATGTGGGGTCGCATCTTTGGGAACCAGATGGCTAAGTTCTCTAAAATTCTCATGAATAAGTATATGTTCACGACCGAAATGAACACAACTGTAAGAATCTGTTATTGCATAAATATGATATGTGTGATACTTATTTTCTCGATTTACTATAAAATGTGGGTAGTTCAAGACTTATGTTCACTATCCACAAAGTAGATCCGATATGTACTCACTAGGATAGGTTCAAGTCTAAAAGACACCTAATCTGATGCATGTCATATTACATTTGATGGAAATAGAACAATAAGTAATTATATTATATTCTATTCAAATGTGGGGTATTATTGGTGTTTGAATAGAAAATGAGGGGTATTGTTGGAACATTACTTATTATGGTTTTGTTGTTTTTAGTGTTTACTACGAAATGGAGATTAGTGACAGTTTTTATGTCACTAAACCGTCTCTAATGAACCATCACCATCATAAAGACGTGTCTAATCGAATTGGTGGCGGTCATATCTGTTGAAAAGGCATCACAAAATGAACCATCACAATTGTTTGAACCAGTTTCAGTTAACGATGGTTATTCTGTAGCTAGGTCGTCGCTAATTTTAAACCATTATGACTATTACGAAAAGAGGCATCTCTAAGGCCATTTGAAGGGGTATTGTGACTGTTTTGAAGGGTCACCATGTGCCTATATATAGAGGACAAATTTTTCAATTTGGAATCATCAAAAACACTCAAACATCATCCATTTTCATCATCATAACATATCAGATTCACTAGATTCAAGTTTCATACTTGATTTGATTGTTGTATACTCAAAACAGTTCATACTATGTTGGGAATTCTGTTAAGTAAGAATTCTGCTGACTATTTCTGCTGAAGAGTTGGTTCCTGCTGAAGCAGTGTATTTGCTGAAGACTAGTTTCAGCGTTATTAGTTTCTGCGGATATAGTATTTCCGTATTTTATGTATTATAGTTTGGATATGCATGAGTTTATTTAGGAAGTGATAATGCATATCTTTTAGAAGTTTTAGAATATACATTTCTTGGGAAACGGTTTAGGGTTCCTTGTGTATAAAAGGAACACACGATTATGTATTGCATTAAGTTTCAGAAAACACTCTTATTATTATTAAAAAGATCCATAGAGGATCAAGAGTTCTTAGTATTACACTTGTGTTTGTTTCAAAATACAAGTTACAGAGATTGTCTATTAGTGTGTTATTGATTACAGTGACATAACTAACGATTCTAGAGTGCTCAAGAAGATATATCAAGGTCTTATAGCTCAACAAGTGGTATCAGAGCCTCGAGAGAGTCTCTGCTATACTAAGAAACACAAATCTTACACCTTAAGAATCCAAATAAAAAAAAAAAAAAAAAAAAACATGCTTGGATCTGATGATGAAGTTGACACAACCCAAAACCTTAACACCACTTCTCTTCAACAACTCAACCTCTCCAACAGTAATGCTAAGTTCCCATACTTGAAGAATGCTGAAGAATATCATCTGTGGTCCATGAAGATGCAGAACTGGATCACAAACATAGATTGGAATCTGTGGAAGGTTGTTAAAAAAGGGAATAGCCTGAAGAAGCATGTTAAAGATGCTGATGGGGTTGTTACAATTCTAGGTCCCAAAACTGCTGAAGAGATTCTGGCTATGCAGAGGGAGAGTAAAGTAAGAACAATTCTGCTCCAAGCTATACCAGATGACCACAAGGGTGACTTCCACTTCATGGAGGATGCCAAGGACATTTGGATGGCAATAAAGGCTAGATTTGGTGGGAATGATGAATCAAGAAGGTTGCAGAAGTCTATGTTGAAGCAGAAGTTCCAAGAGTTTCAGATATCTGAAGAAGAGGGAATTCATAAAGGCTATGACAGGTTTCATCGTATCTTAAATCAACTTAATCAGCTGAAGGCTAGACCTGACAACGAGGACTGCAATGCTAAGTTTCTGAGATCCTTGCCGCCATCTTGGTTGCAAGTCTGTATTGCTCTCAAGACCAAGGGTGGGTTGGACATGATGTCCTTTGATGACCTCTACAACAGGCTTAAATCACTTGAGCCTGATGTTAGAAGTCCTATTCGTCCATCCACTCACTCTGCATTTGTTGGCGCCTCTACAAAACCTGTGCATAATGCCTCAAGTTCTTATTCATCAGGAGCATCTTCTCAAACCCAAAGTCAATCTGCTCCTAAATCAAAATCTAGTAGTGTGTTGGATGATATTGTTCATTCATTTGTGGCTGAATATGAACATCAGCAGTTTCTTGCTTATGAGGATTTTGAACAGGTGGATCCATTGGAGATGGAGGAGATGCACTTAAAATGGCAGCTTGCAATGATCTCCATGAACATTAAGAGGTTTGAAACCAAGTCTGGAAGGAAGTTTGGTTTTAATGGAAGAGAGGCAGCAAGGTTTGATAGAAGGAAGGTTAAATGCTACACTTGTGGTCAAGTGGGACATTTTTCAAGAGAATGCAAGGAGAGAAAGTCTGGAGATGAAGTTAGATATGGATCTTATCCAGTGGAAGCAGGGACTACTAAGGCTGCACCTTCAAAGGCTATGGTGACTCTGGATCACCAAATTGATTGGGCTGAGCATGAACCTGCTGGAGAGATAGCTTCTACTTCTTCACAAGTGAATCTGTTGGCATACTCACCTTCAGAGGACAAGAAGGAGCAAGTCTCCTTGATGGGAATCTCTCAGGTACACAACTGTGTGTTTGGATGTGGTGTAAGATACAATGAGCTTAAAAAGGAATATGATGAATTGAAACCAAAGTACAATGAATGTTATATTGAAGTAGAGTCCTATAAAATGGCTTTAAAAACTTTAGAGAAACAAAAAGTCTGGTTTCAAAAGAATCAAGTTAAATATGATGAAAAGATACGAGTCCTAGAGAGTGATTTAGAAGTTGCTAAGATAGACTTAAGACGTACTGAAAAAGAGAAGTCTGACTTAGAAAAGGAAAAACAAGAATTACAAGCTAAATTAGATAAAGAGATAGCTGGTCGTATGAAATGGCAGGAATGGGCATCTAATTTGAGTAAATTAATTAATGGTCGCCAATCTGTTAGGTCTAGAAAGGCATTAGGGTATGAGAAATATATAGACCCTGAAGAGTTAACATATCCTGATATGTCTAGTGTTTTTGACCCTGAACCAGCCTTAGCTTTTCAAACACATGTTAAATATGTTAAGGAAGGGGGAATGAATGCTGTCCCTGGACCTATAAGATGGGAACACATGCCTATAGACCTATCCATACCTATTGACTTTGATGGATCACACCATCTCTATGGCAAAAAGTCAACTGACTTGCCAGACCCTATTAATAAATCTACTGACTTTGTCTCTTGTTGTGACAGTGACAAGTCTTCTGATGAAGGGTCTACCTCATTTGCCAGTTGTGATTCAAGTGAGAAGTCTGACCTGCCCAAGACCACTCCCAAGACCACTCCCAAGACCATACCAAAGACATCACCCAAGTCTCCCTACAAGCCTTCTAGAGTTGCTGCTAATAACAAGACTGTTTCTAATGAAGACTTGTTTTTAAATTCTTTGCAAAATAATACTTTTAGTTATGTTAAAAACAATTCTATTTATCATGGTGGTTTGAATACCTTTTCATGTTATACAACTTCTTTTGGTTTGAATAAATCTTCTAAAAAGAAGAAGTGTTTTGTGTGTGGAAGTAAATATCACTTGATTAAGGATTGTACCTTTCATGAGCAAAGAATGGGTGTATGTTTTAGTCAAGGGAAACCTAGGAAAATGTGGAAGAATGTTAGTGAAATACCGACTTTTGTTCCACATCAGCAGAAATCCAATTCTGCTGAACCACATTCTTCATGGAGAAGATCTAGTACTAGACCTTATGTTCGAACCACTAGTTCTTTCTTTTCTAATGGTTATTGGCCTAATAACTTTGACTCAATGTATTATGGTGGTAGGTATTGGAATACTGCTGTGAAGCCCTCAGCAGGTTGTTCTTGGACAAAGAAGGGACCTAATTTGCGGTACAGGCCCAAGAACAATGGTGGATCTAAAACATCTACATGGCCTATCACTAATGATCCACAAGGCAGGCTCAAGTCAGCAATGACTTGAGTCTCCAATGTGTACTAACTTTTGTATATTTTTTGTTGTTATTGTATGATCACCCTTTAAAAAGTACTGAAGTAGGTATAGTTGATAGTGGTTGTTTTAGAAGTATGTCAGGGAACAAGGACAAGATGCATGACTTTGTGCCCATAGAAGGAGGAGGCACTGTAACTTTTGGTGGTGGAGATGGCTAAATTACTGGGAAAGGAACTATTAAGACACCTTTGTTAGACTTTGAAAATGTTTATTATGTGAAGGAACTAGAGCATTTTAATCTATTCTCTGTATCACAAATTTGTGACACTAAGAATAAGGTTTTCTTCTCTGAGGATGAATGTCTTGTACTCTCCAAGGACTTCAAACTTCCAGAAGACACAACTGTTTTGCTGAGAGTTCCTAGAACCTTCAACTTGTACACATTCAATCTGAATGATGTCAAGCCAGAAGGTGATCTAACATGTTTGGTGGCCAAAGCTTCCCAGGATGAATCTACCAAGTGGCATAGGAGAATGGCTCATGTGAATTACAAGACTATCAACAAGTTGTCTAAACTTGGTCTTGTTCAGGGTCTTCCTTCTAAACTCTTCACCAATGAACACAATTGTATTGCTTGCAACAAGGGAAAGCAACACAGAGCCTCTTACAAAGCCATCAAAGCTGTGAGCACCATTTCAGAACCTCTTCTGTTGCTGCACATGGATCTCTTTGGTCCAACTCCTATCAGAAGTATAGATCATAAGTACTTCTGCCTGGTTATCACAGATGATTTTAGCAGGTTTTGCTGGGTATTCTTTCTAAAAACTAAAGATGAAACAACTCCTATTTTGAAAGAATTCATCATTTTAATTGAAAACCAGCTTAATAAAAAGGTTAAAGGAATTTGGTGTGACAATGGGACAGAATTCAAAAATGTTGTTTTCATAGAATTCTGTAAGTCTAAGGAGATTAGAAGGGACTATAGTACTCCAAGGACCCCACAACAAAATGGGGTTGCTGAAAGAGAAAATAGAACCCTCATTGAGGCAGCAAGATCAATGCTTGCAGACTCCAAATTACCCACTATGTTTTGGACTGAAGCAGCAAGTACTGCTTGCTATGTCTTGACAGGGTATCCATCACTAGATATCATGTCAAGACACCTTATGAACTTCTCACTGGGAAAGTTCCAGATATTCATTGCCTTTTGGATGCAAAGTGACCATTTTGAATACTGCTGATATACTGGGTAAGTTTGATGGGAAAGCTGATGAGGGATATATTGTGGGTTATTCAGCTCATAGCAAGGCCTATAGGGCGTATAATCTAAATGCCAAAAGGATAGAAGAGACCCTTAATCTAAGATTTCTTGAAGATCAGCCTAATACTCAGGGACAAGGCCATTCTTGGTATTTTGACCTAGATTATTTGACTGACTATTTGGGTTATACTAGACATGCTTTTAATCCTAATGCAGGTACCAAAGATCCACATTCTAACCCTGCAGGTTCCATGGATGATGACTCAGACTATGAATCTGAGCCAGATGAACATACCATTGTTGTACCATCTTTTCCACCTAACCATCTTCTAGGTAATCATTCTGCTGCTGAACAAGAGGATGAGTCACATTATGCAGAGGATCTTGCTTGACTAAAGAAGCAAGAACATGCTGCTACTCAGGAAGCTCAGAAACTCAATGAAAAGGTTACATAAGAGACTGAAGCTATCCTACATCAATCAACACAAGCAGTCAGTGGAAACAAGGATACTGCTAACAATTCTACTGAAGGCACACCTATTCCTACTGATAAGGTCAAAGATGCTGATACTAATGATGCACACTCTCCCATTTCTACTGAAGTCTCTGCAGACTTTGAGAAGCCCTTTACAAGATTTCCAAGTCCTTCTGATCTTGGGAATTATCAGTCAAAGCCTGGCCTATTTCAATCAGCTTCTTATGACACTGAGTTTGGGCCTACAGTTAACAACCTTGATGCCATAATTGATGTTCAACCTACAGAAACTAAAAGGATTCATAATGCTCATCCCCTATCAAAGATTATTGGAGATCCTAAAGATCCTGTTAGAACTAGAAGCACTGTAAAGAATACAAAATACGATGAAGTTGCTTTCATCTCTTATGTCTAGATTCAAAAGAGGAACAATCACACAGACTTCAAACATTGTCTGTTTGCATGCTTTCTTTCTAAAATAGAGCCAACTAGTGTTCCTCAAGCATTAGCTGATTCAAGTTGGCTTGAAGCAATGCAAGAAGAGATGCTGCAATTTAAGAATCAGCAGGTGTAGATATTGGTTCCTCTTCCTGATGGTAAATATGCCATTGGGACAAAATGGATTTTGAAGAATAAAAGAGATGCCAGGGGGATTGTGGTGAAGAACAAAGCTAGACTAGTGGCTCAAGGGTTTAGACAAGAGCAAGGCATTGACTATGATGAAGTCTTTGCACCAGTGGCTAGAGTTGAAGCTATAAGGATATTTTTGGCCTATGCCTCTTATATGGGCTTTATGGTTTATCAGATGGATGTTAAAGGTGCTTTCTTATATGGTGAGATTTAAGAGGAGGTTTATGTGACTCAACCTAAGGGATTTGAAGACCCTGATCATCCTGAGTATGTGTACAAGGTTGTCAAAGCTCTCTATGGACTTCATCAAGCTCCCAGAGCTTGGTATGCTAGACTTTCTACATTTCTGCTAAAGCATGGCTACAGAAGGGGTGCCATTGACAAGACTCTATTCCTCAAGAAAGTTAGACTTTATTCTTGTGCAGGTGTATGTGGATGATATTATCTTTGGTTCTACCAAAGAAGCATGGTGTAGAGAGTTTGACGATCTGATGAAGGGAGAATTTCAAATGAGTGCCATGGGAGAACTCACTTTCTTTTTGGGTTTACAGGTTCAGCAGAAACCTGATGGTATTTTCATACATCAGGAGAAATATGTAAAAGATATGTTGTCCAAGTTGGCTATGGAGAATTTCAGGACTGCCACTACTCCCTATAAGGCTCCCAAACCAAAGAACAATATTGATCCTGATCTTCCTGTGAATGTTCATTTATACAGATCAATGATTGGTTCTTTGATGTATTTGACTGCCTCAAGACCTGATATTACATTTGGTGTGAGTGCATGTTCAAGGCACCAAGTCACTCCACTTACCTCTCACTTGAATGCTGTCAAGAAGATTTTTAAATACCTAAAAGGCCAACCCAAATTAGGTCTTTGGTATCCCAAAGAGTCTCCATTTCAGCTAGCAGCTTATAGTGATAGTGACTATGCTGGTGCAAATTTGGATAGAAGATCCACAACTGGAGGTTGCCAATTTCTTGGAAGGAGACTGATTTCTTGGCAATGCAAGAAACAAACCATTGTTGCTACCTCTACTACTGAAGCAGAGTATGTTGCTGCTGCCAATTGTTGTGGACAGGTTCTATGGATTCAGAATCAATTGCTGGATTATGGGTATAACTTTATGAATACTACCATTTTCATTGACAATCAAAGTACCATTTGTATTGTTAAAAATCCAGTTTTTCATAATAGAACCAAACATATTGAAATCAGGCACCACTTTATAAGGGATGCTTATGATAAACATTTGGTTAAAGTGGTAAAAATTCACACAGATGAGAATGTGGCAGATTTGTTAACCAAAGTATTTGATGGACCAAGGTTTCAATATTTGGTGGTCCATATTGGAATGCTTAACCCTTAACTGCAAAGTTTAAGGGGAGGCATAAGCCTCAGGGGAGGCATATGCCTCAGGGGAGGATTATGAGTGTAAACTTTGTAGATTTGTATAATTTGTATAATTTTTGAGTTTTAACACTAACTTCTAATATTTGTGCAAGTTGTTTAGTGTATTTGCATGTTTTATGTCTGTTTTGCAGATGTTCTGAGATTGTAAGTTGTAGGTTAAAGTCACCAAGAGCTGATGTCAAAGGAATGTGGTCAAATGTGCTGAACATGGTTTCTACTGAATAGTTGATTATGCTGAAGATCTTACACAGTTGATTAATAAAGAAGATCTTTTCATTCATTCAAAGAAACAAGTTACAGCTTACATTCAAAGTACCAACTGGATTACAATGACAATTCCTAAACATTTGCCTAATTGAGTACTACTAGCTTCTATCACTTATTACAAAATACTTGAGGCTATGACAAGTACAATGATGAAGCTGAAGATGAAAATGGAAAAAGAAGAGAAGGAAGATTGTGAAGATGCTCAAGTACCAAAGTCAAGAAAATACTCAAGAACTTTGGTCCATGGCAACATTCCTCAATCATCTACTTCAGCTTCTCCTTTCCCTTACGTATGATCTCTGCCTTCTTGCTCTGTCCGATGTGCTCTTGTGAAGAAAGATCAGGTCCTGGAGCAGGAAGATCCAACACCTCATTTTGTGATGTTGGAAGAGATGGATCCCTCTTATTTGATCCTGGTTGGGATCTCTCTGGTGTGGAAGGAGGAAGAAAGGTTGGATCTTCATTTTCTTCCTCTGAGGAGTCTTCATCAGAGGTATAGATGAAGGGAGAGACAAGCTCTCTCTCAGCAGGAATGGGTACATGGCTTGGTTCACCCTTCCTATGAGTATTCCATTGTCTTTCTTGTGCATCCCATCATCTCTCCAGTTCTCTTTCATAGTCAGAATCATCAAGCTCCCATGGATATGGTGGTAAATCTTCTTCTGATGATGGAGAAGAGGAATTTTGATATGAGGTTTCTGGGTTTGATGACATGGTTTTGGTAAAGAATTGGGCTTAATTGGGAAATTAGGGTTTGAAAGATGATTTGGGGTAAATTGGTGACTGAGATGTGATTTGGGGTGATTAAATAAGCAAAGTTTAGGCGTTACGATAATTAATGCGAGTTGGGTGACACAGTAAAACCAAGATATTGACCGAAGATATTTTTACTTTTGGTTGGTTTCTGCTGATGTTGACCATTCTTCAGCAGATTTGAATTTCATTTCTGTTGAAGGGTAAATTTTCAAATTGGAAGTTTTTGAATTACACGTCAGAATCGGTCAATAATTAGTTCCGATAATTTTGACCACGATTGGGGAACTTCCAAATTTAACCCACTTTGCATATCTCTTCCTAAACAACATTATTCGCTTATCACTCCACTTACACCCATTATTCTCTGTGTAATTCATAATCGTCTCACGCAAGTTCATTCAAATGGCACAACTCGAATTGAAAGGTGATCATAACAAGTATGCTATTCTAAAAAAAGCAAAGGGACATGAAGAATTCGATTTAATGGTGGAATTTCTACAAAGGTCAAAAATTCATTATGCTTTTACACATAGTCCCAATCTGGTTTGTGAATCCTTGGTGCAGCAATTTTGGGCATCTGCTACTAAGAGATCTGACACAGAGATTGTAGCTGAGATTGATGGTGTAGAGTATGTGGTGACAGAAGGTTTGATAAGGACAAAGCTTCACTTGGATGATGAGAATGGTGTGTATCATTCCAACACTGCAGAGATTCTTGCTGGGCTAAGGGAAGCTGGATATCAAAGTACTGATACTTCTAAATGGCACAAGAATCAATTTTGTCCTAAGTGGAGATATTTGGTGCATTTGTTGCTACAATGTATGAGTAACAAGTGTGGTGGATGGAACCAATTCTCTCTGCAATTGGGATGTGGTATTGTTTGTCTTTCTAAGGGCCAAACTTATAATTTTTCTAAGTTTATCTTTGCAAATATGCTAGAAAATATTGATAAATAACATCATAAGTTTTTAATGTACCCTAGATTCTTACAAATGATTTTAGACATAACCACTAAAGATAGAACCCATGTGCCTATTAAAAGTCTTGGTTCGAAGTTGTTTGCCTCAATGAAAACAAATTATAATGGGGAACATCGCCCTTTGTTAGATGCTATGTTGCCACATGGCAATGATAATGTAGTTGAGGGTGATGATGCTGGTAATGTGCCTGCTCCTAATGCTGCTGATGATGGTAATACATCATCTTCTGGTGTTGCTGCTGATGGTAATCCTTCAGTGGTAATGGAGGAAGAGCCAGCTACAACTGCTGAACCATTACCTATTTCTACTGACTTACCACCACCTACCCCTGTACATGAGTCACCTAGTCCTACCATTTCACCATCTCAGGATGCTCCAGTTGAGCAAATTCATGAGTTTGAAGAAAATTTTCAGCCTCTTTAACCTGAGTTCACTAGACTACGTACATCTAGTCCTATGAGAGAGCCAATTAATGAAGGTTTTCCTAATGTTGTAAATGAGTCTGTTTCTCCTGCTGGGTTTAATGAAGCTCCTCTTACCACTGAGCAATCAACTGGTAGAGCAGAGGACCCTATTACTCTTTCTTTTGTATATGATTCCCTTAGCAGGTACATGAAAATGACTGATGACCTTCGAAAAGAGCTTGCTGATACCAAGACTACTCTTGGTAATGAAATTGAAAGTTTTAAAAGCAAGGTTCAAGATTTGAAGGCACAGTTGAGTCAGCAGAAGCAAAGTAAGGGTGGATTGGATTCTACTGAAGTTGCAAAGGAGGCAAATTTGGATTCTCTTGAGATTCTAGCTGAAGTTGCTAGACAGTCTAAGGTTGTTCCTTCTAAAGCTGCTGAAGTACCTAAATCTAAACCACAAATTATATTCAGCAGAAGAAGAAGTACAAGACAGTATTTGGCTAGGCAAGCTGCTGAATCTTCCAAAGTATCTAGTGGTGATGATGATGTACTCATGACTGAAGCTACTGATATACTTCAGAAGAAACAATCACCAAGTGGTGTTGCTGCTGACAAATCTACTGATAAAGTTAAAACATCAGGAGAAGTATTCTTTGTAGCAGGGAAAGAGTATTTGAATTCCCCTGTTCATCATTCATCTGAGAATCAACAAGTTTCTCTTGATAGAGAGGTTCAAGAAGTACATGATGAACCTATGGAAGATTTGAATGTTCCTCATGATGATATTGTTGAAGGAACAGATGTAGATTTGGATAAGCTTGTCACAGCTGAAGACAGAGCTGCACAAGAAAATCTCTTCCAAGAATGGGAAGATTATAAGAAGAGTGCTAATATGGCTGAGGAACAGCAAGCCAAGTTTGATGCAGCATATGAGTCTGTCACTAAAAGATATGTTTCTACTTTGTCTATTGAAAGACAAAGAGAATTGGATGCAGCTGTTCAAGAGTTTGATGAGTCAGATTGACAGAATATTGGAAAACAAGTGCTTGATACTCCTGATTTAGCTACAGACATTCTTGGTAAAAGAGTGGAGAAACAAGACTCGGCTTCTGAAATTGTGAAAGTGCTGAAGTTAAGGAAGAAGGTAGCAGATGAGTTAAAAACCAAAGCTAAAAGAGATAAACCTATGACTCAAGCACAGCAGAGGGATTATATGAGAACATATGTGAAAAGTCAAAGTAGTTCATTATTTAATACTGCTTGGTCTAAGAAACAAGTGTGGGCACTTCCATTTGACAAACTGGTTGAGATTTATAGCAGAATCAAGGCTAGAAATGACAAAGATGGAATGGGTGCTTCAAAGAGTATTCCTCTCCTCAATGCTGATGCTGGTTCATTTGTTAATATTCCTATTGCTGCTGAAAAGATATCTTTACCTGCTACTTCTGCTGATGTACCACATGTTGCTGTTTCATCTTATGTGGATAAAGGGAAAGCTAAAGTGATAGCAGAAGATCCTCTATCTAGAAAGAGAACTAGGAGACAATTGGAGCAGGAAAGATTGGGTGAAGAGACTGCTAGGAAGTTAGATGAGGAACAAAAAGCTGAACTTGCAAGATTTCATGAGCTGAAGGTAAGCGAAGTTGAACTTCAAGCTGCTAGAAACAAACAGATAAGGAAGGCTATGGATGAGCAATATGCATCTGCTGCACTTGAATCTTTTCAGGATTCTACTGATGAACAATTGGATACTCCATTAGTGGAAACTGATGCTGCTGAAGTTGAATCTGCTGAAGCTGAAGTTCATGCTGCTATTTATGTTCCTAGAAGAAGAGCAAAGAGGATGGCTAAAGTCAGAACTTCACATCCCAAACAAAGTCTAGTCAATGTGAATGCTTCTGATGCTTCATTTATAAGAGAAGGATCCCCCGATGATTGGCCTGAGGGATCTAGACATGTTTTGGTTCACTGGGAGTTAACTAAAAATGGTCAACTTAATACCATTTACAGATTGGATAAAACTTTCATATCCTTTACATTTCTTCAAGAGATTCTCCATCTTGTGGATCATCAGGATTTGGTCACTCTATATGAGTTGGTTCTTAAGTATTATGCAAATCATACTCCTCAAGGGTCTGGATTGTATTTATTGGGTGATCTAAAAGTGTTGTTTGATTCTTCAACTCCCACTGGTGCTAGCTATGACATATGGAAGAATAATCAGAGATGGAATGTTCAGAGTTGGAAGTTCTATCCTATGCCATATGTTCATGTTTTGGAAACTACAACTGGTCTAAGGCTTATTATGGATCTTACCAAAAGATATCCTCTGAAAGTGTCTCTGATAGAGAAAATGCTGCAACATAAGTTGGAGATTCCTCCTAATCCAGTTGGGAATGCAAGATTGTTTGCTGAATCTTTGGTGAAAGTTTTCAAACAAAGAATTAAGACTACCAGAGCAGCTTCTGTTTAAGGATATCATGTTGTATATTTGTTTTTTTCTTATTTAGTATTAAAAAAAAAAAAAAAAAAAAAAAAAAAAAAACTAACATTTTGTTGTATAGTAATGTCTTTATTGTATGCAGGTTTGGTTATCAACTTACCTGATGTTGACTATTCCATCACAAAGTTGGCTAGTCCAAAGGGTACAGCTTTGGTAAAGACATATCAAATCTGTTGATAGCTGTAATGGTTTGCTCAAAACCATAGGGTTTTCAACTCACCCATGCTTTATTGCTGAGTAGTTGAAATGGTTGTCAATTGACCATGGATTTTTCCTTTATGGATTCTGAATAATTGGCTAGCCCACATGTATATGGCTTGTGGTAAAGGCAGTGGAAAACCATATTTGGTAATCAGTTAACCAAGATGATTTTCATCAAAATAATTGGCTAGTCCTGAGCTAACGGCTATAGGTAAAGACATCTCAAATCCGTTTATAGCTGATGATTTGTTAAAAATCATGTGGTTATCAGTGTACCTTAGAACACTTGGCTCCTCCAGTAGTGATGGCTATTGGTAAAGAGACATCAAATCCATTATTTTCAATGATTCACCTCTCACAGGAGTTAACACACCTGGAAGTGATGAGAATAGTATGAAACTACTTTGTTTTGATGTACATTAAGTCATTTGTTGCTGCAAAGAATGGAGCTTTCAAGTATTTTCCGATCATAGAGATTCTGCTGAAGATGATTCTTTGCTGGTGCTATCTTATTACAATCCTCTTGGTATGTTATTTTGAAGATCTATCAAGAATCTTGAACTTAACTAGGTCAAATTCAAGATTAGGGGAGGATTGTTGGGAATTCTGTTAAGTAAGAATCCTGCTGACTGTTTCTGCTGAAGGTTACTGCTGAAGAGTTGGTTCCTGCTGAAGCAGTGTATTTGCTGAAGACTAGTTTCAGCGTTATTAGTTTCTGCGGATATAGTATTTCCGTATTTTATGTATTATAGTTTGGATATGCATGAGTTTATTTATGAAGTGATAATGCATATCTTTTAGAAGTTTTAGAATATACGTTTCTTGGGAAACAGTTTAGGGTTCCTTGTGTATAAAAGGAACACACGATTATGTATTGCATTAAGTTTCAGAAAACACGCTTATTATTATTAAAAAGATCCATAGAGGATCAAGAGTTCTTAGTATTACACTTGTGTTTGTTTCAAAATACAAGTTACAGAGATTGTCTATTAGTGTGTTATTGATTACAGTGACATAACTAACGATTCTAGAGTGCACAAGAAGATCTATCAAGGTCTTATAGCTCAACATACTAGATAGACGAATTTTTGTTTAAGGACACTGCGAGTTGCATGCCTCAATCTGTTGTTGTAATCTTACGATTCTGTACAAAGCGATTTGTATAACGTTTATATTATTGCCAACAGATTATGCACATTAGGGCCATGATGAGCTTCAGTATCTAGAACCTTAATCATTCTATGGACCAAAACTCGATTAATTGCAAAGAACTCATGAGACCGACAAAGATAAGTTTCTCTAAGAAAATACAATGCTGTTATGATTGTTATAGTGAAATAACTACCTAAATTTAGCATAATTCAGAACATCATAGTACCTGTTTCGCAACACCTTGATTTAAAGTTTTGTTTTGATTTTGATTTAGGGTGTTAGTTTGAGTGTTGTTTTGATTTAGAATTTCTAATTTTAAAAGTGGTGGTGGCAGGTGAAGGGATTTGAAGGGTGGTGGCTGCTTTGATGATGAAGGGGTAGGTGAAGGGGGTGTTTGGGAATGAATTTTATAAGGGTGAGGTGGATTTATTTATTAACATGGAACAGAAAAAAAAAATGAATATTGAATGATAACCTGTAACCTTTTAGACCGGTCACCCATTACACGGAACAAACGGAATTTAAAAGTAGGCTACACGGAAGTACAACAAAATAATAATAAGCTACATAGAACTACAACAGGTGGAAAGTTATATACATTTTTATGCAATTAGCCATTTTTTATCAAACAAACTAAATTTCATTAATTCATCAAATAAAAATACATCACGAGAATAAAAAAAAACAAAATGAAATTTAAAAAAAAAAATGAAATCTAAAAAACAATATGAAAACTAAAAAATATTACACATAAAGAAAAACATAATCGCCTATTTGTTTTTTGCATGCAACCAAACAATTTTAGTACTGATTTGATTTTGTATTTTTCCAGCCATTAAACAAAGCATTATGCATCTCTCAATCTTTTCAAGATTCGTCTTTTAAAAACTTGTGAATCAAAACTAGTTTTTCTTGCGGAATGTCTTTGCATTCCGTGGGTGCTTTCCTCTGATCATCTTTAGATGTGCTTGCGTTGTTAAACTGCATATCTAAGTCGATAATCACTTGCTGATGAATGTCATCCTCATCAATTAGTTTCTATACACTAGCTTTGATTTCATCAACGGTATGTAGAAGTGAACAATCCATAACTTTTGGTAGAGAGAAGTTGTGTTTTTGGTAGAGAGTGTGTGTTTTTGGTAGAGAAAGTTGTGTAAAAATTGGTTAAAATGAGGTATTATTTATAGAATTAATTTTTTTTAATTTAGAATTAAAAAAATGAATAAATTCAGTAACTAGCTATTTATAACGGATACTTTTTTCTCATTCTCCCACAAATTCACACAAGCCACCAAAGTAACTCAGCAACTTACGTAAGGGGGAGGGGGTGTCGTAACTTGGAACTGGCACCACAATTTGTGAGTCTACATAAAACTGGCGTGGGTTGAACGCCACCTTACTCAACCCTTTTAAGGCTATGAAAGCGATCACTAGAAGATGACACTACCCCTAAGAGCATAAGGTATAATAATGTTGGCATGGGTGTTATGCTGACATGACCCACATATTGTTGCATTATTACAGCATCGACGGGCGTTAATGTGTTGCGTTGAAGGGGGCATTGCCATGGTAATGCAATGTTGAGACATCCGTTGAATAAAAATAATTACATAACCGCCCCTCAAACGGTTACTTGCAATTTGAATTCAAAAAAATGAAATCAAAACAACCCCCTTGGGTTTAACGGCTAGTAGGTTTTTTCGTTTTATTTTTAAAAATTTTTTTTTTAAATAAAATTTCAATTTGAATTCAAAGGCTTCTAAAAATAACAACATTTACATATTAGTTTTTACACACTTTTCATACATCTAAACCAAACACTATTAATCAAAATATTTACACAAACGCCCCTTATGGCTTGTCGTCTCCTACATTCCGCCGAAGAAATGCAAGCTTATATTCAAAAGCAATGTGATAAAGATGATGCGGCTTGACAAAAGGCTATTGTCAAAGTTATCAAGCTGTTTGAGATCGCAAAGGCAAAGAAGGAACGTTTGAGACAACGATACGTGCAATGCAAAGACATTTCACCAGAAAGACAAGCTGTGATTGACAAATCTTTGAGCGATGATGCCATGAAAGATGCCACCATTAGTGAAACATTGTGGACATGTGTTTCACAGATACAAGACAACATCAGCAACAAAATCCGTTGGAGCTATGAAGAAAACAAGATTGTTGGTTTGGTATCACAATAGTTGAACCAGTTTGGGCTAGATGCATCTACTTCAGCTGATGCGCATGGATTTGTTGAGCAGGAATATTATCAATTTAAGGGTTATAAAGACAAGGCAGTTGATGAGCATGGCTTAACTTCGCGGCAACATTATGAAATTATGTGTGGCAAATAGACTTTAAGAGAACTTGAAGTAGAACAAGCAAGGATTCAACAAGAGTGGGAGGATAAACTCAAAAGAGAAGAAGTAGAAACGGCTGCGTACAGGTTGGAATTTGGGTATGTGGAGTCTCCTGAGTATGATTCTGCATGCGGGGAGCATTCGGATTAAAATATGTTTATGTATTTTGTATTGTAGTGTATTTTAGTTTGTATATTTTTTTCGTATCGTATTTCGTATCGTATCATATTTTGAAATTTCTTTTATGGAACGTTTATTTAATGTTTATTTTATATTTTTATGGTTATTAATAAAGTGATAGGTTGTTTATTAAATAAAGTATTAGTTTAGGGGTTGAATTTATAAATTTTATTTTTTATAGAAAAGTTGGGCCCAATATGATAAAAGGGTGTTTTTTTGTGTTAAGGCTGAAATGTTAAAGCTGATGTGCCACTAACATGGCACGGTGTTATGAGTTAACCCAAGGGTACCAGACCTTGTGCTCTAAGGCCACTACTTCCGAAACAAAAGAGGAAGAGAAGGCATAATCCAGAGCATACGGGTAAGAGAAAAAAGTACGTATACCATTTTTTGGTGTTTGTTCATTGTTCATATTTGTTTTTGTGTCATTGGGTTGAATTCGCTTAGGAAGTATGCATACTATGTTGTGTACAATAGTGGGAGATTTTGATTTATGTTTTACTGTTCATCGTAATTATAGTCGAACTTGATATTTATTCACGTGATTTCAACGGAGTGACAACTGACGGCGTCACACCCTGCTGGGTTATTTGTTTTGATCGTTTTCGTCTCATTTCTTATCCGTTTTTTCGTGTTTAAACTGTCCTAACTGGTAGGGTACATGGACTTATTTTTTTTCTTATGGATGCATTGCGAACTTGAACTTGCTTTACTTCTACTTCTGGCAAGCTTAAGTCTTTTATAATATACATTTAAATGGAACTACTTTAATTTGTTGAAAGATATGTTAAAAGACTACTCAAGTATGTGAGTGAAGATGAGAAAAGATGTAGTAGTTGGTTCATTCTTTCTCTTAATTTGGCATATAATAAAATTAAAAATATATGTTATTAGACAACTGCCATTTGTGTTTTTTTACTACCAAATTATATATTAGACATTGATATGCAATTTTTTTCCAAAGACTTATATCAAAATCCCATACCGATGATAACCAAAATCCGCATGATCATCAAGGTGTTGAGCTGGCTATTTGATTTGTGTTGACCTTGACTATGGGTCTTTGGTACAATGCTGAAAAGACAAAGAAAGCTCGTTAGAGAGGTCCCTAAGCTGAGCTAGGGGGATCCCCCTCCGACGATCAAGTCAGTAATGATCATATTGTGATGTTTGCTTAAGAATGCTTAGACACTCTTATAGGAGTTTTAAGCTATAGATGAGAAAGTAGAGAGGAGTTAGTGTGTGTTGATCATTTACCGCTCTTCTATTTATAAGTTGCTGAAGATTGAATCGAATAACAAGGATTGAATATATTCTTGATCATGTGGAGCCTTCATATCCTTCAAGTTGTTGCAAGTTAATTGATGTGCAAGTAAATCTTTCACATATTTGATTCAGTGTATCTAGTTTAACATGTATATGGTACATGGAAGATTCCTTCTGATCTTCTTCATTCATATGTTATATGTATGTATATGAGATGCATGGATGAATGTGGTATAGATATGCATGAACCTGGAAAGACTCCTATTTTATTAAATGGGTTACGGCCCAAGGCTGTTAAGATTGAGATCCTACTATGGATTGTTTTTTTCTTTGCATGATCGATGTTAGGTCACCATATTGATTTCACACAAACAAGAATGAGATAGATATAAGGATTTGGGTGAATATTTGAATGAGAGAAATATAAGTGCAAGAGTTTCCTTAAGATATCAAATAAACAACCAAGTTTACAAGAGACCTAAGGCTTCTATTTATAGGGAAGGAGCTAGGGCAACACTCCCTCTCCTTCCTCTTACAATTCGTGTGGGCTTCTAAGCCCATGGACCAAAATACCTTAAGTCTAGTAAACATGTAACATAACATAAATGTAAGTAAATAGTAACTTAAGCAACCTATTATTACAAATGATCGAGACTTGATAAAATAGTAAAACTTTGATCCCAACAATCTCCCCCTAAGGGTCGGTCATCACGGTTGCTTGACGTCTTTGTCATTTCTTTATCTTTGACTTTCATAGCTTTAGACGTCTTTCAATAATCATGAGATAATAATCATTCATCGTTCTTTGTGCCTTGTTTATTGTTGTTGTGATAGTGATCAAATAATGAAGTTGTCTGCCTTTTGTCACTTCCGCGTCTGTGGTTGTAGTCCGCCATTCCAACATGCTCATACATCTTTGAATTCTGACTTATACATGCACGTAGTCCCTTTCTTTCACTTAAGATCTTTAGTCTTTATACTTTGTAGATTCTTCTTTTTGGCGTAGAATCTTTCTTTGAACTTTGTGTTGCTTTGATCTTTGAGGGAGCTTTTGATGACTTCAAGATGCATGTATGAGCATGTGGAATCCGTCGCCATGGAGATGATGTGTACCTGCGGGTAAACAGTTAGCAATAAAACATCCGGTACTTATAGATAAGGAATTAGAGATTGTCAACAACATAGTGTGAAGACTCCTTCTAACCCTTATCAAGGCCGTTCCCATGTCAGATACTCCCGAAGGAGCTTACGAGACCTACTAAGTAGCTCAATGACTGGGTGAGTCGCTGGGGATCACTCCACGACTGTAGACCGCTAAGAAACCACCGCAAACACTAAGCGTAACCCACAAGGAGTTACCGAAGTGACCTGCTGTCAGGGCTGTTTGATGTTGACCCTGGCAGGATTTTCGTTCAATCATTGAGAAATACTTATGTAAATTCTCTCATAAACGTTCTCGGCAGATTGCTAAGATCTGCGAAGGAATCGATAATTTACAGCTAGTGTCCATTGATGTGGAACACCAGTTGTAGAAATACTAAGTGTTCCTAAGAGATCTTTGATGTATCTCATGGCTCTAGACTCTATAAGTGCACACTTAGGTTTCCTATGCGGAGACTAGGGAGGGGTCTCCTGCTTCAATATTAACCATCTCTAAGAGATAAGTCGATAGATTACATCGGTTCCCCGTGAGAATGAAACAAGCTCTTTTAAGAGAACTTGAGTGGTTAAGAAGGTTTAGTGCAGTGCGTCACTGGGTCCATGACGTCTTTTTCTTCAATACCGGTGTCACCTTAGTAACAACCAGTAGCATATGAGTTGAACCCGGTGTCTGCCCTAAGGTTGAACATATGGAGGGCTATTTCTTTTCACTCTTTTCTTTTACTTTTCTTTTTAATTCTTCAACTCCTTCTTTCCCTTTCATTCTTTTCTCCTTTTATCGTATCATACCTAAGGACTTCTAATTCTATCTATTGGTGATGTCCTTGGGTAGATCCCTCCGGCTCTGGCGGATCATAGGACTGTATTTCCTATCTTAATCACCTTATAACTCCATGATTATCCGACAATAGCCAAGAAACCTTTGAAAATCTCTCAAAGTGTTTGTGAATATCAAACATTTTGTTTAACACTTTGAGAGTTTTGTGTTTATTTATGAAAGGCTCCCTCTTCACATGTGCTCATAAGTGTTTTAATAAATTTGCACATGCGGGAGGAACAAGCACTTTTTTGAATTGATCCACTTTCAGTGAACCCGACCGATTCGAGACACGCTTACATCACTAGTTAGACTAGCTTGAAGTTATTACCCGGCCTGGTCAAATCCATAGAAAGTTTCTCGAAACGGTACATTTCTACTAAGACAAATCCTTTTCGAGACACGCTTAAGTGGCTAGTTAAAGAGTTCCATTGTCAGCTTTTAGGTGACAACTAGCTCTAGTAACTAACTTGATGTTATTACCCGTCGAGGATAAGTCTTTTCGAGATTACTAACTTTTTATTTCATCAATTCTTGGGTCAATTCTGAGTCTAGCTCGCATGAGATTTGACTTTAAGCAACTTTGAACTTTCATATTTTAATCACATTCACTTTTTCTCCCCCTCAAAAATAGCATATACGATGATATTTTTGAGAATATTTTTGATTAAAATATGCCTTTTGAGTCTTATGGGGAGAACTCAACAAGAACTTTTGACTTCAAGAACGATGATTTTGTTTCAAGTGCTTCCCCTCAACAAGTGAATTCTTATTGAGGTGAAATACTTGTCTTTTGAGCAGAGTTATGAAAACCAGAAAATGTTTGATTAACTCTACTCAAAAGTAAGAAGCCTTCGCTCCTTATATTAGGATTGAGGCACTGAAGCGTACCTCAGGGTCCTTTCTTTACAAGAACGGGTTGTACACTGTTATGTGTACACAAGCCATTGTGATAACAATTCAATCAAATGAAAAAATTAATATTGAAAAATTAATATTCATGTGTACTAGTTTAAGCTTCATCAGTGAGTGGAGCATCAAAGTCAGTGAACTTTGGTTCGGGTCTTTTGAAGAGGCTGATAGGAAATGAAGGTCTGACACCGATATAGCTTTCCAATCGTGTGATCTGTTCCCGTCGAAATAACCTTTCTTCAATCTTCAGGACAAAGTTACGAACTTGTCTTCTGGAGTTGGATTTCCATCTTGGTGGTTCACCTTTAGCTATTTTTCTGCGATCATCATTCAACCTTTTGACTAGCCCATCATGAACGGTTTTAAGTGTAACATCACAAAACTTGTGTATCTCATCGAACCGCATGAAGCTTTGTAGTTTTTAGCTGTTGATGTAGGTGAAACCAAATAAAGGTTATTGGATGAGAGTATACTGTGACATTTGATAGATTCCATTAAATGTGAATTGTGGCTTTGTCAAATTGATCTTCTGTTGGTAACTTTCCACTCCAAGCTGAAGATCTTCCACTCTTTCTTGAACTATCAATCATCGGATGAAGAGAAGTAGCGATGCCATGAAGTTGTATTGAGTTTCTCTTTCGAATCCACGCATTCTTCCTTGAACTTTTTCTAGATACATGTCTTCAATGTCATTTAGATAAAGATCCGGAAAGTCTGCTTCGGAGAATTTGTACTTCTTTTCATCTTGTCGTTTAACCACAATTTCATTCATGAACATGTAGTTAAACCGTTTCGACTCTTGAATCTCCAAAATAGCAAGGATCTTAGATTTATGCTTCACATTTTCCAATGATTTTTCTCCTAATCTGCTAGTATAACCGAGACGACGACGTTCTGGCCAGTGCTGAATCCCGTGTAGAGCATCTCTGTCCTAAGCTACGATGGAGTTGCTGAATACAGGAGTAGACTCTTCAATTGCAGGAACTTCGTATCTTGCGGCTGGTACTGAGATTGTAAGTGAGGAAGCATATTTCTTCTTGAATTTCTCTTGGGTGAGTTGGAGGTTACGAAGATCTTTGTTGAAGAAGAAGCTGTAAGGTAACTTGGGTTTTTCTGGAAATCCTTTCAAAGGTAATGGTTTAGTCCAATCAGTGAAGTAAGGCTTTTCGTGGTTTTTGGAACTGAGGTCGATATTCACTTCAGGGTTTAGCCAGTCAAACTTGCCAGACATTGCACTAGCTATATTCTGCATGTGATATTCGTATTCCATCTTGTTACCAGATCTGGACTTAAGGAATTCCTGTGCATCCCTATTGATTCTTCTGAGCTCCGCCTTCATAAGTTTCTCAATCTGAAGATCCTTCATAATGACTTGAGTGAATTGTAGTGTATTGCCTGGAAGGGGTTCTTCATTTTCGAGAGGAGGTTGAGCTTGTACCAATTCTGTCAACCAGTCATTCTCAGGTGTGTCATCATTGTCGAGCCATGAATGATGTCTTCTTTTCTTTGATTTCTTAGACTTGGATGTGGCATCCTTATCTTTAGCCTTTGATGGTGACGATGGTCCAGCTTGAGAATCGGGAATAAGGGAGGCACGGTAATCGGTATCGGGTTGACCTTGGTAGTCATCAGTTGGTTGCATGAAAGTTTCTTCCTCTTCTGTTAGACCTTGACCGGTAGCTGGGGTGTGTTGTTGATTTCCAGGAGGAGTAGAATCATTTTGTGGTTGTTGAGAAGATGATGGACCGGTTCCAGACTTATGTTTCTTACCTTTTGAGTTCGGGTCCGGGTCGTCGTCTTTCCTTGACCTTTTCAGGGTTCCAGCTGCATCTTTGCACGACTCTTTGGACAAGTTGGCGGAAATAGCATCGATAAGTGCTTTTTCTTCAGTTGTCTGTGTGGTTTTGTAGGCAACTTTGTCATAGAGTTGAGCAAGCAGGTCATCGAAAGATAGTTCAGGAATGGTTGGAGTTGCAGTAGAAGCTTTTGCAGTGTGAAGCGTGAATGGTGTGGTTGACAACATTTTCTTTACGACACTTCTAATTCTGTGATCCAAGTTGTCCCTGATTGGTTCAATGAGGTTTGTTACTTTAGGAGTGACAATTTCAACCAGATTTTCAGTAAGATAATCTAGTGTGACAGTCTTGATAAATCCTGAAAAATCAGCATTCAAGAACTTATCAATCTGCTGCTTTGACTCCTGAAAGTCTTCAACTTGCTTAACAAGACCGGTGACCATAGTTGTGAGATTATTGACTTGCTCCTGAAGATCAACTGGTTTAGTTGGTTCATTGATTGATTGTTGCTTTGATGCGGTTTCAGAAGGTGTGGGAGATGAATGCTCAGGTGATGATTCGGATGACGACTCGTTGTGAGAGCTTGAAGAAGAAGCTGGAGGAGTCGGATCCTTTGGTGGAGAGTCTTGAGGAGGTGGAGGTTGCACTGAAGAAGTCTGCTTTGATTGCGAAGATGATTGAAGAAATATGTTGGTGTCGAAAGCGTTCTTTTCTTCATTTTCTTTTCTTCTGTGTTCCTCTGCTTCCTCTACTTCCCGTGCAAGAAACTCTGGAGTAATGAAGTGGTCAAATTCCAGATCCGTAGCAATGTTCTCCTGTCCGCCAACATTCTCCTCTACATTTGCAGTCTCAGTCATTGTGATGTCTCCTGTATTATCTGTGTCTTTTACAATGTCATCAGGTTGTGAAGCTGGTTCTAAAGTTGTGGACACAATGGGAGGAATCATGCTGCTTGTAGCTCCTTCATGTTCTGATTGATCGACAGGTGGTGGTGGTGAAGGTTGAGACTGAAGTCGGCTTCGGAGTGCTACTTCCCTTTGTTCTTTGCGAAATTGCTTTTCTTCGGCTCGTGTGTCGACAATTATACTTTTCAATTTTCGTTTGTTGACCAATTGTTCAACGATTGGTTCGTCTTCTTCATCATTAGTTGGTTCATTAATCGTGATCCATTTTCTCTTTCTAGACTCTGCTTCAAAGCAATCTCCATTGCAGGAAATGCTTCTTCTGTTACTCTAACTCTTCGTTCAAAGTCTTGCTCTTCTTCTTCAGATTCTGTGTCGAACTTAGAGTCGCTTTCAGAAGGTGGAGGTGTAGGTTCATCTTGAAGAGCGAACTTTGGTGTTACCTTCTTCTTTGGCTTGGTTGCAGGCTTAGTTTTGGGTGCAGGTTTAGGTTTGGTGGAATTTATGGTTTTGGCAGATGGTTTGGTCTTGGGAGTAGGCTTAGACTTAGTCTGAGGTGAGCTAGTGGTGCTTGTAGTACTCCCTGATTTCACACTTCCTTTGCTGCGAGTCTGTATTGTAGCTTCTTCCTGTATCCCGTTGTAAGCATCATCTTAAAATTTGTAGTTCAAACTTTTCTTGATGTTGTCATCAAGAAGGTATTCGGGAAGCCTCATTCCTTTAATCTTTGTAGAGGAAGTGGTTGTCTTGATAAAGGAGGTGGTGAAGTCGTCCTTGAAGAGGTGCTTAGGCTCATTAGTGTCTGCCATCCTTTTGATAAATTCTGGAGTGTCTTTGCAGAAATATTCAATGAAAAGCTTGGTGAATCTTGTGAACGGGATCATAGTCTTTAAACGTTCGGTTTGGATGCTGTAGACTATATCGTTCATGATCGGAACTGCAAAGTCAATAGGTGTCATGGTCACCATTCCCCAAAATGTTTGTAAATGCTCAAGTCTGGGATGTTCGTGACCACTTTTTCTTCCTGATATAGATCTTACAACTAACAGACAGAATGTTCTCCAGGGCTGAGGTATATTCTTGGCATTGAATCTGGAATGTTTGATCAGAGGTAAGTCATCATCAACATCATATCCTAATTCAATGAAGAAATCAAGAAGATCCAGTTCAGGTAGTATTGGAGGAAATTCATTGTCAGTTTGAGGCAGAAGGAGGATTGTACGAAGGACGTCGTGATCTACAGTGTAGACTTGTCGACCCATCGTAATAGTGAAAGACTCATCATCTAAATTCGCCTTAGCCGTAAGCCAGAACTGATGAAGGTAAAACATAGGAACTGAAGTAGATTTGTTGAGCAGGTGTTTGCATGGATGTGCAAGTAGAATATCTTTGACAATCCTGCACGAGTTCTCAGGATTTCTCAATTTGTCGAAATCAACTCGAGGATTGTTGTTGCCAATCTTAACGTTGTAGTCAGCGGGAGTGATGTCATCTATGGTGAGTAGTGGAAGAGTTTGTTCAGGGACATTCTTGTTGTCTTCAGCCATGTTATTGTTATTGTGAGAATCAAAGTGATCCAACTGTTGAAACCCTTCTCGACATGCTCCTTGATGAAATGATATCGGAGATCAATGTGTTTGGATTTGCAGTGATGAACTGTGTTGCAGGAGATTGCAATGGCACTTTTTGAATCGCAGTAGATCGGAATCTTATTGAATAGGTAGCCATAGTCTTTAAGTTGTGATTGTGGAAAACTAGAAGGGGGGGGGGGGTTGAATAGTTTTCCATCCTTTTAAATTTATTACCAAAATATTTTGTAGCTTATTAAAAACTTTCGATTCGATCTCAAGTGAATTCAAGTAACAACCAATATAAGCAATTCTAATCTAATAATGAAAGTATTGAAATAGAATGAAGAAAAGATAGAGTTAGAAAGATCAAACCACAACATGCGAATTTATAGTGGTTCGGCTACAAGGACACCTTCCTTGCCCTACTTCACTCCCCGAGTACCACACTTGAGAGTTTTCTTCACTATGTCAACAAACTCCTTATGGTGGAGAAACCTTACACACCTTGGCTTACATGAGTTAACGACACTAAGCTAAATGTCGAGTTCTAATCGTAGCTAGAACCAATCTCACAACTTCTTCAAGACTTCACACCTTCTTCACACCTTCACAGCTTCTTCAAGACTTCACACCTTCTTCACACCTTGTCAACTTCACACCTTCTTCTATGCACAACTAAGTCACAACCACTAAACTACTTTACAACACACCTAGTTTCCACAATCAATAAATTTCACACAACACTTTTACAAATATCTAACACTACTACAATATGAAACTAGCTAATCACAACACTACTACAATTAGATGGATGTAGAGGAGTGTTCTTCTTCTTGCACTTGAGTGGATGAAGCTTTGGATCACTTGAAAACAAATACTTATGAGTTATATGATCAAATGATTTTAGATATAGAAATGGAGGTTGGATCAGAAAGTTTATAGTGCAAAAAGGTGAGAAAAATATGTGGAATGATCTAATATTTGTAGGGCCAGAAAATACTGTTCTGGAGCGTGCTGGTCCCCTTAATTAGGGGGCAGTCCCTTAATGATTAAGGGGGTGGCCTAGTAAAATTAAGGGGGCCGCCCTCCTAAACGTTGGAAAAGTTTTTCTGGATAAAATTTGCCCTTTTTGGTTGAAAATTTGAAATAATATCTTTGTAGTTTAATATAGCAATACCAAAAATGATTTACAAATATATATAAAATGTTTATATCATTTTATAAAATGTTATGTCTTAAGACAAGGTTTCCTTTGATCATGTAATGCATAAGATGCTTAGTTTATGCATACCTTAAGTGATATTTGATGTGGAGGTAAATATTTGTTACTAAATACTTGTTTACGTCTTGATCTTGACTTAACTTGATTTGAGTTTTGTGATTATCAAAACATAGGTTTATTGTGAAATATTAATAACGTTTTTAAACATTATTTATATCAACAATCTCCCCCTTTTTGATGATTACAAAACTTAAACTCATTAACTCAAAAATTAGTTTTTAAACAAGTATTTTAGTAAGTTTATATTTACTTCTCCCCCTTTTTGTAGAATCAAAAAGGTTATGCCGACAATTTTTCAAACGTGAAAATTTGACGGGAAGACATCTCCCCCTTGATGTGTACTCCCCCTCGTTTGGGGGCACCAAGAGAACGAGCTATGGAATGCTTTGCAAAGCAAAAATATTAGAAGCACAAGTATATACATGCAAACATATATAAGGTGACAAGAAAATAATTAAGCATGTTTGAAAAGAAGCATTCATATTAAAGCAATGGTTGTGTCAAGACACAACAATACAAGTAGCACTAATAAGGATTACAAGTAGAAAAGCTAGAACATAAACTAACAACTAGAAAAATACATCATCATGCAAAGAGTACATGGTCTTCATAGAGCTTGCAAGCAAAAGGGTGGTAGAGGCTTTATTTATTAAGCATATCATATGCTTAATTTGGAGAGCATGATGGTGATGGTGGAGGAATGGGTGAGAATTGTGGTGGAGGAATGATTGGAGAGGATGGTGGAGTTGGTGGTGGTGGTGGGTTGGTAAGCAAATGTTCAATATATGAAAACATATATTGAATTTCATCTCTAAGACCAAAGATGATGGTGCGGTTGTGGATGCAACAAAGACAAGTATCCCCATGGGATTCAAGTAGCCTCCAAGGCACGGGATTGGCAAAGAATGGTGGTGTAATTGGTGGAGATGAGAGATGAGCATCAAGAGGTGTTATTGGTGAAAGTGAGATGATAAGATTGGTGGAGATAGGTTCTTGTGTAGGATGTGGTGATGATACTTGTGGTGACAAGTGTGAATTGATGTAATCATTGATTGATGAGGTTGAGGGTATGGAGGATGAGGAAGTTCCATGAGTGGAAGGTGTTTTGGATGGTGCATTAGGTGCATTTGGAGATGAACATTTTAGTGGAGGTGATGGGGTTTTGTTGTCTTCATTTGTTAAGTCAATGAAGAGTTGTTTTGGAGGGATGATCACAAGCTTTTGTTTATTGGAGGCTTTGGAGTTTGAGGTGCTTGGTGGAGTCATGATGATTTAGATGGTGAATGATGAGATGAAGAATGGTGACTATGGAGGGAATTTATAGTATGGAAATGGTTGATTTAGGTATGTATTTGAAATGGTTGAATGAGATTCTAAAATCAGTTGGGTTAAAATGGGAAATGGTAGCTGATACTAGAGAAAGGGTTCACAAGATGCAAAAGAAAACAGTGAACCCAGTTCTAGATGGCCGGTCCCCTTAATTGTAGGTTGGCCCCCTAAATGATTAAGGGGACCGCCTAGGAAATTAAGGGGGCCGCCCATTTGGTGTTTTCCCAGACGACCAGAAACCCAAAATTTGCAGAATTAGGTGATTATTCAAGTGTGTATTTCCAGCAAGCTCTATTAGAAGTATATACTCTAGGAATGATGATATATAAATATATATATAACCAAATTATGCATGCAAATTAACATATTATATTCCACATAGCATAACATTAAGATAGTGGCATGATAATAGTTAAAGTCTAAACATCATCCAAGAGATAAACAAGAAATAACATAAGTATTTCAAACCATACAAATGTCTAATAGAAACTAATAATAATAAGTAGCAATACATCATCATCATCATCATCTACTTCTTCTTCTTCCTAATCATCTTCCTAAACATATTTCCAACGGATTTGAATCCTCCTCGAATCTCTTCATGCATTTGTTGTTGTCGGTTGATAATAGACGTTTGACGAGTGAAGAGAAGTTCATCGATACGTTCATGAGGAAGAGGAACTTGATATTCTGTTTCGTCAATATCGGAAAGATTTTCAACAAAGGTCGTGGGGGATGGAGTACTAACACGTGAGGTGTTTTCCTCCTCATCATCATCATCGTCATGATGAGATGTAGAACCACGAGGCCTAGAATACAAAGGAACACGAGATTTTCCTTTGTCACTTCAAGAGCGACGAGTACGAACAAGAGTGAGTTGGTTCAAAGTAGGAAGGATTTGAACGTAGTAATCTCTTTGAAGATGAGGGTAATGTTCCATGACATAACGATAAAGTCGTGTAAGGAACATACCGTAAGGAAGATTGGCATTTGGGGTGTTTTTGGGGGACATGATTCGATGAACAAAAAGATAAGCCAAATTGTATTGCTCTTCAGCAACTACACAATATAACATGTGGGCAATGCTTGCCGTGACATGATCACGGTTACCGCCAGTACCAAACGCATTATCGCGAATGAGTTCTTCCCACTTTTTCATATCTTGGCTTAGCTCTTTGAGGAGGATTTGATTTGCATGAATATCGACATTCTTCGACTTGATTACTCGACTAGTCGTACGACGTTCTAGTTCAAGCATTCGACGAAAGTCTTCAGGACTAGGAATCTCAGAATAGTAGGGGCCATCCTGAGGACGATTTCTTTCAATAGAGGAAAAATCCCATTCATTTGAGAATACGGCTGGGCCGTTGTATGGGATTCTAAGAATTTGTCCAAATTGAGCAAGAGTAAGAGTGATGAATTGATTTTGAATCATGAAGGAAATAAGGAGATGACCATAGGGATCGGTTTGCACCGTCACTTGGCTATAGAAGTCGAGGATAAAACGAGGAATGATTGGTTCGTTGATTTGGTAAAGACATTCAAAACGAATATTGGAGAACATTCGTTCGGTTTGATCAGATTCATAGAAAGATGGATCGACAATTCTTCCTTCGTGAATGTTTCTATTTTCAATGGGACGATAGAAACATGCAACCGAAGGAGACATGCCGGGAGTAGAAGAAACATTTGGAATGTATTGTTTGGTTTTGGAGATATCACCAACCGTGGTCTTAGGCATTTTCACCTAAACAATATAACAACAAAAATAAAATTAATATAGAAACAACTATCATGCATATGTTATATATATATATATATATATATGCAATATTTGTGGACGAAATTCTACTTCGACACACAAAAAAAATATTCTATGAAGTAGTTTCACAATGTTCCTTGTATTTTTGATTTTAAACTCGTTTAGAATATATGATGTCAATGAGTATGATATCATAATTCATTTCGAAGTAAGGCTAGATATATATTAGATTATATATCTTCCTTTTCATAAGAGTTTGACACAACATAAGCATGTTTAAAAAGGTTAAAATGTGAACTTTTGTTTTCAAAATATCTTTTTCGAGATAAACCAAACGCTCCCTTAACTAGATAAAATTAACCTAAAACATCAATATATATATTGATTATATATCTTGATGACATCTATCGACTCTATAAGTTTAACAAATTTTATGAGCTAGTTTTAAGTTTCAAATAACTACATATAATCATAATTTGTTCATGAACCAAACACCCATGTTTTCTTCATGAACCATTTTATAACGAATTGAGAAGTAGGTTTTGATTGTTTCCAACATTGAACCAATATAATGTAGTAAGTTTTAACTAGTTTTTAAGAGTTATATCAACAATGTGCCTTTTGGAAAATGAAATTCAACAAGGGTTTATGGGCGATTAATGATTTTGACAAAATGATATGTTATACTAAGTTTGAGTTGCAATATATCATCCTAATCCTATGGGAAGCATTTGGTTGTTCAATTCCTAGCTTCTATTTCACTAAAATTCGAATAAAAATAAATTTTAATAAAATGCCTAATTATTGATTAGACACCAAATTGAATGAAATGTGATGAAATGTATGTTGAAAAACTTACAAAAGATGTTGTTATACGTTTGGTTAACGTTTGCCCCTTGCGAAACAACCCCGGATTGGTGATTTGGTGAAGGATTTTGGTGGTTTTGGTTGTTTTGGTTCGTTCGCAGCAGTGGTGTGGGAGGAGTATATGAGCAAATGGCGTGTTTGGGAAAAGATTTAAGGTGGAAAACGATTTTGAAAGTGTCAGATGGCCGGTCCCCTTAAGCATTAAGGAGACCGCCCCCGATAACAAGCCGGTCCCCTTAATCTTTAAGGGGGCCGCCCATTAAATTTTGAGTTTTCACGGTTTCAAGTTTCTGGAACAAACATATTAATACGTATATAATTAGATTTATAATATATCAAAAATACGTAAGCATTAATTAGCACGATGATGAAATACTTAACAATTTTTAATTACCGTTTCGATAATTAAAGTGTACCTTTGACAATTTTGGATAAAATTATCAAAGTGTTAAGTTGATGAATGGTTTGAGGTGTGTTCGGGAATATGTAAATATGTGTATATATATATATATATATATATATATATATATATATATATATATATATATATATATATATATATATATATATATATATATATATGTATAAAAGTATAAATGTGAGTGAATGATGGGTTGATGGGTGAGGTTTGAAAGATGATAATGGAGATAGAATATAGTCGGCGAAAGGAGTTTATTTCATCCATAGTGTTCACGTGCGAAGGCGTTCCTGCATGATAATAGTCCACTTGACTCATATCCCTTCATCATCATGAGTCTTCTAAAATTGGACTTAATAGAATTACGCGAGGGGGAAGGAAAGGGTTCGATAACGAACAATTTCCTGGAGTTCTAGAAAGTCAACTAATGACGTATCTAGGTTATGTGCAAGTATGTATATATATATATCTAATATAATAAGTATAAGAATATATATATATATATATATATATATATATATATATATATATATATATATATATATATATATATATATGATCGAACAAATAGAGGAAAATAGCAAGTTATATCTATGCAAACAACGTAATCAAACAAGGCTTATTTATCTAAGCATGGCAATGAGTTGTGAAAGAATGGCGTACCCGGTGGTCTTCAAAAAAAATCTTCCAAATTGATACGTGGGAATCGCACCAGGCTTTACCTCTCAAGGGATCTTGAGAAGCTTACAACCCCCACCAGGCAGTGTACCTGATCGTTGTAGTATAGTATAGTGACAAGTACCGGGGGATTGATCGTTCAGCTAGGAATAGTGTCGCTAGGATTAGAAAACCTAAATACTAGTTCTAAAGGTGAGAGATGATTCTTTTTGTATTTTTATATTTTTTAGAAAGCAAGTAAAAATCTCGAGTTTGAAGGATTTGGGCGGAATTAGTTGCTAGTCAACTAACCCAATACTAAAGATGCAATCAAAATAAAATACTAGAAATGAAAATAAACTAAATTATACTAAAGTTGTGAACAATAAGTGGAGAAAATGTGTTTACTTAGATTTCACTACTCCCTAGACATCTTTTACATGTTAATTACTTGTTATAGTTGCATGGATGACGGATTGTATTCCTTAATATCATTCATGGGGTGGCGAACTTAACTCCCCAATTCTATGAGCTCTTATTTCCTCCTATGCCATGCCCAGCACAACCATAGGGATTATAAACAGTGGCTCATGCATTAAATACAACCAATAAAGACCTAGTGCACATCGGTTCATGTTTCCTAAGACGTTCAAGCATGTTACCATTTGGAGATCTGCCAGTTTTCTTAAGCCTAACATTAAATTCATTCATCCAAAACATCTATAAACAAGTGATCAACACATAATTAACATCTAGGTTTCATTAGATCCAAGCAAACACAAGATAGATCTAGCCTAGCATGATGGAATTAAGACAAGAACAAGAGATAGACAACCAACACATAGACATATTGATTGAATTAAAATAATACTTATCTTAATTACACATGAAAGGTATCAAGGGTTTAGAACCCTTGAAAAACATGTAAAATTCACACCAAGTTCGTACTTAGGGTTTCTCCCAAAACTTTTCTTCTTTTTAATGTGAAAATTAGAAAACTATATATAGGAAATAAGGTCTGATGGCGTCAAGACAAAGTTTTTGACACCGTCACCTCGCCGCCAAAACTCTTCTCGGACTGCCTTGATCTACTTCTGACGCCGTCATGTATTGTGCATTTCCAGGCCGTCATGCATTTTACTCTTGACGCCCTACTTTGTAACGCCGTCAAATCTGTACTGGATCGTCATGGAAATTGCTCTTGACACCGTCAGGAATTCCTTCTTGACGCCGTCACCTACTGTTCCCAGCAAGGAAAATTAAGACTTTGGCGTTTTCTTCACTTTTATGCTCCAAAAACGTCCGAATTGCTTCCTTTTCCAGATTTCACTCCCAAAGTACCTAAAATCACAAAAGGAACGATTTAGGGCAATATTTGATCAAATAAGTTCAATTCCAGGCTTAAATGACCCCCTAAAAGTGGTTCATTATTCGCCTCATCACAAATCATCAAGATAACATATAGACTTTGAAAAAGTCTACGTTGAGAAAAACTTCAAGATTGCCTCAAGGAATGTTCATCTAGCTATTCGGTCCCCATTGCCTCTTTGGTCCAAAGTTTTTTGGTCCAAACATGTTTAACATTTGACTAGGATGCATGAAAGGTGGTAGTATACCCCAAGGATTGTAGCTTTGTTGGTAGTTCCACATTTGATTACTATTGTTATTATAGTTTTGCCTATTTTAGTTTCTTCTTGGTTAAGGTGTTTTAGACCTAGGATGAGGATTATTTGGTTTTCTTCGTGGTGGAGTTTTAGATCTTGTCTTAGGTTTAGAAGATCCTACTTCGTTTTTTAAAGACGGTTTATAAAAGGCTTTTACTTCTTCATTGTTGGCAAGAGGTATTTTTCTATCATTAATAAGTATATACTTAGGATTAGATTTTAGAGGTTTTTGTTCATTAAGTTCATTTTCGAATAAACTATTCTAATGTCTCGTATTAAGAAAATCAAAACACTTGGAGTAATTTTAAGATTAACGTACATATGGGGGTAATAATATGATGTTCTTCCCCATTAATCCATAAAATAAGTACTTTACCCATGAGTCCCAATCGTCCCAAAACAATATGTACAAGGATATGACTCGACTTAGCAACCATGTAATCAATTAGAAAGTTAACTTAGAGTTTAACAAATAACAATAATGCACTAAAAATGAGCGCATACACGGAAGGCTAAGGCGATTTGGGTGTACATTTAAGTGGGGTGTAACAAATTCTTCCTTTAAGTAAAATGCTTAAAGTTAGAAACGAAAAGATAGGCTCGAAGGGGTGTACTAGGGGTTTCGTGTACTAAAAATGAGTACAACGCTAAGGGTGTGGGAAAAATTAGTTGACTTAACTAGCCAAGTAATATGACTTAAATGGTCAACTAATTAAGATACGGGTTTAACACAAGGGTGATCCTAATGCCTCTTATCATGTAGTAAATCCTACTACACGAATGTAGTCTCACTAGCGGTCTCGAGATGCATCACTAACGTAAGTTCTAGAATCTAAATGCTACCGGTACACTCACAAGCACTAATAGTAAATGCTTTTCCTATCAAATCTAAAGGCGAACCTCACATATTTGGGTGGAAAATTTTTCTGAATATACGGTTATGTGCTAGTCATACAATCTCCTATCCATGAGACGCTTGCTATGGCTAAAGTTTCACTCCTAAATGTTGTAAAAAATTTTAAATTTGGCGCTAAAATTGCACTAACAAGTATTTCTCATAGTTTTATTACACATCTACCATTAAACAAAACAAACTCAAGCGAAAGTGTACATGTAAGGTATCATTTTTTTACCCTCCCCTTAAACTTAGGATGAACATTGTCCCCAATGTTCAAGTAAAGAATGTAAAAGTTAAAAAGTAAAAAGAATGAAATCAAATACTCCCCTGATTCGCTCGGTATGGATAATAAGGTGGCCAGGTTAAATCTTCCTCCAAGAAAATGAACAATCAAAGATTCCCTTCCAGAATGTAAATCATCTTCTTGTCAAACATAACCTGTAAATCCTGAAAAAATAGACAAAACAACCTCGCGTAAAATCGGCGGCATCCTATATAAGTTACTAAATCCTAGAAAACTAGATAAGATATAATACTTGTGGAATGAAGTTTGCAGATTTCCTGGAGATTATAAAACTTAATAATTCACAAAAACCATAAGACTCCGTTAGAAAAACAAAACTGGTAAAATTTCCAGATTTTTACACTTGACGCCGTCAAGAGTAAACTCGTGACGCCGTCAGAAGTGACCTGCAGAAATTCTTATGTTAAGTTTCCGGAAAATTTCTGGAAAAACTTGGTCCTACTTCCTGGAGAATCCTGCAAAACTTCTTTGTGACTCAATACAAGCATTTGACTCTAACAAATACGAATACACATGTTCATTTAATATTGTGGAGAATCATGATCGGTTTGTTTCTTAAAAACATATTTGGGGTTTCCCCTTACACTTATCTTTTGCAAAAATACTTTTAGGTGGAGTTAAGGCTAGGCCAAAACAACAAAGTAAAGTATTTCCACTACTTATTTTAGAAACATGATCAACCAACAATAAAAATAAAGCATGCATACGGAAGCAAATAACAAACAAACAAAATAAAATCACACAAAGCATGGGTTGCCTCCCAAGAAGCACTTTTCTTTATTTACGAGTCTTGTAGCTAGACTCAAGGTAATGGGTTAACGTGTATCGCTTATGCTCACATAACCAAGTGTGAGCCATCTAATAGTCGCCTCATCTTTCTTATAACCATCTCCTAATTCTAAGCATCCGCGATAGTATCTTTTATTCTTTTCATAAGTATACTTAAATCCTTTTCTCTTATCATTCTCACTTAGCATCTCTATGGGCGGATACCTACTACACTTTTCCATGGGAAAATCCTTGAACCTAGGGTGTGTGCGGGGCATTTGATAGACAAAATCTTCTTCCCCATCCGAGAATGTAATTAACCCTTCTATGAGTTTTTCATCAAGGCTGGTCAACTGTTTGAAAGGTTTTCCAAACACAACTTGGGTCAACTTATCACCAATAAACTCTCCTAGATTTTCCATAACCATGAACTCAACAAGATAAACCAAGCTTCCAACAAACACATGCAATGGTATTGCCCTAGCAATAATGTTTTCTCCTTTGTATTCTAACTCATCTACCATGATTTTATTGTATTCATTACGCGAGATTATGTTCATTGGGAGAGTTGAGTTAAGATAGGCGTTAAAGCTCTTAAATCCGATCTTACAAGGAAATTGCATGTTAAACGAACTATCACACTCAATCCTGGTTCTAGGGTCGACATACCTAAGAGGATCTATTTCTTCTTCCATCCTATTCTCATTAATCACATCACCATCATCAAGATCCTCATCGGAGTCTGAATAGTAAAAAGGACTAGCCCTACGGTCATCATCATGATCAGACTCTTCTAACTCAAAATTATTGTCAAAGTGGTGGTTGGGTGAGAGGTTAGGTGGGTTCTCATTCTCCACTAGAGGGAGTGGGGCTGGCATTTGGAAAATCCTACGACGAAAAACACAAATAACAGGAATCAAACGATCAATGTTATTGTTATCCATCGAAATAGTTTACGAACAAAGGACACAAAGAAATAAGATAGACTAAAGAGAACCTAAAAATAAAAATAAAATCTTACTAGAACGGAATCTAGCAAGTAGACCTAATAAAAAGAGATTCTAACCTAGACAATAACTAATCCCCGGGCAGCGGCGCCAAAAACTTGATACGTGGGAATCGCACCAGGCTTTACCTCTCAAGGGATCTTGAGAAGCTTACAACCCCCACCAGGCAGTGTACCTGATCGTTGTAGTATAGTATAGTGACAAGTACCGGGGTATTGTTCGTTTAGCTAGGAATAGTGTCGCTAGGATTAGAAAACCTAAATACTAGTTCTAAAGGTGAGAGATGATTCTTTTTGTATTTTTATATTTTTTAGAAAGCAAATAAAAATCTCGGGTTTGAAGGATTTGGGCGGAATTAGTTGCTAGTCAACTAACCCAATACTAAAGATGCAATCAAAATAAAATTCTAGAAATTAAAATAAACTAAATTATACTAAAGTTGTGAACAATAAGTGGAGAAAATGTGTTTACTTAGATTTCAGTACTCCCTAGACATCTTTTACATGTTAATTACTTGTTATAGTTGCATGGATGACGGATTGTATTCCTTAATATCATTCATGGGGTGGCGCACTTAACTCCCCAATTCTATGAGCTCTTATCTCCTCCTATGCCATGCCCAGCACAACCATAGGGATTATAAACAGTGGCTCATGCATTAAATACAACCAATAAAGACCTAGTGCACATCGGTTCATGTTTCCTAAGACGTTCAAGCATGTTACCATTTGGAGATCTGCCAGTTTTCTTAAGCCTAACATTAAATTCATTCATCCAAAACATCTATAAACAAGTGATCAACACATAATTAACATCTAGGTTTCATTAGATCCAAGCAAACACAAGATAGATCTAGCCTAGCATGATGGAATTTAGACAAGAACAAGAGATAGACAACCAACACATAGACATATTGATTGAATTAAAATAATACTTATCTTAATTACACATGAAAGGTATCAAGGGTTTAGAACCCTTGAAAAACATGTAAAATTCGCACCAAGTTCGTACTTAGGGTTTCTCCCAAAACTTCTCTTCTTTTTAATGTGAAAATTAAAAAACTATATATAGGAAATAAGGTCTGACGGCGTCAAGACAAAGTTTTTGACGCCGTCACCTCGCCGCCAAAACTCTTCTCGGACTGCCTTGATCTACTTCTGACGCCGTCATGTATTGTGCATTTCCAGGCCGTCATGCATTTTACTCTTGACGCCCTACTTCGTGACGCCGTCAAACCTGTACTGGATTGTCATGGAAATTGCTCTCGACGCCGTCAGGAATTCCTTCTTGACGCCGTCACCTACTGTTCCAAGCAAGGAAAATTAAGACTTTGGCGTTTTCATCACTTTTATGCTCCAAAAACGTCCGAATTGCTTCCTTTTCCAGATTTCACTCCCAAAGTACCTAAAATCACAAAAGGAACGATTTAGGGCAATATTTGATCAAATAAGTTCAATTCCGGGCTTAAATGACCCCCTAAAAGTGGTTCATTTTTCGCCTCATCACAAATCATCAAGATAACATATAGACTTTGAAAAAGTCTACGTTGAGAAAAACTTCAAGATTGCCTCAAGGAATGTTCATCTAGCTATTCGGTCCCCATTGCCTCTTTGGTCCAAAGTTTTTTGGTCCAAACATGTTTAACATTTGACTAGGATGCATGAAAGGTGGTAGTATACCCCAAGGATTGTAGCTTTGTTGGTAGTTCCACATTTGATTACTATTGTTATTATAGTTTTGCCTATTTTAGTTTCTTCTTGGTTGAGGTGTTTTAGACCTAGGATGAGGATTATTTGGTTTTCTTCGTGGTGGAGTTTTAGATCTTGTCTTAGGTTTAGAAGATCCTACTTCATTTTTTAAAGACGGTTTATAAAAGGCTTTTACTTCTTCATTGTTGGCAAGAGGTATTTTTCTATCATTAATAAGTATATACTTAGGATTAGATTTTTGAGGTTTTTGTTCATTAAGTTCATTTTTGAATTTGACATTTTTAATCTCGCTTGTTGAAGCTTCATTTGAATTAAATCCTAAACCGGTTTTATCTTCGGATACTCTTTGAATACTTATTATTTTACTAAGTGAGTGACTACTATTTTCAAATTTATCAAGTTTGCGAATTTCTTCCCTAAGTATTTCGTTTTCACCTTTAAGCTCTTGACATGATTTACATTCTTCAAAAATATCTTTACCTTTTTCAAGTTGATGTATTTTAATTTTTAGTTCTAGTACTTCATTTTCCAATTGATTGTTTATGTATTTTAGTGATTTGTTTTTGGCCATTACTAGTTGTCCTAATTTGCATAGTCTATTATATTCATTATCTAGGTCTTTTTCATCTAAAGATAAACTTTCATCACTAAAATATTCGGTTTCGGAACGTACCTCATTTGATGTATTCGCCATAAGACACTTCTCTTCTTTTGTCGTTTCTTTCTCATCTTCATCACTATCACTCGAAGCTCCTCCAACAAAAGCTCTTTGATTTTGATCTCTTGTCATCATTGGACATTTTCCAATAAGGTGATTTGGATCACCACACTTGAAACATTTCCTTTCATTCTTGTTGTTCTTGTCATCCTTACTCTTTTGAAATGTTTGCTTTTCATCATGCGGTTGTCTTACGAATCTTCCTCGCCTTTTGAAGAATTTCTTGAAATCTCTTACGGCCATGGCGTATTCTTCGTCATCACTTTCGGAAGATGAGCTATCTTCGATACTAGATTCCTTTCTAGCTTTCAAGGTGATTGACTTGCTTTGCTCTCATTTTTCTTTTACCATTTCGGAATCCTTCTTAATAATAACTTCGTAGACTTTTAGATTTCCAATTAATTCATCAAGTTGCAATGTTGACAAATTCTTTGATTCTTCAATAGCCGTCACTTTAGCTCGCCATTTTGGATGAAGAGCCCTAAGAAACTTCCAAACAAAATTCTTACTAGAAAAATTCTCATCAAGTTCTTTTAAACTTGTGATGATAGTGTTAAATCTAGCAAAAGCATTATCAATTGATTCCTCTTCCGGAATCGTGAATTGCTTATATTGTTGAACAAGTAGATCTATCTTATTATCTTTGACTTGACTATTACCTTGGTGAGTTATTAGTAAAGAGTTCCAAATTTCTTTTGCGGTTTCACACATAAAGATCCTTTCGTACTCTTTACGTGGTAGCGCATTATAAATAACCATTTTTGCTTCATTATTTTTAGCAAGTTTTCTTTTTAAATCATCATTTTGTTTTTCAAAAGGTACGATTTCATCTTTCTTTGTTTCGGGGTTATTTTGAATAGGTAAAAAATCACCATTAGTAATGACATGCCAAAGATCTAGATCTTTTGACTTCATATAAGTTTCGAATCGATTTTTCCAATATAAAAATCAATCACTATCAAATAGTGGTGGTCTTTGCATAGATTGCCCTTCTAAATATTTTTTAGATTCCATAGATCGTTACAAGTTTTGAAATACAATATATTTTAAAGATCTTACTAGACGTGGCTCTTGATACCAATTGTGGAAAACTAGAAGGGGGGGGGGTTGAATAGTTTTCCGTCCTTTTAAATTTATTACCAAAATATTTTGTAGCTTATTAAAAACTTTCGATTCGATCTCAAGTGAATTCAAGTAACAACCAATATAAGCAATTCTAATCTAATAATGAAAGTATTGAAATAGAATGAAGAAAAGATAGAGTTAGAAAGATCAAACCACAACACACGAATTTATAGTGGTTCGGCTACAAGGACACCTTCCTTTCCCTACTCCACTCCCCGAGTACCACACTCGAGAGTTTTCTTCACTATGTCAACAAACTCCTTATGGTGGAGAAACCTTACACACCTTGGCTTACACGAGTTAACGACACTAAGCTAAATGTCAAGTTCTAATCGTAGCTAGAACCAATCTCGCAACTTCTTCTAGACTTCACACCTTCTTCACACCTTCACAACTTCTTCAAGACTTCACACCTTGTCAACTTCACACCTTCTTCTATGCACAACTAAATCACAACTACTAAACTACTTTACAACACACCTAGTTTCTACAATCAACAAATTCACACAACACTTTTACAAATATCTAACACTACTTCAATATGAAACTAGCTAATCACAACACTACTACAATTAGATGGATGTAGAGGAGTGTTCTTCTTCTTGAACTTGAGTGGATGAAGCTTTGGATCACTTGGAAACAAAGACTTACGAGTTATATGATCAAAGGATTTTAGATATAGAAATGGAGGTTGGATCAGAAAGTTTATTGTACAAAAAGGTGAGAAAAATATGTGGAATGATCCAATATTTATAGGGCTAGAAAATACTATTTTGGAGTGTGCCGGTCCCCTTAATTGGGGGGGGGGGGGGGGGGGGGGGGCGGTCCCCTTAATGATTAAGGGGGCCGCCTAGTAAAATTAAGGGGGCCGCCCTCCTGAACGTTGGAAAAGTTTTTCTGGATAAAATTTGCCCTTTTTGATTGGAAATTTGAAATCATATCTTTGTAGTTTAATATAGCAATACCAAAAATGATTTACAAATATATATAAAATGTTTATATCATTTTATAAAATGTTATGTCTTAAGACAAGGTTTCCTTTGATCATGTAATGCATAAGATGTTTAGTTTATGCATACCTTAAGTGATATTTGATGTGGAGGTAAATATTTGTTACTAAATACTTGTTTACGTCTTAATCTTGACTTAATTTGATTTGAGTTTTGTGATTATCAAAACATAGGTTTATTGAGAAATATTAATAACGTTTTTAAACATTGTTTATATCAACATTGATCTCATCCAAATGACTTGAGCACAACAAGCAGACATAGCTACGTATTCAGATTCTGTAGATGACAGTGAAGTGCAGTCCTGCTTCTTTGATTGCCAAGACACAAGTTTATCTCCAAGAAACTGTAAGCCACCTGATGTACTTTTTCGCGAGTCTAAGCATCCTGCATGGTCACCGTCTGAAAAAGCTATTAGTTCAAAACCAGAATCCTTCGGATACTAGATCCCCAAGTGGATAGTTCCCTTTATGTATCGAAGGATTCTTTTTGCCTCATTGAGGTGTTTTTCAGTTGGATTAGACTGATAGCGAGAACACATAAAGACAGCAAATACAATATCAAGTCTACTAGATGTGAGATACATGAGGGACCCAATAATACTTCGGTATTTGGTAGGGTCAACTGGAGTTCCATGTATATCAGCATCTAGTTTAGTGGAAATGGCCATCGGTGTATTCATAGTATCACAACTTTGCATTCCATGTTTCTTTAAAATCTCAAGAGCATATTTGGACTGATTTAGAAAAATTCCACGGGGTGATTGATGAACTTGTAGTCCTAGAAAGAACATAAGTTCACCCATCATGGACATTTCGAAATTATCTGTCATTAATTTTGCAAAATCCATTGAGTAATTTTTGTTGGTTGAAGCAAAAATAATGTCATCGACATAAATTTGAACGATTAATAGGTCCATCCCGTAAGTTTTTGTAAACAGTGTTGGATCCACTGAGCCTAGAGTAAAATCATTAGCCAACAGGAATTTAGAAAGCTTATCATACCACGCCCTGGGGGCTTGCTTGAGACTGTAGAGAGACTTCTTAAGTTTGTAGACATGATTGGGACGTTCTGGATCAACGAATCCTTCAGGTTGACTGACATAAACCACTTCTCGGAGTTGACCGTTCAGAAAAGCCATTTTCACGTCCATTTGGTAAACAATCATATTCCGATGAGCAGCAAATGCTAAGAATATCCGTACAGCTTCAAGTCTAGCTACTGGAGCAAATGATTCTTCAAAATCGATTCCTTCTTCTTGAGAGTATCCTTTTGCTACCAAGCGTGATTTGTTGCGTATGACAGTGCGTTCTGCATCCAGTTTGTTTTTCCAGATCCATTTTAAACCAATGATAATGATGCCTTCTGGTTTTTCAACCATTTCCCAGACTTCTAATCTTTGAAAGGATTCGAATTCTTCTTGCATAGACTCAATCCAGTTTTCATAAGTCATAGCTTCTTTGACGTTTTTAGGTACGGTTTCACAAACTGTGAGTGCATAAATGCAAGTTTCTCCGTCTGTGTGAAGGCGTTGTCTTGTCATAATTGGTGCATCTGAATGGCCAATAATTTGAACTAAAGGGTGATCTCTAGTCCATTTGTGTGTCGAAGGATGAAGTTGATAAGTATCTCGCAAGTGAGCAGGACCCAAATTGCGTGTAGATGACTCAGCAATGTCGGGGACAGGTTGAGCATTTGCAAATGGGTTAATGAATGGTTCTGGGTCATGCTCTGCAAGTTGGGGAACTGATAAAGGTATGGAATCTCCAGCTGATTGTCATGAGTTGGACCCGGTTTGTTCTGTTGTTGTAGGTGATATGACTGGAGGACCGTCTCTTCCAACAGTAGTTGTTTTTTGTTAAGGTATATCAGGTACTTGATGTTGATCAAGATGTGCAGCGGAATTTGGTGTGGCCTCAGATGGACGGTTAACAGGCGTATCATCAAACAATGGAGCAAACAAGGTTTCCACTTCTTTACGAGAAAGTAACAATGGTTCAGCCGAAGATACCAGAAAGTTAAGACGGTTGGTTGCGGGTCCTAAGCCTTTTTGCTCAGAAGCCATCTGAGTGAGTTCATCGAAATTAGCATGAATAGTTTCTTGAATTTCCCGAGTACGACGATTCCGTATCCGAAAGCCTTTTGAATTTTCACAATATCCTATAAATATTCTAATGTCAGCCTTAGCTTTAAGCTTACCTAGATCATCACGATCATTGACTGGGTAACATAAAGCTCCAAATACATGAAAGTGACTGATGTTCGGTTTCCTTTCGTGAACAATCTGATAAGGAGTTTTGTGATGGTGTTTTGTGATCATGCAACGGTTTTAAGTGTAACAAGCGGTTGAAATAGCTTCTGCCCATAAGTAATCTGGTAATTGAGCATTGATTAACATCGTTCGAGCAGCTTCCACTAACGTTCTGTTGCGTCTTTCGACTACTCCATTCTGTTCGGGTGTGCGTGGAATAGATGTTTGATGTTCAATTCCACTTTCTCAAAATACGACCTTAGAGTCTGATTCTTAAATTCTGTGCCATTGTCAGTTCTTACAATTCTGACTGTGTTGCGTAGCTGAACTTGTATTTTGGTGAGAAAGGTGATGATCATTTGAGGAGCTTGATCTTTACTTCGATGAAAATAAACCCAAGTCCAGCGAGAGTAATCATTAACAATTACTAAGATGTAGCGTTTACTGTTGATCGTTTGAACACGCATCGGACCACACAAATCCATATGAAGCATTTGTAAAACATGATTAGTATTGTGTTCAGGTTTTGAGGGAAAATGAGCACGAGTACTTTTTCCTTGTTCACAGGCTGGACATAGATGATCTTTGGCATAGCGGAATCTTGGAAAGCCTTCAACTAATTTGTGATGAGCGAGATCAGTCATCGTTTTGAAATTCAAATGAGAAAGGCGTTTGTGCCATAACCAGGATTTAGTCGTTTCAGCTTTGGATAGAAGACAGATAGGAGATGAAGCTATCATGTCAGACATTGAAATTGTGTAAAGGTTAGTGCCACGTTTGCCTGAAATCAAATCATTGCCTTGTAGATCACGAACAAAACAGGTTTTCTCTCGAAATGCTACTTCTAAATCTCCATCACAAAATTGACCGACTGAAAAGAGGTTGTGACCCAAGCCTTCAACATAATATACTCTGCTAATTTCAATATTCCCATTCATGTAGTCTCCGTAACCCATGATTAAAGCGTATTGATCATTCCCGAATCTGACAGTTCCAATAAACTTTGAGACAAAGTTATTTAATAGTTTGAGATTGCCTGTCATATGTCGGGTGCAACCGCTATCAACAATCCAGAGAACGATCTGAACCACCTGCATCACAAGAAGAAGACAGAGATCGAACAGAAGTAAGGATGGAACCCGAAGAAATTGTGGGTTCCTGTTGGTTAGAAACACAAGTATTTAACAGTTTAGGAATCCATTTAAAATTTGGTTTGTATTGTAACCAACGTTGCCAGTTCCAACTAGTTTTTGCTTTGTTTTTAGTGAATGCACTAGCTTTTGGCGTGTTCCTAGATTTGTTGATTGCAGCTCTTGGGTTGACTACAACATCATTTGAAACTGTAGTAGGCATTTTTCCTAAGGTAGACTTAGAGGCATTAGTAGACCTAGAAGGAAAGTCGGATCTACGTTTCTTTTTATGATGTAAGAGATTATTAGCTACACATTTGGTATGATCACCAGATAACACACTTTGATGACAAAAAACACAAGATGCATTAATATTCAAAACATTAGAAGGTTCAGCATTCGTTACATTAAGATTTGGATTACAATTTGCCAGATTAGAATCTAAATCAGATGCAACATGAGTTTTATTCGAGTTCCTAAGGTGAGCTTCTACTTCTTGCACTTCTAGTGTTCCTCTTCTACGTTGTGAGAGCCTAGTCTTTTTAGTCTTCATAACGCTTGTTGGCTTTGGGCTGCTAACGCTCTTAGGGGAAACTAGTCCTGTGGAAGTGGAAGAACTAACATTAGAACTCTTAGCATGCTTTCCCTTATCTGTTCTGTCTATTTGAAACATTCCTGGTGCTATCGCAGTGGTGTCAATAAACTTTCCTTTTTGAAGTAGCTTGATTTTCTCTTTCAAATCAATGATGATGTGATTTTTGTCCTGAATATCAGACTCAAGTAAACCATTGCAATAACGAATGTCATCGCGGTTTTGTTGCCATTCGGCGTTTTCAATTTTTAACTCCGCAATTTCATTTTCATATTGAAGATGTTTGTCTTTGAGAAAAGCATTTTTATTTCGTAGTTGCAATTCAGTTTCAATACTTTGAGCTTGACTCCAATCAAGCTTTTGTTTGAGTTGACAAATTTCGTTTGAAAGTTTGTTTATCACATCATCACTGTTTTGACGCAACATTTCATAATTATGTTTCAATGTTTCATTTTGTGACTTCAGCAAAACAAGATCAGCACAGTAATCTTGGAATACCGCAGCATTGCTGGAATAATAGAGATCATTCATGATGAGAGTATAAATATCAGCATGGAGAAGTTTTACCAAGAGTCAATCAGAATCTGATTTCAAAAAACGGTTTTTGCGTTGTTGAACCAAAATTGCATTTTCATTAAGAGCGAAAATATCTTTCATATGATTAACTTCTTTTTGGAGTTCCTGTTCCCAACGAGTAGCACAATAACGCAAATTTTGAACTAAAGGCAGAATTTGTTTTTGAAAAATGTCTCGCTTTTCCCGCTCGTAGGCTGATTGAAAAGTAACAATTTTAATTTGCGAATGATGTTCAATGACGTTTTCCAAATTATTGATGCCTTTCATGAATGTTTGAAAATAGTCTAAAACTTTACAGCGTGTAGGTAATGGTGTCACATTACCAGGAGATGGTAATGGACCATTTACTTGTGCCACGGGTTTGACAGGAGCTCCTACCATGATTTCTCAGGTATTTCTCTTGACGGAACAAAAGATTTTGAAATGTGAGGAGCTTTTGAGTAATCATATGGTTTGCAATATTCAACTTGACTCATTTTTTATCGGCTCTTTTCTTCAAGTTCGTATTCTTCCTCAGTATTATGTACAATAACATGCACAACATTATTATCCATCAATTGGTCCATACTATACAGCTTAGGAATTGTTTTGAATGCAGTGCGAAGAAAAGTGGATCTGTAATCGCCGAGGGCAAAACCTTTATCTTGTCTTGGTTTTAAGGTAAACTTTTGAATTGTCGTTACAGATTCCCCATGTTTATAAACGATATTTTGAAAAGCTTTAATTTGACGTTCGAGAACGAGATTTTCTTCAATTAAAGTATTTTCTTTTTCTCGTTTTTGCACTTTATGTTCATAAAATTCCTGTTTGCAAGTTGTCACCTTTGTTTGTGTTTTTGAAAGTTCCTGTTGGAGTTGAACAACTTGTTTTTGAAGATCATGTTTTTCATTTTCTAGTTTGGAAACCAATTTACCATTTGACTCAATTATGTCATATATTTGCTTTTGAAGATTTTGTTCTTTGACATATGATTCCTGAAATGACTTTTCAAAGCACTTTTCACGATGAACTGCATTTTGAAAATTTGAAAGTTGTATTTTATACATTCAATGTCTTTTTTCAACTCGGCATTTTCTTTCAAAACATTAGTTTGCTCGTCCATTATGTGGTTAGAAAGAAGTTGTACTTTAAGTTGTTTGGCCATAACTGTACAGTCAGGAGCTGGATCAGAAGAAGGTTCATGTTGTTCAATATAGTCATTTTCATCTTGCTCAATAGGATCATCAAATGAGACGACAATGTCATCATCAAATATAACAACTGTGTCTAATTGTTCATCCTCTTGAGAAGATAAAAATGGTTCAGAAGGAACAACTTGCGCCTGATCTGATTCAAAAACAGAGGGTGATGCATTAAATTCTATGGAGCATGTGGTTAGGTCATTTACCTGAGACAAACCATCAGTGGTGAACACTGGGCCTGAATCACTCAACTGATGTTCTTGCATGTTGGCCATAAGCATCACAGCTGCATTGGCTTCAAGATCTTCCATATCATCATCGTTGTAAGCATTAGCAAAGAAACTGTTCTCGTGAGCATTGAAAGTTCCTTCCTTTTCATCTTTGAGAGCCATAAGTAATGCCTGCTTGTGAAACTGACTGCCGCGGGTTCTTGGTTGAGGGCATGCTGTTGCAATATGACCTTTTTCGTTGCAGTTGTAGCACCATATCGCATTCCCAGATACTGTATTGTTATTAGCAACATTGTCATTACTTCGCTGAGGAGCACCTGGATTGTTTCTGAATCCCCCATTGTTGTTGACTCTTTGTCCATACCCAGAATTTCCAGTATACCCACCTGAACGTCCAGAATTACGGTTCTGATTCTCAACTCGACCATCTTGAATGACAGCTTGATTTCTTGTATTTGATGAAGAACGAAGACGGTTTTTGGTTTTGTTGGAGAATTTGCTAAAAGCACGAGCAACAAGAGCAAGTCCTTGATTCAACGTATTGACGTCATCATCATCATCTTCAATCTGATTAGAGTAATACATGCTATCATGGTTGTCATATGGAGCAAGTTGAGTAGAAGCGTGTTGTGAAGTAGGAGGTTGCTGGTGACTGAAATAATTCTGTTCCTGATCATAAGCATGATTAGACATCGGAGGATGTGCAGCATGAGATTGAGCAACGAGTGTAAGGGGATTAGAAGTAGGTGGTGGTGTATATCCTCCTCGTGCGGCTTTATCTTTTTCAACTTTAGACTCATAGTGCTTGAGATAGTCGTACAACAAACCATATGGATCTCTATGAAGATTCTTAGCTTGTCTCACAAATGTCACATACTTTTGCCACTCATGACCCAGACTACTAACAAACTTTGTATTGACAGCGATTCTTGGAAGGGGTACTTCATGTCTCTCTAAATCATTGACGACATTGGTGAAACGATGAAAGTAAGACTCAAGGGATTCCCCTGGTTCGATCATGATATTAGTGTATTCCAAGTAAAGTTTAGATTCCATGTCTTCCTTGTTCAATTGTGTGCCTTGCATAAGTAGATGGACGTGTTCCCACATAGCTTTTGCAGTTGTCTAAGCATCAACACTTCTGAATATGATGTTTGGTATTCCTTGAAGTATGTAAGACATAGCATACTCATCTGCTTCACGATGGTGGTGTTGTTCAGCAGTAAGTGAAGACTCAGGAACAAGCACAGCAGTTGGAGCTACTGGAGGATCAGCAGATGGGTCACCGCCAATGTAGTTAACATGCCAAGGAAATGGTCCTTCAAGGATAACTTGTTTCATGTACTTACCATTGGGTTTCTTGAGTTCAATAAACCTTAAGAATCGACTTGCCCACTGAATATAATTTCCTGGTGTTAGCATTGGTGGGGTGTCAATAGATCCTGCTTCGTGTCTGGATTGTTGAGTTGAAATGACTTCACACATCCTGTCAAACCAATGAGTAGGTTTTGGTGGAAGTTGGCTCTGTTGTGGTGACATGGGATAGGATTGTTGTATTGGAACCATCTGATGTTGTTGCATGAGAATATGTTGTTGTGAGTAAACCGGTTGTTGATAATATTGTGGTGATTGTTGATACTGTTGCTGTTGCTGATGATACTGTTGATTCTGATGTTGCTGAGGATGGTTAAAGTTGTAGTACGGTGGTTGAGACATACTGAAACACTTGTGTTAAAAAATGGATCTTGTAGAAGGTATAGGTTTAGCCAAATCTCGAAAACTTGACACAAATAAGTGATTGCGAAACTTTGTACTTGCAGTGATTGCGAAAATTTTCTTCTCAATGTGGGATTGCGAAACTTTTGTAGTTTGCGAAACTGAGGTTTGCGAAACTTTGAGGTTTACGAAATAAGTGAATTTCGAAACTTAAGCAAGTATTCGCGAAACTTAGTGAAGATTTGTGAGTTTTCGAAACTTAATAGAGTTTTCGAAAAGAAGGGATTTCAAAAAGTAAGCAGTTTTCGAAAACACAAAATCACAAACACACTTTTCGAAATTATACAATTTCGAAATTTTTCCAAAAGTCGAAGTACTTTTCTTTCTTATACAAGAGAGAAAAGATTGAGTCCACAATTTGTAAGGCGATTGGAAGCACAAGAACAAGATTTCGAAACTGGGTCGTATGTAGATTGCGAAATTTGGACAGTTTTTGTTTTCAAAGAAAGCTAATCAAAAACGCGTTTTTATTTAAAGATCCTTGTACTTTTAGGTATAAAAAGAGCAAATCTTAAAGAAAGTAGAAAACTTTATAAGATTTATCAAAATTTTGAACAATTTCGAAAACAAGTACAATGAATCCCAAGTCGATTTTTGTGATAAAAGTTTGGAACTTTTTGTTTGTTTTGATGTATAGAACAAGTTTGTAAGCAAAGATGTGTTAAAGACCAAGAAACAAACAAGAAAGTACAAAAAATTTAACAAAAAATTCGATTTGAAAAAACAAGTTTTAGATGAAATTCAATGAAAACAACAAAACTACACCTTCATTTGGCGAATGATACCACTTGTTAGGTCACCATATTGATTTCACACAAACAAGAATGAGATAGATATAAGGATTTGGGTGAATATTTGAATGAGAGAAATATAAGTGCAAGAGTTTCCTTAAGATATCAAATAAACAACCATGTTTACAAGGGACCTAAGGCTTCTATTTATAGGGAAGGAGCTAGGGAAACACTCCCTCTCCTTCCTCTTACAATTCGTGTGGGATTCTAAGCCCATGCACCAAAATACCTTAAGTCTAGTAAACATGTAACATAACATAAATGTAAGTAAATAGTAACTTAAGCAACCTATTATTACAAATGACCGAGACTTGATAAAATAGTAAAACTTTGATCCCAACAATCGAAATCGTAAGATCGGATTGAGATTGGAAGATCCTACTTAAATATCTAAAAATCTCATTTTTCTAGTAATTCATATTTAGGGCAAATGGCACAAAAAGGTACTAAACTTAAGGTCCATTTCCAATCAACGTATTCTTCTTTTTTTCTTGCATAAAAAGGTACCCAACAAATTTTTTTGGCGGATTTGGGTTTTTACTAACGTTCGTTAACTCACTTCGTTAGTAAATTACATGTTTAGTCCTTGAATTCGTATAATCATTTCATGCAAGATCCACCACCACCAATTGTCGCCACCATCACCAATGATGAGGCAAAAAGTGTACCGCTTTTAAGGGGTTATTTAAGCCCGAATTCGTGATTATTTGATCAAATATTGCCCTAAATCGTTCCTTTTGTCATTTTAGGTACTTTTGGAGACAAATCTAGAAAAGGAAGCATTTTGGACGTTTTTGGAGCATAAAAGTGAAGAAAACGGAAAAGTCTCAAATTCCTTGCTGGGAACAGTACCTGACGACGTCAAGGCTTTACACATGATGGCGTCAAGAGTGGAAAAAGAGGTGGAAGTGGAAAATACACGTGATGATCCAGAACATTTTTAGGCTATTTGGCCTGACGGCGTCACCAAGGCCGTCAGGTTCTAAATACATGTGACGGCCCAGAGCTTATTCCTACATGACGGCGTCAGACGTGGATCTAGGCAATACGAATTTCAACTTGGCGGTGAGTTGACGGCGTCAGAGGCTAATACATAACGCCGTCAGGATGCTATGTCTATATATATATATATATTTTTTTTTTTCCAATTTTTCATTGTTAAGTGTGGAACTTTTAGGGAACAAGTTGTGTAAAAACCCTAGGTTGGATTTCTTGTATATTGAAAGGGTTTCAAACCCTTCTTTCTTCCATGTTTGAATAAAGATAAGTACTTCAATAATCATTCAATATGTCTATGTATTGTTTGATTCTATCTTATGTGTATCTTTCTTTTAACATGTTAGGCTAGGCTTTTATTGTATTTGCTTAGATGTAGTAAAACCTAGATGTTGATTATGGGTTGATTGTTTGTTTATAATTGTTACGGATGATTGTATTCGATGTTAGGCTTAAGAAAATTGGCAGACTTCCATTGGTAACTTGCTTGAACGTCTTAAGAAACATGATCGGAGGTGTACTATGATTTTTGGTTGTATTTAATGCATAAGTGAATTCTAATGATCCCATGTTAGGAGCTTTTAATGGATCGACATAGGAGTGAAGTAGGATCTTATAGAGTTAGGGAATATTGTACATGGCCCTACGACTGGTATTAAGGAATATAATCCGTCATCCATGCAATTGTAACAAGCTAATCAACTGGTAAACGATATCTAGGGAGTAATGAAATCTAAGTAGACACAACTTTTCTCATTATTATTTCCACCTCATTAATAAATTAGTTTAATTTTCATTTCCTTTATTTTATTTTAATTGCATCTTTAGTTAATTGGGTTATTTGGCTAGCAACTAATTCCGCCCACTCCTTCAAAACCTGAGATTTTACTTGCTTTCCATAAAATATAAAAATACAAAAAGAATCATCTCTCACCTCTAGACCTAGTTTAGTAGGTTTTCTAATCCTAGCGACACTATTCCTGAGTTGAACGATCAATCCCCCGATACTTGTCACTATAGTATACTACAACGATCAGGTACACTGCCTGGTGGGGGTTTTAAGTTTCTCAAGATACCTTAAGAGGTAAAACCTATTGCGAGGGCGCAATTCCCACGTATCAACCAACTTTAACCACCACCACCACCTGCCACCTCTACCACCATCATCGACCATAACCACCAGTAGCAGCTACCACCACCACCACTGCCGCCACCAACACCACCAACTGCTGCCACCATCACCCATTTTCAAGAGAAACAGATAACTTTATCTTACTTTTGTTTATGTAGGAGCTTATCCATTTCCCATTTTTAAGAGAGCCCAAATGAGAACAAGCAGATAGGACGCTAATCAAAGTTATATGATTAGGTGTGCATTTACCATCAAGTAACATCAAAGTTATCTGATCAGGATTGCATTTACCAAGACACAACCTCTCTCTCTCTTAGACACATCATCAAACACTTTAGACGCATATTCGACACCGTCACAGCCAAATTTACTATAAAAACTCAACAGACTATTCCCAACAAACACACTAGAAACATCAAAACCTATTTTCACAACATCCCCATGAATCGTTCTACCAACATCAAAACCCTCAAAACATTTCAGAAGAAAAGTGTAAGTAAAACTATTAGCTAACACATAACTATATTGTCTTTTCATATATTTGTAAACATTCATTGCATTATTGTTCTTATTATTCTTTTTTTTAGAACTAGCAAAGCATTTTAGTATTGTGTTGTAAGCAATGATGTTAGGTGAATTTGATGTTTAAAATATATTATAAGCGTAATGAAAGGAAATGAGGTTAGATGAAACACTGATGAGGTTTTTAGATGGATGGGTGATGGTGACGGCACAAACAGAGCAGTACAAGCAACCAGAGAAAAAGCAGTACTAACCAACTTATGCCTTCATAAATCATATCTTGTGCCTTCAGTAACCCTTCGGACAGTATAAACTGATAATGAAGGACGAGCAGTAGTAAGACTTATTATCTTTCATTTTCAAGTCTCTCTCATCTGTTTTGTTGTGTTGTATACTTAACATATATAACTAGCATGGCTATGACCTTGAGTCTAGACTATAATAATGTTCATGTACTTGGTTTATGAAATCTAACAGTTCTTAATAAACCTATCAAGTATGTTAGAATTCTTCTTTGCATATTTATACAGGGACAGATAATCTCCCTGCTTCTTTACAGAAGTAGCTAGTTCGTAGGGGTGTTTGGAATTATGTTTTCTAAAATATTCAAATAACTATCTTAATAAGAAACTTTTTTCCAATTCTTTATTCCAAACTTTTATTGTTGAAACTCAAAGAAGCAAATAATTATAATCAGTTTTGGTAAGTATTTACAAACACCTACAACATTTTTTAACAGTCTATCAAGATGCATTATTGCAATAAACACTTTCAGTAAGTAATTTAACACGTACACCTTTATAATCAGCAATCTTAAAGGTGGTAGCGACGGACGGTGGTGGACGATGGTGGTGATGGATGCATGAAATAGCAACGGTTGGTGGTGGTTGCAAACAGTGGTGGTGGAGGTGCGTGGTAGCGGTGGTGGTGGTGGTGGATGATGGTGGTAGAGGTGGCAGGTGGTGGTGCGGCAGGTGGTGGTGGTTGGTGGTGGTGACAGGTGGTAGTGGGTGGTGGTGAATGGTGCATGAAATGTGTATACAAACTCGAGGACCAAACATGTAATTTACTAACTGTTAGTTCAAAAAGTGTGGTGCGTTAGGATTGGGCTTAGTAATGCTCCGGGCTACACTTGACGGACACCCCGTATGGTAAATTCTACACTAATTCAAGTGAATGTTTGATCCCTACACAAATGAGGGTAAACTGTTAGCCTTATCGTGTGAACAGACCCCACGATCAAGCTCTGGCGTGAGAGTAAGTGCTCATGTTGTCAGAGAAATATGTATGTATTAGGATGAGTGAGAAAATCATACATCGAAAGTGCGAGTCAAGGATACCTTTTATTAGCGGTGGAAATACTAGGGTTTCCTAGTATTTCGCATATTGCTATAATGGCCGAAATGGGACCCTCGTCGGGCATGGGTCCGTAGCTTAATCGATGTTTGCAAACGTGGATCGCATTCTTGACCGGCCGGTCTGTGACCGTGCTTTGGGAGCGCCGCTCGGATTGTCCTTATACGTCCTTGTTCGTCCTGATTGTTCCTTACTTGTGGCGAAGGCTTTAGTTATTCTGTTTGTTTGTTGGGTCGGAGCGTAGTTTGTTTGTAGGGTCGAAGCCGGGTTATGCGTGATGCGGTCAAGGCCCAGTGGGCCTGCTATCCGTATTACACGTCATCAAGTACCCCCAATCTAGTGTGTTCATTGCACATGCTCTTTGTGTAGCGTGCGGTGAGTACTTCTAGACTTATTTGTCGTACGTGTCGTTCTTATATCTTTTTTGCGACACGTGTTTTGGTTGGCAGTTGAGATCGTGGGGGACGTGGACCGTTCTTAAATTGTTCATCTTTTGTTTAGCTCCTTCTTTGGACTGAGTGCTAAAGGGTATGAATGACCAGTGTTATTCGCCTGTATTTTCTTTCTACCTCTCTCTCATCTTTCGTGTCCACAACTTCACTTATCTTTTTGAATTTTGTTTGATAAACCTTTAATTTTAGTGCCAATGGATATGGTTCTTGATGTTCCAGATCTTTTTGAGCTTCTTCCTGCCAAGGAGGAGCAATCAGAGGTTACATCGGGTCCATCTGTTGCTGCTATTAGTCCCGTGACTTCTCCTGTGCCCATTGTTGTTGGTTCCTCGGTCGATGTTAAAGGTGTAGATCTGTTTGCCTTTTTTCTTATGGATGATGTTTCTAGATCACACGGTATTGCTACTGGTGGGTTTAGCAGTGCTTCTCCTTTAATATTTCTTGTCAGTGGGGCAACTGAGCCGGTAAAGTTACCGTCGGTGTTAAGGTAAGAGGAGAAGGTAAGGAAAGTGTCTTTTGACAATTCCCCTCCCCTTGCCAAGAAGTTCAAGGAAGATACCCAAGGGTCAATGACTGGTGGTTTTGTTGATTCTGAGGCAAGTGTGTTTCATACAGTCATTGGGCGCCCTTTGTCTAGTATTCCTATTTCCGATCTAGAACCAGGCTCATTTATTAAGTGTAGTATGCTATCCGTGACAACGACTGCTATTACTTCTTCAGTGGTTGTTGTCGTTTCTGAGGGGAAGGCTGCGGAGAAGTCATCGTCTCCTGACCGGAGTTTAGTGATGTATGGCGCGGGGGCTACTTGTAGCAATGAGACCTGCGGTCCGGATAATGTTGATGTTGAATCCGGACAGCATCTATGTCCCTCAGTGGGATGTGACTAATGGTTCTTGTCTATCCGGTCCCTAAGAATGCCGCAGTTTAATTAACCGGGTCGCTCCGCCTTGTATGTCTGCTGTTGTTTGTGGCTTGACTCATGAACAGTTGTTTTATGTGTTTAACTTTGCCACGGCATCTGAAGCAGTGTTGGGAGCTGAAGTGAGGAGGCGTGGGGAGGATCTTCTACAAGAGAATGTTATTTTGTCCGATCTTTTCGATGAGCAATCTCGTCTGCCAGAAGCTAATGATGAGGAGATTAGGAGGTTGAAAGCAAGACTTTGTCTGGCCGATGTTGAAGTTGCGGAGGCGATTAAACTTCACAATCGTGTTTCTATTTCGGAGTCTGTGGAAAGATCTCTAATAGAGCAAAACTCCGTGCTTCAATGAGAACGTGATTCTTTTGAGGCCAAAACTGTGGAGCTTGAGCCCTTGTCTTCCTCTCCTGGCCACGTGTTTATTACTCGAGAGAGGCTCTCGTTAGCTTTCGATAATTTGGCAAAGTAGTTTATGAAGATTAAGGATGATTAGGTGGGTGCCCTTGCTCATAGAATGGTTACTATGGAGAGCCACTTAGAGAGGTTGTTTCTGCATGTTCACGAGGCGTTTCGCCCTCTTTTTTCTGCTTTGTTGACTCACGGTATCCGGCTTGCTGTTATCAAGTGTTAAATTCTTCGGATTATGTTGCCACGTCCGGGAAGGTCATAAGTTCCACCATTATTAAAGGCATAAAGGATGGGCTAGTGGCCGGTCTTGCGCATAGCAAGTTAGGTGCAGATCTTTCCGGGGTGGCTACCCACCGCTCTTCAGCGGAAACAGAATACCAGACAGCCCTGCAGGTTGTCCGTGAGTTTGAATTCCCTTTATTTGCTGCTTTGTCGGCTTGTAAGGATGCCCAAATTGGAGATGTCATGGACCTTCTTCGTTTTGATGCTCCTCTTGCCAATGTTCCTGATGTGGCTTGTTTACAACCTAATTTGGAGCAGATTTTCATTCCCATATGGCATCCTAAGGGCGGTGCACCTGTAGGCGCGGAGCATTTAGCAAATGCCTTGGAAAGATGTGAAAGGGACGTTATTATGATTAGAAAGAGCATTGCCGCAATTGAGGATGCACTTTTATTTCGTGTTGCCGCTTTTCTTGAAATAGCACCCACCCCTATGTCTGTTGAGGCAGCTATTGTTTTAGGTGGTGTTTCTGGTGTTCCTAAGGCCACGACTTCCGTGTCTATGGACCCTTCTGCTCTTATGTTGTCGGAGGCTTATGATACAGTGAGCACGGATGCCCATGTCGTTTGCGGGGATGGTCCCTCTGATGCTCCTGTTCCTTCTTCTACTGAGGAAGAAGTTGTTGCTGCTTCAGCGTAGGAGTCTATTTAGTTTATATTGTAACCGTGTTTGGCTATCTTTGTATTTTTGTGCCTACTTATTGAACAATGTACATGTTTGTTTGTACGTCTTTGTGGTTGTCGTAATTACGATCTTACTTATCATGATGTTTTTTTCTATGTTTAAAGTCGTACGGGTACGCTTGTTTAATAGTATTTGTGAATACTTGTGGGTTATTCTCCCGTACTGGGATTGCAATACCTGTTACGTACTTTGAGTTAATTATGAGGTTACCCAACCTTTGTTATGTGGAATAACATTTATGGGACGTACCCAGGTGTGTGCGCGTCTTATTCACATTTAATATTAAGTTTGCTAGTTAAAAAAAGGGGGATATTTTATTAAAGAAAACTGGTGAGGGTAGCTAGTCCTCACCTTTTTCATTAAAACTAAGAAGATAGAGTACAATAGATAAGATAGTACTTAAAGGATAAATGACCACTGCGGGATCCGCATGAGTGGTTTTCCTACAGCTGATTTATATATCACCTCTTGAGGTTACATATGTTCTACGTTCGTGGCAGCCTAGTTCCATTTTTGTGTTTTAGCTTGTATGCTCCTTTCCCCAATGCTTCCGTGACCACGTATGGTCCCACCCATTTGGGCCCTAATTTTCTAGTATCTTTTGCATGGCTTGCATCATTGTTCTAATACCCTAGGTCCCCTGGATTGAAGCTATTGTTGTGGACTCTGGAGTTATAGTATTTTTCCATCTTCGCTTTGCTTTTTACTTCGCGGATGGCTGCCTATTCTTTCCTTTCTTCGAGCATGTCGAGATTGATATCAAGGTCTTCATAATTTTGAGCTGTGTCCACCTCTATTATCCTGCATGTGGGTACTCCTATCTCAGCCAGGATGACCGCCTCCGTCCCATATGTTAGAGAGAATGGGGTGTCCCCATTGCTAGATTTGATCATTGTTCGGTGTGCCCATAGGATGTGTGCTAACTCTTCTATCCAATTTTTGTTCTCTTCACCTAAACGTGCTTTAATTCCTTCCCCTAAGCTTTTGTTGGCCCTTTTGACCTACCCGTTCGCTTGTGGGTGTTTTACTGAAGTGAAGTGTGATGGTTGCCATAGATTTTGCTTCTATCCACTTGGTGAAGTAGTCGATTGCTACAATTAGGAATTTGACCTTTCTAGGTCCCTCCGGGAAGGGTCCAGTTATGTCAATGCCCCATTTGTAGAATGGCCATGGGGAAATGATTGGTGTTAGGTTTTGCTGCGGGTGTCGTAGGACGGGTTTGTGTACTTGACAATATTGACACGCTAGAATTATTTTCTTGCGTCCTTATGCATTGTAGGCCAAGAGTACCTAGTTCTCAAAGCCTTTGCCACTACGGATCTTGTTCCGGCATGCATGCCGCAAGATCCTTCATGGATTTCCCGTAGCACGTATTTCGCTTGTCACAGTACGATACACCGTAGCCATGGTCCTAGGAAGGACTTTTTGTAGAGAACTTCCCTTATAACGGCGAAGCGTTGTAACTTTCTTTTTACCGTGTTGACTTTTTTCTACTCCGCAGGTAGCATGTCTTGTGTTAGATATTTGTATATCGGAGTCATCCAGGTGTCTCCTTCATCTTCGACTATGGAAAACACTTGCGTCTCTTCTATGGATTTTTTGTTTACTTCTTCTGCCAGCACTTGCTTATTTAGGTATGCGAAGGTGGTAGACGCCATTTTGCTCAGGGCATCGGCTTTTTTGTTTTCGCTCCGTGGTATTTCTTGGATTGAAAACATCCGGAAGCTACTTATGAGTTCCTTTTCCTTTTCTAGGTATTCAATCATTTTAGTTTCTTCGTCACATAAGATCCATTGACTTGATTTGGAACAAGTCGCGAATCGACGTTTGCTTGCAAATTCTCAATGCCCATTTGTTCTGCTATCCTTAGTCCGGCTAAGAGGGCTTCGTATTCTGATTCGTTGTTACTTTCTGTAAATTCAAACCTCAGGGCGTAAGTGAATTCCGCTCCCTCTGGGTTGATAATTACCAACCCTGCCCCGAGACCGTCCACACATGATGATCCATCCGTGAACAGTTTCTAGGGCTTCGGCAGCTTTTCTTCATCCATTGGTTCATTTCCAGAGTCAACTTCTGGTCGTTCCACTATAAAGTCTGCCAAGATTTGTCCTTTGACTGAGACTCATGGTCGGTAGTGTATGTCATATTCTCCCAATTCGATGCTCCATTTTTGTAATCTTCCTGCTACCTCTGGCTTTGATAGGATCTGCTTTATTGGCTGGTCCGTAATCACTACCACAGTGTGTGCTTGGAAGTACCAGTTTTTCCATTGGTGTGTAGTTGATTTTCGGGCATCTCAAGGCGCGGCTTACAAAGTAAATTGGAATTTGTTTTTCACCCCTTTCCGTCATCAGCACCGCACTTACCGCTTCCTTTGTAGCCGCTAGGTAAACGATTAATTCTTCTCCCTCCATTGGAACTAGTCGGAAAGCTAGCTATTACTTTTTTCATTTGATGGAAAGCTTCCTCCGCCTCCTTTTGTCCAGTGAAAGTCACTTTTCTTCATGCACTTTTTGAGTGTCTTGAAGAAAGGTAACGATTTTTCCGGTGACTTTGAAAGGAGCATGTTCAAGCTGGCTAACTTCCCATTCAGTCTTTGTACTTCTTTTAAACACTTGGGAGAGGGGGTTGGTGACCGCTTCCGCCTTATCTGGGCAGGCTTGTATGCCTCTGGTACTAATGGTGTAGCCCAAGAATGTTTCATCTTCCACTCCAAAAGTACATTTTTAGGGTTCAGTTTCATATTTATGCTTTTCAACGTTCGGAATGTTTCTTCCACATCCCTCATGATGTCATCTTTTGTGCGGCTTTTAACGACCAAATCATCTACGTATACCTCCAGGTTCTTCCCAATTTTTTTATAGAAGGCTTTGTCTACCAGCCGTTGATACGTTGCCCCAGCATTTTTTAGTCCGAACGGCATTTTGGAATAACAAAATATGCCTTCGTTGGTTATTAACGCTGTTTTTCCTCATCTTCTTTGGCCATTTGTATTTGATGGTAGCCTTTGTATGTGTCTAGGAAGCATTTGAAGCGATATCCACAAAGAGACTCCACTTTCCAATCTATTTCTAGGAGCGGATAGTAGCTATGCGGGCATGCTTTGTTCAGATCTTTGAAGTCGACGCACATTCTCCAGCTATCATTGTGTTTCTTAACAATTACTGAGTTGGTCAACCAACTGTGGTAGTGTACTTCTTTCATGATGCCTGCTTCAATGAGTTTTCCACTTCTTCCCATATTTCTTTGCTCTTTTCTAGGGCCTGGCCTCGTTTCTTTTGTCTTATTAGGGTGTATCCCTAGCGGATATTGAGGCGATGCTCTGCTATATGCCGCGGGAATCTTGTCATGTCTGCTGGACACCAGGTGAACAAGTCTAGGTTTCTTCGAAGTAATTCACATACTTTTGCTCGGCCTTCCTCGGTGAGGGTGGAGCCTATTGTCACTATTTGGCCCGGGTGTTCCGGGTGAATTGAGACCTCGATTCTCTCTTCTGCTGGAGGACCGATGATGAGTTCATAAAAACTCATCATTTCTGTCAAATCTGAACAACAAAAACATGTAAAAACACTCAGAAACACCACAAAATATTACAAATATCCTTAGAAGGTGTTTTTATATGTTTCAGACATAAAAGAACTGAAAACAGAGAAAAACGGGCAAAGTTTACCAAATTGTCAAAATCAGTGCCTGAACTTTCAAGAAATGTCAGAAATGGTCCCTAGATGATTTATTTTAAAGAAAAGTCAATAACAGTCCTCAGGAATCATGAAATAACAATTTTTACGCTTGAAAGTTCAAAATATCAAAATTGGCAAAATAGGTCCCTGCAGTTTCAATATTGACAGAAAATATCCCCCAGTGTTCAAAAATGGAATTTCATCATCAAAGGGTCCTTGGTAATTCACAACTTGATAAATTTGACCCCTAAATGATAAATTCAAAGAAATTACAAAACAAGTCCCTGCAATTTGGAAATTGACAAAATTGGTCCCCGGTTACTTTTAAATTTGGAAAAATATTAAAAAGGTCCTTATAATATTTTTAAATGGCAAGAAAGGTCCTTTGTGATAAACTTTGGAACATGTACAGGTTTAGTCCCTGGAAAATCAGAATTTACAATAAAGATCCTTGGGCTTAAAAATCTTACAAACCAAAAGGATCCAAATTATAACCAAAAATCCAAATTCCAAATCCAACCAAACAATAAACCTGATCCAGCATTTTTCCAAGCCCAAAACTCAAAAGCCCAATTCCCTTTATTATTAAAGCGGGTCTTTGACCCGCGTTGACCCTTGATCCCTAACCTCCCATCATCACCTGCTTCTCCATTCTCTCCCATGACTCCACCTCCACCTTACACCATCTCCACCTCACAACACTCCCTGTCACCCTTACAACAAAACCCACCCCTTTGGTTTGCACCAGGGGCCAACAGGTATCACCCCTACAACCCACTTTGTCCCCTACACCCCGCAACCATCACATCAATCATCCCCAGTTCACCCCTACTATCCAAATTGTTCCCTACAGCTCACATATCATCCCAAAGTGCATTAATTGCATTGAGTCTACCCCAAGCCACCTAAACTACTTTTGGCGCCAAAAGTTGGTTTAAACAGTCATGACAAATTGGACACGTACAACGGCTCAAATGAAGTGGGATTTTATCAGAAGGACACCTGGATCAAGTGGGGAGTCTTTAAAAGAGAAGAGAAGCAGAGTTAGATAGTGTGTAGTTTGAATTTATTTTCATGTACGTCGATTAGCTTTAGTTTTAATGTTTAAGTGTAATTTCAAAGTTCTAAATATTGTACTCAGTATTTTAGTGTTGTAATAAACTTTTTAAAGCTTCAATTATCAGTTTCATGTTCAATTACAGTTTATGAAATTTCAAATACTCAAAATTCTCAATTAGCTTAAATGTTAGTTATTCTTGTTGTTTTGGACTTATAAGCTCATATAAGCTCCTGACATAGCTTATATATGCTATTAGAAGTTTAAAAAGCAGTGTTACTTAGAAAATAAAAAAAAATACCAAAAATATCAAATAAATAGTACAAAAATAAAAAAATTCAATGATGAAGAAGATGAAGGTATGGAGAAAGGTTTATATTGGATTGCCTTGGGTTTAGTAGCTTATTGGAAGCTATAGGAAGTGTGTATGGTAATTGGTTCCTCAGTTTAGCTTGGACTGCAAGTTGTAAGTTTCAAATTCAATTTTTGCTTTTACTGTATAAAGTGCTTATTATATGCTTATCTTTGGAATTATTGCTTATTTAGTAATATTTAGTCATAATTAACTTAAAATCTTATACTTGCTCATTAAATTTTACTTTGCATACTTGTTCTCATTTTCACTGCCAATTAAGATCCCTTTTGATCTCTGAGTTTTTGCGGTTATTATTAATGTCTCTGAGTTAAAATAAGCTTAATGTGTCATTAGAGAATAGTGTGAACTTGTTTTATGGATTGAAACAATCCCAAACTTTAAAAATCTTATTTACACAGTCCATAAGGGAGTGTTTGGATCATGATGTTTTGCTGTGGCCTAGTTGTTTATTAGTGTACTACTTGGTTCAAATTAGTTACTTAGGGTAATATAAAGTCAGAGTGGTCATCAATTTGGTCATAGTTATATCAAAAGTCAAAATAGCACTTGATCTTTCATAATCTGTCAATTCTTAGATTTCATAGTTCAAGTTCTTGTTTAATCAGTGCATAAGTAGTTTATGTAACTTAATTTCATCTCATTTTAACTTAGTATATCATAATCAGTCATAAGTAGTCATTTGAATCTCACAAAAGTCAATCTTGGTTCAAATATATAAAAAAGTCAAAATAGCATAGTCATCAGAATTTCATTTCTTGGGTGAATTATCCTGAATTTTGTGAGTTGAATGGGAACTTGAAATTTATTGAGGGTAAAATATACCAGTTGAACTACATGGACTTATGCTTGGATTATTTTAGTGATTTTTATTAAGGGATGTGCATTAGCTTATTTGAGGCTGCAGGGAGTGCAACCTCCCCTGCACCAGGATTTTGTTCAATTTTCATTGGTCATTTGTGATACACCTAGTGGGCCCCACAGCCAACCCTTTGGTTTTTAAATAGCTTACTAGTAGTATTGTTAAGTACTTAGCTTATTTTGTGGATTAGCTTATCTGTTTTGGCTTATTTGGTCTCATATCTCACCCTGACCTCAGACCTTACACTGAGTCAATCAGTGTTGAGATCCAAGTTCACAGGTCTACATCTTGCTACATAGTAGGTCCCACCTTGCACTTCTTGGCTTATTGGAAACACCAATAAGCCAACTTTGTAAATCAGACCTTATCTTGGACTTTTGACCACAGTTGACCACCTAACCTAGGCATGTTATTGGTCTGGTTCACCAAGTTTTCTGTGTTCCCTCAGTCTATTGAGCTTGTTTCCAAGGCTCCCTCAGAGCTTATTAATAAGAAATAAGCAGAGCTTATTGGCTTATTTTGTACCTTGCCAGCTACCCTTGGCAGGTCAAGTCCCAAATTGGACCCTCTTTCACTTCTGTGGACCCCACAGTGGTCCAAAGGTGCCTATTTGGACTGTTTGGATTTCAGGTTTTTACCTAAGTGCTTATTTGCCATTTGTGGCTTATATAAAGTGCTTATTAGCTTCTTTGTGTTTCTTTCTAGTGTCACTCAATTAGTTATTAGATTATTTTGTTCTTTGGTACACTAGCATAGCTTTTTATAGCAACTTAATCAAAAGTAAAATCCTAATAAGCTAAAATAAAAACCTGTTAAGGATTTTTGATCTCACACAGCTTATTAATAAGCTACACAATAAGTTCCTTCATAAAAGTTGCTTAATATTAGTAGTAAATTAGGTTTGTAAAACAAAATTCTTGAAAAACCAATATAAAAATAAGTGATAGTTTCTATTTAATATTAATTAATTTTAATTTTCATTTTTAGATTTTTATTAAGTAACCTATATTTTTATATTTTTATTAATTTCCTTTTATAATAAAGTATTTTTAATAATTTTCTCAGATTTTTATTCAATCATTTAGTATTAATTAGAATTAAAATTAGTTTTATTAATAATTAATTAATAGTTAAGTTTTAAATAGCATAATTAATTTTTATAAGGTAACACCTAGTTTTTATATTTTTCTTAGCTTTTTTATGTTGTAAAATAATTTTAGAAATTTTCTTGTAATTTATACTGTTCATTTACTAGTTTTTATAATTTAAATAGTTTAATTGGTAATTAATTAATAAATAGAATAATAATTAGTAAATTAGTTTAAAAATCAATAAAATAAACTTTTTATAATTTTTTAGGATTCCTGTGATGGTTAATTAGATTTATAAATTTTTTCATAATTTTCTAAGTCATTTTAGTATTATTATTAATTTAAAATAGTTTAAATAGTTTAGTTAATATAATTAGTAATTAATTAAAAGAAAATCATAAAAAGACAAAAATATTTATTTTTAATTTTTTATACTTTCTTCAATTTCATTTAAAGGTTTAGAAAATAGTTTTTCAAGTTTTTAGTTTATTTTGTAATTTTTATCATTTTTAGTTTAATATAAATTAGGTTTAAATTACTTTCTAAATAGTTTTAATTAATTAATTAATATTAAAATATTAAAATAATCATTTTAATAATTTCATTTTCATTTTAAATTTTCTTTTAATTTTACGTTTGTAAAAGTTTCATTTTCATCCCCTGTAGTTTAAATTTCATTAAGACTCACCTTTTTCCCGTACGTAAACGCAAATTTTTAATTTGTAAACGTTTTTAGTTCACGTAACTGTTTAAGTATATTGTTTAAACTGTTTCATTGTTTAAATTAGTAATATAAAGCATTCTCACCTATTCCTGTTCATAATCACCCGTTCCCAAATTCCGTTTTATTACAGATTTCATACCTCGTTGGGATTAATGACCCGCGGATACCTTGTACTCCACGGAGCATTAGTCTAAGCTATTTTTGACTTGTTAACCATTTAAACTTGGTTAATATTATCTGACTGTTTAGCACTGATCAAATTTTGGCGCCGCTGTCGGGGAGGTGTGCTGCGTACTACGAATTTGGAAGCATACGTGGTTCTGAATATACACTCATTGTAAATTTACCATCTCTGTTCATATTTATATAAAAACCAAAAAGATTTTCTTTTTCTTTACTCTAAGACTTCTTAGAGTTATCTCAGTGCATGCGCACGCGTTCTTCTAGGTCTACAAGTCCTCATCGCGAGCTTGTGACAATTCCTCGAAGACGTACCCAAAAACATTCTGCCCCGAAAATTGAGCCTGAATTTCAGACTGAACCTGAACCTTCAGTCATTATGGCAGAAGATCGCCCAATGTCCGAGCTTCTCCAGGCACCCATCAAGGGTTATGGAGATGCTATTGTTGTACCCGCCATAGTATCTGACAATTTCGAAATAAAAACCGGATTACTTAATCTGGTAACTTCTAGTCATTTCTACGGTTTCGAAAGGGACGATCCTCATTCGCATATACGATGGTTTAACAAGATTACATCTACCATCAAATATAAGAATGTCCCGCAAGCGGCTATTAAACTACTTCTTTTTCCATTTTCTCTCGAGGGGGCAGCCAGAGTCTGGCTAGAAAAACAACCCCCTCGTTCCATAGACACATGCGAAGATTTAGTTAAGAAATTTGTGAATGAATTCTATCCACCATCCAAAACTGCCTATCTTAGCAATGAAATCACCAAGTTTTCACAAAGACCTGGTGAAACATTCAGTGAAGCATGGGATAGATTCAAAGAGTTGCTTCGCAAATGTCCTCACCACGGATTTTCTGAGTTAATGCAACTCGACACGTTTTATAACGGAGTGAGCCAAGCAGATCAAGACTCCCTCAATGCCTCAGCTGGAGGTAATTTTTTGAGTCGTACTGTCAAAGAAGCTTTAGCTATAATTGAAAACAAATCCAAGGTTCAAACCACACATAATAAACAGGTCGATCCTTCTTCATCTACCATGAATCAATCTAGCACCGATGCTAAGATTGATAAACTCACGGATGCTATACAAGCTTTGGTTCTCTCCAACCAAAAGAAAGTCTCCTTCCCACATAATCCTTCACATGCTGAAGTGAAGAAAGTCGATGTCTGTGTTACTTGCGGTGGTCCTCATGCATACTATAACTGTAATGCCACCGATAGTAACACGTTTGAAACAAATGCGATTGCCGGTAGTTCCAATCCAGGAGCTAATCAATATCGTCCTCCTGCTGAACCACCATGGCGTCCGAACACTTACCCTGTACCACCTGGTTTTAACTAGAACATACAAAACCGTCCCTAAAACCAGAATAGAAGTAACCAAGGTTTTCCTAACCAAGGTAACTTTAATCAAGGTTATCCCCAAAATTTTCAAAATCAGGGGAATAGAAATCAGGGACAGGGTAACTTTAACCGTGGCTACTTTCATGGAAACCCAAATCAAGGGCAATTTCAAAATCAAGGGTTTAACCAGAACAACCGAGGGCAAACCCCTCCTATCCAAACACAAGCTGTTGTTCCAAACCCTACTCCCTCTGATGAATTGTTAAAACAATTCATGAAAACCCAGGAGGAAACAAACCGGTTGTTGATCAGCCAGATTTCTGACATTAAGAAATCTTTAAATGAAAGACCCTCGGGCTCAGGTAAATTACCTAGCACCACGATCGCGAATCCGAGGGGCGATGCAAAAGCGATCACAACCAGGAGTGGAGCTTCATATAAAGGACCCAAAATTCCATCTACCTCTTTCTCTTCTCCTGAGGTATTGGAAAAAGAAGCTGAGGTTACAACGGACACGATACCTCCTATTGATAAAGGAAGTACCGACGACGTCCCTCCTCCAGTTATTCAGGTTCCAGCTACTAAAAACAAAGTAGTACCTAAAACTCCACCAGTTCCCGTAGAAAATCCAAAAACCACCCCTAAATCTTCAATTCCATACCCATCACGATTAAGTGAACAAAAGCTTCGCGAGAAAGCTAGTCATAAAATGGACAAATTCTATCAAATATTTCAAGAATTACATTTTGACATAAGCTTCGCGGATGCTATCATTTTGATGCCCAAGTTTGCATCAATGCTTAAACATTTGTTGAGTAATAAGGAAAAGCTGTTTGAAATGGCTAAAACTCCGTTAAATGAGAACTGCTCTGCAGTTCAATTAAAAAAGCTTCCTGAAAAGCTCGGATATCCTGGAAAATTTCTAATACCTTGTGTATTTCCAGGAATGGTTGATTGCTATGCCTTGGCCGATCTTGGTGCCAACATCAACCTAATGCCACATTCAGTATGGAAGAAACTATCTCTTCCAGGACTTACTCCTACTTGCATGACTTTAGAGCTTGCAGACCGATCAATATCACGTCCTCTTGGCATTGCTGAGGATGTATTTGTGAAAGTAGGGAAGTTTCATTTTCCAGCCGACTTTGTCGTTGTTGAATTTGATGCAGATCAAAGGGTTCCTCTAATTGTTGGAAGAGGATTCCTTAAAACGGGTCGTGCTCTCATAGATGTCTTTGAACATGAGATCACATTACGTGTGGGTACGGAAGCTATCACATTTAACCTCGATCAAACTTCGAGGTACTCCTCAAATTACGACTCTGAATCGGTTAACCGAATAGATGTCATTGATATTGCTTGTGAGGAGTACGCTCAAGAAGTTCTTGGTTATTCTAATGATTACCTGAGTGGCAATCCCACTCCATCTTCTACTCCTATAATTCATAATTCTAATCCTTCCCTCACTCCGTTTGAGGGAAGTGACTTCATCCTTGAGGAAATAGAGGCCTTTCTTAGAAGTGATTCAATTCCATCTGGAATTGATCATCAAGAGATTGACCCGGAGGGGGATATCATGCTCCTTGAACAATTGTTAAACAAAGATCCCTCCCACCCTCCTATTCTACCACTAACACTTCATAAAGAGGAAATCAAATATGTTGAGAAAACTGATGAATTTCCTAAAGTTGAACTCAAAGACTTACCTCCTCATCTCGAATACGCTTTTTTGGAAGGTAACGACAAGTTACCTGTCATTATAGCAAAAGATTTAAGTGATGAGGAGAGAGCTGCTCTCATAAAGGTCTTAAAGTCACAAGCAAACAATTGCTTGGAAATTATCTGATATAAAGTGTATAAACCCTGAATTTTGTACTCCAAAAATTCTTATGGAAGATGACTTTAAGCCTGTAGTTCAACACCAGAGACGAGTTAATCCTAAAATACATGATGTTATCAAACAAGAAGTTCTCAAACTTCTTGATGCTGGATTAATATACCTGATCTCTGATAGTCCTTGGGTTAGTCCCATCCACTGTGTCCCAAAGAAGGGTGGCATAACTGTTGTCACCAATGAGGAAAACGAGTTGATTCCAACTCGTTTGGTTACTGGGTGGCGTGTATGCATCGACTATAGAAAACTAAACGATGCCACCCAAAAAGACCACTTTCCTCTACCCTTTATAGACCAGATGCTTGAGAGGTTGGCAGGAAATGAGTACTATTGTTTCCTGGACGGTTTCTCGGGATATTTTCAGATCCCCATTGATCCACAGGATCAAGAAAAAACTACCTTCACATGCCCATATGGAACATTTGCCTACCGTCGTATGCCATTTGGCTTATGTAACGCTCTTGGCATGTTCCAAAGGTGCATGATGGCTATATTTTCCGATACCATCGGGAAAACTATGGAGGTATTTATGGATGACTTCTCAGTCATCGGGGATTCTTTCCAAGCTTGTCTCACCAATTTGGAAATCATGCTTAAACGCTGTGAAGACACAAACTTGTGTCTAAATTGGGAGAAAAGCCATTTTATTGTCAAAGAGGGCATTGTCCTCGGCCATAAGATTTCAAAGAATGGGATAGAGGTAGATAGAGCAAAAGTTGATGTAATCGCAAAACTACCTCCTCCCACTACCGTCAAAGGTGTTAGAAGTTTCCTAGGTCATGCTGGATTTTACCGTAGATTTATACAAGATTTTTCAAAAATCTCCAGGCCTATGACCCATCTCTTAGAGAAGGATACTCCTTTCATCTTCTCACCTGAGTGCTTAGAAGCGTTTCAAATTTTGAAACAAAAGCTTACGGAAGCACCCATTCTTGTTGCCCCCGACTGGGACTTGCCATTCGAATTAATGTGCGATGCAAGTGACTTTGCAATCAGTGCAGTCTTGGGGCAACGTTTAAGTAAACACTTTCAGCCGATACACTACGCTAGTAAGACCATGACTGAAGCTCAAACACGCTATACCACCACAGAAAAAGAACTATTAGCTGTGGTATACGCCTTTGAGAAATTTAGGTCTTACTTGATCCTAACAAAAAGTGTGGTGTATACGGACCACTCGGCCTTGAAATACCTGTTTGCTAAACAGGATGCTAAACCGAGGTTACTCCGTTGGGTTCTACTCCTTCAAGAATTTGACATTATCATATGTGATAAGAAAGGAGCAGAAAACCTTGCGGCTGATCACTTATCCCGTCTAGAGAATCCTCATCAGGATGATCTCGAGAGAAAGGAAATTAATGAAACCTTTCCTCTAGAGATACTAAATTTAATATCTAGTTGGGGTGATACCTCTACCCCATGGTTTGCCGATTTTGCAAATTACCATGCGGGTAATTTTGTAGTGAAAGGGATGTCGTCCCAATAGAAGAAAAAATTCTTCAAAGACGTCAAACACTATTTCTCGGACGACCCTTACCTCTTTAAGATATGTGCGGATCAAGTCATCCGACGGTGTGTCCATGGTACTGAAGCCATGGAAATCCTTAAAGCCTGTCATGATGGACCCACTGGGGGACATCACAACTCAAACTACACTGCCAAAAAGGTGTTTGATTCTGGTTTCTATTGGCCCACCATCTATAAAGATGACCAAGAACTTGTCAAAACTTGTGATGCTTGTCAACATCACGGGAATGTTTCTAAGAAGGATGAGATGCCTCAAAACATCATCCAAGTCTGTGAAATATTTGATATCTGGGGCATTGGCTTCATGGGCCCATTCCCGTCTTCACGAGGGAACAAATATATACTCGTGGCTGTAGACTATCTGTCTAAATGGTTGAGGCGAAAGCTTTACCCACTAATGACGCCCGAGTTGTTGTAAAATTTCTGAAGTCTCTCTTTGCCCGATTCGGGACTCCTCGTGCCATTATCAGTGATCGTGGTACACACTTTTGCAATGATCAATTTGCAAGAGTGATGCTGAAATATGGTGTAACTCACCCGTCTTTCTACTGCATATCACCCCCAAACTAGTGGGCAGGTGGAGGTCTCAAATAGGGGCATTAAGAGAATTCTGGAGAGGACGGTTGGTGAAAATCGTGCCTCTTGGTCGGACAAATTGGACGACGCACTCTGGGCTTTTCGTACGGCTTATAAAACACCCATTGGGTGTACTCCATACAAGTTAGTGTACGGAAAGACATGTCATCTTCCAATCGAATTAGAACACAAAGCCTATTGGGCTTTGAAACATGCAAACTTTGACATTCAGACAGCGGGTGATCACCGCAAGGTTCAGCTAAACGAGCTAAATGAACTACGTGATCAAGCTTACGAGAATTCTTTAATCTATAAAGAAAAGACTAAGAAGATACATGACTCTAAAATAAAGAACCGCGTTTTCAACGTTGGTGACAGAGTTCTTTTTTTCAATTCTAGATTGAAAATTTTTTCGGGCAAGCTAAAAACCCGTTGGTCTGGACCATTTACTATAGCAAAAGTATACCCATACGGAACTGTTGAGTTATTGCAACCCGACGGTCCCAATTTTAAAGTAAATGGACATCGTTTGAAACACTACTTTGGAGGGGACATACCACAAATGGTTGTCCCAGATCTCCAAACTTTCCCCACGGACTAATTAATACGGGGTCGAGTCAAGCTAGTGACTCGATAAACAAAAACATTAGCATAACATGGGTTCTCACCCATGTTTCTGACTTCTTTCTCTGTTATACCACCCAAGTGTAGGGGAGTTGCCCTACTATAAATAAAGTACATAAAATAAAAATGAAAAAAATACAAAAATAAAATAAATGTTGTTCCTACATTTAGCTTGTAATATTGCCTTTTTACATTCAAAGAGTCGGCATAATAGCCGGGACTTTGAATATTGAGGACAATATTCATTTCTAAGTGTAGGGGGGAAATTCTAGCGAATTTAATTACATTATACATCTAGTACCCCCGTTTTTGCCAAAAATTAAAAAAAAAATCAAAATTTTCACTTAATGAAGTACTTGGCATTAACACAACAAATGGTTATTAGTCCACCATGTCTAATCCACATAAGGACTGGCTAATCCAGGAGCAAACGGCTCTTGGTAAAGATAATTCAAATCCGTTTATGGCTTGCAATTTGCCCAAAATTGAATGGTAAATCAACTCGCCATATCCCATAAAGCGAATGAGTTGGCTAGCCCGCAAGATTATGGCTTGTGGTAAAGGCAGTGAAAAACCATAATTGGTAATCAGCTCACCAAGATGTTGACTATTCCATCAAGAGTTGGCTAGTCCAGAAGCAAACGACTTTTGGTAAAGACAAAACAAATCCGTTGACAGCTGGTGGTTTGCTCAAAATCACACGGTTATCAGGTGTACCACAGTTCTCACACCTGGCTACTCCAGAAGTAATGGCTGTCTGGTAAAGAGATATCAAAAATCCATTAAATTTTCAAAAATGGGTTTTTTGTGGATGCTAGATTGCTAGGGACTAGCAATAGTTAAGTGTAGGGGATTGATGAGTTCATAAAAACTCATCATTTTTGTCAAATCTGAACAACAAAAACATGTAAAAACACTCAGAAACACCACAAAATATTACAAATATCCTTAGAAGGTGTTTTTATATGTTTCAGACATAAAAGAACTGAAAATAGAGAAAAACGGGCAAAGTTTACCAAATTGTCAAAATCAGTCCCTGAACTTTCAAGAAATGTCAGAAATGGTCCCTGGATGATTTATTTTAAAGAAAAGTCAATAACTGTCCTCAGGAATCATGAAATAACAATTTTTACCCTTGAAAGTTCAAAATATCAAAATTGGCAAAACAGGTCCCTCCAGTTTCAATATTGACAGAAAATACCCCCCCCCCAGTGTTCAAAAATGGAATTTCATCATCAAAGGGTCCTTGGTAATTCATAACTTGATAAATTTGACCCCTAAATGATAAATTCAAAGAAATTACAAAACAAGTCCCTGCAATTTGGAAATTGGCAAAATTGGTCCCCGGTTACTTTTAAATTTGGAAAAATGTTAAAAAGGTCCTTATAATATTTTTAAATGGCAAGAAAGGTCCTTTGTGATAAACTTTGGAACATGTGCAGGTTTAGTCCCTGGAAAATCAGAATTTACAATAAAGATCCTTGGGCTTAAAAATCTTACAAACCAAACGGATCCAAATTATAACCAAAAATCCAAATTCCAAATCCAACCAAACAATAAACCTGGTCCAGCATTTTTCCCAGCCCAAAACTCAAAAGCCCAATTCCCTTTATTATTAAAGCGGGTCTTTGACCCGCGTTGACCCTTCATTCCTAACCTCCCATCATCACTTGCTTGTCCATTCTCTCCCACAACTCCACCTCCACCTCACAACACTCCCTGTCACCCTTACAACAAAACCCACTCCTTTGGTTTGCACCAGGGGCCAACAGGTATCACCCTTACAACCCACTTTGTCCCCTACACCTTGCAACCATCACATCAATCATCCCCAGTTCACCCCTACTATCCAAATTGTTCCCTACACCTCACATATCATCCCAAAGTGCATTAATTGCACTGAGTCTACCCCAAGCCACCTAAACCACTTTTGGCGCCAAAAGTTGGTTTAAACAGTCATGACCAATTGGACACGTACAACGGCTCAAATGAGGTGGGATTTTATCAGAAGGACACCTTGATCAAGTGGGGAGTCTTTAAAAGAGAAGAGAAACAAAGTTAGATAGTGTGTAGTTTTAATTTATTTTCATGTATGTCGATTAGCTTTAGTTTTAATGTTTAAATGTAATTTCAAAGTTCTAAACATTGTACTCAGTATTTTAGTGTTGTAATAAACTTTTTAAAGCTTCAATTATCAGTTTCGTGTTCAATTACAGTTTATGAAATTTCAAATACTCAAAATTCTCAATTAGCTTAAATGTTAGTTATTCTTATTGTTTTGGACTTATAAGCTCATATAAGCTTCTGACATAGCTTATATAAGCTATTAGAAGTTTAAAAAGCAGTGTTACTTAGAAAATAAAAAAAAATACTAAAAATATCAAATAAATAGTACAAAAAAGAAAAAAAAAATCAATGATGAAGAAGATGAAGGTATGGAGCAAGGTTTATATTGGATTGCCTTGGGTTTAGTAGCTTATTGGAAGCTGTAGGAAGTGTGTATGGTAATTGGTTCCTCAGTTTAGCTTGGACTGCAAGTTGTAAGTTTCAAATTCAATTTTTGCTTTTACTGTATAATATAACTTAAAATCTTATACTTGCTCATTAAATTTTACTTTGCATACTTGTTCTCATTTTCACTGCCAATTAAGATCCCTTTTGACCTCTGAGTTTTTGTGGTTATTATTAATGTCTCTGAGTTAAAATAAGCTTAATGTATCATTAGAGAACAGTGTGAACTTGTTTTATGGATTGAAACAGTCCCAAACTTTAAAAATCTTATTTACACAGTCCATAAGGGAGTGTTTGGATCATGCTGTTTTGCTATGGCCTAGTTGTTTGTTAGTGTACTACTTGGTTTAAATTAGTTACTTAGGGTAATATAAAGTCAGAGTGGTCATCAATTTGGTCATAGTTATATCAAAAGTCAAAATAGCACTTGATCTTTCATAATCTGTCAATTGTTAGATTTCATAGTTCAAGTTCTTGTTTAATCAGTGCATAAGTAGTTTATGTAACTTAATTTCATCTCATTTTAACTTAGTATATCATAATCAGTCATAAGTAGTCATTTGAATCTCACAAAAGTCAATCTTGGTTCAAATATATAAAAAAGTCAAAATAGCATAGTCATCAGAATTTCATTTCTTGGGTGAATTATCCTGAATTTTGTGAGTTGAATGGGAACTTGAAATTTATTGAGGGTAAAATATACCAGCTGAACTACATGGACTTATGCTTGGATTATTTTAGTGATTTTTATTAAGGGGAGTGCATTAGCTTATTTGAGGCTGAAGGGAGTGCAACCTCCCCTGCACCAGGATTTTGTTCAATTTTCATTGGTCATTTGTGACACACCTAGTGGACCCCATAGCCAACCCATTGGTTTTTAAATAGCTTACAAGTAGTATTGTTAAGTACTTAGCTTATTTTGTGGATTAGCTTATCTGTTTTGGCTTATTTGGTCTCATATCTCACCTTGACCTCAAACCTTACACTGAGTCAATCAGTGTTGAGATCCAAGTTCACAGGTCTACATCTTGCTACATAGGAGGTCCCACCTTGCACTTCTTGGCTTATTGGAAACACCAATAAGCCAACTTTGTAAATCAGACCTTATCTTGGACTTTTGACCACAGTTGACCACCTAACCTAGGCCTGTTATTGGTCTGGTTCACCAAGTTTTCTGTGTTCCCTCAGTCTATTGAGCGTGTTTCCAAGGCTCCCTCAGAGCTTATTAATAAGCAATAAGCATAGCTTATTGGCTTATTTTGTACCTTGCCAGCTACCCTTGGCAGGTCAAGTCCCAAATTGGACCCTCTTTCACTTCTGTGGACCCCACAGTGGTCCAAAGGTGCCTATTTGGACTGTTTGGATTTCAGGTTTTTACCTAAGTGCTTATTTGCCATTTGTGGCTTATATAAAGTGCTTATTAGCTTCTTTATGTTTCTTTCTAGTGTCACTCAATTAGTTATGAGATTATTTTGTTCTTTGGTACACTAGCATAGCTTTTTATAGCAACTTAATCAAAAGTAAAATCCTAATAAGCTAAAATATAAACCTGTTAAGGATTTTTGATCTCACACAGCTTATTAATAAGCTACACAATAAGTTCCTTCATAAAAGTTGCTTAATATTAGTAGTAAATTAGGTTTGTAAAACAAAATTCAAGAAAAACCAATATAAAAATAAGTGATAGTTTCTATTTAATATTAATTAATTTTAATTTTCATTTTTAGATTTTTATTAAGTAACCTATATTTTTATATTTTTATTAATTTCCTTTTATAATAAAGTATTTTTAATAATTTTCTCAGATTTTTATTCTATCATTTAGTATTAATTAGAATTAAAATTAGTTTTATTAATAATTAATTAATAGTTAAGTTTTAAATAGCATAGTTAATTTTTATAAGGTAACACCTAGTTTTTATATTTTTCTTAGCTTTTATGTGTTGTAAAATAATTTTAGAAATTTTCTTGTAATTTATACTGTTCATTTACTAGTTTTTATAATTTAAATTGTTTAATTGGTAATTAATTAATAAATAGAATAATAATTGGTAAATTAGTTTAAAAATCAATAAAATAAACTTTTTATAATTTTTTAGGATTCCTGTGATGGTTAATTAGATTTATAAATTTTTCCATAATTTTCTAAGTCATTTTAGTATTATTATTAACTTAAAATAGTTTAGTTAATATAATTAGTAATTAATTAAAAGAAAATCATAAAAATACAAAAATATTTATTTTTAATTTTTTATACTTTCTTCACGTTCATTTAAAGGTTTAGAAAATCGTTTTTCAAGTTTTTAGTTTATTTTGTAATTTTTATCATTTTTATTTTAATATAAATTAGGTTTAAATTACTTTCTAAATAGTTTTAATTAATTAATTAATATTTAAATATTAAAATAATCATTTTAATAATTTCATTTTCATTTTAAATTTTGTTTTAATTTTAAGTTTGTAAAAGTTTCATTTTCATCCCCTGTAGTTTAAATTTCATTAAGACTCACCTTTTTCCCGTACGTAAACGCAAGTTTTTAATTTGTAAACGTTTTTAGTTCACGTAACTGTTTAAGTATATTGTTTAAACTGTTTCATTGTATAAATTAGTAATATAAACCATTCTCACCTATTCCTGTTCATAATCACCCGTTCCCAAATTTCATTTTATTACAGATTTCATACCTCGTTGGGATTAACGACCCGCGGATACCTTGTACTCCACGGAGCATTAGTCTAAGCTGTTTTTGACTTGTTAACCATTTAAACTTGGTTAATATTATCGGACTATTTAGCACTGATCAAATTTTGGAGCCGCTGCCGGGGAGGTGTGCTGCGTACTATGAATTTGGAAGCATACGTGATAAGAGGTACCATGGTTGGGACCATCATACATCTTATCTCAGGCCGAAGCCTGTTAAAGCAGTGTTCATATAGTATTTCAGAAGCTGAGCCCCTATCCACGTATATGCGGTGTACGCAATGGCCTCCAATTTCAGCTTTTATTATCATTGGGCTTTCGTTCCCCTCATCTTCTCCCAAAGGCGAGAAAGATAATTCCGGATCAGGAGAGAAGCTTTGTGTTATTTTTGGTTTGGCTGACTTCTTCCATGCTTGTATCATCAAGATTGACTGTGCTTTATTCTTTGATGATGTTTCTCCTTTCTTTGCTGTCTTTTGCTGATCCTTTCCGCTATTTTGCTTTAGCTCTTTGATCACATGCGACAGCTTCTCATTTCTGATCAGCTCCTTGATCTGTCTTTTTAGGTGCATGCACTCGTCCGTCCTATGCCCCACTTCTCCGTGGAAGTCACAGAATTTGTTCATGTTCCTTTTTTTGACCAAAGTCGTCATTAGAGGCAGGGGTTTGAATTTTAGCTTTTTCTAGAGCCAAAATTTCTTTTGGGGATTTAGAGAGAAAAGTAAACTGGTCTTGCCTCCTGTCTGATCTATGTTGGATATTAAATCCCCCTTTTCGAAAATTTTGCTTCTGGCTTCCATCGGGTTGCCCCCATGACGAGGATAATTTTCTCCGTTCTTGGTTTCCAGCCGCCACTTCTCCCCTAAGGAAGGACATGGTTGCTTTCATTAGCTCATCGACAGATTTAGGGATATTGTCATGCAAGCGTTTGATTAACTCTGGGTTATTTATCCCATGCATGAATCCCGATATTTTTAGTACTTCTGGGCTCTCTTCATGTTTCTGCATTCCTTCTTGAAGCTCTCCATGAAGTCCTTCGTGGACTCTATCACACCCCACTGGAAGCGGAAATACGAGGTGCAACGAAATGTAACATAGCATAAGATAGTAGAATAACACCACATGATTTAAGTAATAAACTTACAACGTTACATAAAGAATTTTGTACAAAACTGAATAAATAAATCACAAGTCTTAAATTGATTCTAATGTAATGTCATTAGAAAATGTCTTGGCAAGGTCAAGTCGGTCTTGAAATGATAACAAAGTATAACTTCAAAATGTAATGCCTTCAATAAATCACCATCAATCACCTGAAAATGAAACTCTAAAATGTCAACATAAAGTTGGTGAGTTCGTATGTTTAAAGTAAGCATAAACTAGTTTTCCCTGCATAAGGGTTTAGGACAAGTGTACATATAAACAAAGCATAGGGCAAGTAGCATAAATTGAATAACCATCATCACAATATGAATACCACACATTTGCCTAACTCTTCATCATCGAAATATGCGCATAGCATGCAAAGCCTACCAGCTGGAGCTAATAGATGAGTCAGAACACAGAGTAGTCTGCCAAGTGGAAATAAATCCATGACATATGAACACACAGTATTCTGTCAAGTGGAAATCAATCCATGATATATGAACACACAGATATCACTACTAAGGCACCTAGCATGGTTACAAGTACACAACTTGTCCAAATAAGATAAGAGATTGAGCGCAACATAAAATAGATTTGAGTATCATTCTCCCCCAATGAAAATGTAAGTAAAATGGGGCCACAAAAACTCACCTCGAAGCGGATGAGACAATGGAACAAGTGTAAGCGAGTAATCGAAGGAATCACAAGCTACTCCTTCTTCAGTGGCTCTACATGAATTAGGGATCATACATTACTTATTAGCTCATTTATTAAGTTCTGTTGGGAATGAAGTTTTAGTATTTATCAAGTCTCGGTCATTTGTAATAAATGTTAGGTTGCTTATTTATTGTTTACTTTAATTCACTTATGTTTAATATGCAAAAGGCTTATGAAAAAGCTCAAAAGGCCTCTAAGCCCACGCCTAGATGAAAGATAGGAGCTAGGTGTGTTGCCCTAGCATCCTCTCCTATAAATAGGACCTTATGCAAACATTTCTACTTGGTTGGTTATTTGAATATCATAAGGAAACTCTTGCATTTACTTTTCTCTCATTCTCATAATCATCCCATCCTTATATCTATCTCATTCTTGCTTGTACGAAATCAATATGGGTACCTAACAAGTGGTATCATTCGCCATAAGAAGGTGTAGTTCTTGTTTTACATTGAATTCGATCCAAAAACTTTCTTTTTATCTCGTTATTTTGTAAAAATAGTTGTACTTTCTTGTTTGTTTCTTGGTTTTTATCACATCTTTGCTTACAAACTTGTGCTACAAATCATATCAATTTGGGTTTTTTGTACTATTTTTCTTTCAAAATAACGATTTGGGTTTTTTGTACTATTTTTCTTTCAAAATAACGATTTGGGTTTTTCGTACTATTTTTCAAAAATATTTTCATTTTTGAAAAAGTTTGTCAAGTTTACAACTTTCTTAAAGATCTCATCATTTTATACCTAGAAGTACAAGAATCTTTAAATAAAAACTAGTTTTTGGATTGCTTTCTTTCAAAAACAAAATATGCCAAATTTTTGAAAACACACATGTACCTAGTTTCGAAATCACCCATTGCCTAAGTTTCGAGAACACAAATAGCAGCTTCCTATCGTCTTACCGATCGTGTACTCAGTATTTTCTCTCTTGTATAAGACATAAAATACTTCGACTTTTGGCATATTTTCGAAATTGGACAATTTCGAAAATTTTTGAAGTAATTGCATTCTCGAAAAATTTCAAAATTTCGAGAATTCAATAGTTTCGAGAATACAGTTTCTTGAACAACAAAGTTTTGAAATTACACAATATTTTTCGAAAACATAGTTTCAAGGATTTGCAAAGTTTCGAAAACCTTTAAAACTTTCGCAATCACCAACAGTTTCACAATCACCAAAGTTTTGAGAATTGTTTTTTCTGACAAAGTTTCGAGAACACATATTGTGCAAGTTTTCGAGAATTGGCTCAACCTATACCTTTTACAAGATCCATTACCACACAAGTGTTCATTATGTCTCAACCACCGTACTACAACTTTCACCATCCTCAGTAACATCAGAATCAGCAGTATAATCATCAATTTCATCAGCAACAACAACAGTATCAACAACCACCACAGTATCATCAACAACCGGCTTACTCACAACATCATCTTCTCATGCAACAACATTAGATGGTTCCGCTACAACATTCCTATCCAATGCCACAACAACAAAGCCAACTTCCATCCAAACAGACTCACTGGTTTGACAGGATGTGTGAAGTAATCTCAACTCAATAATCCCGACATGAGGCATGATCTATTGACACTCCACCAATGCTTACACCTGGTAATTATGTTCAGTGGGAAAGTCGATTCTTAAGGTTTGTTGAACTCAAGAAACCCAATGGTAAGTACATGAAACAAGTTATCCTTGAAGGACCGTTTCAGTGGCCTATAAACTTAGTTGGAGGTGACCCAGCTGTTGATCCTCCAGTAGCTCCAACTTGTGTACCAGTTCCTGAGTCTGCACTCACTACTGAACAACACCTTCATCGTGAAGCATATGAGTATGCTATGGCTTACATACTTCAGGGAATCCCAAATCCAATATTCAGAAGTGTTGATGATCAGAAAACTGCTAAAGCAATGTGGGAAGACGTTCATCTACTAATGGAAGGCACTCAACTTAACAAAGAAGACATGGAATCTAAACTTTACATAGAATACACTAACTTCATGATCAAACCAGGGGAGTCACTTGAATATTACTATCATCGTTTCACCAATGTCATCAATGACTTAGAGAGACATGAAGTACACCTTCCAAGGATCGCAGTCAATACGAAGTTTGTCAGTAGTCTGGGTTATGATTGGCAAAAGTACGTAACATTTGTGAGACAAGCAAAGAAACTTCATGATGCTCCATATGGTTTGTTTTATGACTATCTCAAGCACCATGAATCTGAAGTTGAAAAAGATAGAGTTGCACGAGGTGGCTATACAGCACCACCAACTTCAAATCCATTAGCACTCGTTGCTCAATCTCATGCTGCACCACCTCCAATGTCTAATCATGCTTATGTTCAGGAACATAATTACTTTAGTTATCCACAACCTGAAACCTCACACCACATGGTCCCATATGAATCATCCTCGCAACAGGCCTCTACTCAACTTGCTCCATATGAAAACCATGATACCATGTACTACTCAAATTACATAGAAGATGATAATGAAGATGTTAATACGTTGAATCAGGGACTTGCTCTTATTGCTCGTGCTTTCAGCAAATTCTCAAACAAGACTAATAACCATCTTCGTTCTTCATCAAGTACAAGGAATCAAGCTGTCATTTAAGATGGTCGGGTTGAGATTCAGAACTGTAACTTTGGACGATCAGGTTCTGGAGGGTATTCAGGAAATTCTGGGTATGGACAAAGGTTTAACAACAATGGGGGATTTAAAAACAATTCAGGTGTTCCTCATAGAAGAAATGACAATGCTTCAACTGGTAATACGGAATCTGGGAATGCAGTGTGGTGCTACAATTGTAACGAAAAAGGTCATATTGCAACAGGATGTCCAAAACCGAGAACTCGGAGCAGTAAGTTTCACAAGCAGGCATTACTAATGGCTCTCAAAGATGGAAAGGAAGGAACTTTCACTGAACAAGAGAATAGTTTCATCGCCAATGCTTACAATGATGACGATATGGAAGATCTTGAAGCCAATGCAGCTGTGATGCTTATGGCAAACATGCAGGAACTCCAGTTGAATGATTCAGGCCCAGTGTATAACACTGATGGCTTGTCTCAAGTACATGACCTAAACACGTGCTTAATACAAGAAATTGTATCACCCTCTGCTTCTGAATCAGATAAGGCGCAGTTGTTCCTTCCGAATCATTTTTATCTTCTCAAGAGGATGAACAAATGAACACAGTTGTTATATTTGATGACGACACAATTGTTTCATTTGAAGATCCTATTGAGAATGACAACCATGATCATATTTAACAACATGAACCTTTATCTGATCCAGATCCTGACCATATTCTGATGGCCAAACAACTTCAAGCTCAAATTTTAATAATTCAGAAAAAGAATGAGCAAAATAAAGCTTTGAAAGAAACAAATGCAGTTTTGAAAAAGGACATTGAGTGTTATAAAATACAACTTTCACATTTTCAAAATGAAGTTAAACGTGAAAAGTGTTTTGAAAAGTCATTTCAGGAATCTTACATCAAAGAACAAAATCTTCGAAACAAAATGCATGAGTTAATTGAATCAAACGGCAAATTGGTTTCCAAATTGGAAAATGATAAAAATGAACTCAAACAACAAGTTGCACAACTTCAAATGGTACTTTCAAAAACACAAACAGAGTTGTCAAATTGCAAACAGGAATTTTATGAACACAAAGTGCGAAAACGGGAAAAAGAAAATTCTTTAATCGAAGAAAATCTCACTCTCGAACGTCAAATAAAAGAATTTCAAAATATCGTTTACAAATATGGAGAATATGTCACAACGATTCAAAAATTTACATTAAAACCAAGACCCGATAAAGGTTTTGCCATTGGCGATTATAGATATACCTTTCTTCACACTGCATTCAAAACAATTCCTAGGCTTTACAATATGGATCAATTGCTTGATAATAATATTGTGTGTGTTGTTGTATATAATACTGAGGAAGAAGAAGAACTTGATGAAAAGAGTCAATCAAAAATGAGTCAAATTGAATATTGCAAACCATATGATTATTCAAAAGTTCCTCATATTTCAAAATCTTTTGTTCCATCAAAAGAAATACCTGAGAAATCATGGTATGTAACCGGGTCATATGGCTCATCTTCCAATGGGGCTCCTGTCAAACCTGTGGCACAAGTAAATGGACCATTACCATCTTCTAGTACTGTGACACCTTTACCAACACGTTGTCGAGTCTTAGAATATTTTAAAACGTTCATGAAAGGCATCGAAAATTTGGAAGGCGTAATTGAACATAATTCGAAAATAAAAATTGCTACTTTTCAATCAGCTTACGAGCGCGAAAAGAGAGAAATTTTTCAAAAACAACTTCTGCCTTTAGTTCGACATTTGCGTCATTGTGCTACTCGTTGGGAACAGGAACTCCAAAAAGAAGTTAAATCTATGATAAATGTTTTCACTTTAAATGAAAATGCAATTTTGGTTCAACAACATAAAAACAGATTCTGATCGACTCTTGGAAAAAGTTCTCGAAGCTGATATTTTGTCTATTATCATGAATGATCTTTATAAATCTGGTACTTCTATGCTTGTGGAAGATCAATGTGCTGATAATGATTTGCTGAATAAGGAATTTGAGATATTAAAACATAAATATGATACGTTGAGAAAAAACAGTGATGATATGCAAAACAAACTTTCAAAATAAAATTGTCAACGCAAACAAAGGCTTGAATGGTGTCAAGCTCAAAGTCTTGAAACGAAATTGCAACTTCAAAGTCAAAATGTTTCAAAAAGTTGTCAAATTTGCAAAGACAATGCGTTTCTTAAAAATCAATGTCTCATTTATGAAAAAGAAATTGCGGATTTAAAAATTGAAAACGTCGAATGGCAACAAAACCGCGATCACATTAATTATTGCAATGGTTTACTTGAGTCTGGTATTCAGGATAAAATTCACATCATCATTGATTTGAAAGAGAAAATTAAGCTACTTCAAAATGGAAAGTTTGTTGACACCACAGTAATAGCACTAGGAATGTTTAACATAGACAAAACAGACAAGGGTAATAACGCTCAGAATTCTAATGTTAGCTCTTCCACCTCTACATGACTAGTTTCCCTTAAAAGCATTAGTAGACCCAAGACAAAAAGCACTAAGAAGACTAGGAAGACTAGGTTCTGGAAACGTAAAAGAGGAACACTAGAAGTGCAAGAAGTAGAAGCTCACCTTAGGAATTTGAATAAAACTCATGTTGCATCTGATTTAGATTCTAATCTGGCAAATTGTAATCAAAATCTAAATGTAACGAATGATGAACCTTTGAATGTTTTGAATATTAATGCATGTTGTGTGTTTTGTTGTCAAAGTGTGTTATCTGGCGATCATACAAAATGTGTAGCTTATACTCTCTTAAATCGTCATAAGGAACATAGGTCAGACATTCCTTCTAGGCCCACTACTGCCTCTAAGTCTACCTTAGGAAAACCGCCAACTACAGTTTCGAATGATGTTGTAGTTACCCCCATAGACGAAAACAACACATCTAGGAACAAGCCAAAAGCTAGTGAATTTACCAAAAGTAAAGCAAAAACTAGTTGGAACTGGCAACGTTGGTTACAATACAAACCAAATTTTAAATGGATTCCTAAACTGTTGAATATTTGTGCTTCTAACCAACATGAACCCACCATTTCTTCGGGTTCCACCCTTCTGTTCCATCCTTGTCGTCTCCTTGTGATGCAGGTGGTGCAGATTGTTCTCTGGATTGTTGATAGCGGTTGCACCCGACACATGATAGGCAATCTCAAACTGTTAGTCAACTTTGTTTCAAAGTTTATTGGAACTGTCAGATTCGGGAATGATCAATACGCTTTAATCATGGGTTACGGTGACTGTGTGAATGGGAATATTGAAATTAGCAGAGTCTATGTTGAAGGATTGGGTCACAACCTCTTTTCAGTCGGTCAATTTTGTGATGGAGACTTAGAAGTAGCATTTCGAGAGAAAACTTGTTTTGTTCGTGATCTACAAGGAAATGATCTGATGTCAGGCAATCATCGCACTAACCTCTACACAATTTCAATATCTGACATGATTGCTTCCACTCCTATTTGTCTTCTATCCAAAGCTGAAACGACTAAATCATGGTTATGGCATAAATGTCTTTCTCACTTTAATTTCAAAACGATGACTGAACTCGCTCGTCACAAATTGGTTGATGGCTTTCCAAGATTCCGTTATGCCAAAGATCACTTATGTCCAGCCTGTGAACAAGGCAAAAGTACCCGTGCTCATTTTCCTTCAAAAACTGAACACAGTACTAATCATGTTTTACACCTGCTTCATATGGATTTGTGTGGTCCGATGCGTGTTCAAAGAGTCAACGGTAAACGCTACATTTTAGTAATTGTTGACGATTACTCCCGTTGGACTTGGGTTTATTTTCTTCGAAGTAAAGATCAAGCTCCTCAAATGATAATTGATTGATGCTAAACCGTCAACCTAAATTGACGAAGTGATTGTCAACAAGGTCAAACAGCCTAGAGTCAATGCTCCGCGGAATATAGTGTTTCCCCAGGTCGTTATGTCCCGACGAGGTGTGGATGGTTAACAAACGGCTATGTGATCGGGTGAATTTGGATAAAAAAGGGGTTTGAGATTGGTTACACTAAGGATTTATACAATGAAATAGCTTAAAGAAGCTATAAGAATAAGACAGGAAAGTAGGAAAAACCAGAAACGATTTAAACCTAAAAACGTGTACGTTCAGTTTTAAGTAACGTGAACGTACAAAATAAAACACGAGTTTTGGTAAAATAAAATACTTACAAAGATGAAAATCACATCTTTACAATCCTAATAATAAAATAAACTTTTTAGAAAATTAAAATTAATTTTTACACTATTTAATTAATTATTATTAATTAAATACTATTTATTAATTACTTATTAATTATTTAAATTAACCTAAATTATAACTAATTATGAAATTACACTAAAAATATGAAAAATAAATTTGCAAAAATCTAAAATATTATAAAACTAATTTTCAAACTTAAAATATATTTTTCCTACTTTTTATATAATTACTATTAATTAAAAACTGATTTAAACTAATTAAAATTACACTAAATAATAGGAAAATGTAAAATAAACTTAGAAAAATAAAAATAAAACTTAGAAAAATAGAAAATAATATAAAACTAATTTTAAAACAGCAAATATATTTTTAAGACAATTTAAATAATTACTATTAATTATTAATTAATAAAAACTAATATTAATTATTAAAAATACTAAATGAAAAGAGAAAAATATGAAAAATTTACAGAAATTACTTTACAACTATATGAACTTAAGAAAATTATAAAAACAGAAAGTGCTTAAGGAAAATAAGCACTTATGCAATAAGCTTCTTAAATAGAAGCTATCACTAAAGGAAAATTTGATTTTTTGGATTTTCTTTTTACAACACTGATTTATACCCAAAAATAAGCTACTTTGAAAAAGGCACTTTGGAAAAAGCTCACAAATAAGCACTACAAGTGCTTATTAGCTTGACAGTTGACTTTGGTCAACTGTCAAAGCTAAAAGCTTTGAGATAAGCTTTTAAGCTGAGACTAGGGTAGCTTATGGTAAATATATGTTGGATGAAGGTAAATAAGCCAAAAGAAACTAGAAAAACACAGGTAATAAGCAGTTGTAAGGAAATAAGCACTTATGCCAAAAATGGATGTCCAACAGCCTAAATGGGGGCTTTTGCAGGACTGTGGGGCCCACAGAAGGACATGGAAACCCAAAGAAAAAGCTGAGCCAATAAGCTGAGCTTACTGGCTTTCAAATAAGCTAAAGCCTAAGCCCTGGGTCCCACATGTGAGGTTAGGGGAGGGCTTGAAAGGTTGTGCAAAATCTGAGCACTCAGCTGATTACAAGGACATAGACAAACTACAAGGGGCAAGCAGATCTGGTAAATAAGCTCAATATCATAAAACAAGCTATAAAGCTTGAAGTCTGGCTTATTGGATTTCCAATAAGCCAGAAATAAACAGGTGGGGCCCACTATGGAAACCATGGCAAGCCAATGAAAATGAGGGTCTGAGACCAAGTCTGTGGTGCAGGGGAGATGTTTCCCCTGCAGGCTACTTTAAGCCACAAATTAAGCAATAAGAAAAATTCCAAAAATTAAGAAAAACATGGAATCTTATAGACTAACTAGTAGACTTATTACTCAAGAATTTTTAAACCCTAAAGCTAACCACAAAATTCCATAAAATTCGTGCAACTTTGGAAAAATTTGAGAATGATGAATTTTGACTTTTCATTTAAAACACCTATGTTGACTTTGTTGAATTTCTAAGATATCCTATAAGCTAATAAGGTTGTAATAAGTTATAAAAAACCTACTTTAAGCTACATTTATCAATTATGAGACAGCATGAAAGTTTATGGGACTCAAATCCCTCACAGTTAACTGTGAGGGTACCAAAGCTATTATTTTGACTTTTCTGAGATTGTGACCACAGGGATGAACAAAATAAGCTTAATTAGACCTAGGGAACTTAATTGAACCAACAAATTTTACAAATAATAACAAAAGCACACCCAAACAGTATTAACCAAACACAACTATTAAAACAGAAAATGGAAATTTAATGGAGTAAACTTACAATCTACGTCATGAGCTTGAACAAGAATCCAACCTAATGCCCCCAAATGGACTATAACCCATTATTCCACTGCTTCCTTCTCCTCTTCTTAACTTTCTGATTTTCTATTTATTTTACCCTATTTTTTTATTTTTTTCTTTTTATGATTTATTTTATACTAAATAACCCACAAGCTTTCAAAAGCTTATAATTAGGCTACTGTGACCTCAAACTAACAAGAAACAACAATGATTACCCAGGTTGAGCAAAGCTATCAATTTCACTTGAGATTACCAAAAACTGAACTTGTACTTTGAGAATTGAAACTGAGAAACTATTTGAAATACTTTTCATTAACATAAAAGCTTGATATAACTTGAATTAAAAGCAAAATTTAAAGGTTTACAATAGAAATTAAAAGTTTACACTACGAATGGTCTAAATACATTGACAACTATATTCTTCTCTTTTTCTTCATTTTATAGACCCTGGAGGATGTTTCTGACTTTTCCCACACCTCTGAGCCGTTGGATGAGCTTCAAATGATCTCAGCCCTTCAAAACCAATTTGGCGGGAAAACGGGAGTGGGTAAATTTGAGTGGGGTTTGGTAAGTTATTAAATGAGGAGGGGGGATTGGATGGGTTGGTGTATGATATTAATGAAAAGGTTGGGTTGGTGAGAAAAATGGAGAGGAGGGGGGACATGAAGCTGGAAACCAGGGGAGAAGTTGGGGATGGTGGTGTTGACTGGGGGTTTGACCCTGGTGTTGACCGATCAAAGACGGGGGAAGTATTAGTTTGGAGTTGGGCTTGGTTATGTGGGCTTGGGGGAGTGTTACTGGATCAGGGGTTGATTGGGTTTGGAATTGGTTTTGGGGTAAATAATTAAAAGGGTGGTTTGGTTTGTATAATATTAAGGGTCCATTTGGTAAAGTACTAAATCACAAGGACCAAAAATGTAAACTCTGAAAATTGAGGGTTGCAATTGAAACTTTTCAAAATATTTTATGAGGACCAAATTTGCCACATGTGAATAATACCAAGACCAAAATTACAATTTCCCAAAATTTTAAACCCCGAGGACCAATTTTGCAAATTTCCAAACTCCGGGGACCAAAAGTGTAAATTTTCCAAAACTTTTACCCATGTGTTATTTTTAATAACTTTTTATTTTAAAAGGACTTGGGGTGAGTTTTCTTGCAAAATAAATGCACAGGGACTAGTTTTGTCATTTTATGAAAGTTAGGGGACTGAAACTGCCAATTTTGCAAACTTTGTACATTTTTCATCTGTTTTTGCTCATTTTGCATCTAAAACATATAAAACACAATTTTGAAAAATTTTTAGTATTTCGATGCATTTCTGAGTATTTTTGTATGTTTTGCAGTTCAGATTAGACCAAAAATGATTAGTGTTTGAGCACTCATCAATCCCCTACACTAAACTATTGCTAGTCCCTAGCAATAACTGTTTTGAAAACTTGATGGATTTTAAACTCTTTACCAAAAGCCATCACTTCTGGAGTAGCCAGGTGTAAGAACTGTGGCACACCTGATAACCGTGTGATTTTGAGCAAACCACCAACTGTCAACGGATTTGATTAGTCTTTACCAGGAGCCGTTTGCTCCTGGACTAGCCAGCTCTTGATGGAATAGTCAACATCTTGGTGAGCTGATTACCAATTATGGATTTTCCACTGCCTTTACCACAAGCCATAATCTTGCGGGCTAGCCAACTCATTCGCTTTATGGGATATGGGGAGTTGAGGAACCATACAATTTTGGGCAAATTGCAAGCCATAAATGGATTTGAGATGTCTTTACCAAGAGCCGTTTGCTCCTAGACTAGCCAATCCCTTTTGTCGGTTAGACAAGGCGGACTGATTACCACAAAAATTTTGAAGCACTAGTGAAATTTTTTTGAAAATTTTTTGAATTTTTGGCTAAAAACGGGGGTATTATATAGTAAAATGTGATAAAATTCGCTAGAATAGCGAATACCCCCCACACTTAGCATGAATATTGTCCTCAATATTCAAAGTTCCAGCTATTATGCCGACATTTTGAACGTAAAAGGGCAACATTACAAGCCAAGCGTGGAAAACACCATTTTGTATTTTCACATCATAAGTAACCATAACATGGGGGACTCCCCCACACTTAGGGTGAAAACCCTATAAGCATGCTACAGTTTTTGTTTACCGAGTCGCTAGCTTGACTCGACCCCGAATTCATTTGTCCTTGGGGAAGCATGATGTAGAAGAAGCAATCTCAATCGGACTTTCATTCAAGATGTTTGGACAAACATTTGAAGCACGAGAAAGTTCCACACCGATGAGATATAATCCCGGCTCAGGATAATGATACATGAAAATGCTGGGATCAAATATAGTGTCTTCATTCCCGAAGGAGTGAAGAACAGGATAAGTCACCCTGTAGGTGAAGAAGGGAAGAAAGATCTTGATGACAATCAAGATTGATTCATCATCATCAGAAAGAGAATTCATGATTGGTGTATCATGAATCTCATCGTTTAGGCTTGTATGATCTAGACAGATTATGGGTGGGAGGCTTGGGATTTTGATATCAATCAAATTCTCGAGGTTAAGAATATTTCCCTCCGGAAAACAAAGATCAACTTTGTCTAGATCAAAGTGAAAGTTATCATACTTCGGTGGAGATATGATATGAGTGAGTTCACCGGAGAACTCCTCAAAGGTGAATAAATCATATTCGGGAAGAGAAATTTGAGAATGAGAAGTGGTACTGCCACTAATCTTCTCTCCCATATGATCAAAGGTAAAGGCTTCAAACTCCGGTATAGGATCATCGGAGACAATGTCACTATCCTTTATGGGGATAGGAGATCAAATAGGTTTCATTTTGAAAGCCTCGATTTTAGAAATAAGGAGATCGACATTCAATAATGTTGCACGAAGTGCTTCATCCTTGATTTCAGTGTCAATCTCATCATTCTCTTCTTCTAAGCTAACTAGCTCAGAAGGTAATTCTTCCATATAAATGATGTCTCCACAAGATAACGAATTGTCATCAGTAGAATCGGAGAACATCTCATCATGATTAGATGGGAAGAATAGAGGAGGAGGAATATCACACATATGATCAAAAGTTCCCTGTGACTCTCTCGGGATTGGGACAAGGATCTCAACACTGGACTTTATTAATTCGTCCGATTCCTTTTTAGGAACAGTGCTGAGATGCTCATCCCCCATGATCAGAGAGTGAGTGTGAACTTCGGGTGTGATAACAGCAGGTTGAGATGGAATCTCAATTGACGGGATTTCATCTGATGAACTGGATGAATCATCATCAAGGATATCTTCATCATCACTGTCATCAGGAATGAAACGAAATTGAGAGCTGAATCTGGCTGCTTTTTCTTTTGCATATGCTTCCCTAACAGATTTTTCAAAAGCATCTTTGGAATCAATTTTCGCAACCTGCTCTTCAGTCAAAAATTCAGCCATGTATTTCTCATGTGAATTTAGAGTAAATGAAAATTGCGGGGGTGGGGATTTGTCAAAACCGGAAGGTTGACATTGATAATCATTATGAGGACCCCCACAATTTACACAAGAAACACTGGGTGCATTATGAAGTGTTGTGGTACCCAACTCCTTAACTTCTTTTAATAAATCTAGGATCTTTAGATAATTGTCTTGTTGGGTTTGTTGAGGAGTTGGTTGAATCATTTGGTACTGTGGAGGTGGTTCTTGAAACGAATAGTCGTAATTGTTACAAGGAAAGGGATTCCCTATTTGAAAATCCGAGCTAAAGTGAGGACCTCCACAGTACTCACAACAGTAAAACTGTTGAGTTTGGCTTGGTGTATTTTGATACGAAGCATCATTGAAATTTGGGTAATATGATTCTTGCTCCTATGAATGTGATGGATAATCGAAAAAATTTTAAGAGTCGTTGAATGAGGTTTGATTAGGATCATAAGCAATTGAATTACTCGACCCACAAAACAAACAACTCCTATTTTGAATATCATTACCACATTGCACACATGTACACCAACGACATGGAAAACCGAAAAGCGGCTCACCACAACCGACACAAAGAACAAAATCTGGAGGTGGGACAAGTGGTGTGCTCTGAGAGCTAGGAATTTCCACCACTTCCGTTATGGTCTCGGGTTTTTGTTTTTGATAAATGTGAAGATTGGGCAAGTCGTTCTTTTCAGTCACTGCCCTAAGCTCTGCATGTTTGCTTGACAAACTTTTGACCGTAAACCGTGAAAGGTTAGGATCAAATCTTGACGGTTTGTCATTAATAGAACGTATCTCGGGCTGTGAAGGGTAGTTGGAAGAATTTGGTGAATCATTGAGAGAATTTGGACTGATGAACAGATTGCACACATTACAAAATCTGTTACTACAATTATTTCCACATTTCTCACAAATACACCGGAGACAACAAAAGCCGTTCTCAATTGGGCTTTTACAGTGAAAACACGTGTAGCCGAGAGACGTCATAAGAATTATACATGAGATGGGTGTGAGATGGTAGAATCAAATGGATAGAGGGTAAGGAAAAATATTTTTGGGTTTTTATGAAAAGATATGAAAAAGGGTGGATAAATATACAGTAGAATGAATTCCAAAATTACTAATCAGAAAACCGTTTTTAGAAAACGCGCACAACCTCCCCGGCAGCGGCGCCAAAATTTGATTGATGCTAAACCGTCAACCTAAATTGACCAAGTGATGGTCAACAAGGTCAAACAACCTAGAGTCAATGCCCCGCGGAATATAGTGTTTTCCCGGGTCGTTATGTCCCGACGAGGTGTGGATGGTTAACAACCGGCTATGTGATCGGGTGAATTTGGATAAAAAGGGGTTTGAGATTGGTTACACTAAGGATTTATACAATGAAATAGCTTAAAGAAGCTATAAGAATAAGACAGGAAAGTAGGAAAAACCAGAAACGATTTAAACCTAAAAACGCGTACGTTCAGTTTTAAGTAACGTGAGCGTACAAAATAAAACGCGAGTTTTGGTAAAATAAAATACTTACAAAGATGAAAATCACATTTTTACAATCCTAATAATAAAATAAACTTTTTAGAAAATTAAAATTAATTTTTACACTATTTAATTAATTATTATTAATTAAATACTATTTATTAATTACTTATTAATTATTTAAATTAACCTAAATTATAACTAATTATGAAATTACACTAAAAATATGAAAAATAAATTTGGAAAAATCTAAAATATTATAAAACTAATTTTCAAACTTAAAATATATTTTTCCTACTTTTTATATAATTACTATTAATTAAAAACTAATTTAAACTAATTAAAATTACACTAAATAATAGGAAAATGTAAAATAAGCTTAGAAAAATAAAATTAAAACTTAGAAAAATCTAAAATAATATAAAACTAATTTTAAAACAGCAAATATATTTTTAAGACTATTTAAATAATTACTATTAATTATTAACTAATTATTAATTAATAAAAACTAATATTAATTATTAAAAATACTAAATGAAAAGAGAAAAATATGAAAAATTTACAGAAATTATTTTACAACTATATGAACTTAAGAAAATTATAAAAACAGAAAGTGCTTAAGGAAAATAAGCACTTATGCAATAAGCTTCTTAAATAGAAGCTATCACTTAAGGAAAATTTGATTTTTTGGATTTTCTTTTTACAACACTGATTTATACCCAAAAATAAGCTACTTTGAAAAAGGCACTTTGGAAAAAGCTCACAAATAAGCACTACAAGTGCTTATTAGCTTGACAGTTGACTTTGGTCAATTGTCAAAGCTAAAAGCTTTGAGATAAGCTTTTAAGCTGAGACTAGGGTAGCTTATGGTAAATATATGTTGGATGAAGGTAAATAAGCCAAAAGAAACTAGCAAAACACAGGTAATAAGCAGTTGTAAGGAAATAAGCACTTAGGCCAAAAATGGATGTCCAACAGCCTAAATGGGGGCTTTTGCAGGACTGTGGGGCCCACAGAAGGACTTGGAAACCTAAAGGAAAAGCTGAGCCAATAAGCTGAGCTTATTGGCTTTCAAATAAGCCAAAGCCTAAGCCCTGGGTCCCACATGTGAGGTTAGGGGAGGGCTTGAAAGGTTGTGCAAAATCTGAGCACTCAGCTGATTACCAGGACATAGACAAACTACAAGGGGCAAGCATACCTGGTAAATAAGCTCAATATCATAAAATAAGCTATAAAGCTTGAAGTCTGGCTTATTGGATTTCCAATAAGCCAAAAATCAACAGGTGGGGCCCACTATGGAAACCATGGCAAGCCAATGAAAATGAGGGTCTGAGACCAAGTCTGTGGTGCAGGGGAGATGTTTCCCCTGCAGGCTACTTTAAGCGACAAATTAAGCAATAAGAAAAATTCCAAAAATTAAGAAAAACATGGAATCTTATAGACTAACTGGTAGACTTATTACTCAAGAATTTTCAAACCCTAAAGCTAACCACAAAATTCCATAAAATTCGTGCAACTTTGGAAAAATTTGCGAATGATGAATTTTGACTTTTCACTTAAAACACCTATGTTGACTTTGTTGAATTTCTGAGATATCCTATAAGCTAATAAGGTTGTAATAAGTTATAAAAAACCTATTTTAAGCTACATTTATCAATTATGAGACAGCATGAAAGTTTATGGGACTCAAATCCCTCACAGTTAACTATGAGGGTACCAAAGCTATTATTTTGACTTTTCTGAGATTGTGACCACAGGGATGAACAAAATAAGCTTACGTAGACCTAGGGAACTTAATTGAATCAACAAATTTTACAAATAATAACAAAAGCACGCCCAAACAGTATTAACCAAACACCCCTATTAAAACTAAAAATGGAAATTTAATGGAGTAAACTTACAATCTACCTCATGAGCTTCAACAAGAATCCAACCTAATGTCCCCAAATGGACTCTAACCCATTATTCCACTGCTTCCTTCTCCTCTTCTTAACTTTCTGATTTTCTATTTCTTTTACCCTATTTTTTTTTTATTTTTTTCTTTTTATGATTTATTATATACTAAATAACCCACAAGCTTTCAAAAGCTTATAATTAGGCTACTGTGAGCTCAAACTAACAAGAAACAACAATGATTACCCAGGTTGAGCAAAGCTATCAATTTCACTTGAGATTACCAAAAACTGAACTTGTACTTTGAGAAACTATTTGAAATAGTTTTCATTAACATAAAAGCTTGATATAACTTGAATTAAAAATAGAATTTAAAGGTTTACAATGGAAATTTAAAGTTTACACTACGAATGGTCTAAAGACATTGACAACTATATTCTTCTCTTTTTCTTCATTTTATAGACCCTGGAGGATGTTTCTGACTTTTCCCACACCTCTGAGCCGTTGGATGAGCTTCAAATGATCTCAACCCTTCAAAACCAATTTGGCGGGAAAACGGGAGTGGGTAAATTTGAGTGGGGTTTGGTAAGTTATTAAATGAGGATGGGGGATTGGATGGGTTGGTGTATGATATTAATGAAAAGGTTGGGTTGGTGAGAAAAATGGAGAGGAGGGGGGACATGAAGCTGGAAACCAGGGGAGAAGTTGGGGATGGTGGTGTTGACTGGGGGTTTGACCCTGGTGTTGACCGGTCAAAGACGGGGGAAGTATTAGTTTGGAGTTGGGCTTGGTTGTGTGGGCTTGGGGTAGTGTTACTGGATTAGGGGTGGATTGGGTTTGGAATTGGTTTTGGGGTAAATAATTAAAAGGGTGGTTTGGTTTGTATAATATTAAGGGTCCATTTGGTAAAGTACTAAATCACAAGGACCAAAAATGTAAACTCTGAAAATTGAGGGCTGCAATTGAAACTTTTCAAAATATTTTATGAGGACCAAATTTGCCACATGTGAATAATACCAAGACCAAAATTACAATTTCCCAAAATTTTAAACCCCGAGGACCAATTTTGCAAATTTCCAAACTCCGGGGACCAAAAGTGTAAATTTTCCAAAACTTTTACCCAAGTGTTATTTTTAATAACTTTTTATTTTAAAAGGACTTGGGTTGAGTTTTCTTGCAAAATAAATGCACAGGGACTAGTTTTGTCATTTTATGAAAGTTGGGGGACTGAAACTGCCAATTTTGCAAACTTTGTACATTTTTCATCTGTTTTTGCTCATTTTGCATCTAAAACATATAAAACACAATTTTGAAAATTTTTTAGTATTTCGATGCATTTCTGAGTGTTTTTGTATGTTTTGCAGTTCAGATTAGACCAAAAATGATTAGTGTTTGAGCACTCATCAATCCCCTACACTAAACTATTGCCAGTCCCTAGCAATAACTGTTTTGAAAACTTGATGGATTTTAAACTCTTTACCAAAAGCCATCACTTCTGGAGTAGCCAGGTGTAAGAACTATGGCACACCTGATAACCGTGTGATTTTGAGCAAACCACCAACTGTCAACGGATTTGATTAGTCTTTACCAGGAGCCGTTTGCTCCTGGACTAGCCAGCTCTTGATGGAATAGTCAACATCTTGGTGAGCTGATTACCAATTATGGATTTTCCACTGCCTTTACCACAAGCCATAATCTTGCGGGCTAGCCAACTCATTCGCTTTATGGGATATGGGGAGTTGAGGAACCATACAATTTTGGGCAAATTGCAAGCCATAAACGGATTTGAGATGTCTTTACCAAGAGCCGTTTGCTCCTGGACTAGCCAATCCCTTTTGTCGGTTAGACAAGGCGGACTGATTACCACAAAAATTTTGAAGCACTAGTGAAATTTTTTTGAAATTTTTTTAAATTTTTGGCTAAAAACGGGGGTATTATATAGTAAAATGTGATAAAATTCGCTAGAATAGCGAATACCCCCCACACTTAGCATGAATATTGTCCTCAATATTCAAAGTCCCAGCTATTATGCCGACATTTTGAACGTAAAAGGGCAACATTACAAGCCAAGCGTGGAAAACACCATTTTGTATTTTCACGTCATAAGTAACCATAACATGGGGGACTCCCCCACACTTAGGGTGAAAACCCTATAAGCATGCTACTGTTTTTGTTTACCGAGTCGCTAGCTTGACTCGACCCCGAATTCATTTGTCCTTGGGAAAGCATGATGTGGAAGAAGCAATCTCAATCGGACTTTCATTCAAGATGTTTGGACAAACATTTGAAGCACGAGAAAGTTCCACACCGATGAGATATAATCCCGGCTCAGGATAATGATACATGAAAATGCCGGGATCAAATATAGTGTCTTCATTCCCGAAGGAGTGAAGAACAGGATAAGTCACCCTGTAGGTGAAGAAGGGAAGAAAGATCTTGATGACAATCAAGATTGATTCATCATCATCAGAAAGAGAATTCATGATTGGTGTATCATGAATCTCATCGTTTAGGCTTGTATGATCTAGACAGATTATGGGTGGGAGGGTTGGGATTTTGATATCAATCAAATTCTCGAGGTTAAGAATATTTCCCTCCGGAAAACAAAGATCAACTTTGTCTAAATCAAAGTGAAAGTTATCATACTCCGGTGGAGATATGATATGAGTGAGTTCACCGGAGAACTCCTCAAAGGTGAATAAATCATATTCGGGGAGAGAAATTTGAGAATGAGAAGTGGTACTGCCACTAATCTTCTCTCCCATATGATCAAAGGTAAAGGCTTCAAACTCCGGTATAGGATCATCGGAGACAATGTCACTATCCTTTATGGGGATAGGAGATGAAATAGGTTTCATTTTGAAAGCCTCGATTTTAGAAATAAGGAGATCGACATTCAATAATGTTGCACAAAGTGCTTCATCCTTGATTTCAGTGTCAGTCTCATCATTCTCTTCTTCTAAGCTAACTAGCTCTGAAGGTAATTCTTCCATATAAATGATGTCTCCACAAGATAACGAATTGTCATCAGTAGAATAAGAGAACATCTCATCATGATTAGATGGGAAGAATAGAGGAGGAGGAATATCACACATATGATCAAAAGTTCCCTGTGACTCTCTCGGGATTGGGACAAGGATCTCAACACTGGACTTTATTAATTCGTCCGATTCCTTTTTAGGAACAGTGCTGAGATGCACATCCCCCATGATCAGAGAGTGAGTGTGAACTTCGGGTGTGATAACAGCAGGTTGAGATGGAATCTCAATTGACGGGATTTCATCTGATGAACTGGATGAATCATCATCAAGGATATCTTCATCATCACTGTCATCAGGAATGAAACGAAATTGAGAGCTGAATCTGGCCGCTTTTTCTTTTGCATATGCTTCCCTAACAGATTTTTCAAAAGCATCTTTGGAATCAATTTTAGCCACCTGCTCTTCAGTCAAAAATTCAGCCATGTATTTCTCATGTGAATTTAGAGTAAATGAAAATTGCGGGGGTGGGGATTTGTCAAAACCGGAAGGTTGACATTGATAATCATTATGAGGACCCCCACAATTTACACAAGAAACACTGGGTGCATTATGAAGTGTTGTGGTACCCAACTCCTTAACTTCTTTTAATAAATCTAGGATCTTTAGATAATTGTCTTGTTGGGTTTGCTGAGGAGTTGGTTGAATCATTTGGTACTGTGGAGGTGGTTCTTGAAACGAATAGTCGTAATTGTTACAAGGAAAGGGATTCCCTGTTTGAAAATCCGAGCTAAAGTGAGGACCTCCACAGTACTCACAACAGTAAAACTGTTGAGTTTGGCTTGGTGTATTTTGATACGAAGCATCATTGAAATTTGGGTAATATGATTCTTGCTCGTATGATTGTGATGGGTAATCGAAAAAATTTGAAGAGTCGTTGAATGAGTTTTGATTAGGATCATAAGCAAATGAATTACTCGACCCACAAAACAAACAACTCCTGTTTTGAATATCATTACCACATTGCACACATGTACACCAACGACATGGAAAACCGAAAAGCGGCTCACCACAACCGACACAAGGAACAAAATCTGGAGGTGGGACAAGTGGTGTGCTCTGAGAGCTAGGAATTTCCACCACTTCCGTTATGGTCTCGGGTTTTTGTTTTTGATAAATGTGAAGATTGGGCAAGTCGTTCTTTTCAGTCACTGCCCTAAGCTCAGCACGTTTGCTTGACAAACTTTTGACCGTAAACCATGAAAGGTTAAGATCAAATCTTGACGGTTTGTCATTAATAGAACGTATCTCGGGCTGTGAAGGGTAGTTGGAAGAATTTGGTGAATCATTGAGAGAATTTGGACTGATGAACAGATTGCACACATTACAAAATCTGTTACTACAATTATTTCCACATTTCTCACAAATACACCGGAGACAACGAAAGCCGTTCTCAATCGGGCTTTTACAGTGAAAACACGTGTAGCCGAGAGACGTCATAAGAATTATACATGAGATGGGTGTGAGATGGTAGAATCAAATGGATAGAGGGTAAGGAAAAATATTTTTGGGTTTTTATGAAAAGATATGAACAAGGGTGGATAAATATACAGTAGAATGAATTCCAAAATTACTAATCAGAAAACCGTTTTTAGAAAACGCGCACAACCTCCCCGGCAGCGGCGCCAAAATTTGATTGATGCTAAACCGTCAACCTAAATTGACCAAGTGATGGTCAACAAGGTCAAACAGCCTAGAGTCAATGCCCCACGGAATATAGTGTTTTCCCGGGTCGTTATGTCCCGACGAGGTGTGGATGGTTAACAACCGGCTATGTGATCGGGTGAATTTGGATAAAAAGGGGTTTGAGATTGGTTACACTAAGGATTTATACAATGAAATAGCTTAAAGAAGCTATAAGAATAAGACAGGAAAGTAGGAAAAACCAGAAACGATTTAAACCTAAAAACGTGTACGTTCAGTTTTAAGTAACGTGAACGTACAAAATAAAACGCGAGTTTTGGTAAAATAAAATACTTACAAAGATGAAAATCACATTTTTACAATCCTAATAATAAAATAAACTTTTTAGAAAATTAAAATTAATTTTTACACTATTTAATTAATTATTATTAATTAAATACAATTTATTAATTACTTATTAATTATTTAAATTAACCTAAATTATAACTAATTATGAAATTACACTAAAAATATGAAAAATAAATTTGGAAAAATCTAAAATATTATAAAACTAATTTTCAAACTTAAAATATATTTTTCCTACTTTTTATATAATTACTATTAATTAAAAACTAATTTAAACTAATTAAAATTACACTAAATAATAGGAAAATGAAAAATAAGCTTAGAAAAATAAAATTAAAACTAAGAAAAATCTAAAATAATATAAAACTAATTTTAAAACAGCAAATATATTTTTAAGACTATTTAAATAATTACTATTAATTATTAACTACTTATTAATTAATAAAAACTAATATTAATTATTAAAAATACTAAATGAAAAGATAAAAATATGAAAAATTTACAGAAATTATTTTACAACTATATGAACTTGAGAAAATTATAAAAACAGAAAGTGCTTAAGGAAAATAAGCACTTATGCAATAAGCTTCTTAAATAGAAGCTATCACTTAAGGAAAATTTTATTTTTTGGATTTTCTTTTTACAACACTGATTTATACCCAAAAATAAGCTACTTTGAAAAAGGCACTTTGGAAAAAGCTCACAAATAAGCACTACAAGTGCTTATTAGCTTGACAGTTGACTTTGGTCAACTGTCAAAGCTAAAAGCTTTGAGATAAGCTTTTAAGCTGAGACTAGGGTAGCTTATGGTAAATATATGTTGGATGAAGGTAAATAAGCCAAAAGAAACTAGAAAAACACAGGTAATAAGCAGTTGTAAGGAAATAAGCACTTAGGCCAAAAATGGATGTCCAACAGCCTAAATGGGGGCTTTTGCAGGACTGTGGGGCCCACAGAAGGACTTGGAAACCCAAAGGAAAAGCTGAGCCAATAAGCTGAGCTTATTGGCTTTCAAATAAGCTAAAGCGTAAGCCCTGGGTCCCACATGTGAGGTTAGGGGAGGGCTTGAAAGGTTGTGTAAAATCTGAGCACTCAGCTGATTACCAGGACATAGACAAACTACAAGGGGCAAGCAGACCTGGTAAATAAGCTCAATATCATAAAATAAGCTATAAAGCTTGAAGTCTGGCTTATTGGATTTCCAATAAGCCAGAAATCAACAGGTGGGGCCCACTATGGAAACCATGGCAAGCCAATGAAAATGAGGGTCTGAGACCAAGTCTGTGGTGCAGGGGAGATGTTTCCCCTGCAGGCTACTTTAAGCCACAAATTAAGCAATAAGAAAAATTCCAAAAATTAAGAAAAACATGGAATCTTATAGACTAACTGGTAGACTTATTACTCAAGAATTTTCAAACCCTAAAGCTAACCACAAAATTCCATAAAATTCGTGCAACTTTGGAAAAATTTGAGAATGATGAATTTTGACTTTTCACTTAAAACACCTATGTTGACTTTGTTGAATTTCTGAGATATCCTATATGCTAATGAGGTTGTAATAAGTTATAAAAAACCTACTTTAAGCTACATTTATCAATTATGAGACAGCATGAAAGTTTATGGGACTCAAATCCCTCACAGTTAACTATGAGGGTACCAAAGCTATTATTTTGACTTTTCTGAGATTGTGACCACAGGGATGAACAAAATAAGCTTACGTAGACCTAGGGAACTTAATTGAACCAAAAAATTTTACAAATAATAACAAAAGCACACCCAAACAGTATTAACCAAACACCCCTATTAAAACTAAAAATGGAAATTTAATGGAGTAAACTTACAATCTACCTCATGAGCTTGAACAAGAATCCAACCTAATGTCCCCAAATGGACTCGAACCCATTGTTCCACTGCTTCCTTCTCCTCTTCTTAACTTTCTGATTTTCTATTTATTTTACCCTATTTTTTTTTATTTTTTTCTTTTTATGATTTATTCTATACTAAATAACCCACAAGCTTTCAAAAGCTTATAATTAGGCTACTGTGAGCTCAAACTAACAAGAAACAACAATGATTACCCAGGTTGAGCAAAGCTATCAATTTCACTTGAGATTACCAAAAACTGAACTTGTACTTTGAGAAACTATTTGAAATACTTTTCATTAACATAAAAGCTTGATATAACTTGAATTAAAAACAGAATGTAAAGGTTTACAATGGAAATTTAAAGTTTACACTACGAATGGTCTAAAGACATTGACAACTATATTCTTCTCTTTTTCTTCATTTTATAGACCCTGCAGGATGTTTCTGACTTTTCCCACACCTCTGAGCCGTTGGATGAGCTTCAAATGATCTCAACCCGTCAAAACCAATTTGGCGGGAAAACGGGAGTGGGTAAATTTGAGTGGGGTTTGGTAAGTTATTAAATGAGGAGGGGGGATTGGATGGTTTGGTGTATGATATTAATGAAAAGGTTGGGTTGGTGAGAAAAATGGAGAGGAGGGGGGACATGAAGCTGGAAACCGGGGGAGAAGTTGGGGATGGTGGTGTTGACTGGGGGTTTGACCCTGGTGTTGACCGGTCAAAGACGGGGGAAGTATTAGTTTGGAGTTGGGCTTGGTTGTGTGGGCTTGGGGGAGTGTTACTGGATCAGGGGTGGATTGGGTTTGGAATTGGTTTTGGGGTAAATAATTAAAAGGGTGGTTTGGTTTGTATAATATTAAGGGTCCATTTGGTAAAGTACTAAATCACAAGGACCAAAAATGTAAACTCTGAAAATTGAGGGCTGCAATTAAACTTTTCAAAATATTTTATGAGGACCAAATTTGCCACATGTGAATAATACCAAGACCAAAATTACAATTTCCCAAAATTTTAAACCCCGAGGACCAATTTTGCAAATTTCCAAACTCCGGGGACCAAAAGTTTAAATTTTCTAAAACTTTTACCCAAGTGTTATTTTTGATAACTTTTTATTTTAAAAGGACTTGGGTTGAGCTTTCTTGCAAAATAAATGCACAGGGACTAGTTTTGTCATTTTATGAAAGTTGGGGGACTGAAACTGCCAATTTTGCAAACTTTGTACGTTTTTCATCTGTTTTTGCTCATTTTGCATTTAAAACATATAAAACACAATTTTGAAAAATTTTTAGTATTTCGATGCATTTCTGAGTGTTTTTGTATGTTTTGCAGTTCAGATTAGACAAAAAATGATGAGTGTTTGAGCACTCATCAATCCCCCAAACTAAACTATTGCTAGTCCCTAGCAATAACTGTTTTGAAAACTTGATGGATTTTAAACTCTTTACCAAAAGCCATCACTTCTGGAGTAGCCAGGTGTAAGAACTGTGGCACACCTGATAACCGTGTGATTTTGAGCAAACCACCAGCTGTCAACGGATTTGATTAGTCTTTACCAGGAGCCGTTTGCTCCTGGACTAGCCAGCTCTTGATGGAATAGTCAACATCTTGGTGAGCTGAACATCAAACATCTATTCCAAGAACACCCGAACAGAATGGAGTAGTCGAACGACGCAACAGAACGTTAGTGGAAGCTGCAAGAATGATGTTAATCAATGCTCAATTACCGGATTACTTATGGGCGGAAGCTGTTTCAACCGCATGTTACACTCAAAACCGTTGTATGATCACAAAACGCCATCACAAAACCCCTTATCAGAGTGTTCACAAAAGGAAACTGAACATAAATTACTTTCATGTATTTGGAGCTCTATGTTATCCAGTTAATGATCGTGATGATCTAGGAAAACTTAAAGCAAAGGCTGACATTGGAATATTTGTTGGATACTGTGAAAATTCAAAAGGCTTTCGGATATGGAATCGTCGTACAAGAGAAATTCAAGAGACTATTCATGCTAATTTCGATGAACTCACTCACATGGCTTCTGAGCAAAACTAGGACCCACATCCAACCGTCTAAACTTTCCGGAATCTTCGGCTAAACAATTGTCACTCTCCCGTAAAGAAGTGGAAACCTTGTTTGCTCCATTGTTTGATGATACGATTGATAACCATCCATCTAAGGTCTCACCAAATTCCGCTGCACATCTTGATCACCATAAACAACAACAAATGTTGGAAGAGACGGTCCTCTAATTGTATCTCCAACAACTACATAACAAACCGGGTCCAACTCATAACAATCAGCTGGAGACTCCAAACCTATATCAGTTCCTCAAACCACAGAGCATGACCCAGAACCGTTCTTTAATCCCATTGCACCGGCTCCACTTGTCCCAGATATTGCTGATTTGTCTACACGCAATTTGGATCCTGCTCACTTGCGAGATAATTATCAACTTCACCCTTCGACACACAAATGGACTAGAGATCACCCCTTAGTTCAAATTATTGGCCATCCAGATGCACCTATTATGACAAGACAACGACTTCACACAGTCGGTGAAACTTACATATACGCACTCACAGTATGTGAAACCGTGCTAAAGAACGTCAAAGAAGCTATGACTTACGACAACTAGATTAAATCTATGCAAGAGGAATTTGAATCATTTCAAAGATTGGAAGTCTGGGAAATGGTTGAAAAACCTGAAGGAGTCATTATCATTGGCTTGAAATGGATCTGGAAAAACAAACTGGATGCAGAAGGAACTGTCATACGCAACAAATCACGCTTGGTAGCAAAAGGATACTCTCAAGAAGAAGGAATCGATTTTGAAGAATCATTTGCTCCAATAGCTAGACTTGAAGCTGTACGGATTTTTCTTGCATACGCTGCTCACCGAAATATGGTTGTTTATCAAATGGACGTGAAAACGGCATTTCTGAATGGTCAACTCCGTGAAGTGGTTTATGTCAGTCAACCTGAAGGATTTGTTGATCCAGACAGTCCTAATCATGTCTACAAGCTAAAGAAGTCTCTCTACGGTCTCAAGCAAGCCCCAAGGGCGTGGTATGACAAGTTATCTACATTCTTGTTGGCTAATAAATTTACTTTAGGCATGATGGACCCGACCCTGTTTACAAAAACATACGGGGCGGACTTATTAATTGTTTAAATTTATGTCGATGACATTATTTTTGCATCAACTAACAAACGTTACTCAATTGATTTTGCAAAATTAATGAAAGATAATTTTGAAATATCCATGATGGGTGAACTTACGTTCTTTCTAGGACTACAAGTTCATCAATCACCCTGTGGAATTTTTCTAAATACACTCTTGAGATTTTAAAGAAACATGGAATGCAAAGCTATGATACAATGAATACACCTATGGCCAATTCCACAAAACTAGATGCTGATATACATGGGACTCCTGTTGACCCTACCAAATACCGAAGTATTATTGGGTCCCTCATGTATCTCAAATCTAGTAGACCTGATATTGTATTTGCTGTCTATAGGTGTTCACGTTATCAGTCTAAACCAACTGAAAAACACATCAATGAGGCAAAAAGAATCCTTCGATACATAAAGGGAACCATCCATTTGGGAATCTGGTATCCGAAGGATTCTGGTTTTGAACTAATAGCTTTTCCAGACGCTGACCATGCAGGATGCTTAGACACGCGAAAAGTACATCAGGTGGATTACAGTTTCTTGGAGATAAGCTTGTGTCTTGGCAATCAAAGAAGCAGGACTGCACTTCACTGTCATCAACAGAATCTGAATACGTAGCTATGTCTGCTTGTTGTGCTCAAGTAATTTGGATGCGATCACAACTTAAAGACTATGGCTACGTATTCAATAAGATTCCGATCTACTGTGACTCCAAAAGTGCCATCGCTATATCCTGTAACACAGTCCATCACTGCAAGTCCAAACATATTGATCTCCGATATCATTTCATCAAGGAGCATGTCGAAAAGAGTACAGTTGAACTATATTTTGTGGGAACTGAGTACCAATTGGCGGACTTCCTTACCAAAGCATTACCTCCAACAAGGTTTGCTAATTTAGTTCACCAAATTGGTATGCGATGTTTGACTCCAGAGGAACTGGAAAAGTCTTTAAATCACAAGTAAAAGTCAAACATCAAAACTATCTTTGTATATAAATTTTTCAAAAACAAAATACAAAATTATAAAACTATCAAAAGCACAAAAAGATTTTCCTCTCATTTGATTTAAAAAAAAAAAAAAAAAAAAAAAAAAAAAAAAAAAAAAAACCCCGCAAATATATCGCTTTTTGTCAACACTTTGTTATTTCTTAATCCTTTACAAGTGTTGAAGGGAGACACGCTCAAAATTTACATTTTTTTCAAAAACCAGTATACTTGCATATTTTCATAAGATGCGTTGTTTCGGAAATAATGGAAGTCTCATGACCTTTATTTTGTCTCATTCCGTTAAAAGTTTCATAAACGATATCATAGGGAGTATATCTAAGATAATTGCCTTCGGTCATTAACTTGTATCAAATTTAAGGACTCATGATGCAAAGCAAGAAGTTAAGGGACCAAATGTTTCGAGATTCTAAAAGTTCAAAATATAAAAACAATCAAACACCCCCACGTTTCATAAACTTTCAACACAAACAAATACCCATTTTGATATCTACGGCTAGAATTCAACAAGAAAATCCGTACTTCTAATATTCAATCCGTAAGTTCCTATATGATCTTAAGGCAAATGCAAGTAATAGTTTTTGTTTAACCGTAATTCTAATGGTTAGATTTCAAGAAATTGTGATTTAAAGCTTTAAGGTTTCATAAATTTCGAAATTGATTTAAACATGTTTGTTTGTGAAATCTTTCATACGGGTTTTGTTTTAAAACATGTTCTTAACGTACCAATAACGGTTAATCACAACCAAAAACATGTTTGATTGATTCTCGAAAATTAGGGTTTATGTACGATTTGGGTGTCTTTGATTTCATGAGGTTTTGGTCAATGTTATTGCTGGGATATGTTGTTGTGTGCACAAGTATCTTTATAATGCACCTTAATTACTTGTTAATCCATGTATGCATTAATCTAGATAACTAGGGTTCATGTTCAATTGGGTCTTTCTCGCTTATTGTTCATATAGCTAATAATACGTGCCTAACATGTCCTAATACATGATATTGATCACATGATACATAGGTATGATGAGTGTTTACTTGAACTTGTGGTTCTCGATATATTGTTAATGTCCATGTTTTGAAATGAGTGAGTATGAGATATATCTGTGCTTTTAAATGTTGTATCACCTTCTTAACTACAGGGTATAATCTTTGGAAACTCATAATCTCAAAATAAACGTACGTTTACACAATTTCGAAATTCTTGTATAAGAATTTTTTCGAGAACACGTTTTCGAGATCACCTGACCGGTTGAAAGTTTCGAGAATGCGCCAAACAAGCGATAGCGAAAATTTTTCTGAGCTTATGTATTTTTGAAAATATAAATTTTCGAGAATACACTTGAAATCTTTTCGAGAACGCTTGATTGATTTATTTTCGAAATTTCACAACTAATCATGTCTTTAGAGGACTGCTCTTTCGAGAACACATGTAATGAAAACTTTCAAAAATGCATATTTTGAATGTTTGCGAAAATGTTTCCAATGAGTATGTTCTCGATAAAATATTTATCGAGAACACACTTGGAAATTTTTTTTTGAAAACCTTCATTATGCACGTTTGCAAAACTTTTCTTCTTGTGACTGTTTTTCGAGATCACACTTCAGATATTTTCGAAATCAAGGATTTTTTCTTGTTTGCAAAAATTGTCCTTAATGTAAAATTTCGAGATCATGGCATGTTGTATTTTTGAAAACATGTATTTGTCATTGATTATTATTATTTGATGTTATGTGTGTTGTAATCATGTTACTTGGATAACTTTTGTGCACATGTAAATGTCTAGTACTCTATGCTTGATTTCATGATTAAATTAGATTAATTTTGTCTAAGATTACATCATACGTCACTTCACATATAATAATTGTACCATCCGTGCTTAAATGTTCTAGGTGTTTATCTGTAATCAAACTTGTAACTGTGCTAACAATTAACAAATCTGGATGTTTGGTATATGATAATATCTTTTCAGAATACCATGGCTGAACACAACGAGAATGTCCCCGAACAAACTCTTCCATTGCTCACACTGAATGACATCATTCCTGCTGACTACAGCGTCACGATCGGCAAAAACATATGCAAGACAAATCAACTTCAGTTCCAATAAGATTGTCAAAGATATTCTCCTAGCTCATGTAAGATTGTCAAAGATATTCTCCTAGCTCATCCATGCAAGCACCTGCTCGACAAATCAACTTCAGTTCCAATATTCTACCTTCATCAGTTCTGGCTTATGGCAAAGGTTAACTTGGATGATGAGTCTTTCACTGTCACGATGGATCGACAAGTCTACACTGTAGATCACGAACTACTTCGTACAGTTTTCCTTCTACCTCAACTTGAGAATGAATTTGTTCCAATGTTGCCTGCACTGGATCTCCTGGATTTTTTCATTGATCTAGGATATGATGTTCAAGACGACTTACCTCTACTTAAGCATTCTAGATTCAATGCAAAGAACATGCCTCAGCCTTGGAGAACCTTCTATATGTTGGTCGTACGTTCAATATCAGGAAGGAAAAGTGGTCACGAACATCCCAGACTTGAACATTTACAAGTATTTTGGGGTATGGTCAGTATGCTACCGATTGACTTTGCAATTCCCATAATGAGTGATCTAGTCTACAACATTTAAACCGAACGTTAAAAGACTATGATCCCGTTCATAAGGTTCACAAAACTAATCATTGAGCAGTTTTGTAAAGATAAACATGAATTCATCAAAAGAATGCAAGATCCAAATGAGCCTAAGAACCTCTTCGAGGACGACTTCACCATTGCTTTTGTCAAAATGACCACGTCTTCAACAAAGCAACAAGGAAAGAGGCTTCTCGATTATTTTCTTGATGACAATATCAGGAAAAGCTCAAGCTATGAATTCTATGATAAAGCTTATCAAAGGATTAAGGAAGAGACTACCATACAGACTTGGAGCAAAAAGAGGTGGGAAATCAGGGAGTACTAGTAGCACTACTGGTTCACTACAATCAAAATCAAAAGCTACTCCCAAAACTAAACCTGCTACCAAACCAAAACCTACACCCAAACCACAGCCTGCAACTAAGCCAAGAAAGAAGGTTACACCAAAGCGCATTCTTCGAGATGAACCTACACCGCCACCCTCAGAAAACGATTCTGAATTTGACACAGAAACTGATGAAGAAGAAGAAGACTACGAACGAAGAGAAAGAGTAACTGAGGAAGAATTTTCAGAAATGGAAATTGCTAAACAACAAACTTTGGAAACTTTTGAACCAGACAAAAGAAAAAGGCGAGGGATTACGATCAATGAACCAAATGATGATGAAGAAGACGATCCAATTGTGGAACAATTGGTCGACAAAAGAAAACTAAAAAGTATTGTTGTCGACACACGGGCTGAAGAGAAGAAATTTCTCAAAAATCAGAGGGAAGCATCACTCCTCAGCCGACTCCATCCTCAACCTTCACCACCACCTGTCGATCAACCTGAACATGAAGGCACTATGAGCAGCACTGTTCCTCCCATTGTGTCTACCACTTTAGAACCAATTATTCAACCAGGTGACAAAGTAGAAGATAAAGATGCAGAAGGAAACATCACTATGACGGAAGCTGCAAACACTTAGGAGAAAGTTGATAAACAGGAGAACATTGCCACTGATCAGGGATTTGATTATTTCGTCACACCGGAGTATCTAGCACAGGAAGAAGAGGAACGTAGAAGAAAGGAAAGTGAAGAAAAAGAAGCATTCGACACCAACATATTCCTTCAATCATCTTCACACTCAAAGAAGACATCTTCAGAGCAACCTCCACTTCCTAAAGACTCTCCTCCAAAGGATCCGAGTGCTCCAGCTTCTTCTTCGAACTCCAACAACGAGTCTTCTTCAGAATCATCACCGGAACATTCATCTCCTTCACCATCTAAAATCGCATCTAAACAATAATCAATCAATGAACCCACAAAACCAGTTGATCTTCAGGAGCAAGTTAAAAGTCTCACAACATTGGTTACTAATCTTGCTAAACAAGCTGAAGACTTTCATGAGGCAAAGCAGCAAATTGATAAGTTCATGAAAGCAGACTTGGAAGGAATCATCAGGACTTTCACCTTCTATTACCTTACAGATAATCTTGTTGATATAGTCACTTCTCAAAAGCAAGTCTTGTTGAATCAATTAAGGATAACTTGGAGCACAGGATCAGAAGTGTCGTAAGGAAAATGATGTCAACAACAGCATTCACTCTTCACCCTGCAAAAGCTTCAACATCAACTCCAACCATTTCTGAATCATCGGTCGAAGACCTGCTTGCTCAGCTCTATGACAAAGTTGCATACAAAACCAATTTAACACCTGAAGAAACTGCACTTATCAAGGCCATTGCAGCTAACTTGTCAAAAGAGTCATGCAAAGAAGCTGTTGGATCTTTGAAAAGGTCAAGGAAAGATGAAGACCCAGACCCGAACTTAAAAGGAAAGAAACAAAAGTCTACAACCGGTCCATCATCTTCACAACAACCACAAAAAGATTCAACTCCTCCTGGAAATCAGCAACATACTTCAGCATCTGGTCTAGGTCTGATAGACCAGGAAAAACATTCATGCAACCTACTGATGACTATCAAGGACAACCCGATACCGACTATCGTGCATCTCCAATCCCCGATTCTAAACCTGGACCATCATCAACCTCAAAATTCGAAGACAAGGATACTACATCCAAGTCTAAGGATTCTAAGAAAAGAAGACGTCACTCATGGTTGACTGATTTAGTCAAGGCTCAACCTCCTCTCGAAGATGAAGAACCACTTCCGGGCAATACACTGCAATACACTAAGAGTATCATGGCGGATCTTCAGATTGAGAAACTTACAAAGGCTGAGTTAAGAAGAATCAATCGGGATGTACATGAATTCCTCAAGTCTAGATCTAGAAACAAGATGGAACTCGAATTTCACATGCAGAATATAGCTAGTGCAATATCAGGAAAGTTTGACTGGCTAAACCCTGAACCGAATTTCGACATCCATTCAGGAAAACCCGACAAGCCTTACTTCACCGATTGGACTAAACCATTACCTTTGCAAGGATTTCCAGAAAAACCGAAGATACCTTACCGCTTCTTCTTCAACAAAGATCTTCGTAACCTCCAACTCACTCAAGAGAATTCCAAACAAAACTATGCCTCATATCTGACTATTTCAGTGCCAGCCGCAAGGTACGATGTTCCTGCAATTGAAGAGTCAACTCCAGTATTTAGCAACTCCATTGTTGCTTACGACAGAGATGCTTTACACGGGATTCAGCACTGGCCCGAATGTCATCGACTCAATTACACTCACAGGTTAGAAATCAAGTCAATCGAGAACGTGAAGCACAAATCAAGAATCATTGCTATCTTGGAAATTCAGGAGTCGAAAAAGTTCAACTACACTTTCATGAACGAGATTATCGTCAAAAGACAAGATGAAAAGAAATATAAGTTTTTAGAAGCAGACTTTCCTGACCTTTATCAAAATGACATTGAAGACATGTATCTAGAAAAGGTTCAAGGAAGAATGCGTGGTTTCAACACTGACACACAATGCAACTTCATTTCATCATTACTTCTATTCATCAGACGATTGATAGTTCAAGAAAGAGTGGAAGACCATTAGCTTGGAGTCGAAAGTTACCAACAGAAGATCAATTTGACTAAGCCACAATTCTCATTTGCTGGAATAGATCAGATGTCACAGTATACGCTCATCCAAAAACCATCATTTGGATTCACCTACCTTAACAGCAAAAAGCAACTAAGTTTTATGAGGCTCGATGAGTTACACAAGTTCTGTGATACTACGCTCAAAACTGTTCGCGATGGGTTAGTCAAAAGGTTGAATGATGATAGGAGAAAGATATCTAAAGGAGAAACTGCTAGGTGGAAATCCAGTTCCAGAAGACAAGTTTGAAACTTTGTCGTGAAAAGAGAAGAAAGGTTATTTCGTCGGGAGGAGATCAAACGATTGGAGAGTTATATCGGTGTCAGACCTTCATTTCCTGTCAGACTCTTCCAAAGACCAGATCCTTAGTTCACAGACTTTGATGCTCCAATCATCGATGAATCATAAGCTGGTATACAAGGGTATTAACATTTCAATTACAACTATTTCACTTGATTGATTTGTAACCATTATGGCTTGTGCGCACATAACAGTGTACAACCCGTTCTTGTAAAGAAAGGACCCTGAGGTACGCATCAGTGCCTCAGTCCTAATATAAGGAGCGAAGGCTTCTTACTTTTGAGTAGAGTTAATCAAACATTTTCTGATTTTCATAACTCTGCTCAAAAGACAAGTATTTCACCTCAATAAGAATTCACTTGTTGAGGGGGAGCACTTGAAACAAAATCATCATTTTTGAAATCTAAAGTTCTTGTTGAATTCTCCTCATAAGACTCAAAAGGCACATTTTAATCAAAAGATTGTCAAAAATATCATTTTATATGCTATTTTTGCGGGGGAGAAAAAGTGAATGTGATTAAAATATGAAAGTACAAAGTTGCTTAAAAGTCAAATCTCATGCGAGCTAGACTCAGATTCACCCAAGAATTAACGAAACATAAAAGTTAATAATCAAAAGGACTTGTCCTCGACGGGTAATAACATCAAGTTAGTTATTAGAGCTAGTTGTCACCTAAAACCTGACAATGGAACTCTTTAACTAGCCACGAAAGCGTGTCTCGAAAAGGATTTGTCTTAGTAGAAATGTACAATTTCGAGAAACTTTATGTAGACTTGACAAGACCGGGTAATAACTTCAAGCTAGTCTAACTAGTGATGTGAGCGTGTCTCGAATCGGTCGGGTTCACTGAAATTGGATCAATTCAAAAAGTGTTTGCTCCTCCCGCATGTGCAAATTTACTAAATACTTATGAGCACATGTGAAGGGGGAGCCCTTCAAAAGTAAACACAAAACTCTCAAAGTGTTAAACAAAATGTTTGATAATCACAAACACTTTGAGAGATTTTCAATCAAAGGTTTCATGGCTATTGTCGGATAATCATGGAGTTATAAGGTGATTAAGATAGAAAAAAAAATCGTCCTATGATCCGCCAGAGATTGAGGGATCTACCTAAGGACATCACCAATAGTTAGAATTAGAAGTCCTTAGTGTTGATCCCAGTTGAGCAAACGATCTTATATAGAAGTTGACTTGATTTAAACACTTAAGCTAGAATGCGGAATATAAAAGCTTAACTTAAGAAGAACAATTTAACTATCAACACTTCAATATTATTAATACGAGCACTCGACAATGCTAGGGTTTTACAACCTTGAAGTGTAAACGAAAACTAAACAATGCGTACGTAATCTAAGCCTAGGATCCTCTTTTTATAGGTCAAGGAGTCCTACTAGGTTTACAATAACTTTCTATGCAAGATAAGAATATTCTAGACGTATATTATATACACACAATCTATTCTATAATTATCTATTTCGAATACATGCTTATCACTTTAGCAGTAGATTCCTCTAGCAACATTTTCCCTTAGCAGCATTTTGACATCAGCAGCAGAATCATTTACCTTAGCAGCAGTTTCATCACAGCAGCAGTTTCTTTCAGCAGCAGAATTCAAAACCCAACAATCCTCCCCTAAACTTAATATTTATCACTAAATCATTAAGTTTCTTCAAAGCACAGTTAAACACTAGGAGGATGCTTCCAAACACTCAAGTCTTGAGATGTCTATTGACCAAGTATCTTCTTATACTTTGACAGCAAATTAAATGCCTGATCATCAGTATCACAGTCTTTCTGCAAGTTAAGTAATCCAGCACCATTAACCATCTGATTGACAGTATTCCAGTAACTTACCACTAGGTAATCCTTTTCAGCCAACATATACAAAGTAATTGGTCCAATTTCCAAGACATGAACTCCAGAATCTTGAAAGAGTCTCCATTTTCTTACTTTGTATCCTACTATCTCTGTCCATTCAGAATCATCCATTGAAGGTTCATACATAAGTTTCAGAGCTCTCCAGAGAACATTATCAGCCATAGTCTTAATGTAATCAATATTCTCTATTTCATACTTTTTACCATCAAACTTTTCAGCTCCAAACTTTGCCTTATATAACTTCCACAAATCATCAACATCCTCTCTATCAAAGTAATATAGCATCTGTTGAAATCTAAGAAACCTGTGAGTCTTTCCATCAAATCTCTCAACATCATGAAATGCTCCAATTTTAGTATCATATCCTGTAGTTACTTTGATAATAGGATATTTGATTCCTATTGGTGTGGCATCAACTACTTCAGGTTCCTCCATCTTACCAACCATAGTGAGAACCTTCAATTTTTCCTTTAAATGCTCAGAAGGAATATGATCATAATCATTCTTGAACTCATCTCCTTCAGACTTAGAACTGCTTTCTTCTCCTGTTTTTCTCTTCTTCTTTGCAAAGGATTTATGAACAAAACCTTTTCTTTTACCACTTTGAATAGAAGAAGTTGTCTTATCTGCACTATAATCAAGCTGCTTAACACCATCTGCCTTTTGAACATGCTCTACTTCAACCACTTTATCAGGTACCAACTTTTTATTCATTTGAGCAATATCTTCCAAATCTTCAGCACAACTCATAGGATAGAAGGTATCTGTTTGTCTCTTAGCTTGTTGATACAGGTCAAAAACCTCTTGATCAGACTTAGGTTTTAGCTGCACCAATTTCCATCCCTTCTTATTCTTCAGGTATCTTTCTTGCTCTCTTCTTTGTTGCAATGGAGTTGGACCCTTGAGAACCTTTTTCTTTCTTCTAGTAGCAGCATCTTCTTTCTTTTTCTTAGCAGTGAACTCTCTTATCCAAGATTGCACATCAAAAGTTGGAATCTCATTTTCTTCAATCTTAATCATCTTGGAGAGTTCAATATCAGCATCTATTCTTATCTTCTCATCCACCCATTCCTCATACCTCCTTAAATCTTCAGTTTCCTTTTCAACCCTTTCCTTTTCCTCCTGAACCAACTGTTGTTCTTCTTGATCAAGCAATTCTTGTTCTTTCAATGCAACAACTGTATCATGTTCAACTTGTAATTCCTTGGGCCACCAATGAAAAGGTATATCAGAGTAATCAATCCCTTTAAACATTATCTTTGGATCTTCAACTTGCTTGCCCTTCCCTTTATTAGTAGAAGATGATGAAATAATCTTTTTTTGTTGAGCAGCAGGTTCTCTGATTACAACTCCTTTTAGAAGCATTCTAGGTGTAGATGATGTGATTGTGGTTGTTGGTTGTTGTGGTAATGATTGAGTTGGTAGTGGTGTACGTTTTGAAGATGATTCAAATGGAACTTCTGTAGTTTTCTTACTTAACAAAACCATAGCCTCAGCAGCAGCATTGTCACTAGACCCAATAGCAGAGTCTTGTGCATCAGCAGAATTGACCTTTCCACTAGCAGCAGGATCAGCAAAGTCCTTAGCAGTAGAGTCATGAGCAGCAGCAGAGTCATCAATCTTGTTAGCAATAGCAGCATTTTCAAGTTCTTTAACCATAGAGTCACCCAAAGTCATTAAAGCTTCACCCATCAACCCTGTTGCCTAAACTAGTTGCTCAGGCTCCAAAGTCTTGAGTTTTTCCACCACAGTTTCTTGAGTAGCAATCATCTTTTCCATTACAACCTCATTTCCTGATTTATCAGCAATCACAAAGTTTTCAGCATCCTAAGGGCTTTCCACTTCCATGTCCCCAACCTCTGGAACCTCCCCTGAAACCATTCCAGCATCCATAACCTAAACACTATCAGCCCTCTTCAAATTTTCCTCTCCTGAACCCATTACATCTTCATTCCTCCCCTGTTTAGAAGCATCCTCTTCTAAATGAGTAGAGAGTTCAGAGGAACTTATAACTTGAGAAGTGCCCACTTTCTTCAATCTTTTCAAGGAGGTTGAAGATCTTGATTTCCTTAAGTTCTTAATCTGTTTTTGCAGTTTGGTGATGAGCTTGGCTTGACTATCAACAACAGTAGAGAGACTAAGAACTTTATCTTCCAATGAAGTACACTTCACCTCCAAGTTGGTACAAGTAACCGTCAATTCCTGAATGAGTTTCATGGTAGTCTCATCACTTCGACCTGTGTAACCTGGTCCGAGAGGTGAATCGTGGGACATAAACTTAGTATCAAACCTAGTTTGATCATCTGAGCCCCCTATATTTTCCATTTGGCTAGGGTTACCATCCTGAGAATTAGATTCAGCAGAATCCTTTTTTCTAGATGTTGCCTTGGTTTGGGTCTTAATTATGTTATTACTGTCCTGCTCTGCTGCTAAGTTAGAAGCAGTAGTGACAGCCCTTGCCAACATGTCCCCTCCATCACCTAGGACAGCCTCATCTGGTACAGCCATACTAACACTATCCTGAGGTAGATCAGTGTTCTTTTTTGTTTTCCTATGGGTATAGTGTATTTTGGGTTGCTTAGCAGATGCAGTAAAATTGGGTGTGTGATGGGAATCAGTGGGATTTCCTGATCCTTCACCCTGAATATTTTGCATAAGGTGCACCATAGAAGGTGTAAGATTTGTATATGTGCCTGAAAAACCTTTTCCATGCTTAATCAAGAAAGTAAAAGTTTTGGAAACCAATTTTGGAGCATCATAAGCAGCAGTATGTGATCTGAAATTGGTAAGTTGGTTTTCTATAAAGAGCTGGATAAATCTTGGATAAAGCAAATAAGAACCAGACTCTTTAACACTTTTAACAATCCCCTCCAAAATCATATTTGAAAAATTGAATGGATGGCCTTTGCTTAGGCATACCATTGCAGAAGCAATAGTGGCACTAAACTCATTCCACCTAGAAGTTTTAGGACTCAAACAATGAAGGAGTAGGTGTACAAAAAACTTGTATTGAGGACAGAGGAGTGCTTTTTGAAATTTTAAATTTGTATGCTTTCCCTCATATCCCAAATCTTTTAAACCCTGAAAAATAGCAGAATTGGCAAGACACGTGGTCTCTGTTTCATCATCTAAGAGAAGAGTTTCCCTTATAGAAGATTCAGTTACACGAACCTTTTGACCATCTACTATTGCATTGACATATTTTTCCTCATTCATAGTTTTGACTTTAGCAGTAAGCCAAAACTGTTTGATGTAGGAAACAAATATTGTAGGAGTCACAGTTAATGCATACATAAGAGAAGTAGCATTCAAGAATTTTACCATGTCTGTGAAACCTTCAGGAACCAACTCTTCATCCAAAATAACCACAGTATTGTGCTGCTCTGCCCAGGTACGTGTACAATCCATGAATTAGGGTTTTGAGAAATTGGGGATAATTGACTTTGAGAATAATGGAGTGTTAGGGTTTGTGAGAACTTCAATTTGGAGCGTGTAAAAACCAATTTTGAAGATTAAATAGGTTTTAAACGGATTTGTAGAAGTTACACATTCCACCCTCTCACTTACAACCGTAGTAGCATAACCATATCATCCACAACTAGCAGCAGAATGAAACAACTAGCAGCAGAGTGAGTTTAAGCCAGCAGCAGAGTTGACTAATCAAACTTGGTCAAAAAGTCAAGAACCCTCAACAATAAATGCGCTTGATACTCCGTAATCCCTATAAAAACGGACTAAATCTTTCCCTAATTCAACACGATCAAACCCTAATTGCAATCAATAACCAAATCAAATCTCAATCACCCAAATCAAATCTCAATAACCATGAAATCTTCCCCTGAAATTATCAACATATCATCCGATTCATCTTCTGAGGATGAAGCACCCTTTGAAACCTATGTACCTCCATTCCGTCCTCCTCATAACGGATGTAGAACCAAGGAGCAAGCCTGCAAGAGGAAGCACGATCTCCCTATTTTCAAAGATCTTTTAAACTTGAATCAAACCCCCAATCACTTCTAGGGGTAAAGAGGTGATGTCCCCCAAGTCTCCATCGTCTTCAGAATCATCAGAAGACCCTGCGTGGATCCCTATAAGACCTCCATCTCCAATGGAGCTTGTTTCCCCCTTTCTCTATACTTCATCTGATGAGGATGAGCCACAAAACAATCCACCTTCCACTCCTGAAAGACCACAATCTTGAAGGCCAAGACCCAAGACATCAGCCAAGGCAAGAAAGGCAAACCCTCCTCTTCCTAAGGAGAGAAAGATTGTACTTGGGCTTCCATGCCCTAGAAATTGATGTTTGTAGTCTTTGAATATCATCTTGTTATGTAGCAGTCTTTTGTAGATTCTGAAGTGATGTAGATGTACTCTTTTGATTTCTGATTAGTTGTACTGTGTTTGTGATGAATGATGAAAGTTTACTTCTTGTTTTGTTTATTTGCCGATCATCAACTAACATCCTTTAAACTTGTGCCTGCAAAATGTTAGTCCCAACACCACAAAACATACAAACATATGTACTAGCAGTAGAGTAATATAGCAGCAGAGTACATTCCAACTTAATCATATGCTTCTTAAGAAGCAGCAGAAACAGAGTAACAAACAGCACAGAACTTTTACACATTTTACAATAACATAAGAGATAAGATTTTCAAAGATTAATCATACCAATATTAACAATTAAGAATTGAAACCTCCCCACACCAAAGTGTTTAGTGAGAAGATCAGCAACATTGTTATCAGTATGAATTTTGACAATTTGAATTAACTTCTTTTCATAGCAGTCCCTTATGAAATGATGTCTTATCTCAATATGTTTTGTTTTAGAATGAAAAACAGCATTTTTAATTATGCAAAGTGTTCTGTTGTTATCAATATGTATTTTGGTGTTCATGAAATTGTACCCATAATCCAGTAGTTGATTTTGCATCCAAAGCACTTGACCACAGCAACTTGAAGTAGCCACATACTTAGCTTCAGTTGTAGAATTTGCAACCACTTTTTGTTTCTTGCATTGCCATGACACCAATCTGTTTCCACAAAATTAACAACCTCCAGTTGTAGACTTTCTATCCAAGCAAGCACCAGCATAGTCACTGTCTGAATATGCCACCAAATCAAAAGGTTAATCCTTAGGATACCATAGGCCCAATGTAGGTTGATGCCTTAGATACCTAAAAATCCTCTTCACTGCATTGAGATGTGATTCTTTGGGACATACTTGGAATCTTGCATAGGCACATACAACAAACATAATATCAGGCCTTGATGCTGTAAGATACATCAATGAGCCAATCATGGATCTGTACAAGTGAACATCTACTTCTTTTCCATTTTCATCCTTCAACAAAGGTTTGTTGGTATCCGTGGTTGTTTTAGCAGGCTTAGCATCTTCAAATCCAAACTTCTTCAAAATGTCATTAACATACTTATCCTGACTAATAAATATGCCATCTTTCTTTAGTACCACTTGTAGTCCCAAGAAGAAGTTGAGTTCTCCCATAGAACTCATAGCAAACTTATCCTTCATAAGCTTCTCAAAATCAACACACATACCCCTGTTTGTAGAACCAAAGATGATGTCATCTACATAGATTTGAACCAGCAAAATATCATCTTTTTGTCTTTTGAGAAACAAAGTCTTGTCAATCTTTCCTCTACTGAACCCAGAGTCTAACAAATATGTTGACATGGTATCAAACCAAGCTCTAGGAGCTTGATGTAAACCATACATTGCTCTATTCACCTTGTAAACTTTGTCAGGATAATCAGGGTCCTCAAAACCTAGTGGTTGAGACACATAAACTTCTTCTGTAATGGTCCCATAAAGGAAAGCACTCTTTACATCCATCTGATATACCACAAAATCCTTGAATGAAGCATAAGCCAAGAATAGTCTAATGGCTTCTATTCTTACCACTGGTGAAAATACCTCATCATAGTCAAGTCCCTCTTGTTGTGTGTATCCTTGAGCTACTAGCCTAGCTTTATTTTTGATGACTATTCCCCTTTCATCTCTTTTACATCTGAAAACCCATTTAGTGCCAATCACTCTTTTTCCATTTGGCAAATCAACCAAAGTCCATACCTCTTGTAGTTTGAATTGCAGAAGCTCATCTTGCATTGCTTCGACCCAACTTGCTTCTTGTAAGGCTTTGTAAGTGTTCTTGGGTTCAATTTGAGACAGAAAATAGGCAAACAAGCAATTTTGGAGATCTTTGTGACTGTTTCTTTGATGCAGAGATCTTGCAAAGAAACTTTGATGTTGAGGATCATTGAGAATTTGTTCTTTTGGATGATCCTTGTGAACTCTTATAGTAGTAGCGGGACTAACAAGAATGTTGAGTTCCAAATTAGTATAATCTACTTCAGCTCCAAATAGTTTACCATCAAGAGCTTCATCATCTGTGTCATCATAGATATTCTCTAGAGGAGGCATATTTGGATCATCAGGATAGTTTGAATCAGCAAAAGTTCTATCCTGAGTGTCCAAAGAAGGAAACTGTGATGTAGAAGCAGAGTTAATAGGCTTGGCAGCAGAATTGAGTGAAGCAGAAGTTGCTTGTTTTGGTCCAGCAGTAGAGTCTTCTGAGTCAGCAGTAGAGTCTTCTGGCCTTGTAGGAGAGTCATCAACAACCACTTTTGGAGCTTCATTGGGTATCTTTTTTGCATCAATAGGAGTTTCAATATCTGCTTCAGCTTCCTTAGGTTTCTCTGGAGGAACAACATCTTCTTGTATATCTTGATCTTTCTGTAAGGGTAAGAAAGTAGGACCAACCTTCAGTTTCTCAATCAAAATAATGTCTTCTTGTAGTTTGTTAGTGTCAACACTAGCAATAATTGGTACATAATTCATTGTCTTGGTCAGGATATCAATATTAAACATCCATTCAGGTCCTTTTCCTTCAGCATTAGATGTGTTCTCACTAAACTTGATATGCAAATTCTCCTCCACATGTTTGGTTCTCTTGTTGTATACCCTGAAAGCTTTACTATGTACAGAGTAACCAACCAAATAACCTTCATCAGCTTTCTCTTCAAACATGCAGTGTTTGGTTCTCTTGTTGCCTAACTGATCCTTAGTATTCAGGATAGTGACAGGACATCCAAATGGCTTGAGAAAATCAATCAATGGTTTCTTCCCATGAAAAAGCTCATATGGAGTTTTGTTGTGAGGCTTCACTACCTTACTCCTGTTTTGCACAAAACATGCAGTGTTTATAGCTTCAGCCCAAAAAGGTATAGGTAATTTAGAATAAGGTAACATTGTTCTTGCAGCCTCAATAAGTGTCCTATTTCTTCTCTTTGCAACACCATTCTGTTGTGGAGTTCTTGCAACACTGTACTGTCTTAAAATTCCTTTTCCCACACAAAATTGATTCATCACATTATTCTTGAACTAAGTACCATTGTCACATCTGATAATTTTTACTCTTTGGTTGTGCAGGTTTTCAACTCTTGTAATGAATTCTTTAAGTATCTCTGGGGTTTCATCTTTAGTGGCTAAGAAGAACACCCAAGTAAACCTGTTGAATTCATCTGTGACAACTAGGCAATATGACTTCTTGTTCAAACTTTTCACAAAAACAGGCCCAAATAAATCCATGTGAAGTAAATGCAAGGGCTCTGTATTTGTGTTCACTGTCTTTGACTTGAATGAAACTCTGTGTTGTTTACCCTTTTGACAAGCAACACAAGTCTCACAATTTTCAAACAACTTTGTGGGCATGCCTCTCACAAGATTTCCTTTCACCAACTTGTTCATTGTCTTGTAGTTTAGGTGCCCAAGTCTTGTATGCCATAATTTGGACTCATCAATAGTGGCTTTTTCAATCAGACAAGTTAAAGCTCTTTTGGGAACTATGTTCTTAATATGGTCACTGTATATATTTTCGTTTCTATGGACCTTCAATAGCACAAATTTATCATTTGGCAACTGAAAATCAGGAGAAAGGATCATACATTTAGTGTCTGTAAAAAGAACAAAATTCCTTTTGTCACACATTTGTGAAACACTAAAGAGGTTAAACTTAAGCCCTTTCACAAGAAACACCTTCTCAAAGTCCAAATTCCCTGTTCTTAAAGTGCCTCTACCAACAATCTTTCCACCTTTTGGATCATTCCCAAAAGCAACATAACCACCTTCAAAAGCCTCAAAATCTTCAAGCTGAGACTCATCCCCTGTCATATGTCCAGAGCATCCACTATCAACTATAACCATAGTTAAATTTCTCTTGGGGACCCAAGCCATTACTGACTTGGATCTTCCTTGTACATCAACGTAGTTAAATTTCTTTAAATCACTTGATGCACTGCTGTTTTTGGAAACATTGTTTGTAACAGTTGATTTTGGTTTCCAAACCCTACAAGCTGAGGCCTTAACAACATAAAAATGATTTCCAACAACTGTATTTGATTAAACTTTTGGCCCAGAAGTAGAAAGTTTTGTACTAGCCGCAGATTGCTTACTAGCAGCAAAATGCTTACTAGCAGCAGAGTGCTTACTAGCAGTAGAGCCAGCAATAGAACCAGTTGTGGTTTTAAAAGCACCATTTGATTTAGCAGCATAAATGGATCTAGTTGCACCAGATCTTAACAACACAGCCCTAGGAATCATGTTTCTATTAGGATGAGGGTGAGTATTTTGATTAACATATTTGTGATTCACCCTAGAATATTGATTCCAAACAGGTTTCTTGTGGTCAGGACAACTATTAATCAAATGTTCAAAGCTACCACACTTATAACAAGCCTTTTTCTTTAATTGAAACTCACTACCTAATTTGTTGGAAACTAGGTTATTAAAGTTTCTCTGATTTCCCCTAGGCTTATTATTGAAACCATTCATTCTATCTCTAGAAATTTCATTATATTCAACCAATTTCCTAGAGATACCCTTATCTAACACAAACTTCACCTGTTCAATTTTAGGTTCAACTTTGGTAGGAATTTCTTCCTTTTTCTACACTTTGTTCTAGTTCAACCTGTTCTTGTTCCTTATCATTATCTGAGTACCAATCTTTAATAATGGGAGCATCAGGAAATTTTCTACCCTCTACCTTAGGTGTTTCTAAGACACTAGTACTAGACTCACCTATTGGTTTTTCAATGTTCAGCTCACTAATGAAGGAAAATTCTTTTCCTGGTGGAACATAGGCACTCTTAGCAGGAGGAGCAACCTCATTGTAACCTATTCCACTTCCTTTCCTCATTATTGTAATCTCAATAGATTTATTAACCAAATCAGAAGCATATTGTTGTTTATTCACTCTTACTATATGTTTTTCTTTTTCAGCAAGAGCTGCATCCCTATCTCTTTCTGCTTCTTCTAAATTATTTTTAAGAAACTCAATTTCACTGTTTTTCTTAAAAATTTCAACATCTTGTTGGTTAATTCTATCTACATATTCTAGCTCACACTCTTTTAAGTACTCAAGTCTTCTTTCAACATTTTGAATACCTACTTTGTAACCTTGGTTATCAAGTTTTAGGTTTTCAACTTCTCTAATTAGACTCTCATTCCTAGACTTAAGTTCTTCTACAGTTTCAGCACATGACTTAAAAGAACACGCAGATAAATCAGAATCATTTGATACCTCAGAGTCAGATCCAGAACATGATGATGCATAGGCCATAAGTGCAAAGTTATGCACTTTAGGTTTGACTTGAGCCACCAAAGAATAATTTGGTTCTTCAGCACCCAAATCACTCCAATCATACTCTCCCAATCCATCACAAGATACCAATGCAGTAGTGGTATTCTTTGTTTCTTCAGTCCTCTTTGATGCTTCAACATTTTTCTTTTGAGCTCTACATTCTCTGGCAAAGTGACCCTTCCTGTTGCAGTTGTAGCACTCTATCTTTGACTTGTCAAAGCCAACATTCTCTTTAGCCCTGTACTTGATTTCTCTTCCTGTTCTCTTCAAGAATTTTCTTGCCCTTAAGGTCAACATGGCCATTTGCCATTTAAGATCCCTCTCTTCAAGATCATCAGGATCAAGGTGATCCAGATCTTGATTAATAGCATGTGACCTTATACTTGTAGTTAGATCAGCCAAGAATGCACACAAAGCAATATCACTGGTGGAATTATTGTCATTTGAACTAGCAGCAGATCCATCAGCAGTAGATACTCCATAAGTAGTAGAGTGAGATTCTTTAGACCCCTTTGACTTTGAAAATACAAAGGCAAGATTTTGTGTACCAGAAGTAGATGAAGTAGTCAACCTGGTTCATACACTCTTAAGTTGTTATAGAGACTTTCCAACTTCATAGTTTCAAAGTCAGGCTTATTCCTCCAAACAACAGTGTGCATACTCCATTCAGGTGCAAGACTTCTGAGGAACTTTAGGTTTACATCTTCTTGTGGAACCACATAGCCAACAAGCTTTAGATGACTGAAAAGTTGATTTAGCCTGTTGTAAGTACCATTAATCTTTTCTCCACTTTCAGCAGTAAAGTTCTCAAACTGATGCTTCAACATGTTTTTCCTTGACTTCTTAGTAGCATCATTCCCTCCAAACCTGAATTCAATAGCATCCATCAAGTCTTTTGCAGTCTCATAGCTATCAAAGTCCAACTGAAATTCATTAGGTATTCCCATTAAGAGAATACTGTGTGCCTTGATCTCCATCTTCCTCACTGAGTTATCTTCAGTAGACTTGATTGGTATCTCTTTACCATCAGTACCCTTCTTTGGTAAAGAGTCACCATTGATAATCACATTCCACATGTTAAAGTCAATCATGCGAATGTACTATCTGATTCTCATCTTCCACAGCTCATATTCTCCAGGGTTGAGCATGGGAACCTTTGAAGCAGTTACCATATGTGTGTCATCACCCATCTTCAGCAATTGATTAGGAACAGCAAACTTGCAAGGAACAGTTTCTTCTTGATTACAACTTCTAGATCACAAGCTCTGATACCACTTGTTGATCCCAGTTGAGCAAACGATCTTATATAGAAGTTGACTTGATTTAAACACTTAAGCTAGAATGCGGAATATAAAACCTTAACTTAAAAAGAACAATTTAACTATCAACACTTCAATATTATTAATACGAGCACTCAACAATGCTAGGGTTTTACAACCTTGAAGTGTAAACGAAAACTAAACAATGCGTACGTAATCTAACCCTAGGATCCTCCTTTTATAGGTCAAGGAGTCCTACTAGGTTTACACTAACTTTCTATGCAAGATAAGAATATTCTAGACGTATATTATATACACACAATCTATGCTATAATTATCTATTTCGAATACATGCTTATCACTTTAGCAGTAGATTCCTCTAGCAGCATTTTCCCTTAGCAGCATTTTGACATCAGCAGCAGAACCATTTACCTTAGCAGCAGTTTCATCACAGCAGCAGTTTCTTTCAGCAGCAGAATCCAAAACCCAACACTTAGGTATGATACGAAAAAAGGAGAAAAGAATGAAAGGAGAAAGAAGGAGTTGAAGAATTAAAAAGAAAAGTAAAGAAAAGGGTGAAAAGAAATAGTCCTCCATATGTTCAACCTTAGGGCAGACACCGGGTTCAATTCGTATGCTACTGGTTGTTACTAAGGTGACGCCGGTATTGAAGATAAAGTCATCATGGACCCAGTGACGCAATGCACTAAACCTTCTAGCCACTCAAGTTCTCTTAAAAGAGCTTTTTTCATTCTTACGGGGAACTGGTGTAATCTATCGACTCATCTCTTAGAGATGGTTGATATTGAAGCAGGAGACCCCTCCCTAGTCTCCGCATAGGAAACCTAAGTGTGCACTTTTCGAGTCTAGAGCCATGAGATACATCGAAGATCTTTTAGGAACACTTAGTATTTCTACAACTGGTGTTCTACATCAATGGACACCAGCTATAAATTATTAAGTCCTTCACAGTTCTTAGAAATCTGCCAAGAACGTTTATGAGAGAATTTACATAAGTATTTCTCAATGATTGAATGGAAATCCTGCCAGGGTCAACATCAAACAGCCCTGACAGCAGGTCACTTCGGTAACTCCTTGTGGGTTACGCATAATTTTTGCGGTGGTTTCTTAGCTGTCTACAGTCGTGGAGTGATCCCCAACGACTCACCCAGTCATTGAGCTACTTAGTAGGTCTTGTAAGCTCCTTCGGGAGTATCTGACATGGGAACGGCCTTGATAAGGGTTAGAAGGAGTCTTCACACTATGTTGTTGACGATCTCTAATTCCTTATCTGTAAGTACCAGATGTTTTATTGCTAACTGTCTACCAGCAGGGACAAATCATCTCCATGGCGACGGATTCCACATGCTCATACATGCATCTTGAAGTTATCAAAAGCTCCCTCAAAGATCAAAGCAACACAAAGTTCAGAGAAAGATTCTACGCCAAAAAGAAGAATCTACAGAGTATAAAGACTAAAGATCAAAGTGTAAGAAAGGGAACTACGTGCACGTATAAGTCAAAGTTCAAAGATGTATGAGCATGCTGGAATGGCGGACAACCACCACAGACGCAGAAGTGACGAAAGGCAGACAACTTCATAACTTGATCTTTATCACAACAACAATGAACAATGAACAAAGAACGATAAATGATTTTATCTCATGATTTTTTTGATAGACGTCTAAAGCTGTGAAAGTCAAAGATGAACTTACATGCAAACTAGTACTATACTACCCTATACTTGCTAGAAAACCCTAAATGCACCTACGTGTTTACAATTAGTTTTAAAACCCTAACTGCCTATCTGAACTTACATGCAAAGTGATTTGGACTTAGATATAAGTTAGAATAGATACTTTAGGATATATTAGAACCTTTAGGATATAGTACAACCCCTAGAAACTTAGGTACAAGTCATATAAGCACAAAACCTTAATTAGGTTATAACTTCCCAAAACTAGGTCAAAACTAGGTGAAAACTTTACCATAAGCTACCATCACTTAGTATAAGCTACTAATAGTTACTAAACACCATTAGGACCTTAATTAAGATACTAAAACATAGATAAAATGCTAAACACTTATAAAACAAAACTAGATTAAAACTTGACCTAAACACCTAAACTATACTACTTAAACACCTTAATATGAACAAGCTACCACCCTAGCACCTTAATATACCTAAGCTAGCACCCTAGCACCTCTAAGTACCCAAGCAAGTAGGTGATGCACCTTCTTGTCATCACCCTTGCTCGAACCGCCTTTCATGGCTTCTTATCACAAAAACAGGCCTACTCAGCCCCCTGGCTACCACCATAGCCCATCCTTGTCACCTTCTACCCTCACCACATCATCCCATAGCCATGCTTGCTCACTCCCCCCCCTGCTCGACACCTAAAAAGCCGTTTTCCCCCAAACCGTTCTACGAAACTATAAATACCCCCCCAAACTTAATTTACGTCCAATTAGTCTTAGAATAGGTTTAGATACTTAGTACATGCTTTAGATAGTTGGTAGATTGCCATGCACGCATGTTTACTCTCGTTACCCTAGTTTTAGGTCAAATTGCATGTTTACGTGTTATGTAGCTTTCCTACTTGATATAACTTGCATTATGTGACTTATTTGAACCTACATGAGTTAGATTTAAGGATAGAAACTAGATTGCCATGCTAGAATTAGAATTATATGCATTTAGGACTAGTTTTGCAAATTATTACATGCATAGGGGTATATATTGTAAATTTTTTAAACTATAAAGTCTAAGGACTGTTTTTGACATTTCCTAGAAGATATTAGTGTACGGACTAAGTTTGCAATATATTAAACCTTAAAATAAACTAATAAAACAAATATAAAACTAAAAGGACTAAAACTGCAAATAGTATAAACATAAGGGTAAAAAGGGTAAATAATAGAAATTAGTATAACCTAGGAACTATATGTGTTATTTCTTTAAATTATGACAGTTTAGGGACTAAATATGAAATAGTTAGAAAGTTATATGCCTATTTGTTATAAGCTTATAAGTTTAGGGTAGAAAATGTAAATATATATAAATAAAGGGTAAAAATGGACTATTTTCATAAAATATAAAAACCTATATAAGTTAGAAGCATAACATAATACTAGGGAGCTTCATGTGAGGAGTACTATGTGGATATTTCATTTTGACGAGTTTGTTGGGTTTACGAATTAAAGTGCCCTGACTCCTCGAACGATAATTGCATATACGTCTGAGATATGATAGCCTGAACGGTGTTATGTTATAACTAAACCCTAATAACAACATAACTCATTAATAGGGAACTTTGTGTGAGGAGTACTAACTTCTGAATTATGATGGCCCGAACGGTATTATGCTGATCACATAATACAATAGTAGGGAGCTTCATGTGAGGAGTCATATACTTCTGAATTACAATGGCCCGAACAGTGTTATGTTATATATAAAAACCTAAATAGTAATTAGTTAAGAAAACCTAGACTAAGACTTGACATACGCACACCCACACTACCCCAGGATACGTGAGTAAGTTGTCTAAACCCCTACTTAAACTAGCTAGAGACTCAGGTGAGTTTTCATAGCCTCACACTCTTTTAAATGCTTTTTAAATATTTTACAAACCCTGTGTGGGGGATACATGCTTTAAAACCAAATACAAGTCTTTGCTCTGGTTATTGCACGAGTAAACTAACAGCCATCATTACACAACCCAAAATTCATGAATCTAATCGTTTGGAAGGTTTTATCCAAACGAACGTGAATATAGTTGATAGATCTATTGGAGTTTGACAACTCCCATTGGTATTAACACCCCACTAGGTGGTACCAATAAGTAATATATTTGAACCCACTGAAGGTTTAACTTTGGCAAGTTATCCTTCCCATCCCCTCATGGTTTGGTCTGCAGACCCCATGACCCAGATCGTTAACGTGTGGTTCATGAGCTTAGTGCAATATTCCTTATCTCTAAAACTAACCCTTTTCCACACATAGAGTTTAACCTGAACTCTGTGGAACTTGTATTTACTCTTTACTTTTTAAACTTATGACTCTCACTCAACATACGTGTTGACTTTTAAGCATGTTATCTTAGGTAATTAGGCACTATAGGAACCCTGGCACGGAGAACCACTGGACATGAGGACGTCCAGAATAGTTATCATTCATCAATTTTGTGTCATAAAACGTATCTTAGGGACCTCTCTTTTGGTAAAAGTATATCTTTCACTGTAAAAACTCTTATGAATAAATGAATGATAACAACCTTTTTCAAAAACGTCTCTTTTCGAGTCGTTTTCTATTATCTTATCTTTGTTTCCATGAGTAATACCCCAAACACTTTATCCGCTGCGATCAGTGCAAAAATGGGGGTGTTACAGATTGGCATCAGAGCCTTGGTTATAGAGAACAAAAGGATTTTCCTAAAACTATAACAACTTTTTCAAAAAGGTCCTCCATGCCAGAAGAATCCCCAACTACCTCTAGGTTAGAATCTCCAACTGCCTTTAGATTAGAATCCCTAATTGCCTTTAGTTTAGAATCCCCAACTGCCATTAGGTTAGAATCCCTAACTTGCCTTTAGTTTAGAATCGCCAACTGCCTTTAGGTTAGAATCCCTAACTTGCCTTAGACTAACTTGCCTTTAGATTAGAACCCCCGAATTGCCTTTAGGATTAGATATCTCACTATTGCCCTTAGGATAGAATTCCCACTATTAGAATTGCCTTTAAAATGCTTATTTAGGTAAGAATTATTCTAAGAGATTCCTTCAGGAATTACAGTTAGATATGTCATCCTTTAACAATCCTATCATCGTGTTGGATACCGATGAGACGGATTCTTCATCCGATGGTGATGAGTATGCTCCGGCTACTCCTACTCACTCATCTACTGGTTCTAATTCTCCAGAAGAATTAGCCCAGAATATCTTAACTAACTTTGGATTACAACTTTCCCTGAATGACCCCTATATGCAAGCATATAATGGGTATATGCAAGCATATGGTGGAAACATTCCCACTGTACCTACTATAACCCCTACCCCACCTAAATCCCACTATACTAGTCAAGATCGTCATGTTCCCGAAATAGATTCACCTCCCCTTAAGAAAATACATTTTATACCACCATCACCTCCCCCTAGGTTCCATAAAACACCCTTAGAAAGGCATGATGAACAAATAGATTAAATACTTAGTCATCTAGATAAACTTTCCTTATAAAGAATGGAAGAAGTAGAAATTAGGATTAGGGAATTAGGAATAGGTAGAAATAGGTTAGAAAATGCACTAGAGAAAACTCGTAATCAAGTCTTTAGGTTACAAACAAAGTATGAAGGACACTCTGATGAAGTAAGTACCGCACATGTTAGACTTTCCACTATCGAAATGATTATCGAGGATCTTAGGGATAATCATAGGTCTGACATAGATGAACTCTTGGAGGCCATTCAAGATCTCAAGAGTAACATAGAGCAAAAATAAGGTTATAGGGTTAGATAACAAAGGTAGATAACTTAGTTAAACGGGTACTTGCTAGGTTTTTATTATAAAAAAAAAAAAAAAAAAAAAAAAAATTCATAAAACTTGTATCTCGTATTAGGATTCCCCAATTGCCTTAGAACACACTAGATTGCCTTAGGAACTTAAAAACCAAAACGACTAGGAAAAATTAGAACAAGTAGACATACCTAGGAATAGTAAAAACTTAGGATCACTTAGAATCACTATGCCTTTAGACGGAGGGGGAAACTATTTTCGGTGAACCACAACGATTCTTGCTAGGAACTTGTTCTTTTTAAAACCCATCCGGTATCAGAAGAGTGCTTTCAGCACTTAAAACATAAATTATAACAAGATTTTTACCATATCTTACCTTTAGAATGGCACGTACAAGAACTACTCCACCTGTCACTCCTACTACTCCCGCTATGACTCAGGAAGATATCCAACGGCTAGTGACTGACATTGTAATTGCAGCACTAGGAGCTAGGGATACAAATATGGCTAGAAACCATGAAATCCCTGTAGTGAAGAAGAGTAACTACAAGGAATTTATAAGCTGTCAGCCCTTCAATTTCAATGGGACAGAAGGGGCCATAGGGTTAATTCATTGGTTTGAGATACATGAATCGATGTTTTCTCGAAGTAATTGTACAGAGGATTGTAGGGTTAAGTTTGCAACGGGAACACTTACTGAGGAAGCGTTATCTTGGTGGAACTCATATGCCCAACCAATAGGAATAGAAGAGGCATATAAGTTATCTTCGATTGAATTTAAGAAACTTAAGATTAAGAAATACTGCCCTCGGACAGAGGTCAAGAAAATGGAGGATGAATTTTATAACTTGACTGTGAAGGAGAACGATGTTAAAACTTATATTAGGAGATTTCAAGAGTTGGCTACTTTGTACCCTACAATGGTACCAACTGTTGAAAAGACGATAGAAGTTTTCATCGAAGGTTTGCCCCGGAGTATCGAAGGGAATGTTACAGCCTCTAAACCTCAAACGTTAGAGGAGGCCATTAATATAAACTTAAGGTTAATCGACCAAGTAACAAAGCACAACCCTGTGCCAGTGCCCTACGATAATAAGCGAAAGTTCCACGATGGGTGAGTTTTCGGTAGTAACCGTAATAACACCGGAGGTAATCATACGAATCCCTATCCCCAACCAAGGCAAGATAATGCAAGAGCTTATGCCACCACTTTAAATGAGAAAAGTGGGTATGTTGGAAGTACCCCTCTGTGTAGGAGATGCAGCTGGCATCACACAAGGCCTTGTGTCATTAAATGTAACATATGTAACACGGTGGGCCATTACCCAAATGATTGCAAGAACAAAAGACCAGTTGCTGGAGGAAATCCGCCACCAGCAACAATCATTTGTCATACTTGCGGGGAAAAGGGTTATTACATGAATAAATGCCCAAAGAGGAATACTGATGGTGCCTAGGGTAGAGCATACATGTTGAGGGATAGGAATTATCCACAAGATCCCAGCGTAGTCACTGGTAAGTTTCTTTTAAATCATCATTTAGTTAAAATATTATTTGATTCTGGAGCAGATAGAAGTTTCGTATCTATACCCTTAGCCTCTAGACTTAGGATAAAACCCATAGCTTTAGATAATTATTATGAGATAGAAATGGCCGACGGAAACTTAGTTAGTACTAACACGGTCATTAAGGGTTGTACCCTAATATTACTTAACCACCACTTTGAGATCGAGCTCATACCTATTAGGCTCGATAGTTTTGATGTTGTTGTGGGAATGGATTGGTTGTCCAAGAATCAAGCAAAGATTCTTTGTGACCAGAAAATCATCCATGTACCTATCAACGGTGAGACTTTAACTATCCGAGGAGATCAAAGTAGAACTAGACTTAACTTCATTTCATGTATCAAAGCAAAATGACGCATGTCACGAGGTTGTCAAGTTTTTGTGGTTCAAGTAACGGAGACTAAGCCAGACGAAAAACGACTGGAGAAGATCTCCGTAGTCAAGGAATACCCAGAAGTTTTTCCCAAGGATTTACCTGGCTTACCTCCGATTCGTGAAATTGAATTTCAAATCGACTTAATTCTCGGAGCAACACCTATAGCCCAAGCCCCCTATAGGTTAGCCCCTTCAGAGATGAAGGAACTCTTTGAAAAACTCCAGGAATTAACCGATCACGGTTTTATACGTCCAAGTACATCATCCTGGGAAGCTCCTGTCCTATTCGTAAAGAAGAAAGACGGATCTATGAGGATGTGTATCGACTATCGTTGTTTAAACAAACTTACTATCAAAAATCGATACCCATTACCCCGGATTGATGACCTATTTGTTCAACTACAAGGTTCGAGCGTATACTCAAAAATCGACTTACGATCAAGCTATCATCAACTGAGAGTGAGAGAAGAATATATCCCTAAGACCGCTTTCAGAATGAGTATGGGTACTATGAATTTCAAGTTATGCCATTTGGTTTGACAAACGCACCAGCGGTTTTCATGGATCTCATGAATCGGGTGTGTAAACCATACTTGGATCAATTTATTATAGTGTTCATAAATGATATCCTTATCTATTCACGTAATGAGGAAGTGCATGCTAAACACTTGAGAATAATCCTAGAACTGCTTAAGACGGAGAAACTTTATGCAAAGTTCTCTAAGTGTGAATTTTGGATTAGTGTTGTGCAATTTCTCGGACACATGATAGATAAATAAGGACTTCGTGTCGATCCAACAAAAATTAAAGCCGTTAAGGATTGGTCGCAACCTAAGAATTCTATAGAGATATGACAATTCTTAGGACTTGCAGGCTAATATCGAAGGATTATTGAAGAATTTTCAAAAATAGCTAAACCTTTGACAAAGCTAACCCAGAAAAACAGGAAGTTCGACTGGGGAAAAGATCAAGAGATAGCTTTCCAACTTTTGAAGATAAAGTTGTGTGAAGCTCCAATCTTAACATTACCAGAGGGAAACGATAATTCTGTAGTCTACTGTAATGCTTCTCGAAGAGGTCTTGGAGCCGTATTAATGCAAAAAGATAAAGTAATCGCTTATGCATCATGACAACTCACGAAACATGAAGAAAACTACACTACACATGATCTAGAATTAGGAGCAGTGGTGTTCGCTCTAAGAATATGGAGACATTATCTGTATGGCACTAAGTGTACGGTTTTCACTGATCACAAAAGCCTACAGCATATTCTTGATCAAAAAGAGTTGAACATGAGGCAACGTAGATGGGGAGAACTGCTTGCTGATTACGATTGTGAGATTCGTTATCATCTTGGCAAAGCTAACGTGGTAGCAGATGCTTTGAGCCGAAAGGAACGAATCAAACCACTTAGAGTTAGGTCATTAGTAATGACTCTTCATTCGAATCTACCTTCTCAAATACTCAAAGCCCAGAATGAAGCCCTCGATATGAAGGATCGTAAACTTGAGAATTTACGAGGGATGCATAAGGATTTTGAGATAAGTTCAGACATAACTCGTTGTTTTAAGGGTTGAAAATGGTTACCTTATCATGGTAACTTAAGGAACGTAATAATGCACGAGTCCCATAAATCTAAGTACTCCATTCACCAGGGATCTGAGAAGATGTATCAAGATTTGAAGAAACACTATTGGTGGCCCGACATTAAGGCATCCATTGCCAGATATGTGGGCATGTATTTAACATGTTCTAGAGTAAAGGCTGAATGCCAAAAGCCATCCGGTTTATTGGAACAGCCTGAGATTCCCATTTGGAAGTGGGAAAGAGTTACGATGGATTTTATCAGTAAATTACCTATAACATTCAACGGGCATGATGCTATTTGGGTAATAGTTGATCGCCTTACAAAATCAGCACACATCATTCCTATACGAGAAACAGATGACATGGAAACCCTTGCAAGGTTGTACCTCGAGGAAATATTTTCCTGACATGGAGTGCCAATATCTATTATATTGGATCGTGATTCTCGCTTCACGTCCAGATTTTCGCAATCTATGCAAAAGGCCTTAGGTACTCAGATAGACATGAGTACGGTATATCATCCGCAAACCGATGGTCAAAGTGAAAGAACTATCCAAACACTCGAAGATATGCTTCGAGCATGTGTGATAGATTTTGGAAAAGGATAGGAGAAACACTTGCCATTAGTAGAATTCTCATATAACAATAGCTAGAACGCTAGCATAAAAGCAGCACCGTATGAGGCACTTTATGGGAGAAAGTGTAGGTCTCCGGTCTGCTGGGCTGAAGTTAGAGAAGTGCAACTCACGGATCCAGAAATAATCCATGAGACAAATGAGAAAATAGTTCAAATCCGACAACGCTTACAAGCTGCAGGGGATCGGCAAATGAGTTATGCCGATATAAGACGTAAGCCTTTAGAATTTCAAGTCGGAGATACGGTTATGTTGAAAGTTTCACCTAGGAAAGGTGTCTTTCATTTCAGAAAGCAATGAAAGCTTAGTCCGAGATACATTGGAACTTTTAAGGTTTTAGAACGAATTGGTCCAGTGCATGTCGACTTGAATTACCGGATGAACTAAGTAATATACACGACACGTTTCACGTATCAAATCTTAAGAAGTGTTTATCAGATGAATCACTAGTTGTGATTATTAACGAGCTTCAATTGAATGTTAACCTCAATTTCACTGAGGAACCAGTGGAAATTATGGACCGAGAGGTCAAAAATCTAAAACATCACCGGATTCCTATCATTAAGGTACGTTGGGACTCCCAAAGAGGACCAGAGTATACTTGGGAATGAGAGGATCAAATCCGTGCTAGATATCCCCATCTATTCACACCATCACATACTAACCATAGTTAAATCTCGGGACGAGATTTTCTTTCAGGATGGGAGAACCACTAACTTCCCCTTAGGTTAGAATACCTAACAAACTTAGATTAGGCCCTCACTAGCACCCTAGGATTAAAAAGGCCTTACTAACTTAACTTAGGCCCTTATTAGAGTGCATTAGGATTAGAAATGCCTATAGGATTTTCCCGAGTTAAAATTTTGCTTTAATATATCATTATAACCTAACAAACCCTCAGATAAGCTCACGTATCCACCTATGCCAACCACTACTATATTTACATGATGTAAACACCCCAGTATGTCAAGTCAAGGTAATAAACATATTTTTGCTAAGAAAAATAGTACTATACTACCCTATACTTGCTAGAAAACCCTAAATGCACCTACATGTTTACAATTAGCTTTAAAACCCTAACTGCCTATCTGAACTTACATGCAAAATGATTAGGACTTAGATATAAGTTAGAATAGATACTTTAGGATATATTAGAACCTTTAGGATATATTACAACCCCTAGACACTTAGGTATAAGTCATATAAGCACAAAACCTTAATTAGGTTATAACTTCTCGAAACTAGGTCAAAACTAAGTTAGAACTTTACCATAAGCTACCATCACTTAGTATAAGATACTAATAGTTACTAAACATCATTAGGACCTTAATTAAGATACTAAAACATAGATAAAACCCTAAACACTTATAAAACAAAACTAGATTAAAACTTGACCTAAACACCTAAACTATACTACTTAAACACCTTAATATGAACAAGCTACCACCCTAGCACCTTAATATACCTAAACTAGCACCCTAGCAACTCTAAGTACCCAAGCAAGTAGGTGACGCACCTCCTTGTCATCACCCTTGCTCAAACCGCCTTTCATGGCTTCTTACCACCACAAACGGCCTACTCAGCCCCCTAGCTACCACCATAGCCCATCTTGTCACCTTCTACCCTCACCACATCACCCCATAGCCATGCTTGCTCACTCCCCCCCCCCCCTGCTCGACACCTAAGAAGCCGTTTTACCCCAAACCACCTCTACGAAACTATAAATACCCCCACTCTCCTCTCATTCTTCCTCACCCCTCTCCTCTCCCTCTCTATCTCTTATTTCTGTCATACTAAGTGGTTAGAAGCAATAGGAAGCAAGTAGCTAGGCCTTGGTTTGGTTGTGTTGCGTTTTGAAGTCGTGCGAGCCAAAAGAAACCCTAGAAACCTTAGATCCTTAGTTCAGCCCTCCCCCGACCTAGGTAACCCTTAATATACGTCCAGTTAGTCTTAGAATAGGTTTAGATACTTAGTACATGCTTTAGATTGTTAGTAGATTTCCATGCATGCATGTTTACTCTCGTTACCCTAGTTTTAGGTTAAATTACATGTTTACGTGTTATATAGCTTTACTACTTGATATAACTTGCATTATGTGACTTATTTGAACCTACATGAGTTAGATTTAAGCATAGAAACTAGATTGCCATGCTAGAATTAGAATTATATGCATTTATGACTAGTTTTGCAAATTATTACATGCATAGGGGTATATATTGTAAATTTTTGAAACTATAAAGTCTAGCGACTGTTTTTGACATTTCCTAGAAGATATTAGTGTAAGGACTAAGTTTGCAATATATTAAACCTTAAAATAAACTAATAAAACAAATATAAAACTAAAAGGACTAAAACTGCAAATAGTATAAACATAAGGGTAAAAAGGGTAAATAATAGAAATTAGTATAACCTAAGAACTATATGTGTTATTTCTTTAAATTGTGATAGTTTAGGGACTAAATATGCAATAGTTAGAAAGTTATATGCCTATTTGTTATAAGTTTATAAGTTTAGGGTAGAAAACATAAATATATATAAATAAAGGGTAAAAATGGACTATTTTCATAAAATATAAAAACCTATATAAGTTAGAAGCATTATACATTACTAGGGAGCTTCATGCGAGGAGTACTATGTGGATATTTCGTTTTGACGAGTTTGTTAGGTTTACGAATTAAAGTGCCCTGACTCCTCGAACGATTATTGCATATACTCCATAGATATGATGGCCTGAACGGTGTTATGTTATAACTAAACCCTAATAACAACATAACTCATTAATAGGGAACTTTGTGTGAATAGTATTAACTTCTGAATTATGATGGCCCGAACGGTATTATGCTGATCACATAATACAATAGTAGGGAACTTCATGTGAGGAATCATATACTTCTGAATTACAATGACCCGAACAGTGTTATGTTATATATAAAAACCTAAATAGTAATTAGTTAAGAAAACCGAGACTAAGACTTGACATACGCACTATAACACCCCGTAAAAATTTTCCTACGATTAACACGTTACCATAACATAAATTAACCATTTTTACCCATAACATTTTTTTTTTTTTTTTTATAAATATATATATACTTTGTCAATTACAACGTTATTCACTCTTACCTTGAAACGACATTTACACCTAAACGTTAATAACCTATATACCATACATAACTTAAAACATTGATACTTAATAAATATACATTTCAATAATTAACAAATACAATTTAAATAAATCCCGAGCCTACTAAAATTCCCATGTGTACTCGCTAATAATATTGGACCTTTAAGAACCATGAACGACAATTGTTATCAACCTTCAAATGTAATTATGATACTAGAATATTGATCAAGTTAAGACACCTCACACATTTCATCTCAATTTGACACAAATAATAACTTTGTTCCAATGACACTCCGTATAAATTCGAATAAACCACCAACTTTCTGTAACGTATTTAAATCCCAATTTTAAGGCCCTTCTGCTCCGAACCAGGAAAAGTGTAAAACACGAAAGTTGTCCGAAATAATGTTTTACGTCTAGACACGCGAGATTTTTAAACCAAAAACGCATTTCCAGGCTGTTATCTATAAAATACGAACCTGACCCAAGTAAACCTCCACCTCCACCCTCCCTCCCTTGTTACTACCCCAAGTATGACCTAAGGAAACACCATGTGCAATTCTTACACTACCTTCCTGTTCCATTTTAGTACTTATCACATTCTAGTTCAAGTATATAAAGGCTCCATGCATATCAACATTTTCTAACTCACTACAACTCACATAAAATCATAGTTTCTGTCGAAGCCAGGTTGTAACTAAGAACTAATCTTGATTCATTGTGGAGCCTTTAACCGAACCTTACACCATCACCTCGCCATCTCCTCCACAGCCGCATCATCAATATCATCATCTCTTTACCTCCTCATCCCCTCCTTGGTATGTCTAAACAAAAATCTATCTTTGTTAACTTATTGATCAAACTATATATTAATCGATTTATTAATCTTTCGTGGATGTAAAACTGGATTAAACATGTTTTTAACAATGATTCGTGTGGTTAAAAGTGTTATTGATTTCGTGTGGTTATGGTGGTCATGGATTTAGAAATACCACCACGACTGAAAGGTCCGTTTGGATTGGTTTTGGCTCATACCACCATGACTCAAGGGTCCGTTTGGATTGGTTTCGGCTCACACCACCACGACCTAAAGGTCCGTTTGGTTTGGTTATGCTAACAGCCCACCCCAAGAGGGTGTGGGTTTGATTTTTGGCTTGTTTGCTTAGGCTTACACCGCGACCCAACTAGGGTGCGCTTGGTTTGTTTATTACCTACTATTGCAGCGAGTTCACCCCAAAGGGTGCAATTGTCTGCTGCTCATTTCAGCCCACAAGGGCGTGTTTGTTTGTTTATTCGACCCACCACTACGGTGCCCAAAAGGGTACGGTTTGGCTTGTTCGTCTCGGTCCCCACAACAGCCCCTATGGGGTGCGTTTTTATGTGTTATTTTCTGCACCAAAGGGGTGTTTATAACTGCTCATTTTGATACATATAATCTGTCAGATTTTTAGTTCGTAGTAACAGTAGCCATAAAGTATTCTTGACAATGTATAGTCTTAAAAATATGTTAGTAAACTTAATTACCTTTCCGGAGATATGACGAACGTAAAAATCGGACTTAAAACGAGAAAGTTATGACCAAATGAAGTTTAACGAGACTTATATATTTTTAACAGCTTTTGTATAAATAATAACATCAGACCCAGATTTAAAACGACGATTTTGAGTACTTTCAAGGCTGTTTCAGCCTTCCGGCGAAACACGAAAGTTGTTCGGATCGACGTTTTACATAAAATCTCTTTAGAGTCAAAACAGTGAAAATGGGTTATAACGGGTAAAAACTGAGTCAAACTGCTGTCATTTTAATAAAAAGTCAACTGTTAACTGAATCTGATAAGGGTAATTTGGTCATTTTCTGTTGAGTTTCAGGTCTCGGCCATAACTAAAAAGTTGTCCGAAACGTTGTTTTCCATAAGATCTCTTTTATATCCGAGACGTGAAAATGTGTTTTAGTGGGTTGTTTTGGCCGGGTCAGATTTAAGTAAAGTATATATATATGTAGGAAAGTCAACATAAAGGCCAAACTAGTACTTTAATCGACGTTAACACGTCGTATGGACTAAGACTATCAAGTTAACTATACATGTGACATAACGGACTAAAACGAATCATATTAAGCTTGCATTTCCATACTTAATATATATTATCTCAATAACTTTTATTATAACAAAAACCGATAACAAAACAAGAAGGATAGTTACATTAAACCTTTTCTACTTGCTCTACATATTAAAACATATGTTTTATTATAAAACATAAATTATTTGGGGAACACCGGGTGAATGCCTAAAACTTAACCATCCACTCATTATAACGCTTATCTGCTATTTGATTCTTACGTGTTTATTTCCTTTCATACGTGTGTTATATGTTTTATACTATGATATGTGTATTCGAGTCTTAGCCTCAAAACCACACGAATGATGATACTAAACTTTTACAAACATTAATACAAATATTCCACGAAAACTAAAACATATTATCTTTTGAAACTCATACGCATTGAGTACTCTTCGCGTACCGTATTTATGACAAGCTCATATTCATTAGGTCGTGCCGAATTCAATACCATTATGGTCCAATTCTTGACATTACTTATGTTACTCTTTTCGGCCATACTCTTTGGCACCGTTGTATTACCACGTCACTACCTTCCAAGGTGAGTCATAGCCCCTACTTTTACTTGTTTTATAATGATTTATACACGTTTTTGGGGGAGATACATGCTTAACTACTGTTTTACTTTTACAAGTATTCATTAACTAAATACATGACTGTATTTCATATAAACTTTACTGGTTTACACACTTTATTATCTCATAAGGAAATACCTGCTATAGACATGATTACAAGCGATTTTCCAACGATATGCTATATTTGATCTCTATTGCCTAAGTACCTATTACCAAAAGTCCCTCGATCATGCGCCTTAATCACTTGTAGGGTGAACGTAAATAATTGTGGATAGATCTATTAGGGATTGACAATCCCCATTTGGTCGCTAGAGGAAAGCCACCAAATGCACTTTATTTGATTTCATAGGTTACTGGTAAATACCTATCTTGAAGGCCACTGTTTTACATCATTATTATGGATAATTTTGATGCCTGTTAATCGTTGAGTGTCATGAGCTTAGGGCAAGAGAACGATAATAATATAGCACTACAATGACTGATGTTAAGGGCGTACGATGTTGTTGCCCACTGTTTTATTAAACTACGAGATTGTGCTCACTATATAGCAGGAAAAACTATTAATAATTGGCAAATGAACTACTATTTTGGTGTTGGCCCGGTGAAGGGCAAACCAACGAACTATATTGAATTGATAAGGAAATCACTCATTTTCTAATTAACGATTTAAACTATAAACTCTATGAACTCACCAACCTTTGTGTTGACACTTTTTAGCATGTGTTTATCTCAGGTAACTAAACAAGAAGGAACTTGAAGGCACGGAGTGGGCTTGTAACCTGGCATGGGCTTAAATAAACATTTTGACATATTTCAAATAAACTTGTTGTTTAAATTATGAAACATCTTGATGTCTCGAATATTTGGTATTTTGAATGAATTAAACTTTAAAGCGTCACTTTTGTGTCGTTTTCTATGATTGTGACAAAGATCCTCGAAGTAACACCCAAAAAGTCTTCCGCTGACATTTTAAGTCTTCCGCTGACGTGATGATTTTGGGGGTGTTACAGATTGGCATCAGAGCTACAGTTATAGAGAACCAAGTGTTTTGAACATTGGACTATAACTACACGTTTAAAACGGACCACTTTTACAAAATATCACCTTATGCCCTCCGTGCCTACGCGTTTCCAACATCTGGTAGAGATATTACTTTTACATGATTTCTTATATATGTTAACATGTTATGATTATGCTTATAATTACTAATCGGAATTATTACAAATACCGTGTCTTCATATTTTCCGTCCACCAGACTATTATGTAACTTTTAGATAGTTTATGCTATAACTACACTCTAGTATATTAATATATATATATATATATATATATATATATATATATATATATATATATATATATATATATATATATATATATATATATATATATATATGCTCCCCCAACTATTTTGAGTACAATACCAATCCTCCTTAATTATCTTGCTCTCATCTTTATAGATGCGTATGTCATACTCTTTTCGTACTCTCGGAAAAATCTGCGCATTACCTTGTCGATCAGTATGGGTGTTGAGTCAGAAATTCTTAAGTAGGATGATTTACAATGTCTTTATTTGAATGGATTGGGACGCCTTTTTATTGAAATAAAGAAATTGTAAATCGCCGAACCATAAGTTTATACTTCATTATTTACATCGTTTGGGACGCTTCTCTATGTAAATAACGAATTATAAATAAGTGGGCTTAATTGTATCTGAAATGGCATGCGTATGAAATCAAGGATCACTAAAGTTCATAAAAACACTAAAACTTCAGCCAAAGATTCACAATTTTCTTCTGCGTAAGGCATTACGGCACAACCACATTTCTTCAATCATGTCCTTAATTTTACATTCTGGCGATTTATGAAACCTTTTCACGACATTGTACGTGATTACAATGGTCTCTCTTACTTCTCCGGCACTATAAGTGATATAGTAATCTCCAAACCTTTCACAACTTTACCTAAAATCCATCAAAATCTATAAATCCCTCTAATAGAAATACAAGATATGGAATTGCTAAGGAACAAACAGATTCATCATCTACAAAAGCTTGAAACCAAATACCGTGTTGTCACCTAAAACTATACAAAAGCTTAAGTTCAACAACTTTCTCTACATTCATCAAGTTCTCATCCGAAACCCTCATTGTTAAAAGCCTGTAACTAGCAAACACTTTGTTTAATAGGTAGGTTACCCCACATATTTTAACTTTCACGAAACAAAATATTGTGAACCATGTTTATCATCAAAACATGTTAAAATAAAAATCTTCATTCAAAATGGAATTGTTTCTTAAGTCAAGTTAATCAAAAGGAATTGAACATAAGGACAACATAAGTAGTTAGAACTACTCAACAATTATGACTATGAGAACTGCTATCATCAAAGAAAAAGCTAATGTAGTAGTAGATACGTTAAGCTAAAAAGAAAAAGCTAATGTAGTAGTAGATACGTTAAGCTTGAAAAGAACAATTAAAACCGCTCAGGAGTTAGATCGTTAGAAATGACTATTTGTTCACCCTTTCCCCTCACCTTTACAGCTACCTTATCATAGAATCCCGGGACGGGATTCCGTTTAACGGGTAGGTAATATAACACCCCGTAAAAATTTTCTTACGATTAACACGTTACCATAACATAAATTAACCATTTTTACCCATAACAATTTTTTTTTTTTTTTTTTTTTTTTTTATAAATATATATATACTTTGTCAATTACAACGTTATTCACTCTTACCTTGAAACGACATTTACACCTAAACGTTAATAACCTATATACCATGCATAACTTAAAACATTGATACTTAATAAATATACATTTCAATAATTAACAAATACAATTTAAATAAATCCCGAGCCTACTAAAATTCCCATGTGTACTCGCTAATAATATTGGACCTTTAAGAACCATGAACGACAATTGTTATCAACCTTCAAATGTAATTATGATACTAGAATATTGATCAAGTTAAGACACCTCACACATTTCATCTCAATTTGACACAAATAATAACTTTGTTCCAATGACACTCCGTATAAATTCGAATAAACCACCAACTTTCTGTAACGTATTTAAATCCCAATTTTAAGGCCCTTCTGCTCCGAACCAGGAAAAGTGTAAAACACGAAAGTTGTCCGAAATAATGTTTCACGTCTAGACACGAGAGATTTTTAAACCAAAAACGCATTTCCAGGCTGTTATCTATAAAATACGAACCTGACCCAAGTAAACCTCCACCTCCACCCTCCCTCCCTTGTTACTACCCCAAGTATGACCTAAGGAAACACCATGTGCAATTCTTACACTACCTTCCTGTTCCATTTTAGTACTTATCACATTCTAGTTCAAGTATATAAAGGCTCCATGCATATCAACATTTTCTAACTCACTACAACTCACATAAAATCATAGTTTCTGTCGAAGCCAGGTTGTAACTAAGAACTAATCTTGATTCATTGTGGAGCCTTTAACCGAACCTTACACCATCACCTCGCCATCTCCTCCACAGCCGCATCATCAATATCATCATCTCTTTACCTCCTCATCCCCTCCTTGGTATGTCTAAACAAAAATCTATCTTTGTTAACTTATTGATCAAACTATATATTAATCGATTTATTAATCTTTCGTGGATGTAAAACTGGATTAAACATGTTTTTAACAATGATTCGTGTGGTTAAAAGTGTTATTGATTTCGTGTGGTTATGGTGGTCATGGATTTAGAAATACCACCACGACTGAAGGGTCCGTTTGGATTGGTTTTGGCTCATACCACCACGACTCAAGGGTCCGTTTGGATTGGTTTCGGCTCACACCACCACGACCTAAAGGTCCGTTTGGTTTGGTTATGCTAACAGCCCACCCCAAGAGGGTGTGGGTTTGATTTTTGGCTTGTTTGCTTAGGCTTACACCGCGACCCAACTAGGGTGCGCTTGGTTTGTTTATTACCTACTGTTGCAGCGAGTTCACCCCAAAGGGTGCAATTGTCTGCTGCTCATTTCAGCCCACAAGGGCGTGTTTGTTTGTTTATTCGACCCACCACTACGGTGCCCAAAAGGGTACGGTTTGGCTTGTTCGTCTCGGTCCCCACAACAGCCCCTATGGGGTGCGTTTTTATGTGTTATTTTCTGCACCAAAGGGGTGTATATAACTGCTCATTTTGATACATATAATCTGTCAGATTTTTAGTTCGTAGTAACAGTAGCCATAAAGTATTCTTGACAACGTATAGTCTTAAAAATATGTTAGTAAACTTAATTACCTTTCCGGAGATATGACGAACGTAAAAATCGGACTTAAAACGAGAAAGTTATGACCAAATGAAGTTTAACGAGACTTATATATTTTTAACAGCTTTTGTATAAATAATAACATCAGACCCAGATTTAAAACGACAATTTTGAGTACTTTCAAGGCTGTTTCAGCCTTCCGGCGAAACACGAAAGTTGTTCGGATCGACGTTTTACATAAAATCTCTTTAGAGTCAAAACAGTGAAAATGGGTTATAACGGGTAAAAACTGAGTCAAACTGCTGTCATTTTAATAAAAAGTCAACTGTTAACTGAATCTGATAAGGGTAATTTGGTCATTTTCTGTTGAGTTTCAGGTCTCGGCCATAACTAAAAAGTTGTCCGAAACGTTGTTTTCCATAAGATCTCTTTTATATCCGAGACGTGAAAATGTGTTTTAGTGGGTTGTTTTGGCCGGGTCAGATTTAAGTAAAGTATATATATATGTAGGAAAGTCAACATAAAGGCCAAACTAGTACTTTAATCGACGTTAACACGTCGTATGGACTAAGACTATCAAGTTAACTATACATGTGACATAACGGACTAAAACGAATCATATTAAGCTTGCATTTCCATACTTAATATATATTATCTCAATAACTTTTATTATAACAAAAACCGATAACAAAACAAGAAGGATAGTTACATTAAACCTTTTCTACTTGCTCTACATATTAAAACATATGTTTTATTATAAAACATAAATTATTTGGGGAACACCGGGTGAATGCCTAAAACTTAACCATCCACTCATTATAACGCTTATCTGCTATTTGATTCTTACGTGTTTATTTCCTTTCATACGTGTGTTATATGTTTTATACTATGATATGTGTATTCGAGTCTTAGCCTCAAAACCACACGAATGATGATACTAAACTTTTACAAACATTAATACAAATATTCCACGAAAATTAAAACATATTATCTTTTGAAACTCATACGCATTGAGTACTCTTCGCGTACCGTATTTATGACAAGCTCATATTCATTAGGTCGTGCCGAATTCAATACCATTATGGTCCAATTCTTGACATTACTTATGTTACTCTTTTCGGCCATACTCTTTGGCACCGTTGTATTACCACGTCACTACCTTCCAAGGTGAGTCATAGCCCCTACTTTTACTTGTTTTATAATGATTTATACACGTTTTTGGGGGAGATACATGCTTAACTACTGTTTTACTTTTACAAGTATTCATTAACTAAATACATGACTGTATTTCATATAAACTTTACTGGTTTACACACTTTATTATCTCATAAGGAAATACCTGCTATAGACATGATTACAAGCGATTTTCCAACGATATGCTATATTTGATCTCTATTGCCTAAGTACCTATTACCAAAAGTCCCTCGATCATGCGCCTTAATCACTTGTAGGGTGAACGTAAATAATTGTGGATAGATCTATTAGGGATTGACAATCCCCATTTGGTCGCTAGAGGAAAGCCACCAAATGCACTTTATTTGATTTCATAGGTTACTGGTAAATACCTATCTTGAGGGCCACTGTTTTACATCATTATTATGGATAATTTTGATGCCTGTTAATCGTTGAGTGTCATGAGCTTAGGGCAAGAGAACGGTAATAATATAGCACTACAATGACTGATGTTAAGGGCGTACGATGTTGTTGCCCACTGTTTTATTAAACTACGAGATTGTGCTCACTATATAGCAGGAAAAACTATTAATAATTGGCAAATGAACTACTATTTTGGTGTTGGCCCGGTGAAGGGCAAACCAACGAACTATATTGAATTGATAAGGAAATCACTCATTTTCTAATTAACGATTTAAACTATAAACTCTATGAACTCACCAACCTTTGTGTTGACACTTTTTAGCATGTGTTTATCTCAGGTAACTAAACAAGAAGGAACTTGAATGCATAGAGTGGGCTTGTAACCTGGCATGGGCTTAAATAAACATTTTGACATATTTCAAATAAACTTGTTGTTTAAATTATGAAACATCTTGATGTCTCGAATATTTGGTATTTTGAATGAATTAAACTTTAAAGCGTCACTTTTGTGTCGTTTTCTATGATTGTGACAAAGATCCTCGAAGTAACACCCAAAAAGTCTTCCGCTGACATTTTAAGTCTTCCGCTGACGTGATGATTTTGGGGTGTTACACGCACACCCACACTACCCCATGATACGTGAGTAAGTTGTCTAAACCCCTACTTAAACTAGCTAGAGACTCAGGTGAGTTTTCATAGCCTCACACTCTTTTAAATGCTTTTTAAATATATTACAAACCCTGTGAGGGGGATACACACTTTAAAACCAAATACAAGTCTTTTCTCTGGTTATTCCACGAGTAAAATAACAGCCATCATTACACAACCCAAAATTCATGAATGTAATCATTTGGAAGGTTTTATCTAAACAAACGCGCATATAGTTGATAGATCTATTGGAGTTTGACAACTCCCGTTGGTATTAACACCCCAATAGGTGGTACCAATAAGTACTATATTTGAACCCACTGAAGGTTTAACTTTGGCAAGTTATCCTTCCCATCCCCTCATGGTTTGGTCTGCAGACCCCATGACCCGGATCGTTAATGTGTGGTTCATGAGCTTAGTGCAATATTCCTTATCTCTAAAACTAACCCTTTTCCACACATAGAGTTTAACCTGAACTCTGTGGAACTTGTATTTACTCTTTAGTTTTTAAACCTATGACTCTCACTCAACATACGTGTTGACTTTTAAGCATGTTATCTTTGGTAATTAGGCACTATAGGAACCTTGGCACGGAGAACCACTGGACATGAGGACGTCCAGAATAGTTATCATTCATCAATTTTGTGTCATAAAACGTATCTTAGGGACCTCTCTTTTGGTAAAAGTATATCTTTTACTGTAAAAACTCTGATGAATAAATGAATGATAACAACCTTTTTCAAAAACGTCTCTTTTCGAGTCGTTTTCTATTATATTGTCTTTGTTTCCATGAGTAATACCCCAAAAACTTTATCCGCTGCGATCAGTACAAAAATGGGGGTGTTACAAACTCCCTATGCTTTGAAAAATAAAAATCAAAAACTCTAACTGATTTTCAGACTCGATTTCCCATATTTGGCACTTAATCTCCCAAAAATCAAAAGATTGCTTTCCCGACCTCCAACGACCACGAAACTTGATATTCAGATAGCACACATCCTAAACTAAGTTTTAGACTCATAAAATATGTAAAAATATGTTGGTATCATAAAGTTTCACATCATTCAATTTGACCTAATTTCTGGACAGCATCAATCCCCTTTTTACTCGACTTTAGCAACATGTTTAGATATTTGTTTTAACACAACTCGACACACACGCATACATATACTCAAGAAACGATTTAATTAACTTATTAACACACACGAATAATCATAAACTTCAAACTCTAACCTCGTTTTAAATCCAAATAGTCCTCGCTAAGATGTAGTAGGGTTTTCAGATTTTAGGGCATTTTAAATGTGTATTTAATGGTTTTATTTATAGTTGGAAAGTCAGATTCGGGTTTTGTATCTGATGGGTTGAATCACAACAGCAAATAAGGGTCGAAAAGAGCATAACCATGGGTCGATCAAAAAGCAAGCATGTGTCGAATTAAGACAGAACTGCAAGTCGATTATACGAGGTTTTAGCATGTTTAGACTATTATTTCATGTGACGTTAATACGTGTTTTATGGCTGAACGAAAACGGAAGCTACTTAAGCTGTTTATACGATTAGGTTTTAGATGTTGTTTAAGTCGTGAATCAGGTTTATGATGAGAGAACATACTTGTACCTTAGGGCTGGAACGAGACAAAGAGGCTACACACAAATCAGTTATACATGACACCCCAAGGTTGCTATGATTCGAAAAACAAAGATGCGACATCACCACCATCGATCATCAACAAGTGCTGCTATAAACCTTCTTCCTTTTTTCGTTAGCAGCAACATAAGAAGTTGTTTTAGGGTTTGTATTAGATCGGTACAGAGAGAGGGGAGAAAAGGGGCCGAATATGTTGAGAGATTGGAGGGAGAAAACGTGTGGTTAAATTTGGGAAACAGTTAAAGACCGAATATTGTGTCTTGAGATTGTGTCGTGATTTTAGGCTAGGGTTAGGCAATTATTCATATCACTTAGTTATAACAAGTCTTCAAATTGTGGTATGTACATGAATATGTCATTTGTATTAAGAGATAGGGAAAACATATAATAAATTTCAAAGGGTTGTGTAAGAAAGAAAAAAGTCTTGTACATATATAGAGGAATTTAGGAAAGTAGCAAATTTTATTAAGTTAATATCCTAGGTTAATCTCTATAATACGTATTAAATTCATAACATATAATTTTAAGTATTTTATTAATTTCTAACATACTTAGGTTAAGTTCAAATTAGAAGGAAAAGTGAAATCAGAAATTTTAGGGTTTTACAAATTTATAATTAGAAGTTGATGAGTGTCCCGCTTTTAGGGGGTCATTTAAGCCCTAAGTCGAGATTATTTGATCAAATATTGCCCTAAATCGTTGCTTTTGTCATTTTAGGTACTTTTGAGAAGAAATTTGGAAAAGGAAGCATTTTGAACATTTTTGGAGCGAAAAAGTGAAGAAAACGACAAAGTCTCCAAATCATGCTATAAACAGTACCTGACGGCATCAGGATTTGCTTATGACGTCATCACTCATTAGCAAAAGAGGTGGATAATCAAGTTACACGGGACGCGCCAGAATGTTTTTGGAGGATTTACACGTGACGGCGTCACCACGGCCGTCACGTACAAAACACAAGAGATGGCCAAGAGGGAGTTTACACATGACGGCGTCAGAATTGGATCTAGGCAATACGATAGTATTTATGGCAGCGAGTTGACGGCGTCAGAATTTACTCTTGACGTCATCAGACTCAAAACTCTATATATAGTTTTTGATTTTTCATTCATTAGTGTGCAACTTTGAAAGGAGAATTTTGGAGAAACCCCAGGCGAATTTCACCATATTTTTAAGGGTTTCAAACCCTTGTTTCATCCATGTTTAATTGAAGATAAGTTTTCCAATAATCATTCAATATGTCTATGTGTTGTTGATTCTATCTTATGCTTTTCTTCACTTTAACATGCTAGGCTAGGTTTTCTTTGTGTTTGCTTAGATGTAATGAAACTTAGATTTTGATTATTGGTTGGTTGTTTGTTTATAATTGTTGTGGATGAATGATTTAGATGTTAGGCTTATGGAAACTGGCAGACTTCCAATTGGTAACTTGCTTGAACGTCTTAAGAAATATGATCGGATGTGTACTACGATAAATTGGTTATATTTAATGCATAAGTAACTACTAAGGAGGCCGTGTTAGGAGCCAGTAGTCGGCTCGACATAGGAAGAGGTAGAAGCTTATAGAGTTAGGGAAGATCATACACGGCCCTACGAATGGTATTAAGGAATATAACCCGTCATCCATGAAATGGTAACAAACTAATCAACCAGTAAAAGATAGCTAGGGAGTAAGTAAAAACATTTTCTCTTATTATTGTTTTTCTCCACATTTACGTTAGTGTCATTTTATTTTATTTTGTTTGCATTTGTAGTTATTTGGGTTAGTTGATTAGCAACTAATTCCGCCCATCCTTCCAAAACCAGAGATTTTTACTTGCTTTCCATAAAATATAAAAATACAAAAAGAATCATCCCTCACCACTAGACCTAGTTTAATTGAGTTTTAACCCTAGCGAACACTATTCTTTGAGTTGAACGATTAATCCCCCGGTACTTGTCACTATACTATACTACAACAGTCAAGTACACTGCCTGGTGGGGATTGCAAGCTTCTCAAGATCCCTTGAGAGGTAAAACCTTTTGCAAGGTTGCGAAACCACGCAACAATTTTTGGCGCCGCAGCCCGGGGAATAGTTATTGTCTAGGTTGAAATTTCTTTTTATTAGGTCTACTAGCTAGATTCCTTTCTAATAAGATTTTTATTTTTATTTTTATAGGTCTTATTTAGTCTATCTTTTTCTTTGTTTCCTTTGTTCGTAACCATTACCATCCACCATCATGGAAGGTGGTAATCTCTTTGACCCCATCAATCCACCACAACAAAACCATCCACAAAACCCACCACAACCAAACCAACCTCCTAGACCCCAAACTTTAGGAGAGTACTCCCGTCCTAGCCACCAACGCTATCGAAACACCATTGAGCTCACTCAATGAGCCAATGTTTCTCCCTTGCGATCCGACATCATCCGGTTGGTGCAAAGCGGATGTGCATTCCATGGACTTCGTTTTGAACATCCTAATCAACATCTCAAGGATTTCCTAAAAATCGTTGATTCCATAGACCTTGATGTTGAAACTCGAGAGATGACCCGATTGCGTCTCTTCTAATTCTCACCACTCGTTTCCTTGCTCAATTTTTCACACCGAGGAGAACTACCAAGCTAAGAAATGACATCTTGATGTTCCAACAACGTCAAGTTGAAACTCTCTATGAAGCATGGACTCGTTTCAAGGACTTACTCCAAAAATTCCCTCATCACGGCATAGATCTTTGGCTCCAAGTCCAAATTTTCTATGACCATATCGATCTCTCTACAAGGCAAACCATTGACCAAGCGGCCGGTGGCAAGCTACGTGATCTAAGTGTGGAAGAATCATGGGAACTCATAGAAGATCTTGCTCTCTATGACAACGAAAGTTGGAATGATCCCCGTTATTTGAAAAAAAAACGGTCAAGGCAATATCTTTTCCTTCGAACAATTCAAGCACTCCCGACTGTAGGATCATGGAACTTGAAGACCAAGTCAAGTTTCTTATGAAATCCAACGAGGCTCCTAAACCTTCAAGCCAAGAGAACAAATCACTTCTTCGTGCGAATTATGTAGTGGTCCTCACGACACTTGTGATTGCATGGAACTCCCCGAACAAGCTTTTGCGAATTACGTATCCTCGCGTATCGACGGAGCGGGAGACAAGTGGTACACTTTCAAACCCGAGCCAAACCCTTACGGTGATTCATACAACCCCTCTTGGAAAAATCACCCAAACCTTAGGTGGAAACAAAACCAAAACATGCCCCAAAACAATTCTTCCACTCCACCTAATCGTTATCAACCAAACGGTTTACCCCCTAACCGTACTTTCAACAACAATCCTTCCAACAACTATGGTAGTACCAATAATTTTGAAGGATTGATGTCCAAATTTATGGCATCTTGAAGCCAATTTCAAACAAAAACAAAGTGAGATGACAAATAAGATAGACACATTGTTGAAAGTTCTCAATGACCGAGAAATGGGAGCACTCCCAAGTAACACGGTCAAGAATTCGAAACTAAACGTTAACGCTATATCAATTGTTTCGTCTCCCACTTCTTGTCCACAATACTATTCGGTCAATACCATGAACACGTGTTTCAAGCAAACCCAAATATTTCAAAAGGACCAATTGAATAAAACACCCAACATCAAACCGGTCAATAGCATAGTTGAAACACGTCTTACACAAGACATTGGCGATAAATTCAAGGAACTTCACCTTGAGTGCCCCGTCATTGATGTCTTAGCCCGTGCTCCCTTCTTCATTGCCCTTTTAGAGAAATATGAAGAGAAACTTAAGTTGGGTAAGAATGGGACCGCCTTCATTCAAAACAAGTTGCCTAAAAAATTAGATGATCTGGGCATATTCGTTTTACCCTGTAAGATCAAAAATTCTGAGGCTTTTGACATATTAGCCGATCTTGGATCAATCCTAACTTTGCTTCCGTTATCTCTGTACACCACTCTTAAGCCGGAAAAATTAGATGAAACGGAGGTAATCATTGGGCTTGCGGATGGTAGTGTAGCGTATCCGGTTGGGGTAGTGAAGGATGTGTTAGTGCATATAGGAAGGTTGAAAATGTTAGCCGATTTCCACATTCTGGATATGGTTAGTGACACTACATGTCCTTTATTAATAGGAAGAGGATTTTTAGCTACCACAAGTGCGATGATTGATTGTAAGGAATCTAGAATAGCGGTAGGAGAAGGAGAAACTTGGTCGGTCTATGATGTTAAGAAACATGCCTATGATACTAATGAGGAACCAATGCCTCATTGGGTAGATTTGAATAGGAGACCATCTAGATACGGACCTTGGGTTAATAGAGACTTCATAGGACCTCAACGCCCATTTTATTTAGAGGAGGAGTTTATAAAAAAAAAAAAAAAAAAAAAAAAAAAAAAAAAAAAAAAAAAAACGCATTCGGTAGAGCAACTCATAGCTAGGGATTAAGAACTAAACCCCTTTGAGGATCCCTTAGTCTTTAGGAAAATGAATGAATTCCTAGGAGTGATGCCTATCAACTTAGGAATGAACAAATGGAAAAGGGAAGAAGATAAATGTAAATGGAATTGGGACAAGCCACTTAAACAAGGTGACGGATCATGGCATATGAAAATGATTCTATATGATCCGGATGGAGAAAAGTTTGGGAAGTCATACCGAACTAAGAGAACCGATAGGAAACTGAAACCTAAGTTTGACCCCAAAGATTTCCTCGATAAGGAACTCACTCACATAGGATAGCTCGTGACCTTGAGTCTAGCTACAAGACTCGTTAATAAAGAAAAATGCTTCTTGGGAGGCAACCCAAGTTTTATTTGTTTAATTGTTTGTTTGTTTGATTTTATTTGTTTACGTATGGATATTTTATTTTTAATGTTTGTGGGTCATGTTTCAAAATAAATTGTGAAAATACTTTACTTTGCTGTTTAACTTCATCTTAACTTCATATAAAGGTATTTTGCAAAAGATAAGTGTAAGTGAAATCTAAATTTGTTTTAAGAACGAGATTGGACATGGACCACAACAATATTAAACGAACATGCATATTAGTATTTGTTTGAGTCAAATGCTTGTATCGAGTCATAATGATGTTTTTGCAGGAATTCCAGGAATTAAGGCATGAGTTTTTCCAGAAATTTTCTGGGAACTTAACATAAGATTTCTGTCAGAGCACTCTGACGGTGTCAGGATAAAAACCTGACGGCGTCAGGTGTAAAATTCTGGAAAGTTTGCGAGTTTTGTTTTTTCTACCGGAGTCTTAAAGTTTTTGTTAATTCTTTAGTTTTGTAAAATCCAGGAAATCTGCAAACATTCATTCCACAAGCATTATATCCTTAATTGCCGCCGATTTTACGCGAGGTTTGCTATAATTGTTTTCTCAGGTTTAACAGGTTATATTGGACAAGAAGATGATTTATATTTCTGGAGGGAAGCTTTCAACATTCGTTTTCTTGAAAGAAGATCTAACCTTGTTATCACATTATCCACACTGAACGAATCAGGGGAGTGTTTGTTTCATTCTTTTACCTTCATTACTTTTACTTCCTTTTTAATGAGTGTCTCATTGTTGGTGCTTATGAGTGTACCGGTAGTACTTAGATTTTAGAACTTGCGTTAGTGGTGCATCCCAAGACCGCTAGTGAGACTACATTCGTGTAGTATGATTTACTACATGATAAGAGGCATTAGGATAACCCTTGTGTTAAACCCGTATCATAATTACTTGACCAATGAAGTCATAGTTACTTGACTAATAAAGTCAATTAATTTTTCCTACACCTTTGCGATGTACTCATTTTTAGTACACGATAACCCTAGTACACCCCTCCGAGCCTATCTTTTTCATTTCTAACTTTAAGCATTTAACTTAAATGAAGAATTTATTTACAATCCACCCCAAATGTGCAACCAAATCACCTTAGCCTTCCTTGTATGCACTCATCTTTAGTGCATTATTTTTACATGTCTAAACCCTTAGTTAATTATCTAATTAATTACATAGTTGTTAAGTTAAGTCATATCTTGTACATATGGTTTTTGGACGATTGGGACTCATGTGTAAAGTACTATTGTTATGGAGTAATGGGGAAGAACATCATATATTACCCCCATATGTGTGTTAATATTAAAAAGTACTCCAAGTGTTTTGATTATCTTAATTCGAGTCATTAGAATAGTTAATTGTAAAGTATGTAAAGGTTCAAGTGTAATGGGAATGTAAATTTCCTACGATGTATTATTTTGGATGGTAGGGCAAGATTGTATGCATTAAAAAAAAAAAAAAAAAAAAAAAAAAAAAAAAAAAAAAAAAAAAAAAAAAAAAACATATATATAGAAAAAGAAAAAGAAAAACATACGGACTAACATCCCGTTTCCTTTAATGTTTGTTTTATGTTTTTGACTAGTTTTTGATTACCTTAACTCGAGTCGAGTCTTGGCTTAGCAACGCCACATTGTACATGTAATTGACTAAGATGATTAACTCGCCACCAATAAACATTGCCTTTATCCAACAAAACCGTGTTTATCATATCCTCATACCTCACGTTATAACCCTTTGAAAACATCTCTTTGATATTTTATCCTAGGTGCTTACGCCAAGTGGTGGAGGTTTGATCCTTTCCCAATCCTATGGTAATCTATTTGCTATGACAGGTAGTGAGAGATGATTTCCATTTCCATATTGTGATATATGATTTTATTACACCCGAGAGATGTGAGTATCTAAACACTATTTGTGAGGTGCTAGTATATAATTTCCGTGCTTGTTTTGATTCAAGTGGAACGATTATTTGTTGTAGTTACTTTTATACTAGTGTTAAATGACCCCTAGCTTGTATTTTGATTAGAATAAAAGTGCATTTGCTTGAGGACAAGCAAATCTCAAGTGTAAGGGTATTTGAAGAGACGAAAAGTGTACCGCTTTTAGGGGGTCATTTAAGCCTAAAGTCTAGATTATTTGATCAAATATTGCCCTAAATTGTTCCTTTTGTCATTTTAGGTACCTTTGAGAAGAAATTTGGAAAAGAAAGCATTTTGGACGTTTTTGGAGCGAAAAAGTGAAGAAAATGACAAAGTCTCCAAATCATGCTGTAAACAATACCTGACGGCATCAGGATTTGCATATGACGCCATCACTCATTGGTAAAGATGTGGATAATCAAGTTACACGTGACGCACCAGAATGTTTTTGGAGGATTTACACGTGACGGCGTCACCAAGGCCGTCACGTACAAGACACAAGAGACGGCCAAGAGGGAGTTTACACATGACAACATCAGAATTGGATCTAGGCAATACGATAGTATTTATGGCGGCAAGTTGACGGCGTCAGAATTTACTCTTGACGCCGTCAGACTCAAAACTCTATATATAGTTTTTGATTTTTCATTCATTAGAGTGCAAATTTGAAAGGAAAATTTTGGAGAAACCCTAGACGAATTTCACCTTATTTTTAAGGGTTTCAAACCCTTGTTTCATCCATGTTTAATTGAAGATAAGTTTTCCAATAATCATTAAATATGTCTATGTGTTGTTTGATTCTATCTTATACTTGTCTTCACTTTAACATGCTAGGCTAGGTTTTATTTGTGTTTGCTTAGATGTAATGAAACTTAGATATTGATTATTGGTTGGTTGTTTGTTTATAATTGTTGTAGATGAATGATTTCGATGTTAGACTTAAGAAAATTGGCAGACTTCCAATTGGAAACTTGCTTGAACGTCGTAAGAAACATGATCGGATGTGTACTACGATAAATTGGCTATATTTAATGCATAAGTAACTAATAAGGAAGCCATGTTATGAGCTAGTAGTCGGCTCGACATAGGAAGAGGTAGAAGCATATAGATTTAGGGAAGATCGTACACGGCCCTACGAATGGTATGAAGGAATATAACCCATCATCCATGCAATTGTAACAAACTAATCAGCCAGTAAATGATAGCTAGGGAGTAGTGAAATCTAAGTAAACACATTTTCTCTTATTATTGTTTTTCTCCACATTTACTTTAGTGTTATTTTATTTTATTTTGTTTGCATTTGTAGTTATTTGGGTTAGTTGATTAGCATCTAATTCCGCCCATCCTTCCAAAACCCAAGATTTTTACTTGCTTTCCATAAAATATAAAAATACAAAAAGAATCATCCCTCACCACTAGACCTAGTTTAATTGTGTTATAACCCTAGCAAACACTATTCTTTGAGTTGAAAAATCAATCCCCTGGTACTTGTCACTATACTATACTACAACGGTCAGGTACACTGCTTGGTGGGGATGGCAAGCTTCTCAAGATCCCTTGAGAGGTAAAACCTTTTGCAAGGTTGCGAAACCACGCATCAGAAGTCAAAAGGTGGGTCAAAGGTCGCCGTTGACTAGCCTGATTTGGTGAGGGTTCTCACAGTATCATCCCGTTAAAGAAAATTTCGTCCCGAATTTCAATTGATTCTACTATTAAGAATTTTGTTACCGAATATGTATGGGGTATCTGGTTTTTCTATATAACCACCAAGATTTTGAGGGTACTCTAACAAGGAAAAGATGTTCCTGATTTAAGTTGAAAAGTTTGCTAATGAAGCTGCTAATCCAGATCCAATGACCTATTTAATTATAATCGAGTGAGCTACACCAGTTGACCTCAATGCAACTAAGTCAATGCTTGAATGAAAAATCCAATGAAGTCCAATGTTAAAGTGAAAGGACTAGAAATCGAGTTTGTACACCAATGTTGTGACAGAAATTTATACACAAGTGTTGTACCAATATTATCACGTCTACAACTAATCTAAATATGCAAAGTGGGTGTGAGCACTTTAGAGAGAAGATAGAGATAGATAACAAGAGTCTCGCATTGCTAGGACTTAGAACACACACCTCATAACCTATGAGGTATGGGGTATTTATACCCAACGTCTAGTCAAGCCTCCATCACGGATATACAAGTTCCGCAATGGTAAACTTGTGTCGCATACAACTAATATTACACAAAATACCCTATACTAAGATAAAATACAAATAGAAGTCCCTAACTAATGATTTACACTTTTCATGTTCCAACAATACCCCCCTAAGGGTAGATCATTCGGGTCTTCTATTTATGGGTATTCCTCTAGACTTCACATTATGTATCCATCGCACTTTTCCATGAATCTCCATATACTTCGAAGGTGGAGTCTTTCTTCTACATACTGTGCAAATAATCCCATCTTTGCCATTTGATCATCATCAATCTCTGTACTTGTCCTCCGGTGATCTTGATCCAGCAAGTCATGGATCCCTTGAAGAACCCACTTTAGCATACCAGAACTGAACTTCGGTATCTCATTAGTAACCATTAGCCTCTTGTATCCCGATGCATTTTCATACACTAAACCAAGTTCGAATAGTGGATGTTCAATACAAGTCCACAGTTCATATTCATCGGTATCTGGTATTGTGATCATCGAATGAGTGAGGTTGACCTTCTTTTGGAGGCTTTCAACTCCCATTTGAAAGTCATCGACATGTATTATTGACAATTGTGATCTCATGAAGATTTTAAGAGCATCACGAATGTCTTCTTCATCACCTTGATCGTACATATAGCTGATGTTAGACAGGTACATGTCTTGGATGTCTTGAGGATGGAGAAGGTGAAAATCAGCTTAACGAAAAACGTAGTTAAGATTATCGTCTCGTCTGACAGCGAAGTTGATGAAGTCATCAGTTCTGAACTGGTGTGAATAGACGTACACGTAATGGACAATTCGATGTCTTGTGAAAACTTTGTGACGAGGAAGAGAATCTATGTATCTCTCTTTGAGAAAGTCTTTAGCTGCCTCGTTCATTGTAATTATTCTCATGTACGCTTCCAAATTATATTCATTATGATTAGTCTCAGAAATGATGAACTTCTCACTATGAATCCCTTCTTCAAGAAACCATCTCCTCATTCCTCGAACAACAGACTTGTGGTTGTTGAAGGTCTGTACTTGTCATTTCCCAAAATGAGATAATGTAAATCGAAGTTCTCATATGTTGTGGGTTCTGGGAATCTTAGTAGCGGATGATTTATGATTTGTTCGGGTGAAGTGGTAGTTTTTCTGACGAGTTCATAATCATATACATCTCTGACACATGCATCCATCAGAATCTTCCCATAAAGTTCATTCGTTACATGCCTTGTGGCAGACTGACTTAATGAGAATGCTTTGGGCTTTTCAAATGTTGGCATACTTATTGGTTCAATTGCCATGGACTTTCCCATATCTCTTTCACTCGTGTCTGTCACACTTACCCATTCTTATACTTTTTCTGTTTCACCTGATTCAATAGCTACAACACCTTCTTATACATTATGAGTGTCAGAAGATCTAGATCTTGTCGGTTGCATGCTTGACCTGGTGGTTGATGAAAATTGTTGTGTTGTAAAAGAAGTGAAGGTGGTGCGTCTCAATCTCATTGATCTCCTCTCCCCCTCATATTACCCGAGTCAGGGTCATCCTAATTACGTTTGTGAGATTAAGGTCTGCATGTTTGCTCTAGAACAAGGACTTTGACTTATAGCTCTTTTATCGTGTGAAGTAGCTTTTTGTGATTAGCAGTTATTGATGATCGGAGAGTTGCAATATCTGTTGGGTCCTGTCCAAAGGCATAAGTGGCCATGAGTGAATGATAGAGGTTTGGTTTTCATTCTGAAGATGAGGTTGATCGGTAAAGATTTTATGCATCATTTCTCAAAGTTGATCAAAAGTGAGTTCCTCATATCCAGTGACTTCTTCGGCAACAGCTTCATCAATTTTTCTTCATTTCTCTTCAGCTTCGTATTGTTCTTTGAAATCGGCAGAAAATTCATGTACCGCTCGATTTAGATATCCCAATGTAATGTGAGCAATGGAAGTCTTTAGACGAGTGTGAGGAGTTGTTGATGATGATGTTGGGATTTTTGTTTTAGTAGTAACCGTATGTTGTGGAGGTTCGGGTATTTGTTGTGAAATTGTTTGTGTTGTATGTGTTGCTGTTGTTGTTGGTGGTGGTGGTGGTGGTGGTGGTGGTGTTTGTTGTTGAGTTAGTGGATTAGGCAGGGTGAATGGTAACGAGCCGGATCCACGGAGAGTTTCGGACAGTAAACTAGTCGCTGTGTCAACACATGACGCAGGATTAGTTTGTTCAGGAGTACCTACGAGTTGGTGTAACTCAGATGATTTTATTATACTACTAGTGTCTGATTCTAACCTAGTCTCCTTTCTACCTTCCGGCCTATGTATTGTATCCACCTCCTCTTCATCATGCCCTTCATTTGCAACATTGTTATTTTCATGATTATCGGACAATGTTGTTCAGTATCTCCCGTAAGTGTTGTTCCAGATTCTTTACTCACGTGAGCTGGATTCTTTTCCCTTATGTCCCCATACTGCTTAATATCAGCAAGTCGTATTCTTTTACGCCTTGTATCCCCTTGTTCAACCTGTTGTTCCTTACTCCCCGTCTCTAGTCCTAAATTGGCGCTAGGATCAAATTCTTTATGCGTTTCAGTGGTAGGTCCGCTCGGTTTCGAGCTTTCCATAGAAACGAAAGATCTACGTATATATTCCTTGTAAGCCATTGGCTCCTTGTCAGCAAGATCAAGCAATTCTTGAGGTATGGGAATTAGTGGCTTAGTTGTTGCATCTTTTGCCGGTTGCAGATTTTTCATGACTTTATCATTAATTTTGACTTCAGTCAGCCTTGCTAACAATTTGTTAGATTTCATCATATCTCTAATGATGAGCTTGATGAATCTAACAAAAGGAATATAGGCACCCTTCGCCTTCTTTTTCATCTTTGACTTTAGTTTGCTTTGTACCAATTCAACTAGCTCAATCTAAATTAACGAAGCATAGTCAAAGTAGCACTGATTAACCATGACATACAAAATTTGCCTGCAAGGCATTGGTTTAGAATAGAGAACATTGTTACCCATAAGCCTGGAAGACATTTTCTCTTGAAAATAGAAGTGTCGATGAGCTTGATTAAGTCATTGGCAAAGCCAAGTTCCAAAAAGAATTACTGAATTTGGTTATTGCCCGGTAGAACTTCAAACCCGTGTCTGTTGTTGGATGTTGTTGATGGTAAGTCCGGTGCACTTCTGCGTGATTCACTTGTAAGTTTGGTTGTGTATCTGTCAACTGTGACTTTCAGGATTGCGGGTTTGGAGTTAGGAACAACATGCACTGTGTTCCAGAATTGTTGAATGTAAATTTGGGGAATTTCAATGGCAGTGTTGTTGAGAGCAGGGAATATTGGGTGATTTTTCAGTATTTCAACGATGATTGGATGATCATAGTTGAACTGGTGTGGATTAAACGGATAGTTGCTGTCACCCAATCTGACATAATTGGTGGAGGGAAGGATTTGTTCAGAGGTGAGTTGTGGTAGTGATACATTTAGATTTTCTGGAACTTCTTGTGGTTGTTGTTGTTCTTAAGCCATTGTAATGATTGATTCTGAAATGACATAAAAGATGTAAGAATCTTGATAAATTTTACAATATTTATTTTTCACTCTGTCTATTTTTGTATGCTCTTGCATTTCTTTTTCGAGCATATTTCTTTTTTTTTCATTTCTTATGCTTTTTTGCTTTTGTAGCATAAGCGCATGCTCTTTTCTTTTCACATGCGATTTTATTCTCTTGTTCTGTTTTTATTTTCCTCACCAAAAATTTGTTGATTTGTGATACTTTTTCAAAAAAATGTTAAGGTATAGATTAAACGTTGTTTTATAATGCTCATGCTTTAAAAATATATTTATCTAACCCTTTTGAAGCTTTGGGAAAAAGTATCAGCTTGTATTCAAACAAAAGTTTTCTAGTTAAACTAGAATCCTTGTTTTTGGAAATAAAAACTTTCATAGAAAATTTTGTTGCATGAGCATAAGATTTCTCAACAACTGACAATACTTTAGACTCTCTAATACGTGGGCTAGTTAAAGGATTCCATTATCAGCTTTTAGGTGATAACTAGTCATAGTAACCATCTTGAAGATGAGAAGTCTTAAGTGAAGTCAATTGTAATATGTCTTAAAAGAGCTTTTGTTGCATAAGTGTGAGATTTCTTTAAACATATCTAGACCTTGGATACTCTGTTATGTTGTGTAGCTAAAGGGATGCATTATCACTTTTTAGGTGATAACTAGCCCTAATAACTACCTTGAAGATGAGATACCTTTAGTTTAAACAGACTTGATTTGTCTCAAAACCATTTGAATGAAAACAATTAAGAGTGAAAAGTCAGTTAAGTGATTGCATGAATTGGTTTAAAATTATATTCATGGTATTGGCAATCACTAACATATTGTAAACATATCCGTCAAATCAGTCATATACACAAAGTATTCATAAAAGTTGCAATCATAGAAAAGTCTAAGTCTAGTAATTAAACATATGCATCACATAGTCTTGTTAAGGCAATAATCGTGATACAATCCTAGTCTAATTAGCAAGGAAAACTAATCATATGCAATATTCTATGTCTCAAAAGTTTTCATTTAATCTTTAAAATGAGAAAAAAAAATGTATTTGATGAAAACAGATTGAGAAAGATACTTGTGTAGATTGTACAATCACTTTGGCTTTTTGTAAAATCATTAAGATCAAATTGTGACTTAATTTAAGAAAGAATGTTTGATCAATGTTTGTTACTCAGTCAAAAAATTTTAAAATGTTTGAAATACTTTATATAAATGTTCGATTTATAAATGTTTTGTAAAGATTTTAAAAAATTTGGGCAGAGTAACATTTAGTATAAGTGGGTGAAAAAGCTTCGCAATATCTGGTATTGCGGATTTGGTGTCGCGGGCAAATGGTCAATGAAAGTCAATTTCGCATTGAAGGTAATACAGGTATCGCGGACCAAACTAGATGTGATGGTAAGCCATCGCATAAAGTTTCGGAACAAAAACATTTGTATTGAAAACTGTGATGGCAAGCCATCGTATGACATTTAGAAAGGCTCATATCGCGGAGCTTTTGCCCATGATGTGAAGAAAATTTTCCATCGCAGTTGAAACTCTCGGATTTTTTAAATAATATTAAATGCACATTTTGCCTCTTTTCTAAAGTCTCGTATCGCATCCAATACGATGTCCCCTCAAGAACTGTTCATCTTCTTCCCAAAATCAGCCCATTTTAACCAAATCAAACCGTTTAAAACCCATTTTCATTCAAATTAGTGATCAAACCGGTCTATCTAAGTCATCTAACCACAAAGTTTTGACACTAACGCACCATAATTTAAACTCAATAGTAAGACATACGCATTCTTGGTAACTAAACCCTAACATCCCGATTGGGCATGAAACAGTTAAAATTAAGGGTAGATAAGCAAGAAACATATTTAAAACATCATTTGAAACAAATTTGAAAGCTTACTTTTTGCACTAAACTGAGTGAATAGGCAAAAAATCTGTGATTTGAGAGTTCTTGTGGATGCGAGTAAGTGTGTGTTAGGTTAAAAAGTGTGTGTGTGTGTGTGTGTTTCTCGCATCTCATAAGTGGGGTTTGTTGACCCGTATTTTTCAATTTTTACCCTTTTAGTTTTGAACTCATGTCTGCAAGAATTTTTGGACTAAGGGAGGGTTCAAATCAGCATTTTGACAAGTTTAACAAAACTCCCCCTTGACATTAGCCCTTTTTACACTTAACACTTTTGAATTTTATTCTTAAAATTTTAACAAGTTTTTGAAAACATTTTCCTTCAAATAATTGAACATTTGTGTTATATCAAAATTGTTTTTGATTTTAAAATAAAATCAATCACTCCCCCTCGAAGTGATGGTTATTTTTCCAACATTTACAACAACTTTTTTTCATGTTTTTCATTTTTCCATTTGACAACCTTTTAGCAACACTTGTTTGCGACTTATTCATGATTTCAAAAACAAACTTCTACATTTCTCCCCCTCAAAAATAGCTTAATATTTTTAAACTATTTTTGATCTATTGATGAGGTGAAGCATTGTTTTTGAAAGTTTTATTCTTACTCGAGCTATTCTCAAGATTTGATTATCATGAGCAAAAAATTTTATAAAAAGGTTTTGAGAAAAATCTTTTTGTAAAATCTTGTATAGATTTTGCTCATAATAATAAGAAGATTTCTCTCCTTTACTAAAGGATTGACACACTGAAGCGTACGTTCAGGGTCCTTTCTTTTGTTACGGGTGTTGATCTGTGATGTGATCAACAACCATTATGTTTGAATAATTAACGTTTTGAGTTACCAGATGTACGTGTTATGTCTGCTACATTGTTGACTGCATTGACCTTTGGATTTTCCTCGTCATGATCATCACGAATACTTGCCTTGCCTAACCGTTGTCGGAGGTATTCAAATCTTTCGAGAGGCAAAGATTTTGTGAAGAAGTCGGCAATTTGGTAGTCAATTTTCACAAAGTATAATTCCACTGTCGCTTTTCTACATGCTCCTTGATGAAGTGATATCTGACTGCGATGTGTTTTGTTCTTGAATGCAGTACTGAGTTACAAGAGATGGCAATGGCACTTTTCGAATTACAATAAATTGGGATTTTTCCGTAGAAGAAACCATAGTCCGTCAATTGTGTTTTCATCCATAATACTTGGGTACAGCATCCAGAGAGGGAAATACATTCAGCTTCAGTAGCGGAAAGTGCAGTATAATTTTGTTTCTTTGAAGACTAGCTAATTAATTTCTCCCCCAAGAATTGAGCAGTTCCAGAAGTACTTTTGCAATCAATTTGACCTCCTTCATAATCTACATCTGAATAGGCAATAAGTTCAAAACCGGAGTCTTTTGGATACACGAGGCCCATGTGAGTTGTTCCTTTTAGGTACCGAAAGATCCTTTTGACAGCAGTAAGGTGTTTTTCCGTTGGCCTGGATTGGTAACGGGCACACATGCAGAGTGAAAATTGAATATCTGGCCAACTAGATTTGAGATACATGAGTGAACCAATCATACTACGGTATTTCGTAGGATCAACTGGTTTTCATGATTTATCTTCATCTAGTTTATGTCTGTGAAGCAAAGGAGTACTTATAGAGTCAGATTTATCCATTCTAAACTTCTTCAAGATTTCCATGGTGTATTTGTGCTGATGGATAAAGATACCACTAGGAGTTAGTATGATTTGTAGACCAAAGAAGAATTTAAGTTCCCTCATCATGCTCATCTCAAATTTCTGTCGCATGATATTTTCAAACTTTTTGCAATACTTAGGATTCGTAGATCCAAAAATAATATCATCGACGTAAATTTGAACAAGCATGATATCATCACCTTTACGCCTTATAAACAAAGTTGGATCAATTGAACCTTTGGCGAATTTGTTCTTGAGGAGATATTCTGGTAGAACTTTGTACCATGCATGAGGTGCTTGCTTGAGTTCGTAGACGGCCGTGTCAAGAACATATACATCATCCGGTTGATCTGGATCAACGAAGCCTTCTGGTTGGCTTACATACACCTCTTCTTTTAACTCCCCATATAAAAAGGCCGTTTTCACATCCATTTGATAGACGGTGAAAGATTTGTGAGCTGCATAAGCCAAAAATAAGCGTATCGCTTCGATCCGAGCAACCGGTGCAAAAGATTCATCGAAATCAATTCCTTCCTCTTGATTGTAACCTTTGGCAACTAGATGAGCCTTGTTTCTGATTACATCACCATCTTCATCAAGTTTGTTCTTCAAGATCCATTTCAAAGCAATTATAAGTTTTCCAAGAGGACGTGGAACCCTTCGCCAAATGTCATGTCGTGTAAATTGATTGATTTCTTCTTGCATTGCAACGATCTAGTCTGGTTAAGTAAGTGATGCTTTGACATTGGCAGGTTCTATTTGACTTAGGAAAGAATTGTAGAAACAGAAATTGGTTGCAGAACTTCTTGTTTGAATAGGTTGAGAAGGATGTCCAATTATTTAGTGTAAAGGGTGATCATGAGTCCAACTTCTCTTGTGCGGATGTGGTTGGTAATGTTGTTGCATATTTAAAGCATCGATGTTTTGCGGCTCTGAAGGTTCACCGACCTCATGTTCTGGAGTCGCAAATGGATTAATGAAAGTTTCTTCTTCAGACGATGCATTGGTAATTATCTGATCATCAACATTTATGTGGGAGGTTGGAGTGACATTGTTTGGTGAACGTTCTATTTGAATGTTAGTGGATGGAGAAGTATCTGGTACGGGATCAGCAACTTCATAAGTAGTTGTTGATGAACCGGATACTGGAGATGGTATGTCTTCTTGATTGTTAACTTCGATAATCGGAGGTGCAGCGGATAATGTTGACATTTTCATCTTGTTTCCACCACATGATTCATCGTAGAAGTTTTCAAACAGTCTATCTAACACTTCCTTTTGAGTACGGTTAAGTTTTGGTGTTGATGATGTGAGGTTAGGTTCGAGTCCTGAACTGTGTTGTTCAGAAGTCATAGTCGTTGGCACGGGTTTTGAACATACATGATCAGAAGTCATTTCTTCTACTTCATCAAAATGAACATGGATTGTTTCTTGTATCAGCTTTGTTCTGCGATTATAAACTCGATAAGCACTTGATTGTGTGGAATATCCTAAGAAAGTTCTGACATCCCCTTTTTCTTTGAGCTTTCCATTATCTTCTCGATCATTGAGTGGGTAACATCTACAACCAAAGGTGCGGAGATATTTTACATCGGGTTTTCGTTTGTCAAGGATATGATATGGGGTTTTGTTGAATCGTTTATTAATGATAGATCGGTTTTGTGTGAAACAAGCAGTTGATACGGCTTCAAACCAGAGGTTTAAGGGTAGGTTAGCGGAGGATAGCATTGTTCTAGCAGCTTCAACTAGTGTACGATTTCGTCTTTCAACTACACAATTTTGTTGAGGAGTGTAAGCTACCGATCTCTGATGAGTAATGCCAATTGAATTGAAAAATTTCTAAAGAATCTGATTCGTGAACTCTGTTCCATTATCTTTACTAATAAATCTGACTTGAACTTGTAAACCAACTTGAATTCTTTTGTTGAACTTGATGATGACACTTGGAGTTTCAGCTTTAGAAGCAAGAAAATGAACCCAAGTGTATCGTGAATAGTCATCCACAATAACAAAAATATATTTCTTCCCATTTCTACTGACAACGCGCATAGGTCCACACAAATCCATGTGTAACGGATGTAATGGAGCAACAGAACTGGGTTCAGGTTTGGATTTGAGTGTTGCCCGTGTAATTTTACCCAATTCACAAGCAGAACAAAGATGGTCTTTCTTGAAAGTTAGTTTTGGTCATCCTTTGACTAAACTATGTTGAGCAAGGTCATTGATCGTTCTGAAGTTCAGGTGAGAGAAGCGACGATGCCATACCCAGGCTTGTGATGATGTTGCTTTGGCAAGCAGACAAATCGGTTTTGGAGATGTTATTTCCTTAAGTGCAATTTGGTATAGATTCGAATCCCGAAGCCTTTGAGAATATCAACGCCTTCAAGGGTACGAACAATGCATGAATGTTTCCGAAATGCCACCTCTAAACTGCTATCACAGAATTGACCAATACTAAACATGAATGAGATCTCCATAACCGGTGATTTTAGACACGTTGAATTGACCCAGTCCTTCGACAAAGTAGACACGTTGAATTGTGACCTTATCATGAATGAGATCTCCATAACTGGTGATTTTAGCTACGTGATCATTCCCAAAACGCACTATACCCAAGAATTTGGCCACGAAGTTCTTGAGCAGTGCCCTATTCCCGGTCATATGTTGGGTGCACCCCGAGTCGAGGTACCAGAGGTACACTTGGATAGGCTGCACATCAAAGCAAGACACAAAAAATTGGAAATCCAATGATAAAGTGGTTCCACGTAGTTAGACATTAAAGAATGCACACCTAAAGGATTAAATTGAGAAATAGGAGGTATGGTAGGTAATTCTTGCTTCTTAACTGGTTTTCATCTATACCCTACGTGTTTAAATACTCTTCCAGTAGGAACCCACTTAAAGCATGATCTAGTGTTTGAGTTATAGTGATCTAGATTCTTGCCCATAGGAATCATTGGCTTTTGTTGTTGATGCTTAGTGTTTCTTGGCTTCGATGTGTTAGTCCTAGTGGTCTTAGCATTCATGTTCACACAATTCATATGAGTATACACACTTTTATCAGAAACCGAATTAAGAGGAATAGAATTAGAACAAGCATTCATGCTATTAGAAGCAACAGATCCACGCATTTTAATGTTATTACATTCAGCCATTCGCTTAGAGAGTTTATTATTGAAAGCATTAAAATATCTAGGTTTATCTACAACTTGAGGTTGCGAGGCTCTAGTCTTCTAAGTGTTATTCTTAAGTGGTTTCTCCCTGCTACAAGTAGTTTCTAAACCTGGATCAGCAAGAAAATCTTTGTTAGGAGATTTTGAAGATTGATCATGTTGAACTAATTTTTGTTTCTTTTGATTATTAGACATGTGTTTCCTTGACTCTTTGGGATTCTTTTCTACTGGGGGAGGAGTCAAAGAACACACTGGTGCATCTGGAGGTGTATCCTTGCTAAGTAATGCTTGCATCCTAGCTTTTTCTAATTCTTTCTAATAAAGCATATCATTTGTGCCATATGGTTCACGCTTAGAAGTAGAAGCAACATTGTACATACCAGGAGCAATTACTTTAGGATTAGTTAAAACCTCTTTATGTTTTGGCTCAAGAACATGAGTTTGTTGCTTTGAAGATGCCAAAAATGTTGGTTGATTTGAAAAGTATGAAAAATTTGCATTCTCCAACTGGCGTTTTGAAGCAAACTCAATATTCTTGGTTTTTGTCAAATCAAGCACTTTAGATTTGAGTTCCTCATTCTCTTTTAAGATTAGTTTCAAAGAATCTTCGTAGGAAAGCTTGTCAGTATTGTTTTCTTCAATCTTTTGTTGCCAATTTGATTCGAATATCAAAGATAGTTTCTCAATTTTGGCAAACGAATTTTCAAATTTTTCATTTTGACAAGACAATTCCTCGTTCAACTCAACATTCTTTTGCAAACACTGTTTTAGACTCTCTTTTAAAGCAAGGTTTTCCATTTCAAGTGACGTTTGTTTATTTTCTAAAGTCGCAATTTTCTCCTCATTTAGTGCGAATGTTGGTTTGATTGATTCGAATTGATTTTGAAAATATTCCTTTTGAATATTCGAGTTTAAGCAAATAAGATCGTATTCATCTTCAAGAGATGTTACGTATTTGATGAGGCGAAAAATGATCCGTTTTTAGGGGGTCATTTAAGCCCGAATCCGAATTTATTTGATCAAATATTGCCCTAAATCGTTCCTTTTGTGATTTTAGGTGTTTGGAGAGTGAATTCTGGAAAAGAGGCTATTTTGGACGTTTTTGGAGCATAAAGTGAAGAAAACAACAAAGTACCAAAAATCCAAGCTGGAAATACAAGGTGACGGCGTCAAGGGTTTGCTCTTGACGGCGTCAGACATGAAGAATAAATTACCGTAGCTGGTGACGGCGTCAGATGGAGTTATGACGGCGTCAAAGTGGCCAAGAATAATTTACCGTGGGTGGTGACGGCGTCACATAGGCCGTCACGATTTTATCTAGGGCGTCCGAGGAAGTGTATGGCGGCGAGTTGACGGCGTCAGATTTTACTCTTGACGCCGTCAGGACGATTTTCCTATATATAGTTTTCTAGTTTTTTTCATTAAAAAGGAGAAGTTTTGGTGAAACCCTAAAGACGATTTTGGTGCCTCTTTTACAGGTTTTTCAAGGGTTCCAAACCCTTGAGACCTTGTATTGTAATTGAGATAAGTATACTCTTAATTCAATCAATATGTCTATGTGTTGGTTGTCTATCTTTTGTTCTTATCTTAATTCTACTATGCTAGGCTAAATTTCCTTTGTGTTTGCTTAGATCTAATGAAACCTAGATGTTGATTATGTGTTGATTACTTGTCTATTCTTGTTTTGAATGAATGATATTATATGTTAGGCTTAAGAAAACTGGCAGATCTCCAAATGGTAACATGCTTGAACGTCTTAAGAAACATGAACCGAGGCGTACTAGGTCTTTATTGGTTGTATTTAATGCATGAGCCACTGTTTACAATCCCTATAGTTGTGCTGGGTCATGGTGTAGGAGGAGATAAGAGCTCATAGAGTTGGGGAGTTATGTATGCCACTCCACGAATGGTATTAAGGAATACAACCCGTCATTCATACAAGTGTAACAAGTAATTAACATGTAAAAGATATCTAGGGAGTAATGAAGTCTAAGTAAACACAATTTCTCCAATTACTGCTCACAACCTTAGTTTAATTAGTTTGTTTTCATTTTTATTATTTTATTTTGATTGCATCTTAGCTTTGGGTTAGTTGATTAGCAACTAATTCCGCCCACTCCTTCAAAACCCGAGATTTTACTTGCTTTCATTAAAATATAAAAACACAAAAATAATCATCTTCCATCTCTAGAACTATTAATTAGGCTTTCTAATCCTAGCGACACTATTCCTAAGCTGAACGATCAATCCCCCGGTACTTGTCACTATACTATACTACAACGATCAGGTACACTGCCTGGTGGGGGTTGTAAGCCTCGCGAGATCCCTCGAGAGGTAAAGCAAGGTGCGATTCCCACGCATCAAGTTTTTGGCGCCGCAGCCCGGGGAATAGTTATTGTCTAGGTTAGGATTTCTTTTTATTAGGTCTACTTGCTAGATTCCTTTCTAGTAAGATTTTATTTTTATTTTTAGGTCTTCTTTAGTCTATCTTATTTCTTCGTGCTTTTGTTCGTAACTCTTTACCATCCGACATCATGGAAGGTGGTAACATCTTTGAACCCATCATCCCACCACAACAAAACCCACCATTAGAACCCCTTAGGCCCCGAACCTTAGGAGAGTATTCCCGACCTAGCCACCAAGGCTACCGAAACACCATTGAGCTCACCGGAGCCAATGTGACCCCCTTGCGATCCGACACCATCCGGTTGGTGCAAAGCGGATGTGCATTCCATGGACTTCGTTCCGAAGATCCAAACCAACACCTTAAGGACTTCCTCAAAATCGTAGATTCCATAGACCTAGGTGTTGAAACTAGAGAGACTACCCGTTTACGCCTATTCCAATTCTCTCTACGGGATCAAGCTAGTCAATGGCTTGAGCGTTTACCCGCGGGATCCATCACCACATGGGATGATCTCACCACTCGTTTCCTTGCTCAATTTTTCCCACCGGGGAGAACTACTAAACTTAGGAATGACATCTTGATGTTCCAACAACGTCAAAATGAATCTCTTTATGAAGCATGGACTCGTTTCAAGGACTTACTCCAAAAAGTCCCTCATCATGGCATAGATTTGTGGCTCCAAGTCCAAATTTTTTATGACCATATCGATATCCCCACGAGGCGAACCATTGACCAATCGGCCGGTGGTAAGCTACGTGATCTTAGTGCGGAACAATCATGGGAACTCATAGAAGATCTTGCTCTCTATGACAACGAAAGTTGGAATGATCCCCGTGATTTGAACAAAACGGTCAAGGCAATATCTTTGCCTTCGAATAATTCAAGCACTCCCGACCGTAGGATCATGGAACTTGAGGACCAAGTCAAGTTTCTCATGAAATCTTACGAAGCTCCGAAGCATTCAAGCCAAGTGAACAAAATCACTTCTTCATGCGAATTATGTAGTGGTCCCCATGACACTCGTGATTGTGTGGAACTCCCCGGAACAGCTTTTGCGGACTACGCATCCACGCGTACCGACGAAGCGGGAGATAAGTGGTACACTTTCAAGCCCGAGCCAAACACATACGGTGATTCATATAACCCCTCATGGAAAAATCACCCAAACCTTAGGTGGAAACAAAATCAACCAAATTCATCCAACCCACCTAATCGTTACCAATCAAACGGTCCACCATCCAACCGTATCTTCAACAACAATCCTTCTAACAACTATGGTAGTACCAACAATCTTGAAGGATTGATGTCGAAATTTATGGCATCTCAAGAAGCTCGCATAGCTAGGTTTGAAACCGAATTCAACCAACAACAAACGGAGATGACCAACAAAATCGACAACTTGTTGAAAGCCCTCAACAACCAAACATTAGCCACACCTAGGAAGGACACTAGGGACACCAATAGTGGAATCCAAGCTAAGGACCCCTCATCATCCAAACATGTCCACTTTGTCAATGTTGTCACTATTAAGCCGATAGATAGGGAAATAGAGGAGAGTGACAAAGATGAAGTTAGAGTAGAAGCCAATAGTGAGGATGAGAGTAGGGAAGTTGAGGTTAATAAGGATGAGGAATTAGAGGAGGTAGAACCTATAGAGGAATATTTTGATAAGTTGCCAACCAAGGAAGAACGGGAATACCATAAGTATTTATTCGATAGTCCCGAAACAACATATATCTTTGGCGATCCCCTGATCAAAATGGGAGACCCCTCTAACATTAACATCCCATGCAATATCGGGCACATGCATGTATGGAAAGCTTACATAGACCTTAGATCCCCCGTGAACATCATGTCTAGGACTTATTACAATTGGGTGATGAAGAAGCAACTCAATTTTAGGATAATGCCCGGTAAAAGTTGGATAAGTAATTTTGCGGGAAGAGTGAAGGGATTGCATGTCATTATAGGGAATCTCACCTATGAGATTGATTTTATGATAGTTGAAGACATTCGTCCGGTGATAGATGCTTGCCTAAGTCAAGTAGTATTCGGGAAGCCATTTGTTGAGGCCACTAGGATGAGTTATGATCCGACGTTAGGGATAGTTAGATTCAAGGAAGAGAATGATAAGGTTGCTTATCAAATGCCCTACAAGATTGAGCAATACCGCCTTCTCTCTAATTTCGAAAAGGAACGTAAGCAAGCGGCTTATTATAGGAATGAGGAGGATAGACGTAGAGGAGTAGATTATGTTAGAAATAGGATGCTTGGTTTCTACAAAGAGTGCTTACAACTAGGTCCAGAATACAAAACTGGTTTAGAAGACGACCTTGAGAATGAAACCAATGATGAAATCACGTAGTAACCCATGACTTTGAGTCTAGCTACAAGACTCGTAAATAAAGAAAAGCGCTTCTTGGGAGGCAACCCATGTTTTGTGTGATTTTAATTGTTTGATTGTTATTTGCTTCCGTATGCATGTTTTATTTTTATTGTTGGTTGATCATGTTTCTCAATTAAAATGTGGAAATACTTTATTATGTTGTTTAGCCTAGTCTTAACTTCAACCTAAAGGTATTTTTGCAAAAGATAAGTGTAAGGGGAAACCCCAAATATGTTTTTTAAGAAACAACCGATCATGATTCTCCACAATATTTAATGAACATGTGTATTCGTATTGTTAGAGTCAAATGCTTGTATTGAGTCATAATGTAGTTTTGCAAGATTTTCCAGGAAGTAGGACAAAGTTTTTCCAGAAATTTTCCGGAAACTTAACATAAAGATTTCTGCAGGTTCATTCTGACGGCGTCAGGAGTCAAAAATCTGGAAATTTTACCAGTTTTGTTTTTCTAATGGAGTCTTATAAGTTTTTGTGAATTATTAAGTTTTATAATCTCCAGGAAATCTGCAAACTTCATTCCACAAGCATTATATCTTATTTTGTTTTCTAGGATTTAGTAACTTATATAGGATGCCGCCGATTTTACGCGAGGTTGCCTTGTCTACTTTTGTCAGGATTTACAGGTTATTTGAGACAAGAAGATGATTTATATTCTGGAAGGGAAGCTTTGATTGTTCGTTTTCTTGGAGGAAGATTTAACCTGGCCAACCTAAAATCCATACCGAGCGAATCAGGGGAGTATTTGAATTCATTCTCTCTACTTTTAACTTTTACATTTTTTACTTGAACATTGGGGACAATGTTCATCTTAAGTGTAAGGGGAGGGTAAAAAGATGATACCTTACATATGCACTTTCGCTTGAGTTTGTTTTGTTTGATAGTAGATGAGTAATAAAACTATGAGAAATACTTGTTAGTGTAATTTTAGCGCCAAATTTAAAATTTTTTACAACATTTAGGAGTGAAACTTTAGCCATAGCAAGTGTCTCATGGATAGGAGGTTGTATGACTAGCACATAACCGTATATTCAGAAAAATTTTCCACCCAAAAATGTGAGGTTCGCCTTTAGATTTGATAGGAAAAGCATTCATTATTGGTGCTTATGAGTGTACCGGTAGCATTTAGATTCTAGAACTTGCGTTAGTGATGCATCCCGAGACCGCTAGTGAGACTACATTCGTGTAGTAGGATTTACTACATGATAAGAGGCATTAGGATCACCCTTGTGTTAAACCCGTATTACAATTACTTGACCATTTAAGTCATATTACTTGGCTAGTTAAGTCAACTAATTTTTCCCACACCCTTAGCGTTGTACTCATTTTTAGTACACGATACCCCTAGTACACCCCTCCGAGCCTATCTTTTCGTTTCTAACTTTAAGCATCTTACTTAAAGGAAGAATTTGTTACACCCCACTTAAATGTACACCCAAATCGCCTTAGCCTTCCGTGTATGCGCTCATTTTTAGTGCATTATTGTTATTTGTTAAACCCTAAGTTAACTTTCTAATTGATTACATGGTTGCTAAGTCGAGTCATATCCTTGTACATATTGTTTTGGGACGATTGGGACTCATGGGTAAGTACTTATTTTATGGAGTAATGGGGAAGAACAACACTTATTACCCCCATATGTACGTTAATCTTAAAAGTGCTCCAAGTGTTTTGATTTTCTTAATTCGAGTCATTAGAATAGTTTAATGTAAAGTATGTAAAGATTCAAGTGTAAGGGGAATGCTCAAACCCCTATGATGTATTATTTTGGATGGTAGGGTAAGAGTGTATGAAAAAAAAAAAAAAAAAAAAAAAAAAAAAAAAAAAAAAAAAAAAAAATCGAAAAAATCAAGATAAAAAAAAAAAAAAAAAAAAAAAAAAAAAAAAAAAAATAGAAAAGAAAGAGAGAAAAAAAAACATACGGACTACCATCCCGTTTTCATTCTATGTTCATTTTATGTTTTTAGTTATTTTTCATTTATTAGCTTAAGTCGAGTCTAGTCTTGGCTTAGCAACGCCATCTTGTACATGTAATTAACTAAGATTGTTAACTCGCCACCAGTAAAATCCCCTTTATCCAACAAAACCGTGTAATTCATATCCCTACACCTAACGTTATAACCCTTTAAAAGACCTCTTTGATAGTTTATCCTAGGTGCTTACGCCATGTGGTGGAGGTTTGATCCTTTCCCAAGCCTATGGTAATCTATTTTGCTATGACAGGTAGTGAGAGATATCTTCCATTTCCATAATGTTATATTACTTTATTACACCCGAGAGATGTGAGTATCTAAACACTATTTGTGAGGTGCTTGTGTATGACCTCCGTGCTTGTCTATTGGTCTTTCGTGGAACGATTATTTGTTGTAATTACTTTTATATTAGTGTTAAATGACCCCTAACTTGTCTTTTGAGTAGAATAAAAGCTCATTTGCTTGAGGACAAGCAAATCTCAAGTGTAAGGGTATATGATGAGGCGAAAAATGATCCGTTTTTAGGGGGTCATTTAAGCCCGAATCCGAATTTATTTGATCAAATATTGCCCTAAATCGTTCCTTTTGTGATTTTAGGTGTTTGGAGAGTGAATTCTGGAAAAGAGGCTATTTTGGACGTTTTTGGAGCATAAAGTGAAGAAAACAACAAAGTACCAAAAATCCAAGCTGGAAATACAAGGTGACGGCGTCAAGGGTTTGCTCTTGACGGCGTCAGACATGAAGAATAAATTACCGTAGCTGGTGACGGCGTCAGATGGAGTTATGACGGCGTCAAAGTGGCCAAGAATAATTTACCGTGGGTGGTGACGGCGTCACATAGGCCGTCACGATTTTATCTAGGGCGTCCGAGGAAGTGTATGGCGGCGAGTTGACGGCGTCAGATTTTACTCTTGACGCCGTCAGGACGATTTTCCTATATATAGTTTTCTAGTTTTTTTCATTAAAAAGGAGAAGTTTTGGTGAAACCCTAAAGACGATTTTGGTGCCTCTTTTACAGGTTTTTCAAGGGTTCCAAACCCTTGAGACCTTGTATTGTAATTGAGATAAGTATACTCTTAATTCAATCAATATGTCTATGTGTTGGTTGTCTATCTTTTGTTCTTATCTTAATTCTACTATGCTAGGCTAAATTTCCTTTGTGTTTGCTTAGATCTAATGAAACCTAGATGTTGATTATGTGTTGATTACTTGTCTATTCTTGTTTTGAATGAATGATATTATATGTTAGGCTTAAGAAAACTGGCAGATCTCCAAATGGTAACATGCTTGAACGTCTTAAGAAACATGAACCGAGGCGTACTAGGTCTTTATTGGTTGTATTTAATGCATGAGCCACTGTTTACAATCCCTATAGTTGTGCTGGGTCATGGTGTAGGAGGAGATAAGAGCTCATAGAGTTGGGGAGTTATGTATGCCACTCCACGAATGGTATTAAGGAATACAACCCGTCATTCATACAAGTGTAACAAGTAATTAACATGTAAAAGATATCTAGGGAGTAATGAAGTCTAAGTAAACACAATTTCTCCAATTACTGCTCACAACCTTAGTTTAATTAGTTTGTTTTCATTTTTATTATTTTATTTTGATTGCATCTTAGCTTTGGGTTAGTTGATTAGCAACTAATTCCGCCCACTCCTTCAAAACCCGAGATTTTACTTGCTTTCATTAAAATATAAAAACACAAAAATAATCATCTTCCATCTCTAGAACTATTAATTAGGCTTTCTAATCCTAGCGACACTATTCCTAAGCTGAACGATCAATCCCCCGGTACTTGTCACTATACTATACTACAACGATCAGGTACACTGCCTGGTGGGGGTTGTAAGCCTCGCGAGATCCCTCGAGAGGTAAAGCAAGGTGCGATTCCCACGCATCAGTATTTCAAATCATTTTGCATTTCAGTCATCAATGTCTCTTCAAAGACTTTAAGTTTATAGTCAATACTTTTCACGGGAGGCTCGATAAATAATTTTATCTGTTTCTTAACTTCCCATGATACATCTATTTCATAGGAATTAGATCTCACAAGTTTATCAGTTGTAAATTCTTGCTTCTCACGAATAGTTCTTAGCGATAAACTTCTTTGATTCCTGAGATAACAAAAGGTTTTTCTTGCTAAACTCTCATAATTGCTAGAGAGATATGGATTGACCGTAGGTACATCCACATGTTTCATGGCATTTGTTGGTTTTCGTTCAAGAGCATTTTCTTTATTAATCACGCTATAATCAGCACTAAAATAAGAGAAATTGGTTTTCTTTTGTTTGACCATTAAACATTTTTGGTTTTCCTCATTTGAGATGTCATTTGGAACAAACATGTAATCTTTGAATGTGTCACGTTGTCATGTAGTCAGAATTATATAAACTTGGTGCTTTACGTTTGACCATTCCAAGATAAGAAGGGTTAGAGAAACCAAGTCCCGGTCTTAAATCCAAAATAGGATCAGATTTACGAAGATACATGTGCATAGTCTGACGAGTCTGACCGGTAGTGCGAATTTTCAATTCAGCTTTAGTTAATCGTTGAATACAATTAGCTTTCTCATCTTTAAGTTTAGAAACTTCATTTTCAAGATTCTTTTTGCCATTTTCAAAGCTTGTGATATTTCTCTTAAGAGAAAAAATCTCATTTTGTAAATCTTGAATTTGTCGTTTTAGCACTAAAGGCCGTTCAGACTTCTCTTCGTACAACATGTCCTTGATTTTCTTTTCTAAGGAAGCACTTTTATCTTGTTCAAGTTTTATCAAGTTAGCATAATTTGTAATCTGTGTTTGAATAGTGGCATAGTTTTGAAGCATATCAACATGATCTTGACTTGTTGCTACATGATTACTATTTTTGTGCACCAAGAGATGACCATTTTTGTGTGAATTATGTACATGATTACTATAATTTGTAATTGTACGTTACTTTCGCGGTTATGAAGTTCTCTTGTACCTATTTTTGTCCACCAGGAGATGAACATTTTCATGTGAATTATGTTTCGGCACCTTGAAGATACGATTCCTGTTGAACCAGCAAGTTTTCCACTGGAGGATGGAGCTGGATGGAACCTGAAGAGGACGAACAATGGTGACTACCTTGAAGAGTTGATGATATTCCTCACAAGGCGGAAGAGTGGACGAGCAGAACGCAGGAACCTGGTCAAGATGGTGAACCTGGAGCTAATGAAGAACATACAGTCTCACTTCCCTATTCATCTTGGTTGTGCTAAGATGGATTTAGAGTGGAAGCAGACTGGATGATGAGGAGATTGAAGACCGTACCAGAGATTCACATTGCTCAGTCACATTCCAAGAAGAAACTGCAGAAGGCTTGAGGAACCAAACTCAAGTTAATGATTCCGTTTCACTCTCAGATTGGAAGATGGACGGAGACTGGTCATTTGGACATAAGGAGATTTTGAAGGGACGAGTTCTTGAAGTGAACCTTATGATGGAAGAAATTGATGCCTTAGCGACATGTTTCTTTCTGATGATGATGGTTTGATTTTGTTATGTCTTTCCGAGCTTCATTTGTTTTGTCGACATCGTTTCGTTATTGATCTTTGTATAGGGCTAACCCAGAAGTTAGTTGGACTGTTAGGTGGATTTGTAGATTTGTTTCACTGATTGAGATAAATTATGATCATCATGAGGGCATATTTATATGATGCTGGTATTATGACGCCTGGCCAACGTGATAATACTTACATCATATAACGTGCACTTATTGTGTTCATAGGATGTCTTGATAAGTGCCTTAGAGGAGCCTTAGATTTTTGTGTTCGTGTGCGACTATCTGTGAATAGTGAGACCCAAGGATTCTTTCGATCTGTACGTTTGAACCACTTTATTTCCGTACGTTTGATACGTTTGGATTCTCGATACACGATCATTCGCCTTCTGTACTTTTGATAAGAATCTTAAGTTCTGTGTAGAGCTTTTTGCCATTTGATGTCATCGATCAACCTATTTTCTGCTTATATAAAATTGATCTGTTGCTATGAAGAGCTACACCTATGTTTTTCTATGAATACGCCTCTCATATTCGATGGATCCGTTTCATGATAATCGGTTATGAGTTAAAATATAAGGTTTTGGATTATGAGAATCAAGATCTGTCATTTTTCGAGAATACCTTTGAAAAGTCGTATTGAAGACGAGACTATTGGAAAATCTAAAGAGTTAAACTTATAGCACCCTCCTGAGTGTTATCATTCGATACATTCTCATCTGATCACTTCATTTCTTTGTCCACAGACGAATACCCACCCAATCCTACATCTTCCCTTGAATATCTTTTAAGGGGATACGATTATCATCTGTTACGTTTGGTATGTGTTTCTTTTGATTTGGATTCTGTTTGATGTGCCTTCTCTGGGGAAACTGAAACCATCTTTGAATCAATAATATCAAGTCTTGGGAAACAAGATCATTTTGTTTGTTGAAATTCTTAAGGTCTGAGTTTGTGTGAGTCAAACTACTCCTTTTGCTGTTCGTAGTTTGGTGTACCTTCATTTTGTTTCGCCACCTTACCTTTTCATTTTCGAGGACAAAAATTCTTTTGTGGGGGAGATAGTTGTAAAACACGCATTTTCATAACATGTTTAAATTACCAAAATACCCTCTAATTTAAAATTTTAAAGAATTGTGTTCGGTTACCAAACAAGCCCTAAATCAAAAACAATTATCGTACGATCACAAATATGTACATGTAACTTCAAGTAAACAACATTTGAGTTCCAACAGTTGTAAAATTTCAAATACGCAAAATGACTGAAATGCCCCTAATGCTTTAAAATTCAATAAACACTTATATAAATACAAAATAAATCTGAAACACTTAGAAACTAGCAACATATGATATATAATATTTCTTCATGAAAATTTTAATTATTCTAAATGTCCTAAAAATATTTGTCACACTCAAAATATACATATGGGCCGAAATTTGCATTTAAATGTGTATATATTTTATTTAAATTATTTAATTTACAAGATAAGCACAAAGCATAATTTGGAAACTTGGAAAATCAGGAATGAATCATCCTATATCACCCTACCACCTGAATCACCCCCCCCCCCCCCTCCTCTATATTTACCTTATTTGTTATATTTTCCATTTAGCAAATCATAAATACCCTAAAACATCTCAAAAATTCCTTTCGGCACATACCAATTTTCCGGAGCTTATTTCTATTTTTCTTGGACTTATTCCAAGTCATGGAGGCTGGGAAAATTTGTGGTTGAGGTTTTGGAAGGCTGGTTCGATCGATGGTACTTTTTTGGTTCGATCTGGTGAAGCCGAGAAGAAGAAAAACCTTTCTGCTAATCCACATGTTCAATAATCTTTCTGGTATTTTATAACATCCTATATATCTTATATAATCTTTACAAGATGCTTGAATCGATCCATGCATGTTCTATAAACCCATTCGAATTTAAATAAAACAATAAACTCTAAAAATGAGTAAAAATCCATATCGGCCTATAAGAATTTTTGGTACCTCGAATATATTTTTATACCACGTAGTCTGATATATATATATATATATATATATATATATATATATATATATATATATATATATATATATATATATATATATATATATATATATATATATATATATATATATATAATGGGTTCACTTGTATTCGAAGCCTAGAACCTCACTTTAGATTTATTTTGTAAGCATATGAATTAAAAAAAGAAAAGGAAAAAACTAAAAAGGGATGCATATGGATTTAAGGTTAAGGTTTTGGAATTGTTTTGTGATAATTAATGTTGTTATTGAATATTTAATGATGATGGATGATGAGGGATAAAATCGGGTTTGTGTTTTGGAATTTATCTTTGAAACGAATGGATTATTAAAACTATAAGGGTGTGTTTTGAAAATTATTAAAGTAGAGGGTGTAAATTGTAAATTTTGGAAACTTGAAGGTTATTTTATGCTTAAAATATACTAAAGGGTATACTATGTAAGTTTGGTAATTTATAAGGCTTACTTGTAATTTCTAATAATTATAAGGTATAAATTGTAATTATTTAATTTAAGGGACTACTCTTATAAATTTGGAAAGTTAAGGGATGCTTTATATAAATATAATATTAAAGGGGCTAATTATGTAATTTTGTAATAAATAGTGTCTTAAGGTGTTAAATGGAAATTAATATGGTTATATGTGTAATTTAAATATTAATAAAGGACTTATTTGTAATTACTTTAACTAAAGGGTATAAAGTGTAATTTTGGATTACTTGGCTGATGTGAATTTTATATGTGTTATTATGTGTATATTATCACTTGTGACCCTTAACTTGTTTTGTTGACACTCTTAATCCTAAAATATATTAAGTGACATAACGAAAAACTAATTTCAGAAAATGCGTATAAAATGAAATCCTTAATACATGAGGCTATGGAACTTGGTAAAATGATAAAACTAACTTATATGAATATTTTAATATGTGGAAACTTGCTAATTTTGGAAATCTGCTAAATATGGAAAGTTATCTAAAATAGAAAACTGCTAAATATGCAAAGTTTCAAAAAATAGAAAGATAACTACAAGAGGTAACTTACGTGACTTGAACTCTTCTTAATTCGAATCCACTTTCTTCTAGGTTGGTGAAGCGGGAATGACCGTTTTCTTTTCGTTTGGTCTCGGTTTTTTTTTACTCGACAAAGGTACAGATATTCCGTACTCTTTCAGTAGGAGTGCACACTTCCTCTCTCTTGACTTTATCTTTGATTTGTTATCGTATTATGATTTCGTTTGACCTTGATTATGATCCTTCGTACTTGGCTCTATGATTGATGTGTTTCACCGGTATTTGAGATCCTATTGTTATTCGTTTGAACTCTTATGATCCGTTCGATAACCTTTTATGACCTTAACCTTTGAACCTTTGTGAGACTTTGGATACTCTTTGGGATATTGTAACGGGAGGTGAAACCCTTGTAAGACTTTGAATGTTCTTTTGGGATAATATAACGGGAGGTGAAATTTCTTTTCTTAATTATGATATGGATACATTTAAAGGAGAAACTATTTTGTAATGGAACTTTTAATATAATTTAAGATCACTTATCTATGGGATTTTTATAAATTCATAAAGACCACTTTTAAAGAACATTTTATTAAAACCTTTATTAAAGATAATGTTTATAAATGTCATCTTTTGGGAAGATCTTTTCTAAATGAACCCTTGTTATAAACCTTTTAAATGGGATTGTACTATGAACCTTTTAAACGAGTGATGTGAACCTGCTAAATTGAACTGTTGTTTTAAACTCTCATTATGACCCTTTGATTATGAACTATGGGACTTTGGAACTTGGAATAGTGAACCTTGTGGATTGGAAACATTGGCTTTCACCTCTCCATTTTGACCCGTTGATATTTCATCTTTGATTGATCCTTTGATATAGCTTCTTTGACATTGATCCTTTGATATTTGACCCTTTGATAATGATCCTTTGATATTTGACCCTTTGATAATGATCCTTGATATATGACCCTTTGATGATTGATCTTTTGATATTGACCTTTGGATATTGGACCTTTGATATTAAACGTTTGATATTGAACTCTAGTGGGGTTGGAGATATGTCCCCCACTATCCCTGATTTTGTTATCTGCTGCTACTACGATTATGATTTGTTTGCAGGGGCGTATGGATGCATCCTAGTTTTGTTTGATACTTTGTTTGGGCTACGGTCATTATGATGAAGACATGGACTACATATATATTTTGTTTGGTGACTGGGCATTCGTGCATGCAACCCCTCACACTTTTGGAGCTAGCTACTCCACCCATTTGAGGACACCCCTCTTACTATATTTGGTATTCTGAGGACTCCCCTCCGAATACAAGTTTTGTTTGGATATTTGTTTGGCCTGGGGTAAATTACTGGCACCTACACTCACCTTATACCTTAACCTTTGATACTACTTAATGAGTGCTCAAACACTCATCATTTTTGGTCAAATCTGAACTGCAAAACATACAAAAACACTCAGAAATGCATCAAAATACTGAAAATATTTCAAAATTGTGTTTTATATGTTTTAGATGCAAAATGTGTAAAAACAAATGAAAAACGTACAAAGTTTGCAAAATGGGCAGTTTCAGTCCCCCAACTTTCATAAAATGTCAAAACTAGTCCCTGGTCATTCAAAATATGGAAAATTATCACCAAAGGTCCTTTTGAAATCATAAGTTGTCATAATTAGTCCTTTGGTGAAAAATATCAAAAGTTTTGGAAAATTACAATTTTGGTCCCTGGAGTTTCAGAAATTGACAAGATTTGGTCCCTGGTGGAAAATTTTTGGAAGAAAAACCATTTTTAGTCCTTGGAAATTTAAAAATGTTCAATATTGATCCTTGGATAAAAGTTTTCATGAAATGGCAAAAACAGGTCCCTCAACTTTACAAACTTGTCAATTTTGGTCCCTGGTGTTTTAAAATGAAAAAAATAAATTCATGGTCCTTATATTATTGGAAGGTGGCAATTTTTATCCTTGTGAGCACTTTGGAGAATCTACATTTTCAGTCTACCACCTTTCACCAAATTACATATATGGTCCTTGTGAAATAATACCAAACGAAATGGACCCTTGTGTAATTTAATTACCCAACAAACAAAGCCCATCCAATACCCTTTACCCAAAACAACCCCAAGCCTGCTCCAAGCCCAAACACCAAACCATGGCCCAACCCTTCACCCCGTTTTTATAATAAAACCACCCAGGGTCAACAAAAGTCAACTTGGTCAAACCCCATCACCCCCAACCTCTTTCCCTGATTTCCAGCTCCATGTCCTCCCCCCCTCCTCTCCATTTTTCTCACCAAACCTCACATTTTCATTAATATCACTCACCTACATCACTCCAACCCCCCTCCTCATTAATTATCCCCAACCTCCTCACAAAACTCCACTCACCCTTCCAAACTATTTTGCCGCCAAATCCCATTTAAACGGCTCAGATGAAATGGAAACAATCCAACGGTTTAAAAGGAAGTGGGAAAAGCAGAGGGACATGCCAGCGTCTATTTAAGTCAAAGAAAAGGGAAAGAAATGTATTAGTTAGTTTTAGGATAGTAATAGTGTAGATTTCATGTCGAAATAGTTTAAATTTGGCTTTTCAAGTTGTAATTGACTCTAGTAGTACTTTGCAAACTTATTGTTATTTGAATTCATTTTTTCTTTATATAATTAAGTTTTTAGTGATTTCAATAAAAAAATTCCAAATTGTTTTTTTTAGCTTTGAAAGTTGTTGTTCCTGGTGTATGTTAGCTCAAATACCCTTGGGATAAGCTCAGTAAGCTCTCTCATAGCTTATCTGAGTTTATCTTGTCCATTCATATAGCAATTCCCTATTGAATCCTATTTAAAGTAAGTTTCTGTTTCAGTTTTTGCATTTGTCTCTACAGTGGCTTGTTAGTGATAGTTTATTACTTACCTGTGTTAAGTAATACTGATTATAGTTGTTCAAGTGTTTTTGTTAGCTTCTGCATGTTCTAAACTTAATTTGTAATTCCACTGCCTTTACTTAATCAAACTACAAACTTGGGTACTTTGTGTTTTTTGCTAGCTTTTATTGCTTGGTTAGTCTTTAATTATGTTTGGAGTACTTGTTTCATAATTGGATGGATTGAACTAGGCATACACCCATATAATTTAGTGAAACTGCCTAATATAAGGGGTGTTTGGCATAACTGTTTGTACCTTGTTTTGGTAGTTGTTTATGGTTCAATCCTGCTTAGACTTATCACTTAGGCAGTAACTGACTTGGATCAACACTCTTCTTGGTCAATTCCATAGGAAAAGTCAAAATCACCATGGTAGCTATCTAGTTTAGTAACTGTTATGGTTTAGGAGTGGGATATCCACCATTTAGGCTTAGAACTTATCAACATAGCTTATGTTAGTCTCATTATACCTTAAAACATCAATTTCATTCAGAAAATTAGGATCAAACTTCACTTAGGTCAAACTTTCATCAAAACTCAAAAAGTCAAAATTGCATGTTTTCAGTTTTTTACAAATCTTGCATGATTTTTCTAGATTTTTGTATTTAAAGTTAGGACTTGAACTTGTTACTAGTTAATCTCCCCCACCTCAACTTTGAGTTCCTGGCATCCTTTCATTTTTGGTAATTTTCTGTGGGCCCCCACACTTGCTCAAACACAGCTGCAGGGGAAGGTAATCCCCTATGCAGCAGAACTCACCACCACACCACCACCTTTAGTGGTTGCCACAGACCTCCAAAGTGGGCCCCACTGCTTCAATCCTGGTTCTTTGAACTCCCAAGCTGGGTGGCTTTTCATTGCACCCAAGTTTGTGCCCCCAATCAACCTTATGGGGCCCCTTGACAATCCTAAACCTTGTTCCATTTTCAGTGCTTAAACAAGACAACAAAGTGCTTAATCTTGCTTATTAGCTTATCCTGTGAGCTTATTTGGTATATTTTATCTTAAACATGTCCACATAACTCATTGGAACCAGAATCACCCTTTGTGGACCCCACATAAGCCAATTTGAGCTTATTTCCTTACTTGGTCAACCAAAATCAACTATCTAGCAAATAAGCACTCATAGTGTGTGGAAAACTAGAAGGGGGGGCTGAATAGTTTTACGTCTTTTTAATTTTATTATGAAAACTTGGTTTAGTTTTAAAACCTTGTTTGCTTTTAAAACTTTGATTCAATCTTATGTGAACTCAAATCTTGAACAATATGAACAAGTATATCTAAGTATGAACAATAATAATAATGTAAGCTAAGTATGTGAAATCAACACATGCATAATATAAACAATTCTAGCTATATACAAGAGATAAGTACATAATCGTTTATCTTATAATCCTTAGTTATATTTTGTATGAAAACTATACTTGATCGAAATGATCAATTATATGTATGTAACCTTTTTAGTTTGATTTTAAAAACTTTGTTTTGTGAATGAAACTTTCGTTTGATCTTTAAGTAAAATCAATACTAGCACTATATGAGCAACTATATAAATACGTCTACGTCTACAAATGTAATAACGATATAAGCAAGATAATAAGTAAGATATGGAAAGATCTAACCGTGAGACAAAGGATTTATAGTGGTTCGGCTACAAGGACACCTTCCTTGCCCTACTCCACTCCTCGAGTCACCTACTCGAGAGTTTTCTTCACTATGTCAACAAGCTCCTTATGGCGGAGAAACCTTACACTCCAATATACACACCAAAGCTTCGTCACAACGAAATCACACCTTCTTCACAACTACTTCACACCAACTAACTACACACCTATCTTCAACACACCAATAGTCTTCACTACAATCTAGTTCACGCCTATCTTCTACACACCAATAATCTTCACTACAATCTACTAGCCAATCACACTATCTATATTCCTAATCACAACTATCTACAATCAAATATTCACAACACACTACACAAAGATATATGTAGATATTCTTGATGATGCACCAACAACTTGGATGTGGAGGTCACAACAAGTTGTAATACTTCTTGTCTTGGAGAATAGAAGTATTCTTCTCTTGCACTTGAGAGGATGATGTAAGAATCACTTTGAAACAAAGGATTATGTATTTATGATCAAAGGATTTGGAGAATAGAAATGAGATCTAGAACAGAAAATTTTGGGGTGCAAAAGGTGGGGAAAAAATCCAGGTTTAAGGTGGTATTTATAGGCAAACGTTTCTGACAGAGGAGCGTGGCCGGTCCCCTTAAAGCATGGCCGGCCCCCTTAAAATTAAGGGGGCCGCCCAACTGTAACGGCCAGAAACTTTGTCTTTTAGTGGGGAAAGTTTATTTGGTGAAAAACTAACTGATTTTGGTTAAATATTTGAAATCATATATTTAGTATGATTAAAACATTTTTCCTTATTACCAAAAGTGTTTTTCAAAAATATATAATAAGATTATATAATTAAATAAACTTTGTATTAGTTAATTAAATACCCCTTTGATCATAAATTGCACTAAACACTTAGTTTATTCATACCTTAAGTGATTTGGATGTAAAGAGAAATATTAATCACTAAATACTTGTTTATGTCACAAGTTTTAGTTCTATGAGTTTATATTTTGTGATAATCAAAACATAGAGATATTGATAACATGTTAATAATGTTTTTAGGCATTAATTTATGTCAACAATCTCCCCCTTTTTGATTATTACAAAACCTTAAACTCAATATATCTAAAACTTGTTTTTAGACAAGTATTATAGAGTTTACATTTCTCTTCTCCCCCTTTTTGTAAAATCAAAAAGGTTAAGCCGAGTAAGCTTCGCGAGGGAAGTTTAAACGGGTAGAATGCTCCCCCTTGATGTATGCTCCCCCTCATTTGAGAGCACCAAGGGAACGAGCTATGGAGATCTTTGCTACAAAAATATTTTAAGAGAGCAAGATACACATATATGCAAGGCAACAATTATGCAACTAAACAAAGATTCATTCAAGCATTATAGAAATGAAAAGCATTACAACATTCAATATGCTTGAAAAAATAACACAAAAGAAAAGACATTGTCCTATATTGCCTAAGAGAGCACTTGGACTTGCTTGCAACCAAAGGTTGGTTGATTCGTATTTGAAAGTGAAAATCATAAGCATATGGTATGCTTAGATGGTTGATGATGGAGTGTTTGGAATGAGAATGGTTGAGTTAGGGTAAGGTTGTTGGATTAATGGAGGTTGTTGGATTAATGGAGGTTGTTGGATTAATGGAGGTATATGTTCGGGTCATGAATGTTGGATAATTTGGTGGTGGAGAGTTTGTAGCGGAAGAGGTTGATTGAGGCTTTGGATGTTGTTCAAGTGAGGGTATTGGATGTGATCTAGTGTGAAGATATTCAATCCAAGTGAAGTGTTCATTGAATGCAATCATTTTTAGGAGAAAGATGCAACAAGGTTAATTGTTGACATGCTTCTCAAGTTGATTTATGTTGTGTGGTGATGAGGGTGATCTAGATGAAGGTGGATCCAAATTGCGTTGAGCAAGATGTAAGGCTAAAAGAGCACTAAGCTCATGGGCTTCTTTTAGCGCCTCAACGAACTTCAAGTGTTCGGAGGAAGGTGATGGTGGTGGAGCATGATAGTTGTCTTGGGTGAGGGTTTGAACATGCAACATAGGAATGGCATGTGAAGTTGTAGGATGTGGTGGTGATACTCTTGGTGGTGGAGACATGTTTGAGCTTGGGTAATCATGAAAACATGATATGGGTGGAAAAGATGCTTCATGAGTGGATGGTGTTTTTGTTGAATGAGCAACATGTAAAGTGTTGGTAATGAGGTTGGGATTATGGTTTTGGGATTGTGCATGCTCATCATAAGAAGGATCATTAGTCGAAGCACGAATGGATGATTTGTTGTTAAATGGATCATTTGTGTGAGAGTGAGGTTTAGGTGTTGGTTAAATATGAACAACATCGCTTGAGTTGTGAAAAGATTATGAGGTTTGAGTGTAATGTAGAAGGATATGGGTAGTAAAGGTTTTTGATATGTAATGTTGGTGAGAAGGAGAGTGAGGTGTTAGGTAAGTAATGTTTGAAAACATAGGAGGAATTTGGTGTTGGATGTTTGACAACCTCATTTGGTTTGACGGAATTTTAATGGAAGTTAGGCTTTCTTCTCCAAACAAGTTTCTTGGTGGTTCACTACAAGAAAAGGGGCTTTTTGGGACGAACCTTTTTGGAACGGTCAAAAAAAGAGTGCCAAATACGCGTATTTGGCACTGTTTGGGTAACCGTACCAAAAAAATAGGTATTTGGGACAACTATTAGAAAACCGTTCCAAATACTTGTGCAATTGGCACATTGTCTAATAATGGTGCCAAATGCATATGTATTTGGAACGGTTTTGATTACCAGTGCCAAATACTTATATATTTGGGACAGTCGGTACCACCAGTGCCAAATACATATATGTATTTAGAACGGTTTCTAGCACTTGTGCCAAATACTTGTGTATTTGGAATGACTTTTTTTAAAGTGTGTAAAATATCAATGTGTTTGGATGTTTTTTATAAACTGTTTCGAATGCGTATGTACTTGGAATATCTTTTAAAACCTGATCCAAATGCCTATTTCGTCTCACACGTGTTGTCGATATTAAACTTTTTTGTTGAAATTTTATAATTGAATTTATTCACTTTAATATTCAAGTGCCCTTCATTATCAACTTTTTAAGATAACAATTCATCTTAAAATAAATGAATTACTGTAGTATATAGCAATAACCTTCGTCATCATTTAACGTAACTCAGATCACTTAAAACAGGTTTCTTCTACTTTTTTACTAATTACCATTATTATTTATTAAATAAGAATATTTCCTTTAAAGATCTAGTTCAAAATATTCATATTATACGTACAAAGGGGTAACAAATGAGGTCGTTCATTTATTGGTTACCATGGAGGGCAAGTGTCTGACTAAGATATATGTCGTCGTCTAACTGAGGTATCCCGTGACCATTTTCAACCCTCCTTTCATTGACCATTTTCAACCCTCCTTTCATTGACCATTCTCAAATGTGTTACTAGGGAGTTTGAACCGTAACCTCTTATGACAAAGTCATTGGCTTACAAGTAAGACATTTGATCGATGATTACCACTCATAGATTATAAGTCAATATTTAGATAGTTACTAAATTATAACATATATCTTTAGTTTAAGGTAGGAATTTTTGTCAACGACCTTCGTTGACCTTCTATTATTCATTACTTAAGCAACAGCTAAAGGAATACCCGTTGCGCATTTTTATTAGTCTTTTCAAGATATAAGACAAGGAAGACATGGCTCAGGGTGGCTCGATTATTAAACAAGGCTAGATGATGCATTACACGCACTATTATAACATGCATATAATGAATATTTTATGAATGATGGGAAAATCCCAAAAATAGTTTAACCATAACTTTAAACTCGAGAAAAGCTCAAACCGACGAGCTCAATTATTTGACACGCACTATTGATCACTGTGCCAAGTATATATGTTTTAAAATTATATACAATTATAATTGAGGTGCATGCACATGTATCAACTTAATATAATAGAATGTATAATGTATGTGAGGTGTTTGTTTAAGCTTATATGTCAGCTTACGAGCTTATTTGATTTTGGCTCATATTACACAAGCCTTAAATTTTCGGCTTATTTTAAGATTTTTAGGCTTATATAAGTTTATTATATAATAATAAACTTATACAAGCCAATAAGCCGGAAAATTAAAGTTTTTAAAAATATAAGCAAAAACACAAATAAGCTAATAAGCCACGTATACGTTTTAGAAAATATAAGAAAAAACACAAATAAGCTAACAACAAACTTGCAAGTTGCAACTAGGGGTGGCAATTCGGGTCGGGTTCGGGTTGGCGGGTTCGGGTTGTCAGGTTGGCGGGTCAGAAAACCTCAACCTGAACCTGACCCATTTAAATCATCGGGTCAGCTATGTCAACCCTAACCTGTTTACACATAACCCGAACCTGACCCATTTAACTCGTATATATACTTAGGTTGACAGGTTAAATAGGTTACATGGGTTGAATATGTTAAACGGGTTTCGAGTTGACCCATTTAATCCGTTTTATATATAAAAGTTAGCACATTACACGAGTTAAATGGGTTAAACGTGTTAGTGGGTCGACCCGTTTAACGCATTTAACCCGTATAATTAAATATAAATAATTTTTAATTAAGAAAAAAAACTTAAACGGGTTGACGGGTCGACCCGTTTATTTTATTCCCAACCCGAACCTGACCTGTTTAATAAACGGGTTAGATATGTCGACCCAAACCTGACCCACAATCTATTTAGCTAAACCTGAACCTATTAATTTTCGTGTCGGTTTCAGGTCGGGTTTCGTGCCGGGTCAGAAATTGACACCCCTAGTTGCAACCATCATAATAAATTACTATACTCATTAAATAAATTACACATATACTAAAAGTATAATTAGCACACACCGTATCCTTTAAACTCATTTCTTCTCCCCAAATGCACAAATCCCTCCATTATTTTTATTCCCTCCAAAATTTCCCTCCCATCCGAGTGTAATGGCGACTTATTCTCCACCAAATCGTAGATGTGATTTGAAATTAAAGAGATCCCTAATATATCTAGGATTCACGCCTATAAATTCCCCAAAGTTTATTGAACACCATAACCAAAAGTAATTCTGCTACCTAGGGTTTAATAGTTTGAGGTATTAATTAAATCATCTTAAATATTGAATTGCTTGATTGAATGATTCATGTGTGGCTATTTGTATCGAACAGTTGATCAATTGGGTGTTATATGTGTTTAATTGTTATAAATTAGTATGCTTTATTTGTTATGTTTTTCTTTAGGGCTAGTGGGTTAATTCATTTTGCATTTACTATTTGCGTATTATAATTGTACTAGTAATAAGTATGTTAAGACAAATTGTAGGTGTTGGTTTTTTTCCAGGCTTTTGTCCCGTATGTAGTTTCCTTATATTATCTTTGATAGCATTGTTTGGTTGTTACTTGTGATTCATGTCATAGAAGTGCTTATCAGTTTTGAAGCCTGATATTGTTACTTGTGATTAGGGGTGTCAATAAGGCCGACCCGTCCTGAACGCGAATAAACATATTCGGGTTGGGTTCATTGAGTCCAAAATCTTATTTGGGTCACCCGAATACTAACTAGGGTCGCGTTTCGGGTTTAAAATACTTTGCTTCTATGAAATTAATATAATCAAAATTTATGCATTAAAGATACGAAAATGATATTTGTTTCTACCTTTTGCGCATAAAATCCTTTATAACCAGTTGACGATGTTCAAATAGATAAATGAAAAGTGAAGATAATGAGTGATATATAGTGCATTTCAAGTGGCATATATGTTATAGTTAGAAGTTTAAGTTGGGAATAAAAATCAAAACGATATAACTATGCTCTAGCCTACTACAACCCATTTTGTTGTACACATTATTTTTACTTTTATACTTTTCTTTTTGTATTTCGGTTAAACAATTAAGCAATCCGATAAACCCGAATCACCCCTACATGGAATTCATGTCCTAGAATTGATTATCACTTTTGCAGCCTGATGTTGTTACTAAATGAATGTGTTTATGTCATTTGCAAAAGGCTGTTTGGGATTGCTTAGTAAAAATGGTATACTTTTCAAATAAAGCAATACAGGGGCTGTTCATTGTGTATCTGATATAGGGGATGTTCATTGTGTATCTGATATAACAATGATTGAAGTGCTTATATGCTATACTTATACCAGAACTCAGGAAACAACTACAGTAGTTATAAGGGGTTGTTTGATGCTAATCTGCTATAACAAAACACTACTAAAAGTTAACATAAGTACCTTGTTACTGATTTGTGCATGTATTTTTGTAGTATATGACATGATATGTTTACCTAGGTACTAATATAGTATTGCTAGTGATTTGTTAATCTATTCTGGTATTATATAACATGATATACTTACCTAGTCACTGATTTTTGCATCTATTTTGGTATGATATGACATGTTAAGATTACCTAGGTACTAATGTAGTATTGCTAGTTAGTTGTGCTAATCTGTTATAGTTTTTGAATAAAGCAGTATAGGGTTGTTTGTTGTGTGTCTGATATACCAATACTTGAAGTGCTTATATGCTATACATCGTCATTATTTCACAAGCATAATAAAACATAAACTATAAAACGATATTGTCGTTGTTAGGGATGGATATGAGTTGGATGTATCTGAAGGATAGAACATCATCACAGTTTACCAAAGGTGTTGAGTTATTCTTGGACTCCATATTTTCAGATGTAGGGCCAGGTTCGTTTAAAAAATGTCCATGTGCAAGGTGTGGTGGCCGTTTTTATAATAAGAAAGAGGTTATGAAGGATGATCTTATTGTTGGTGGTTTTATGGAAAACTACTTGCCGTGGTCACTTATGCATAATTTTGTGATTCAAAGGGATAATGAACTAGAAGAGGAAGTGATCACAAATATTGAGAGGGATGACATTGTTGGAATGGTACAAGATGCAATGGGAATTCCGAATGTGGTGGAATCTGCTGATGTAGATGAAGGAATGATGGATGATGAGACAAAAAAAGTTCTTAAGATGTTAAAGGATGGACAACGACCTTTGTTTAAAGGGAGTAAACGATTCACATCGCTTTCTTTCATTACTCGACTTTTACATATAAAAGTACTTGGTGGGTGGTCAAACAAGTCCTGCACGATGGTGCTTGAGCTGTTTTTTGAGGCGCTTGAAGAAATAGGAGATGTAGTAATGCCAAAGTCATATTATGAAGCCAATAAAATAGTTTCTGAGTTGGGGTTTTCCTACGAAACATGGGATGCATGTCCGAATGATTGTATGTTGTTTCGTGGTGATGATAAATTTCTTGATAGCTGTAGCATTTGTGAGGCTTCTAGGTACAAAAAGTTTAACAGTGACAAGCAAGATGATGATGACAATGTGATTTCGAAAAGGAAAATTCCTGTTAAACAGGTGCGTTATTTTCCATTGAAACCAAGGTTAAAGCGGTTGTTTATGTCTCCCCACACTGCATCTCAAATGACATGGCATTCAAAGGAACGGGTCGATGATGGTTTAATGAGGCATCCTGCGGACAGTCCAGCATGGAAAATGTTTGATAAGAAATATCAAGAATTTGGGCGTGAAAGTCGTAATGTTAGACTTGGGTTAGCATCTGATGGGTTTAATCCATTCAGGACCATGACTATTTCACACAGTACATGGCCAGTGGTTCTAATTCCATACAACCTACCACCATGGTTGTGCATGAAACAACCTTCATTTATTCTTTCTGTTCTTATTGATGGTCCTAAAGCTGCTGGCGATAAGATTGATGTATACTTGCAACCTTTAATAGATGAGTTAAATGAACTGTGGCATGATGGTGTTTCTACGTATGATGCATCAAGTAATAGTATGTTTCAGTTACATGCTGCCCTTTTATGGACAATTAGCGATTTTCCAGCTTATGCCAAATTATCTGGTTGGAGCACACAAGGAAGACTTGCATGTCCAGCATGTAACATAAAAACCCGATCTTTTAGACTAAAGCATAGTCGCAAATTCTGTTTTTTGGGACACCGAAGATGGCTAAAAGAAAGTCATAAGTTCAGGAGAGATAAGGCGGCTTTTAATGGACAGCCGGAATGGGATCCGCGACCAAGAGTATTATCAGGTACTGAATTACTTGACCAATTGAAAAATGTAGAGACAATATATAAAAAAGAAGATGTATTCAAAAAGAGGAAAAGAGAAGAATTAGAAAAAGAGAACGAGAGGGAGAGAAAGGCTGCATTAAGAAGTGAGAAAAGAAAGATGAAAGAGAAAATGAAAGGAAAAAGGAAGATGAACGTAAAGGGTGATATATAATGCATTAGTTTTATATTAGGCATTTAGGTGACTTACTGACTACTGTATTGAATGGGTGATATATAATGCATTACGTTTTTCTTTATGTACATTTCAAATAAGGTTGACTTCTTTTTTCTATAGAACCGGTTTGACCTGGTGGTTCAACCGGTGACCCAGTGAACCGGTGACTCGACCGGGTCGACTCAAAACCCGAGTTTTAAAACATTGCTTAAGGTATATATGGTTTGTAGGTAATTGTCTCTTTACATGCAAGATACAACCTGCATTTTTTCAGTACAAACCGATTAGTTCTGCAAACTTAAGGTACATGCAAGATACAACCTGCAGTTTTTCAATACAAACTGATTAGTTCTGCAAATTTTCAATAGAAAGGTGATTAGGTCTGCAATTTTTCTTAATTCTAATACATGCAAGGTAACTGAGGTTATGGCTTTGAATATTGTTACTTGTCATTTGTGCATGCAACCTCTTTCTATTGCTATTTTCTATATCGAATTTTTTTCTAGCTTGTTTCATACATATTTCTAATGTTGGAATATTATATTATGCAGGGTTCATGAAGACGACGTGATCCGAGGAGCTTTATTCATTTTCATTAGTAATAAATCGTCTTAGTAATTTATATTGAGTTCTAGTTACGACTGTTTCATTCTAAAGACCATTACTTGATGTTGGACGTATTGTTTTTAACTTTAATGTATTCAAGTGACATGTTTACTTGAATTTATTTATGATTAATAAAACTTGAGTTCAATTTATTTTTTGCTTCGATTGAATTATATTTGCAAAAAATTGAGATGGTTAGTTGCTATGATGACTAACTAATTAACGAATGCAAAACCGTGCCAAATGACTTCTATAGCAAACACAAAAATGTGCCAAATGTTTTTTTGGCAAGGCGGATTAAAATGTGCCAAATACGTTTGGCACAAAAAAAGTAAACCGTGCCAAATACATTTGTCACGGTATATAAAACCGTCCCAGTTAATTTTGGCACGATAAATAAAAACTGTACCAAATAAGTATTCGGCACGGTAAATGAATTGGTACCAAATACGCATTTTGGCACGGTAAATACAAACTGTACCAAAAAAAGCATTTGGAACGGAAAATGAATTGGTACCGAATACACATTTGGCACGGGTTGTAAAAGTGTGACAAATGCCCATTTGGAACGTAAGATTATCGGTTGTGCCAAATACCTCACTCATGGCACCCCAAAGTTAAACCGTCCCAAGAACTGTGCCAAATACTATTTAGCACGGTTTTAACCCGATCCAAATGTATTTGGCACCCTCATATTTAGGACAGAGCCAAAAGTGTGCCAAAGCCGTGCCAAATAGCATTTGGCACGGTTTTTTGAGTATTTGGCACAGTTTTGCACCCTCCCAAATACCACTTTTTCTTGTAGTGGTTTTGGTTTAATGGGAGAGGAAATGATGAGATGAGTGGAGATTGAGAGGAATGAGAGTGTTTATAATGTAGGATTGGTGGGATCAAGGATGGATAAACTTTGATGGAAGGTTTAGGATAGAATAGGTTTGTGAATTTTGGGAAGTGTAGGATGAAATGGGCTAAAAAATAGAAAAGGGAAACAACACATTCGACCATCAGATGGCCGGTCCCCTTAATTGGAGGCCGGTCCCCTTAATAATTAAGGGGGCCGCCTTATGATTTAAGGGGGCCGCCCATCTGGTGATTCCCAGATTGCCAGAAAAGGGTTTTTGGTAGTGCATTGCAGAAAGGTTGTGTTTTTGGTTTCAAACAAGTCCAACTCTTTGAGGCAATTAAACATAGACTAATTATGTAGGCAATTATGTAGCTAAAGCATGTTAACCAAAGAGATTAAGTAATCAAGCAATTTTATCTAGCATGCAAACATACTCATCTAGCAAGCAAAATATAAGTGCTAGGAAACAATAAGCAACATCAAGTATTTCATAACTACATAACTAGGAGGATTAATCCTAATGTGTATTATGATAGCATGGGTTTCTAGACTTGTTACAAACGAAGTCTTAATAGATAAACCATGACCCTCTTGATTTGATTTAGTTCACTTATAAGTGTCATTTATATAAATATAGATGACAAATATGAGATCACCATGCATGATTTAAAGAGACGTTTTTAGCATTATTCAACATTGTTTGAAAGTAGGTTTTCATGTAGATATGAGTTAATTGAATAAAATAGATTCGGTTTTACTTCAAAATGTGTTAATGAATGGTAAATAAAATTTTCTCAATCTTTGGTTTTGATCAAAACAAAATTGTGGATATTTATTGTGAAAACATCTTATTTAAAAGTGGGATAGTTATTTGAAAAACTATTTTCCAAAATGTGAGGTTTTTGCATATTTTTAAAGATATTAGATTTTTGACAACAAATATCATTAATCATATATTTTAAAAGATGTTTGTTATAGATCTCATGCTCAAGAGGATTGGTTAAGCCTACTATTATCTCATGCTATCGTTTCTACATATCCTATGATCCTAAATGAGGTGATGACGAAAATTAATATGTAGGATGCGAGAGTGTTGAATGGGGTATAACCTAACATCTATAGTTCCTTTGATTTCGCACGCTTATCTGACTTAATGCCATAGTCTACAAGAGCTTGTTTCATCCATAGTTTTCTTACGCGAGGAATCTAATCCTACTTCTATATTAACGATTTATCCACTTAACTCATTTCACTTCATCACCATGAGTTTCCTAATAGTGGATATAGAAGATTTCCATTTTCTATTTTGTTCGGCAATGAACCATTTTATCTTATTCCTAGGAAAGTCAACCAATGATGTTTCTAGGTTATAAGAATATAAGCAATTATGTACTAAGCATTAATCTAACTAATCATTTATCTAAGCATGCAAATTATAGTGATGAACTTAAAAGAAACGTGTACCTTTTAGTCTTCAATGGAATATCTTCAAGCACTTCAAGTGATCATGTTGACTTATAGAAGTCATTAGTAGATGATATTCCAACTTCTTCCAAGATTGACAACTTAGCCACTTGGTCCCCATTGTCTCATTGGTCCAAAGTTGTTTGGTCCAAACATATTTAACATTTGGCTAGGATGCATGTATGGTGGTAATATTTCCCAAGGATTGTAACTTGGTAGATAATTCCACATTTGATTTCTAGTGTTATTGTAATTTTGTCTATTTTGATTTCTTCTAGGTTGAGGTGTTTTAGATCTTGGATGATGATTGTTAGGTTTTCTTGGTGGTGGAGTTTTAGATCTTAATTTAGGTTTAGAAAATCCGGTTTTGACTTTTAATGATGGTTTATAAAAACTTTTTACTTCCACATCACTTGCAATAGGTATTTTTCTATCTTCTCTAAGTATATACTTAGGTTTTGACTCTAATGGTTTTTGTTTACTAGATTCACATACAAACTTTATATTTTTATTTTCACTAGTTGAAACATTAGTTGAGGTTAATCCTAGACCGGTTTTGTCTCCCGAAGTTTCTTGAACACTTATTATTTTCTTAAGTGGGTTACTACTATTTTTAAACTTGTCAAGTTTGAAAATTTCATCTTTAAGTTTTTCGTTTTCATTTTTAACCTCTATGCATGTTTTACATTCTATAAGAACTTCTTTTCCTTTTTTCAAATGTTGTAGTCTAATTTTTAATTCGAGTACTTCATTTTCTAATAGATTGTTAATATGTTTTAGTGACTTATTTTTAGCTATAACTTTTTGACCTAATTTGCGTAACCTGTTATATTCACTATCTAGGTCTTTTTCGTCTAATGATAAATTTTCGTCACTAAAGTATTTGGTTTCGGAACGTACCTCGCTTGATGTCTTAGCCATAAGACATTTCTCCTCATTTGTGATTTCTTTCTCATCGTCATCGCTATCATTCCAAGCTCCTCCAACAAACGCCTTTTGATTTTGATTTCTTGACATCATTGGGCATTTTCCGATGAGATGATTTGGATCACCACATTTGAAGCACTTCCTATCACTTTTGCCATTTTTGTCATCTTTATTTCTTTGGTTTGCTTTCCTTTCATCATACGGTTGTCTAACCAATCTTCCTCGCCATTTGAGGAATTTCTTGAAGTCTCTTACGGCCGTCGCATATTCTTCGTCATCACTTTCGGAGGTTGAGCTATCCTCGTTACTAGATTCCTTCCTAGCTTTCAACGCAATTGACTTGCTTTGCTCTCTTTTTCCATTGACCATCTCGGAGTCTTTCTTTATTATTGCTTCGTAGACTTTCAGGTTGCCGATCAACTCATCAAGTTGAAGAGTTGACAAGTTCTTCGATTCTTCAATCGCCGTAACTTTAGCTCGCCATTTTGGATGAAGAGCCCTAAGAAATTTCCTAACAAAATTCTTACTAGAAAAATTCTCATCAAGTGCTTTTAAACTTGTGATAATAGTGTTAAATCTAGCAAAAGCATTATCTATTGATTCCTCCTCCGGAATCGTAAATTGTTCATATTGTTGAACAAGAAGATCTATTTTGTTATCTTTAACTTGACTATTACCTTGGTGAGTGATTAGTAAAGAATCCCAAATCTCTTTTGCTGTTTTACACATAAAAATTCTTTCATATTCTTTGCGTGGTAACGCATTATAAATAACCATTTTAGCCTCATTATTTTTTGATAGTTTCTTTTTCAAATCATCATTTTGTTTTTCAAAAGATACAATTTCATCCTTTTTAGTTTCCAAATTATATTGAATAGGAGGAAAATCACCAAAGGTAATAACATGCCAAAGATCTAGATCCTTTGATTTCACATAAGTTTCGAATCGATTTTTCCAATATAAAAATCCATCACTTTCAAATAGTGGTGGTCTTTGCATAGATTGCCCTTCTAAATATTTTTCAGATTCCATAGATCGTTTCAAGTTTTAAAATACAATATATTTTAAAAAATCTTGCTAGACGTGGCTCTGGTACCAATTGTGGAAAACTAGAAGGGGGGGTTGAATAGTTTTACGTCTTTTTAATTTTATTATGAAAACTTGGTTTAGTTTTAAAACCTTGTTTGCTTTTAAAACTTTGATTCAATCTTATGTGAACTCAAATCTTGAACAATATGAACAAGTATATCTAAGTATGAACAATAATAATAATGTAAGCTAAGTATGTGAAATCAACACATGCATAATATAAACAATTCTAGCTATATACAAGAGATAAGTACGTAATCGTTTATCTTATAATCCTTAGTTATATTTTGTATGAAAACTATACTTGATCGAAATGATCAATTATATGTATGTAACCTTTTTAGTTTGATTTTAAAAACTTTGTTTTGTGAATGAAACTTTCGTTTGATCTGTAAGTAAAATCAATACTAGCACTATATGAGCAACTATATAAATACGTCTACGTCTACAAATGTAATAACGATATAAGCAAGATAATAAGTAAGATATGGAAAGATCTAACCGTGAGACAAAGGATTTATAGTGGTTCGGCTACAAGGACACCTTCCTTGCCCTACTCCACTCCTCGAGTCACCTACTCGAGAGTTTTCTTCACTATGTCAACAAGCTCCTTATGGCGGAGAAACCTTACACTCCAATATACACACCACTTACACACCAAAGCTTCGTCACAACGAAATCACACCTTCTTCACAACTACTTCACACCAACTAACTACACACCTATCTTCAACACACCAATAGTCTTCACTACAATCTAGTTCACGCCTATCTTCTACACACCAATAATCTTCACTACAATCTACTAGCCAATCACACTATCTATATTCCTAATCACAACTATCTACAATCAAATATTCACAACACACTACACAAAGATATATGTAGATATTCTTGATGATGCACCAACAACTTGGATGTGGAGGTCACAACAAGTTGTAATACTTCTTGTCTTGGAGAATAGAAGTATTCTTCTCTTGCACTTGAGAGGATGATGTAAGAATCACTTTGAAACAAAGGATTATGTATTTATGATCAAAGGATTTGGAGAATAGAAATGAGATCTAGAACAGAAAATTTTGGGGTGCAAAAGGTGGGGAAAAAATCCAGGTTTAAGGTGGTATTTATAGGCAAACGTTTCTGACAGAGGAGCGTGGCCGGTCCCCTTAAAGCATGGCCGGCCCCCTTAAAATTAAGGGGGCCGCCCCTTATAATTAAGGGGCCGCCCAACTGTAACGGCCAGAAACTTTGTCTTTTAGTGGGAAAAGTTTATTTGGTGAAAAACTAACTGATTTTGGTTAAATATTTGAAATCATATATTTAGTATGATTAAAACATTTTTCCTTATTACCAAAAGTGTTTTTCAAAAATATATAATAAGATTATATAATTAAATAAACTTTGTATTAGTTAATTAAATACCCCTTTGATCATAAATTGCACTAAACACTTTGTTTATTCATACCTTAAGTGATTTGGATGTAAAGAGAAATATTAATCACTAAATACTTGTTTATGTCACAAGTTTTAGTTCTATGAGTTTATATTTTGTGATAATCAAAATATAGAGATATTGATAACATGTTAATAATGTTTTTAGGCATTAATTTATGTCAACATAGTGCTTATTTTTTATTTCTAAAAAAGTTGTTTTTGTAAAAGTTTAATTTTTTTAGGTATAAAATAGTTTTGTAAAAGAAAAATCCACAAAAAACAATTTAATTTCAAGTGATAGTTTCTATTTAATGTAATTTAACTTTTAATTTTCCTTTTTAGATTTTTATTAAGCACTTGGCATTTTTATATTTTTATTAATTTCCTTTCATGTTAAAGTAATTTTAGTAATTTTCTCAGATTTTTATATTATCATTTGGTAATTATTAGATTTAATATTAGTTTTATTAATAATTAATTAATAATTAAGTATTAAATAGCAAAATTAGTTTTTATAAAGTAAACCCTAGTTTTTAAATTTGTCCTAGCTTTTATAAGTTATAAAATAATTTTAGAAATTTTCTTATAATTATTACTGTTCATATTCTAATTTTGGTAATTTAAATAGTTTAATTAGTAATTATTTAAAATTTAGAATATTATCTAGCTAACTAGTCTAAATATAATTTTTACAAACTTTCTATAATTTTGTAGGATTCTTGTAATGGTTAATTAGTTTTATAAATTTTACCATAATTTTCTAAGTCTTTTTAGTATTATTAGTAATTTAAAAATAGTTTAAATAGTTTAATTAGTTTAATTAGTAATTAATTAATATAAAAGTCACAAAAAGTCAAAAATACATATTTTTAATTTTAAAACTTGTTTTTAGTTATTTTATAATTTTAGAAATTTAATTTTCACTTTTCTAGTATTTAGATAAAATTATATTGTATTTAAGTTATTTAAATATTAATAATTAGTATTAAATAGTATTTAATTAATATTAAATAAGTAATTAGTGTAAAATTTTATTTTCTTTTTCCAAAAATTTTCTTTTATCCTTAGGTTTGTAAAAAAGTCATTTTCACCCCCTGTGGGTTTTCAGATTTCAGTTTTCACTTTTTATTTCGTACGTTCGCGTAAATTTAAATCAAACGTACGCGTTTTTATATTTTCAACGGTTTTAAGTATCTAGTTTTCACGTAATCATTCTCCTAGCTTATTTAAACTATTTTGTCTTATATTCCTTTAGTTTAATCAATCAGTCACTTATACCCTATCCCATTCAAATTCCCCCGATCACAAACCCGTTTTTATACCATCATACCTCGTCGGGACATAACGACCCGGGGAAACACTGTACTTCCGTGGAGCATTGACTCTAAGCTGTTTGACCTTGTTAACCATTTACCTGGTCAATTTAGGTTGACCGTTTGGAGGCAATCAAAATTTGGCGCTGATGTACGTGGGAATCGCACCAGGTTTTACCTCTCAAGGGATCTTGAGAAGCTTACAACCCCCACCAGGCAGTGTACCTGATCGTTGTAGTATAGTATAGTGACAAGTACCGGGGGATTGATCGCTCAGCTAGGAATAGTGTCGCTAGGATTTGAAAACCTAAATACTAGTTCTAAGGGTGAGGGATGATTCTTTTTGTATTTTTATATTTTTTAGAAAGCAATTAAAAATCTCGGTTTTGAAGGATTAGGGCGGAATTAGTTGCTAGTCAACTAACCCAATACTAAAAATGCAATCAAAATAAAATAAAAGAAATGAAAATAAACTAAATTATATTAAGGTTTGTGAGCAATAAGTGGAGAAAATGTGTTTTCTTAGATTTCACTACTCCCTAGACATCTTTTACATGTTAATTACTTGTTATAGTTGCATGGATGAGGGATTGTATTCCTTAATACCATTCATGCGGTGGCGCACTTAACTCCCCAATTCTATGAGCTCTTATCTCCTCCTATGCCTTGCCCAGCACAACCATAGGGATTATAAACAGTGGCTCATGCATTAAATACAACCAATAAAGACCTAGTGCACATCGGTTCATGTTTCCTAAGACGTTCAAGCCTGTTACCATTTGGAGATCTGCCAGTTTTCTTAAGCCTAACATCAAATTCATTCATCCAAAACAATTATAAACAAGTAATCAACACATAATTAACATCTAGGTTTCATTAGATCCAAGCAAACACAAGATAGATCTAGCCTAGCATGATGGAATTAAGACAAGAACAAGATATAGACAACCAACACATAGACATATTGATTGAATTAAAAGAATACTTATCTCAATTACACATGAAAGGTATCAAGGGTTTAGAACCCTTGAAAAACCTGTAAAATTCGCATCAAATTCGTACTTAGGGTTTCTCCAAAACTTCTCTCTCTTGTAATGTGAAAATTAGAAAACTATATATAGGAAATAGGGTCTGACGGCGTCAAAAACAATCTTGTGACGCCGTCACCTCGCCGCCAAAATAATTCTCGGAATGCTTTGATCTACTTTTGACGCCGTCATGTGTTATGCATATCCAGGCCGTCATGACTTTTACTCTTGACGCCCTACTGTGTGACGCCGTCAAATCTGTATTGGGTCGTCATGGAAATTATTCTTGACGCCGTCAGGAATTCCTTCTTGACGCCGTCACCTACTGTTCTCAGCAAGGAAAATTAAGACTTTGGCGTTTTCTTCACTTTTATGCTCCAAAAACGGCCGAATTGCTTTCTTTTCCAGAATTCACTCCCAAAGGACCTAAAATCACAAAAGGAACGATTTAGGGCAATATTTGATCAAATAAATTCGAATTCGGGCTTAAATAACCCCCTAAAAACGGTTCATTTTTCACCTCATCATATACCCTTACACTTGAGATTTCTTGTCCTCAAGGAAATGCGCTTTTATTCTACTCAAAATACAAGTTAGGGGACATTTAACACTAATATAAAAGTAATTACAACAAATAATCATTCCACTAAAGACCAATAGACAAGCACGGAGGTCATACACTAGCACCTCACAAATAGTGTTTAGATACTCACATCTCTCGGGTGTAATAAAGTATAAATTACAATATAGAAACGGAAGATATTTCTCACTGCCTGTCATAGCAAAATAGATTACCATAGGCTTGGGAAAGGATCAAACCTCCACCACATGGCGTAAGCACCTAGGATAAACTATCAAAGAGGTCTTTTAAAGGGTTGTAACGTTAGGTGTAGGGATATGAAATACACAGTTTTGTTGGATAAAGGAAGTTTTTACTGGTGGCGAGTTAACAATCATGGTTAATTACATGTACAATATGGCGTTGCTAAGCCAAGACTAGACTCGACTTAGGCTAATAAATGAAAAATAACATAAACATAAAATAAACATAGAATAAAAAGGGATGGTAGTCCGTATATTTTTTTTCTCTTTTTCTTTTTCTATTTTTTTTTTCTTTTTCTTGATTTTTTCGATTTTTTTTTTTTTTTTTTTTTTTTTTTTTTGCATACACTCATACCCTACCATCCAAAATAATACATCATAGGGGATGAACATTCCCCTTACACTTGAATCTTTACATACTTTACAATAAACTAATCTAATGACTCGAATTAAGATAACCAAAACACTTGGAGTACTTTTAAGATTAACGTACATATGGGGGTAATAAATGATGTTCTTCCCCATTACTCCATAAAATAAGTACTTACCCATGAGTCCCAATCGTCCCAAAACAATAATGCACTAAAAAGGAGCGCATACACGGAAGGCTAAGGCGATTTGGTTGTACATTTAAGTGGGGTGTAACAAATTCTTCCTTTAAGTAAAATGCTTAAAGTTAGAAACGAAAAGATAGGCTCGGAGGGGTGTACTAGGGGTTTCGTGTACTAAAAATGAGTACAACGCTAAGGGTGTGGGAAAAATTAGTTGACTTAACTAGCCAAGTAATATGACTTAAATGGTCAAGTAATCATGATACGGGTTTAACACAAGGGTGATCCTAATGCCTCTTATCGTGTAGTAAATCCTACTACACGAATGTAGTCTCACTAGCGGTCTCGGGATGCATCACTAACATAAGTTCTAGAATCTAAATGCTACCGGTACACTCATAAGCACTAATAGTAAATGCTTTTCCTATCAAATCTAAAGGCGAACCTCACATATTTGGGTGGAAAATTTTTCTGAATATATGGTTTTGTGCTAGTCATACAATCTCCAATCCATGAGCCGCTTGCTATGGCTAAAGTTTCACTCCTAAATGTTGTAAAAAAATTTAAATTTGGCGCTAAAATTACACTAACAAGTATTTCTCATAGTTTTATTACACATCTACCATCAAACAAAACAAACTCAAGCGAAAGTGCATATGTAAGGTATCATCTTTTTACCCTCCCCTTACACTTAAGATGAACATGGTCCCCAATGTTCAAGTAAAGAATGTAAAAGTGAAATAAGTAAAAAGAATGAAATCAAATACTGCCCTGATTCACTCGGTATGGATAATAAGGTGGCCAGGTTAAATCTTCCTCCAAGAAAATGAACAATCAAAGCTTCCCTTCCAGAATATAAATCATCTTCTTGTCATACATAACCTGTAAGTCCTGAGAAAATAGACAAAACAACCTCGCGTAAAATCGGCGGCATCCTATATAAGCTACTAAATCATAGAAAACAAAATAAGATATAATGCTTGTGGAATGAAGTTTGCAGATTTCCTGGAGATTATAAAACTTAATAATTCACAAAAACCATAAGACTCCGTTAGAAAAACAAAACCGGTAAAATTTCCAGATTTTTACACGTGATGCCGTCAAGAGTAAACTCGTGACGCCGTCAGAAGTGACCTGCAGAAATTCTTATGTTAAGTTTCCGGAAAATTTCTGGAAAAACGTGGTCCTACTTCCTGGAAAATCCTGCAAAACTTCATTATGACTCAATACAAGCATTTGACTCTAACAAATACGAATACACATGTTCATTTAATATTATGGAGAATCATGATCAGTTTGTTTCTTAAAAGCATATTTGGGGTTTCCCCTTACACTTATCTTTTGCAAAAATACTTTTAGGTGGAGTTAAGACTAGGCCAAAACAACAAAGTAAAGTATTTCCACTATTTAATTGAGAAACATGATCTACCAACAATAAAAATAAAGCATGCATACGGAAGCAAATAAAATCAAACAAAATAAAAATCACACAAAACATGGGTTGCCTCCCAAGAAGCGCTTTTCTTTATTTACGAGTCTTGTAGCTAGACACAAGGTCATGGGTTACTACGTGACCTCATCGTTGGTTCCACTCTCTATGTTGTCTTCTAATCCAGTTTTGTATTCCGGACCTAGTTGCAAGCATTCTTTGTAGAAACCAAGCATCCTATTCTTTACATACTCTACTCCTCTACGTCTATCCTCCTCATTCCTATAATAAGCCGCTTGCTTGTGTTCCTTTACGAAATTAGAAAGAAGGCGGTATTGCTCAATCTTGTAGGGCATTTGATAGGCAACCTCATCATTCTCTTTCTTGAATCTAACTATCCCTAAAGTCGGATCATAACTCATCCTAGTGGCCTCAACAAAAGGTTTTCCAAATATTATTTGTCTTAGGCAAGCATCTATCACCGGACGAGTGTCTTCTACTATCATAAAATCGATCTCATAAGTGAGATTCCCTATAATCACATGTAATCCCTTTACTCTTCCTGCAAAATTACTTATCAGATTCGTATTGGGCATCATCCTAAAATTAAGTTGTTTCTTCATTACCCAATTGTAATAAGTCCTAGTCATGATGTTTACGGGAGATCCAAGATCAATGTAAGCTTTCCATATATGCATGTGCCCGATATTGCATGGTATGTTAATGTTAGAGGGGTCCCCATTTTGATAAGGGGTGTGCCAAGGATATATGGTCTCTCGGGACTATCGAATAAATCCTTATGGTATTCCCGTTCTTCCTTGGTGGGCAACTTATCAAAGTATTTTTCTATAGGCTCTACCACCTCTAATTCCTCTCCCCTATTAACCTCAACTTCCCTATTCTCATCCTTAGTCTCAGTTTCTACTCTAACTTCATCCTTGTCACTCTCTTCTATCTCCTTATCTATTGGCTTAATGGTGACAACATTGACAAAGTGGACATGTTTGGATGATGAGGGGTCCTTAATTTTGATTCCATTACTGTGTCCCTAGTGTCCTTCCTAGGTGTGGCTAACGCTTGGTTGTTGAGGGCCTTCAACAAGTTGTCAATCTTGTTGGTCATCTCCGTTTGTTGTTGGTTGAATTCGGTTTCAAACCTAGTTATGCGAGCTTCTTGAGATGCCATAAACTTTGACATCAATCCTTCAAGATTGTTGGTACTACCATGGTTGTTGGAAGGATTGTTGTTGAAAGTACGGCTGGATGTTGGACCGTTTGGTTGGTAACGATTAGGCGGATTGGAAGAATTGGATTGATTTTGTTTCCACCTAAGGTTTGGGTGATTTTTCCAAGACGGGTTGTATGAATCACCGTAAGGGTTTGGCTCGGGCTTGAAAGTGTACCACTTATCTCCCGCTTCGTCAGTACGCGTGGATACGTAGTTCGCAAAAGCTGTTCCGAGGAGTTCCACACAATCACGAGTGTCGTGGGGACCACTGCATAATTCGCATGAAGAAGTGATTTTGTTCACTTGGCTTGAAGGCTTAGGAGCTTCGTAAGATTTCATGCGAAACTTGACTTGGTCCTCAAGTTCCATGATCCTACGGTCGGGAGTGCTAGAATTGTTAGAAGGCAAAGATATTGCCTTGACCGTTTTGTTCAAATCACGGGGATCATTCCAACTTTCGTTGTCATAGAGAGCAAGATCTTCTATGAGTTCCCATGATTGTTCCGCACTTAGATCACGTAGCTTACCACCGGCCGATTGGTCAATGGCTCGCCTCGTGGAGAGATCGATATGGTCATAAAAGATTTGGACTTGGAGCCAAAGATCTATGCCATGATGAGGGACTTTTTGGAGTAAGTCCTTGAAACGAGTCCATGCTTCATAAAGAGATTCATTTTGACGTTGTTGGAACATCAAGATGTCATTTCTATGCTTAGTAGTTCTTCTCGGTGGGAAAAATTGAGCAAGGAAACAAGTGGTGAGATCATCCCATGTGGTGATGGATCCCGCGGGTAAACGCTCAAGCCAATGACAAGCTTGATCCCGTAGAGAGAATTGGAATAGGCGTAATCGGGTTGTCTCTCTAGTTTCAACACCTAGGTCTATGGAATCAACGATTTTGAGGAAGTCCTTAAGATGTTGGTTTGGATCTTCGGAACGAAGTCCATGGAATGCACATCCGCTTTGCACCAACCGGATGGTGTCGGATCGCAAGGGGGTCACATTGGCTCCGGTGAGCTCAATGGTGTTTCGGTAGCCTTGGTGGCTAGGTCGGGAATACTCTCCTAAGGTTCGAGACCTAAGGGTTTCTAGTGGTGGGTTTTGTTGTGGTGGAATGATGGGTTCAAGGATGTTCCCATCGTCCATGATGTCGGGTGGTGAAGAGTTACGAACAAAGACACAAAGAAATAAGATAGACTAAATAAAACCTAAAAATAAAAATAAAATCTTACTAGAAAGGAATCTAGCAAGTAGACCTAATAAAAAGAAATTCTAACCTAGACAATAACTATTCCCCAGGCTGCGGCGCCAAAAACTTGATGTACGTGGGAATCGCACCAGGTTTTATCTCTCAAGGGATCTTGAGAAGCTTACAACCCCCACCAGGCATTGTATCTGATCGTTGTAGTATAGTATAGTGACAAGTACCGGAGGATTGATCGTTCAACTAGGAATAGTGTCGCTACGATTAGAAAACATAAATACTAGTTCTAAGGGTGAGGGATGATTCTTTTTGTATTTTTATATTTTTTAGAAAGCAATTAAAAATCTCGGTTTTGAAGGATTAGGGCGGAATTAGTTGCTAGTCAACTAACCCAATACTAAAGATGCAATCAAAATAAAATACAAGAAATGAAAATAAACTAAATTATATTAAGGTTGTGAGCAATAAGTGGAGAAAATGTGTTTACTTAGATTTCACTACTCCCTAGACATCTTTTACTTGTTAATTACTTGTTATAGTTGCATGGATGACGGATTGTATTCCTTAATACCATTCATGGGGTGGCGTACTTAACTCCCCAATTCTATGAGCTCTTATCTCCTCCTATGCCATGCCCAGCACAACCATAGGGATTATAAACAGTGGCTCATGCATTAAATACAGCCAATAAAGACCTAGTGCACATCGGTTCATGTTTCCTAAGACGTTCAAGCATGTTTCCATTTGGAGATCTGCCAGTTTTCTTAAGCCTAACATCAAATTCATTCATCCAGAACAATTATAAACAAGTAATCAACACATAATTAACATCTAGGTTTTATTAGATCCAAGCAAACACAAGATAGATCTAGCCTAGCATGATGGAATTAAGACAAGAACAAGATATAGACAACCAACACATATACATATTGATTGAATTAAAAGAATACTTATCTCAATTACACATGAAAGGTATCAAGGGTTTAGAACCCTTAAAAAACCTATAAAATTCGCACCAAGTTCGTACTTAGGGTTTCTCCAAAACTTCTCTCTCTTTTAATGTGAAAATTAGAAAACTATATATAGGAAATAGGGTCTGACGGCATCAAGAACAATCTTGTGACGCCGTCACCTCGCCGCCAAAATAATTCTCGGACTGCCTTGATCTACTTTTGACGCCGTCATGTGTTATGCATATCCAGGCCGTCATGACTATTACTCTTGACGCCCTACTGTGTGACGCCGTCAAATCTGTACTGGGTCATCATGGAAATTACTCTTGACGCCGTCAGGAATTCCTTCTTGACACCGTCACCTACTGTTCCCAGCAAGGAAAATTAAGACTTTGGCGTTTTCTTCACTTTTATGCTCCAAAAACGTCCGAATTTCTTCCTTTTCCAGAATTCAATCCCAAAGGACCTAAAATCAAAAAAGGAACGATTTAGGGCAATATTTGATCAAATAAATTCGAATTCGGGTTTAAATGAACCCCTAAAAACGGTTCATTTTTCGCCTCATCAGGCGCAGCTGCCGGGGAGGTTGTGCGCGTTATTCTAAAAAGGTTTTCAGATTAGTGAATCGGGATATACACTCATTGTATATTTACCCACCCTTGTTCATATTATCTTCTTATTTTTATATAAAAACAAAACTGTTCACGAAAACTTTTTAAAATTAGTTTTCAACGAACACAAAAACACAAATAGATTTTCTTTCTTATAAAATGTTTATCCAAAAATCCAAAAATATTCACCTTTACCCTCTCACATCTTTGATTCTTCATCCCTACCCCTCTATAAACCTTTGATTCTTTCTATGTCGTATCCATACCATTGTGGTTGTCAATGGTGTGGTGGTCCTCATAATGGCGGGAATTGTCCCGGTTGTAGCATGGTAGAGTCAGGAGATGGGTCTGTCTATAACCAAGCTCCCTATCCTTACCATGACACATCTGATTCATCCTACCAGCCACCACATCATGAGATACTGACATATCTGTGTAAGTTTTGTGGTGGTCCTCACCAAGGATTTGAGTGTCAAGCCGGAAACACGTTTGTCTATGAACAGTTTTCCGGTGATGCTCAGAACTTTGGTTATGACCAATACCCATATGATTCACCAGTCCAGACTCAACAGTTTTACTGTTGTGATTACTGTGGAGGTCCACACTTAAGCTCAGATTTTCAAACGGGAAATCCATATCCTTGTGACGATTTTGACACGCCTTATTATGACCAACCTCCACAGTACCAAATTAATCAAGCAATTCTTCCAGAAATTCAAAATGTACTAGAAATACTTGATGAGCTTAAGGGTTCAGTTAAAGACTTTGCCCAAAAAGACACTCATCAAAAATCCATGAAAGAATTGCTAGCTGAAGAGCAGGCTGCTAGAATAAATTCCCAAGATGCCTATGAAAAATCTGTTAGGGAATCAATTGCAAGAGAAAAAGCAGCCAAATCTAGCTCTCAGTTCCGTTTTATTCCTGATGACAGTGATGATGAAGATACACTTGATATTCTTCAATTTTATAAAACTTCATCAAGTTCATCAGTTGATATCTGATACGTGGGAATCGCACCAGGCTTTACCTCTCAAGGGATCTTGAGAAGCTTACAACCCCCACCAGGCAGTGTACATGATCGTTGTAGTATAGTATAGTGACAAGTACCGGGGGATTGATCGTTCAGCTAGGAGTAGTGTCGCTAGGATTAGAAAACCTAAATACGAGTTCTAAAGATGAGGGACGATTATTTTTGTATTTTTATATTTTTTAGAAAGCAAGCAAAAATCTCAGGTTTGAAGGATTTGGGCGGAATTAGTTGCTAGTCAACTAACCCAATACTAAAGATGCAATCAAAATAAAATACTAAAAATGAAAATAAACTAAATTATACTAAGGTTGTGAGCAATAAGTGGAGAAAATGTGTTTACTTAGATTTCACTACTCCCTAGACATCTTTTACACGTTAATTACTTGTTATAGTTGCATGGATGACGAATTGTATTCCTTAATATCATTCATGGGGTGGCGCACTTAACTCCCCAATTCTATGAGCTCTTATCTCCTCCTATGCCATGCCCAGCACAACCATAGGGATTATAAACAGTGGCTCATGCATTAAATAAAACCAATAAAGACTTAGTGCACATCGGTTCATGTTTCCTAAGACGTTCAAGCATGTTACCATTTGGAGATCTGCCAGTTTTCTTAAGCCTAACATTAAATTCATTCATCCAAAACAACTATAAACAAGTAATCAACACATAATTAACATCTAGGTTTCATTAGATCTAAGCAAACACAAGATAGATCTAGCCTAGCATGATGGAATTAAGATAAGAACAAGATATAAACAACCAACACATAGACATATTGATTGAATTAAAAGAATACTTATCTCAATTACACATGAAAGGTATCAAGGGCTTAGAACCCTTGAAAAACTTGTAAAATTCGCACCAAGTTCGTACTTAGGGTTTCTCCAAAACTTCTCCTCTTTTTTTAATGTGAAAATTAGAAAACTATATATAGGAAATAGGGTCTGACGGTGTCAAGACAAAGCTTGTGACGCGTCACCTCGCCGCCAAAACTCTTCTCGGACTGCCTTGATCTACTTTTGACGCCGTCATGTATTGTGCATTTCCAGGCCGTAATGCATTTTACACTTGACGCCCTACTTCGTGACGCCGTCAAATCTGTACTGGGTCATCATGGAAATTACTCTTGACACCGTCAGGGTGTTGCTCTTGACGCCGTCACCTACTGTTCCCAGCAAGCAAAATTAAGACTTTGGTGTTTTCTTCACTTTTATGCTTCAAAAACGTCCGAATTGCTTCCTTTTCCAGATTTCACTCCCAAAGTACCTAAAATCACAAAAGGAACGATTTAGGGCAATATTTGATCAAATAAGTTCAATTCCGGGCTTAAATGACCCCCTAAAAGTGGTTCATTTTTCGCCTCATCATATACCCTTACACTTGAGATTTGCTTGTCCTCAAGCGAATGCGCTTTTATTCTACTCAAAATACAAGTTAGGGGTCATTTAACATTAATATAAAAGTAATTACAACAAATAATCGTTCCACTAAAGACCAATAGACAAGCACGGAGGTCATACACAAGCACCTCACAAATAGTGTTTAGATACTCACATCTCTCGGGTGTAATAAAGTATAAATTACAATATGGAAACGGAAGATATCTCTCACTTCCTGTCATAGCAAAATAGATTACCATAGGCTTGGGAAAGGATCAAACCTCCACCACATGGCGTAAGAACCTAGGATAAACTATCAAAGAGGTCTTTTAAAGGGTTGTAACGTTAGGTGTAGGGATATGAAATACACGGTTTTGTTGGATAAAGGAAGTTTTACTGGTGGCGAGTTAACATTCTTGGTTAATTACATGTACAATGTGGCGTTGCTAAGCCAAGACTAGACTCGACTTAATCTAATAAATGAAAATTAACAAAAACATAAAATGAACATAGAATAAAAAGGGATGGTAGTCCGTTTTTTTTTTTTTTTTTTCTTTTTTTTTTTTTTTTTTTTTTTTTTTTTTGCATACACTCTTACCCTACCATCCAAAATAATACATCATAGGGGATGAACATTCCCCTTACACTTGAATTTTTACATACTTTACAATAAACTATTCTAATGACTCGAATTAAGAAAATCAAAACACTTGGAGTACTTTTAAGATTAACGTACATATGGGGGTAATAATATGATGTTCTTCCCCATTACTCCATAAATAAGTACTTACCCATGAGTCCCAATCGTTCCAAAACAATATGTACAAGGATATGACTCGACTTAACAACCATGTAATCAATTAGATAGTTAACTTAGGGTTTAACAAATAACAATAATGCACTAAAAATGAGTGCATACACGGAAGGCTAAGGCGATTTGGGTGTACATTTAAGTGGGGTGTAACAAATTCTTCCTTTAAGTAAGATGCTTAAAGTTAGAAACGAAAAGATAGGCTCGGAGGGGTATACAAGGGGTTTCGTGTACTAAAAATGAGTACAACGCTAAGGGTGTGGGAAAAATTAGTTGACTTAACTAGCCAAGTAATATGACTTAAATGGTCAAGTAATTATGATACGGGTTTAACACAAGGGTGATCCTAATGCCTCTTATCATGTAGTAAATCCTACCACACGAATGTAGTCTCACTAGCGGTCTCGGGATGCATTACTAACGCAAGTTATAGAATCTAAATGCTACCGGTACACTCATAAGCACTAATAGTAAATGCTTTTCCTATCAAATCTAAAGGCGAACCTCACATATTTGGGTGGAAAATTTTTCTGAATATACGGTTATTTGCTAGTCATACAATCTCCTATCCATGAGATGCTTGCTATGGCTAAAGTTTCACTCCTAAATGTTGTAAAAAATTTTAAATTTGGCGCTAAAATTGCACTAACAAGTATTTCTCATAGTTTTATTACACATCTACCATTAAACAAAACAAACTCAAGCGAAAGTGCATATGTAAGGTATCATCTTTTTACCCTCCCCTTACACTTAAGATGAACATTGTCCCCAATGTTCAAGTAAAGAATGTAAAAGTTAAAAAGTAAAAAGAATGAAATCAAATACTCCCCTGATTCGATCGGTATGGATAATAAGGTGGCCAGGTTAAATCTTCCTCCAAGAAAATGAACAATCAAAGCTTCCTTTCCAGAATGTAAATCATCTTCTTATCATACATAACCTATAAATCCTGAGAAAATAGACAAAACAACCTCGCGTAAAATCGGCGGCATCCTATATAAGTTACTAAATCCTAGAAAACAAAATAAGATATAATGCTTGTGGAATGAAGTTTGCAGATTTCCTGGAGATTATAAAACTTAATAATTCACAAAAACCATAAGACTCCGTTAGAAAAACAAAACCGGGAAAATTTCCAGATTTTTATACTTGACGCCGTCAAGAGTTAACTCGTGATGCCGTCAGAAGTGACCTGCAGAAATTCTTATGTTAAGTTTCCAGAAAATTTCTGGAAAAACTTGGTCCTACTTCCTGGAAAATCCTGCAAAACTTCATTATGACTCAATACAAGCATTTGACTCTAACAAATACGAATACACATGTTCATTTAATATTGTGGAGAATCATGATCGGTTTGTTTCTTAAAAACATTTTTGGGGTTTCCCCTTACACTTATCTTTTGCAAAAATACTTTTAGGTGGAGTTAAGACTAGGCCAAAACAACAAAGTAAAGTATTTCCGCTATTTAATTTAGAAACATGATCAACCAACAATAAAAACAAAGCATGCATACGGAAGCAAATAACAAACAAACAAAATAAAATCACACAAAACATGGGTTGCCTCCCAAGAAGCGCTTTTCTTTATTTACGAGTCTTGTAGCTAGACTCAAGGTCATGGGTTACTACGTGACCTCGTCGTTGGTTCCACTCTCTAGGTCGTCTTCTAAACCAGTTTTGTATTCCGGACCTAGTTGCAAGCATTCTTTGTAGAAACCAAGCATCCTATTCTTTACATACTCTACTCCTCTACGTCTATCCTCCTCATTCATATAATAAGCCGCTTGCTTGTGTTCCTTTTCGAAATTAGAGAGAAGGCGGTATTGCTCAATTTTGTAGGGCATTTGATAGGCAACCTCATCATTCTCTTCCTTGAATCTAATTATCCCTAAAGTCGGATCATAACTCATCCTAGTGGCCTCAACAAATGGTTTTCCAAATATTATTTGGCTTAGGCAAGCATCTATCACCGGACGAGTGTCTTCAACTATCATAAAATCGATCTCATAGGTGAGATTCCCTATAATCACATGCAATCCCTTCACTCTTCCTGCAAAATTACTTATCAGATTCTTATTAGGCATTATCCTAAAATTAAGTTGCTTCTTCATCACCCAATTGTAATAAGTCCTAGTCATGATGTTCACGGGGGATCTAGGGTCGATGTAATCTTTCCATATATGCATGTGCCCAATATTGCATGGTATGTTAATGTTAGAGGGGTCTCCCATTTTGATAAGGGGGGTGCTAAGGATATATGGTCTCTCGGGACTATCGAATAAATCCTTATGGTATTCCCGTTCTTCCTTGGTGGGCAACTTATTAAAGTATTTTTCTATAGGCTCTACCTCCTCTAATTCCTCTCTCCTATTAACCTCAACTTCCCTACTCTCATCCTTAGTCTCGGCTTCTACTCTAACTTCATCCTTGTCACTCTCTTCTATCTCTTTATCTATTGGCTTAATGGTGACAACATTGACAAGGTGGACATTTTGGATGATGAGGGATCCTTAATTTGAATTTCGTTATTGGTGTCCCTAGTGTCCTTCCTAGGTGTGACTAACGCTTGGTTGTTGAGGGCTTTCAACAAGTTGTCAATCTTGTTGGTCATCTCCATTTGTTGTTGGTTGAATTCGGTTTCAAACCTAGCTATGCGAGCTTCTTGAGATGCCATAAACTTTGACATCAATCCTTCAAGATTGTTGGTACTACCATAATTGTTAGAAGGGTTGTTGTTGAAAGTACAGTTGGAGGGTGGACCGTTTGGTTGGTAACAATTAGGCGGATTGGAAGAATTGGGTTGATTTTGTTTCCACCTAAGGTTTGGGTGATTTTTCCAAGAGGGGTTGTATGAATCACCGTAAGGGTTCGGCTCGGGCTTGAAAGTGTACCACTTATCTCCCGCTTCGTCGGTACGCGTGGATGCGTAGTCCGCAAAAGCTGTTCCGGGGTGTTCCACACAATCACGAGTGTCATGGGAACCACTACATAATTCGCATGAAGAAGTGATTTTGTTCACTTGGCTTGAAGGTTTAGGAGCTTCGTAAGATTTCATGAGAAACTTGACTTGGTCCTCAAGTTCCATGATCCTACGGTCGGGAGTGCTAGAATTGTTCGAAGGTAAAGATATTGCCTTGACCGTTTTATTCAAATCACGGGGATCATTCCAACTTTCGTTGTCATAGAGAGCAAGATATTCTATGAGTTCCCATGATTGTTCCGCACTTAGATCACGTAGCTTACCACCGGCCGATTGGTCAATGGCTCGCCTCGTGGAGAGATCGATATGGTCATAAAAAATTTGGACTTGGAGCCAAAGATCTATGCCATGATGAGGGACTTTTTGGAGTAAGTCCTTGAAACGAGTCCATGCTTCATAAAGAGATTCATTTTGACGTTGTTGGAACATCAAGATGTCATTTCTAAGCTTAGTAGTTCTCCCCGGTGGGAAAAATTGAGCAAGGAAACGAGTGGTGAGATAATCCCATGTGGTGATGGATCCCGCGGGTAAACGCTCAAGCCATTGACTAGCTTGATCCCGTAGCGAGAATTGGAATAGGCGTAATCGGGTTGTCTCCCTAGTTGCAACATCTAGGTCTATGGAATCAACGATTTTGAGGAAGTCCTTAAGATGTTGGTTTGGATCTTCGGAATGAAGTCCATGGAATGCACATCCGCTTTGCACCAACCGGATGGTGTCGGATCGCAAGGGGGTCACATTGGCTCTGGTGAGCTCAATGGTGTTTCGATAGGCTTGGTGGCTAGGTCGGGAATACTCTCCTAAGGTTCAGGGCCTAAGGGGTTCTAATGGTGGGTTTTGTTGTGGTGGGATGACGGGTTCAAGGATGTTCCCATCGTCCATGATGTCGGGTGGTGAAGAGTTACGAACAAAGACACAAAGAAATAAGATAGACTAAAGAAGACCTAAAGATAAAAATAAAATCTTACTAGAAAGGAATCTAGCAAGTAGACCTAATAAAAAGAGATTCTAACCTAGACAATAACTTTTCCCCGGCAGCGGCGCCAAAAACTTGATGAGTGGGAATCGCACCAGGCTTTACCTCTCAAGGGATCTTGTGAAGCTTACAACCCCCACCAGGCAGTGTACCTGATCATTGTAGTATAGTATAGTGACAAGTACCGGGGGATTGATCGTTCAGCTAGGAATAGTGTCGCTAGGATTAGAAAACCTAAATACTAGTTCTAAAGATGAGGGATGATTATTTTTGTATTTTTATATTTTTTAGAAAGCAAGTAAACATCTCAGGTTTGAAGGATTTGGGCGGAATTAGTTGCTAGTCAACTAACCCAATACTAAAGATGCAATCAAAATAAAATACTAAAAATGAAAATAAACTAAATTATACTAAGGTTGTGAGCAATAAGTGGAGAAAATGTGTTTACTTAGATTTCACTACTCCCTAGACATCTTTTACACGTTAATTACTTGTTATAGTTGCATGGATGACGGATTGTATTCCTTAATACCATTCATGGGGTGACGCACTTAACTCCCCAATTCTATGAGCTCTTATCTCCTCCTATGCCATGCCCAGCACAACCATAGGGATTATAAACAGTGGCTCATGCATTAAATACAACCAATAAAGACCTAGTGCACATCGGTTCATGTTTCCTAAGACGTTCAAGCATGTTACCATTTGGAGATCTGCCAGTTTTTTTAAGCCTAACATTAAATTCATTCATCCAAAACAACTATAAACAGGTAATCAACACATAATTAACATCTAGGTTTCATTAGATCCAAGCAAACACAAGATAGATCTAGCCTAGCATGATGGAATTAAGACAAGAGCAAGATATAGACAACCAACACATAGACATATTGATTGAATTAAAAGAATACTTATCTCAATTACACATGAAAGGTATCAAGGGCTTAGAACCCTTGAAAAACCTGTAAAATTCGCACCAAGTTCGTACTTAGGGTTTCTCCAAAACTTCTCCTCTTTTTTTAATGTGAAAATTAGAAAACTATATATAGGAAATATGGTTTGACGGTGTCAAGACAAAGCTTATGAAGCCGTCACCTCACCGCCAAAACTCTTCTCGGGCTGCCTTGATCTACTTTTGACGCCGTCATGTATTGTGCATTTCCAGGCCGTCATGCATTTTACTCTTGACGCCCTACTTCGTGACGCTGTCGAATCTGTACTAGGTCGTCATGGAAATTACTCTTGACGTCGTCAGGGTGTTGCTCTTGACGCCGTCACCTACTGTTCCCAGCAAGGAAAATTAAGACTTTGGCGTTTTCTTCACTTTTATGCTTCAAAAACGTCCGAATTGCTTCCTTTTCCAAATTTCACTCCCAAAGTACCTAAAATCACAAAAGGAACGATTTAGGGCAATATTTGATCAAATAAGTTCAATTCCGGGCTTAAATGACCCCCTAAAAGTGGTTTATTTTTCGCCTCATCAATATCCCAGCAGTTGAGATTCCATCTCAAACAACTGCTATCACACCCGAGGTTCCCACTCACTCTCTGAGTATGGGGGACGAGAATCTTGACACTGTTCCTAAAAAGGAATCGGACGAATTCATAAAGTCTAGTGTTGAGAACCTTGTCCCAATTCCAAGAGAGTCACAGGGAATTCTTGAGCATATGTGTGATCTTCCTTCCCCTCTTGAGTGTTCAAACGATCATTTTGAGACTTTCTCAGATTTTAATGATGATTGTACATCTCATGGAGACGTTGAGTATATTGAGGAATCACTCCCACAGCTTGATGCTGATCCTCTTCTTGAGGAGTTCGCCGATGAACTTACTCACATCAATCCACTTTCATTGGAAAGTTATGATGGTCTCCTCGATTTCGAAGCCGATCTGGGAGAAATTGAAAGTCTCCTATATCATGATCCACCACTCACTTCTGATCCCAACAGTCCAATTGAGAATGTTAATCATTTTGTTCCTGAAGCATTCAATACTACTCTCACCAATCCTCTATTTGAATTCGAATCTGAATTCACTTTGATTTCTAATAATCCAATCTTTGATATTTGGAATGAGGATTGTGATGAGTCTTTTCAGGAACATGAGTTCACAGATTCAAATCTTGTGAATGATTCTTTTCATGAGGAGTTCTCCGGTGAACTCACTCATCATATCATGACTCCTCCGGAGTTTGATAGCCCTGGGGAAGATGCACTCAATCATCAGAATTTGCAAATTCCCACCCACCCTCCCGGGATATTTTTGAGCTTAACCCTTGAAATCCAAATTCAGGCTAATGAGCCTGCTCTCAAGGAAGAATATCAAATCATGATTTTCATCATGGTTTTCTTCCTTTTCTTCACCTATAAGGTTACTTCTTCTCTTCTTCACTCCTTCGGGAATGAAGATACCATCTTTGATCCCGGCATTTTCATTTACCATTATCTTGAGTCGGGATTATATCTCATCGGTGTGGAACTTTCACGTGCTTCAAATGTTTGTCCAAACATCTTGAATGAAAGTCCGATTGAGATTGTTTCTTCTACATCATGCTTCCCCAAGAACAAATGAATTCGGGGTCGAGTCAAGCTAGCGACTCGGTAAACAAAAACAGTAGCATGTACTTAGGGTTTTCACCCTAAGTGTGGGGGAGTTACCCCTCCTGTGGTTACAAATAAAGTGAAAAAACAATTATGGTGTTTCCACATTTAGCTTGTAATGTTGCCCTTTTACGTTCAAAGAGTCGGCATAATAGCCGGGACTTTGAATATTGAGGACAATATTCATTCTAAGTGTGGGGGGTATTCTAGCGAATTTTATCACATTTTACTATCTAGTACCCCCGTTTTTTGCCAAAATTTCAAAAATTTAAAAAAAAAAAAAATTCACTTGAGTTCAAAATTTTTTGTGGTTATCAGTCCGCCATGTCTAACCGATAAAAGGATTGGCTAATCCAGGAGCAAACGGCTCTTCGTAAAGATACATCAAATCCATTGACGGCTTGCAATTTGCCCAAAATTGTATGGTATCTCAACTCGCCATATCCTAAAAAGTGAATGAGTTGGCTTGCCCCCAAGATTATGGCTTATGGTAAAGGCAGTGGAAAAACCATAATTGGTAATCAGCTCACCAAGATGTTGACTATTCCATCAAGAGTTGGCTAGTCCATAAGCAAACGGCTTCTGGTAAAGACAAATCAAATCCGTTGACAGCTGGTGGTTTGCTCAAAATCACATGGTTATCAAGTGGACCATAGTTCTTACTTGAACTGATACATTTGGCTACTCCAGAAGTAATGGCTTTTGGTAAAGAGATTAAAATCCATTGAGTTTTCAAAACAGTTTATTGCTAGGGACTAGCAATAGTTTAGTGTGGGGGATTGATGAGTGCTCAAACACTCATCATTTTTGGTCAAATCTGAACTGCAAAATATACAAAAACACTCAGAAATGCATAAAAATACTGAAAATATTTCAAAATTGTGTTTTATATGTTTTAGATGCAAAATGAGTAAAAACAAATGAAAAACGTACAAAGTTTGCAAAACTGGCAGTTTCAGTCCCCCAACTTTCATAAAATGTCAAAACTAGTCCCTGGTCATTCAAAATATGGAAAATTATCACCAAAGGTCCTTTTGAAATCATAAGTTGTCATAATTAGTCCTTTGGTGAAAAATATCAAAAGTTTTGGAAAATTACAATTTTGGTCCGTGGAGTTTCAGAAATTGACAAGATTTGGTCCCTGGTGGAAAATTTTTTAAAGAAAAACCATTTTTAGTCCTTGGAAATTTAAAAATGTTCAATATTGATCCTTGGATAAAAGTTTTCATGAAATGGCAAAACAGGCCCCTCAACTTTACAAACTTGTCAATTTTGGTCCCTAGTGTTTTAAAATGAAAAAAATTAATTCATGGTCCTTATATTATTGGAAGGTGGCAATTTTTATCCTTGTGAGCACTTTGGAGAATCTACATTTTCAGTCCACCACCTTTCACCAAATTACATATATGGTCCTTGTGAAATAATACCAAATGAAATGGACCCTTGTGTAATTTAATTACCCAACAAACAAAGCCCATCCAATACCCTTTACCCAAGCCTGCTACAAGCCCAAACACCAAACCATGGCCCAACCCTTCACCCCGTTTTTATAATAAAACCACCCAGGGTCAACAAAAGTCAACTAGGTCAAACCCCAGTCAAACCCCATCACCCCCAACCTCTTTCCCTGATTTCCAGCTCCATGTCCCCCCCTCCTCTCCATTTTTCACACCAAACCTCACCTTTTCGTTAATATCACTCACCTACACCACTCCAACCCCCCTCCTCATTAATTATCCCCAACCTCCTCACCAAACTCCACTCACCCTTCCAAACTGTTTTCCCGCCAAATCCCATTTAAACGGCTCAGATGAAATGGAAGCAATCCAACGGTTTGAAAGGAAGTGGGAAAAGCAGAGGGACATGCCAGAGTCTATTTAAGTCAAAGAAAAGGGAAAGAAATGTATTAGTTAGTTTTAGGATAGTAATAGTGTAGATTTCATGTCAAAATAGTTTAAATTTGGCTTTTCAAGTTGTAGTTTCCAGTTAACAAGCTTGTAATTCACTCTAGTAGTACTTTGTAAACTTATTGTTATTTGAATTCAAGTTTTCTTTATATAATTAAGTTTTTAGTGATTTCAATAAAAAAATTCCAAATTGTTTTTTTTAGCTTTGAAAGTTGTTGTTCCTGGTGTATGTCAGCTCAAATATCCTTGGGATAAGCTCAATAAGCTCTCTCATAGCTTATCTGAGTTTATCTAGTCCATTCATATAGCAATTCCCTCTTGAATCCTATTCAAAGTAAGTTTCTGTTTCAATTTTTGCATTTGTCTCTACAGTGGCTTGTTAGTGATAGTTTATTACTTACCTGTGTTAAGTAATACTGATTATAGTTTTTCAAGTGTTTTTGTTAGCTTCCGCATGTTCTAAACTTAATTTGTAGTTCCACTGCCTTTACTTAATCAAACTACAAACTTGGGTACTTTGTGTTTTTTGCTAGCTTTTATTGCTTGGTTAGTCTTTAATTAGGTTTGGAGTACTTGTTTCATAATTGGATGGATTGAACTAGGCATACACCCACATAATTTAGTGAAACTGCCTAATATAAGGGGTGTTTGGCATAACTGTTTGTACCTTGTTTTGGTGGTTGTTTATGGTTCAATCTTGCTTAGACTTATCACTTAGGCAGTAACTGACTTGGATCAACACTCTTCTTGGTCAATTCCATAGGAAAATTCAAAATCACCATAGTAGCTATCTAGTTTAGTAAGTGTTATGGTTTAGGAGTGGGATATCCACCATTTAGGCTTAGAAATTATCAACATAGCTTATGTTAGTCTCATTATACCTTAAAACATCAATTTCATTCAGAAAATTAGGATCAAACTTCACTTAGGTCAAACTTTCATCAAAACTCAAAAAGTCAAAATTGCATGTTTTCAGTTTTTTACAAATCTTGCATGATTTTTCTAGATTTTTGTATTTAGAGTTAGGACTTGAACTTGTTACTAGTTAATCTCCTCCACCTCAACTTTGAGTTCCCGGCATCCTTTCATTTTTGGTAATTTTCTGTGGGCCCCCACACTTGATCAAACACAGCTGCAGAGGAAGGTAATCCCCTGTGCAGCAGAACACACCACCACACCACCACCTTTAGTGGTTGCCACAAACCTCCAAAGTGGGCCCCACTGCTTCAATCCTGGTTCTTTGAACTCCCAAGCTAGGTGGCTTTCCATTGCACCCAAGTTTGTGCCCCCAATCAACCTTGTGGGCCCCCATAACAGTCCTAAACCTTGTCCCATTTTCAGTGCTCAAACAAGACAACAAAGTGCTTAATCTTGCTTATTAGCTTATCCTGTGAGGTTATTTGGTATATTTTAGCTTAAACATGTCAACATAACTCATTGGAACCAGAATCACCCTTTGTGGACCCCACATAAGCCAATTTGAGCTTATTTCCTTACTTGGTCAACCAAACTCAACTGTCTAGCAAATAAGCACTCATAGTGCTTATTTTTTATTTCCAAAAAAGTTGTTTTTGTAAAAGTTTAATGTTTTTAGTTATAAAATAGTTTTGTAAAAGAAAAATCCACAAAAAACAAATTAATTTCAAGTGATAGTTTCTATTTAATGTAATTTAACTTTTAATTTTCCTTTTTAGATTTTTATTAAGTACTTGGAGTTTTTAAATTTTTATTAATTTCCTTTCATGTTAAAGTAATTTTAGTAATTTTCTCAGATTTTTATATTATAATTTGGTAATTATTAGATTTAATATTAGTTTTATTAATAATTAATTAATAATTAAGTATTAAATAGCAAAATTAGTTTTTATAAAATAAACCCTAGTTTTTATATTTTTCCTAGCTTTTATAAGTTATAAAATAATTTTAGAAATTCTCTTATAATTATTACTGTTCATCTTCTAATTTTGGTAATTTAAATAGTTTAATTAGTTATTATTTAATATTTAGAATAGTATCTAGCAAAATAGTCTAAATATAATTTTTTCAAACTTTTTATAATTTTGTAGGGTTCCTGTAATGGTTAATTAGTTTTATAAATATTTCCATAATTTTCTAAGTCTCTTTAGTATTATTAGTAATTTAAAAATAGTTTAAATAGTTTAATTAGTTTAATTAGTAATTAATTAATATAAAACTCACAAAAAGACAAAAATACATATTTTTAATTTTAAAACTTGTTTTTAGTTATTTTATAATTTTAGAAATTTAATTTTCACTTTTTTAGTATTTAGATAATATTATATTGTATTTAAGTTATTTAAATATTAATAATTAGTATTAAATAGTATTTAATTAATATTAAATAAGTAATTAGTGTAAAAATTTATTTTCTTTTTCCAAAAATTTTCTTTTATCCTTAGGTTTGTAAAAAAAGTCATTTTCACCCCCTTAGGTTTCTTTTATCCTTAGCTACTGGCTGGACATAGAGATGATTAGAAGTAGTTGATGTTGGGCTTAGTCTATTGTACTTGGGCTTAGTTCATATTTTTTGTTGTTCTTTTGTACTTTGTATTTTGTTTAGTTTTCCCTTGTAACCTTTGTATACTCTGTATTAGAAATGTATCTCCGTTTCGCTTGTGTTCTGATTTGACTCCATAATTTTACACTTTAGCCCTTCTCGGGTTGGGGTGTTACAACTTTAGAGAGAAGAGAGAGATAGATAACAAGAGTGTCGCATTGCTAGGACTTAGAACACACACCTCATAACCCATGAGGTAGGGGGTATTTATACCCAACGTCTAGTCAAGCGTCCATCACGGATGTACAAGTTCCACGATGGTAAACTTGTGTCGCATACAACTAATATCACACAACATACCCTATACTAAGATAAAATATAAATAGAAGTCCCTAACTAATGATTTACACTTTTCGTGTTCCAACAACTAGGATGTAAGTGCTTCTAATGAAATATGAGGTCCAATTGTTACTATCATGTTATTAGATTTTCATGGTAAAAGCATTGTCCATCCTTGAGAAAATTTATCAAAAACTTTAAGCTAGATAACAACCTGACTCCAACTCAACCCGATAATTCATCAAACAAGAACTGTCATGGAATTAGGTTAAGAGTTAAAATTTGCTATGTATCCTAACCTTTATGATAAATTGGCTCAATTTTGGGAGTTGCTCTAAAACAAAAATAGCAGGTAGGTATCAACAACTTAGGTTGGTGAGATTAGTGAAGAACGTCATGTACTCAAAGTAAGTGGATTGTATTGAGAAATTTTGGCAAAGGCTATGAGAAAGAAAGTTTTTTTTTTTTTTTTTTTTTTTTGTCCATGAGGTTATACAGATAAGCTTGAGGAAGGTTCTCAAAATTTGAAGTTACGAAATAAATCAATTATGATGCATGTACAGAATTTTTTCCCAAATTATCAAGTATCAATCATGGGAGGAAAAAGCAGTCGCTTCATCTCCAATCTTCATCACAATTTCAGAATAGTATGCAAAAATTGTAGTGCCCCAACAAAATGTGTAAGCAGTAGAAATAGCTAAATTTGTTGGTAAGAATGAAAACAAATCGCTTGAAATTAAGCCAGATGAGAGTAATAAATCCAGAAGTTCAAGAGTCGGTTCCACATTAGATAGGAAGGAGAATATCACTTCTTACCTAACTTGCACAAATTAGAGTAGAATGATGTAGAGTTGGCACGAACACTTATTACCAGTTCAGGAGATCAGATCGCTTTGCTTGAGGTTGCACCATACAATTAATTTGTGAATATTATGTTTCTTGTGGCCACACTGAAATCTATGTATTGATCAAAATGAAACGGCGATGATATGTGTTGATATTGGAAAGGTCAAGATGACAAAAAGAATGAAGAATCTAAGGCAACAAAGCCGAAATTTTGAAATGACTGATGAGGAATCAAGGAAGTGCCTGGTGTTGTGTTAGGTATATTTCTCATTAATAACATACTTGTTTGCGCTCGCAGCTTTGGTGCTAAAAGATATTTTGTGTCTTCTGTTACCACATGAATCGTAATTTAAGAAATTTTGATAAAATGCTAACTATAGAATTTGTGGATGTAAACAATTACTCATAAAAAGTTGTTAGATAAATGCCCATTTATAATTTGTAAAAATGTAGTTTTTCGTCTTTTTGTCAGAATAATAATATTTGCCTTCTGTTATTTAGTCGGATTTAATTTTAAAAAAATGTTTGTATAATAAAATGTTTTAGGTTAAAATATTTATTTTTAAACGGTGATTTTCTAAATGTGTACTAAGTTATCTATATAGATGGTTATCGTTAAAATTTCCTGCTTTTAACTAGTTATGTTTGAAAGTAATATATCTCAACTGTTATTAATCCGTCGTAATCAATTTATCAAGTGTTTTGGTCTTTCAAGTTTACAGTTATTGGTTTTCATATTGGGCCAACAAGCTCGATTAGTCAAATTTTACCAAAGAATTCAGTCCAAGTTTGCTTATTGGGTCCAATAATAATCCTTTTAGTGAGTTTTAAATTTAGCCCATTAACAAATTATAAGTTAAGTCCAATAGGTTTACATATGTTAGGCGAATTTATTTTCCAAGAATCGAGCCAGAAATAGTATGTGCTAGTAGGATTCTTTACAGTTGTATCTATGAATAAAAATGACAATTACTGACTATGCAAATCGTAGATGTGGAGGTTTAAAAATGATATATGTTATGAAGATTACCTACTGGATGAAGAAATGTTGTTCAACTCATTTGGCGTATGTGATAACTGAAAAAGAAAAGGATTTTGGATGTGCTTATTATGAAAAGATGTTCTGATGAAGTCAGTGATGAGTTATTTGAGACAACACGTGATCAAATGGGTGCTTCAGAGGTACAAGTCTAATGAGGTAATTTCAATAGTTGCTAGAAAAGTTGGTTCGTATGATTTCAATATGTTTCTTGAGTCACGTAGTGTGAAAAGATGAAGTAGATCCTGAATGCATGAAGAGTTTTGTCGTAACCTGTAACACATCACAAGAATCATGGTTGTGCATCATTGTAATGAAAGAAAGTTAGTGGTTATGCATTAAGGTAACAAAAGAAGAGATATCCAACTCGCGTCATAGATTTGGAAGTCATAGACTTGCTTTGAATTTATGGATTCACCTCGTGTAGTACTTGGTGTTATACTGACCAAGAAGGTCTTACATACATGTTTCATTAGAAAGATATCATACAAAGACGAATAAAGTGAATGAAATTAATGAAGATTTGAATGTGATATCTTCAATCATTCAGGAAAAGTAGCTGTAGTTGTTGTCTTCATGAGCCGAAAGAAATGAGGAGTATCAATTGGAGTCCGAACAATAAGAATAGACATTACTACGAGTCTCATAGTTTGATATAAGAGAAATTTTAGGAAATCTGTTCAAGTGAAATCATCAAAGAAGATCATTTAGTTGGGCATGTATGACTGGTTGAAAGTAATGGTCAATGAATTAAAAGATTCAAGAATAGAATCTGTGTAATAATGTTTGGATATGCTCAGAACTTATTGTTAGTTGAAGCTCATGAGTTCAAGTATTCAAATCATCTAGGCAGCTGTAAGATGTATAATGACTTGAAATTGTTGTATTAATGGTCTGAAAATGTATAATTCAATCAGATACTATGTCGAGAGATGTTTGACTTGATTACGAGTAATAGTTTTAGACATCGTAGTTCTTATGTCATCTTACAATTTGTTGGTATTCTGATATAAGAGTGATATCATATTGAAAAGTGACTAAGTTGTTCTAGAACTCAAGAACATAGTAAAATACCATAGAGTAATTGTACATTGATTATTTAATTCGTCACTTTCTCCACCAATGAGGGATTCTTATCATGTGGAATGAGTTAAGAAAAGTTGTTCATCGAAGTAAGTGTTATATTGTGATATCATATTATTGATAATCTCAGATCAAAGTGTATTCAGGCTTGTTCACTAAGTGAAAGGTATGGGGAGACGAGGCATATGATCCAAAGGTATAGGAAAATAGTTACATGGTCGTTAAATTAGTGTTCAAAATAGCTTATTCTATATAGCAATTTTAAAATTTAAATCAATATGACCTTCCAACAATGCATTGTTCGGATGCATCTAAAATAGTGTTCTGATAGCACGACTGATATAAAGGCATACTAAAAGCACAATGTAACAAACCAGACATAGCATGACAGTAACAAGGCATCCATAAACTCTAGTAGTGGGTCAGGTTGTATCACGTAAATGACGAACATGCATAACAACACCGATATGAATGCAAATAAGCACATAATGCAAAGACATATGCACACGACAGATGCAATTTCAGGTGACCTAGGGTTTGTGTCCAACCAAACATGATTCAAGGTAACTACTCCCATCAATCTATAATTCCTCCTGAATTAGGCATAGTTGATCAGGCTATGCATAATTTAGGAAAAATGATGAAATGCTCGAGTTAGTCGACTCATACCATGTTTGGGGTTTTACGAAAATTTTAGTTTGGTTATAATTTAGGTTTTTGACAAGAAGAAATTTGTTACGCTTTTAAGGGTTCATTTAAGCCCTAAGTCATGATAATATGATCAATTATTACCTTAAATCATTTCTTTTGTCAATTTAGGTACTTTTGAGAAGAATTCTAGAAAAGGAAGCATTTTGGACGTTTTTTGAGCAAAAAGTGAAGAAAATGACAGAGTCAAGAATCCAAGCAGAAAATAATACCTGATGGCGTCAAGCATTTCAAAGGGACGACATCACTCATTGGAAAAAGAGGTGGATATCACATTTACACTTGACGCGCCAGAAGATAAATTGAAGCTTAACAAGTGACGGCGTCATGTTATACGAGAAGTAGGCTATCACGTATTACTCCAAAGCGTGACGGCCCAAAAGTCTCACAAGGGGACGACGTCAAGAAGTTGGATTGGACGACAAGAAACCCTAGCCGCAGCGAGATGACGGCGTCAGCCATTAAAAGGGGACGCCGTCACCATTGTAAACCTATATATAATTTTCGATTTTTCATTCATTAGAGAGGACTTTTGGTAGGGAACTTTTAGGTACGAACCCTAGTCGACTTTTGCAGCAATTTTATTGTTCCAAACCCTCTTTTCTTCCATGTTCAATTAAAGATAAGTTATCCTTTAATCATTCAATATATCTATGTGTTGTTTGATTATATCATATGCTTTTCTTTCTTTTAACATGCTAGCTTAGATTTACTTGTGTTTGCTTAGATCTAATGAAACCTAGTTATTGATTGTTGGTTGTTGGTTTGTCATTAATTGTTGTGGGTGATTGATTTTAGCGTTAGACTTAAGAAAACTGGCTAATCTTGTATGTGGTAACGTGCTTGAATGTCTTAAGAAATGTAATCGGATATGTACTACATTTTTATTGGTTGTACTAAATGCATAAGTAACTATTAATGAGGCCATGATAGGATATTAAACGTGTCGTCAAAGGAAGAGATAGTAACTTATAGAGTTAGGGAAGTACACGGCACCACGAATGGTATTAAGGAATGCAACCCTTCACCCATGCAATTGTGACAAACCAATTAATCAATGAAAGATAATAGGGAGTAATGAAATCTAAGTAAACACGCTCTCCTCCATATTAGAAGTTATCATACATTTTATTTTATTTGTTTAAGTAGTTATTTGGGTTAGTTGGCTAGCAACTAATTCCGCCCACTCTTCCATTACCCGAGATATTTACTTGATTTCCATAAAACTATAAAAATACAAAAAGAATCATCCCTAACCTCTAGACCTAGTTAGATTAGTTTCAATCCTACCGAACACTATTTCTCGAGAGAACGATCAATCCCCCGGTACTTGCCATTCATTATACTATATCGGTCAGGTACACAGCCTGGTGGGGATTGAAAGCTTCTCAAGATCCCTTGAGAGGTAAAACCTTTTGCGTAGACCGCAATCCACGCATCAAGTTTTTGGCGCCGCTGCCGGGGAATAGTTATTGCTTAGGTTGAAATTTATTTTTATTAGGTCTACTCACTAGATTCCTTTCTAGTGAGATCTTTGTTTTTATTTTTATTGGTTTTCTTTAGTCTATCTTATTTATTCGTTTCTTTGTTCGTAACCATTACCATCCACCATCATGGAAGATGGTAATATCTTTGATCCAGCCAACCCACCACAACCAAACCAACCTCCTAAAGCCCGCACTATAGGAGAATACTCCCAACCTAGCCACAAGGATATCGTAACACCATTGAGCTCACTCAAGGAGCCAATGTATCCCCTTGCGATCTGACACCATCTGGTTGGTGCAAAGCGGATGTGAATTCCATGGACTTCGTTCCGAAGATCCAAACCAACATCTCAAGGATTTCCTCAAAATCGTAGATTACATAGACCTTGATGTTGAAACTCGAGAGACGACCCGATTGCGTCTCTTCCAATTCTCTCTACGTGACCAAGCTAGTCAATGGCTTGAGCGTTTACCTGCGAGATACATCACAAATGACAAAAAGAACGATTTAGGGCAGTAATTAATCAAATAATCACAAATTCGGGCTTAAATGACCCCTTAAAAGCGGTACACTTTTCGCCTTATCAGTTAGCATCAAAGAACCTGAATCGGGAAAATTACAACAACTGCAGCATGTAGAGGGTAGAGGTAAGGAAGTTGCAACTGAAGAACAGGCCGCACAAACACTGTTAAAAATCTCATCTCCGGCTTCCAAATCTACAAGTACTAAGTTCATCCTCAAAAGACACTCTCTTATACCATCATCTGCCAAAGTGTCTCCTGACAAAGCCATGTCACACTCACCTAGTCTATTGCAATGTGCTAGCTCAAGTGAGTCTGAGACTGATACCAATCCAACACACAAAGGTGAAGACACCATCTTAGCAACACAAGATGTCACCAGTAGTATGCCCATTCAGGATGAAGTAGTCGGGACTGAAACACCAGTAGACCCACTTCATGATGAGTTTGTGTCCACTGCTTATCCTAACTTACAAGGTAATCTCAAACTCAAGACTGATGATCCTAAGCTCACAGTGGAACCTGACAGCTCTACAGGAACTCTTGCTTCTTTCAAGAATCTTGACACATTTGGAGATCAATTCTTAGTAGATAAGCCTGATGAAACTGAAGGTGACAAATAAGGTGATGAACGTGAAGAAGTCGTCTCAATGGTAGATGTCACTATCCAGCAGGACACTTCTCCTATTCCTACCCTGACTACACCAACTCCTACTGCAGCAACAACCACTACTGGTACCACTCAGGTCACTGCCACACTAAAGAAATCCTCTGAAACAGCAAAGATCTCAACTCTACCCACCTCTGAGAAGAAACCGGATCTCGGACTGGATGATGTAGTTGGTATTACTGCTGGAATCGTAAAAGACAATCTCACCATTCATGAGGAGTTGGATAAGCATGCATCATTGTTAAGGAAAATTGTGGATCTCGACTTGCCTCAAACTATAAAGAATCGAGCAACAAGTATCTCATGCTTTCAACAAACAAGTCGCTGAAGCTGTTAGCATTGCTCTGGAAGCACCTCTCCGATCTCGATTCAAAGACTTACCCATTGACGACATGAAGGTGATCTTGCAACAGAGTATGTACGAGAAAGACCAACACAAAGGGCATGAAGCACACATCAAATTATATGAAGCATTCACTACTAGAAAAAGGGCTATCCTTGACTCCAAATGCGAGTCAAGAAGATGTCTTATGACACGCAAATGCGAGTTAAGGAAGGACCAGTCATAAATCTTCATGACTCGCATTTGTGCGTCATCCCTCTATGACGCGCACTTATGACCCACGTTTTATGACTCTTTTTTGCGAGTCATAACCTAATTTTTTTTTTAAATTAATTTTTTTCAGTTCCTAATTTTCTATTAAATGACAATTAAAAACCTGATAATACAAAATTAAAAACACAAATATCAAAATAACGCATTTCATATATATATATCAAAACAATGAGGTTAATTAATTCACGATAAGTCACAAGTTAATTAACGACAAAAAATGAACATCATCATATATTAGAAACTTAGAAACTACTGGTTCAGCTTGTGGTTCAGCAGAATTGAACACCTTAGCAATCCTCTTAGTGGGTACCAATGGTAGATATGAAGAAACCTTGTATCCTTTCTGTGCTGTTTCCGGACTGTCTGGTTGTACTTTTCAGAAAAGTAAGCTGCTTTTGGTACAACCACATTAGCCACCTGAGGAAAGTACGGGAACTGGTTAAGAGAGTGCCAGGCTGAAACAGCATATTGCTCTGCAACAGGCTCGTATTTTGTGTAGAGTCCTTTGGCGGTTGGCTCTAGCTTGGTGTATGCAGTTTTTGCCAGCCCAGAGACGGTTTCCACCACACCAGCACTCTTGACCTCAGATGCCTTTGTAGACACATGCTTCACAAAAGGAGGTACTCGACTGTCGAACTTGGTAACAGACTCGTCAACCTGAAAAAATGTCACCAGAGAATGTGCATCTACACCATGTTAAAAGCTTAAACAACTCTTCTGATTCGGATAAACCGTCACAGCCTCAAGAGGTGAAAATGCTATAAGGATTTTTATGTCATGGCTACCTTTGGGTCAAAACGGGTCCAGTTGGTTTTTATAGTCTACAGCCTTCGTTTTTCATTTTCAGCTTACGTCTCACGAGTTTTTGTATAAAACATAATTCTGAGCAACTTTCGTGTTTTACAGTTTCAGTGGTTCGGAGCAGAAAAGGGTGAAAATCGGGTTTTAATTCCAGATCAGCAAGCTATTTGCATAAAATTTCAGCATGTAATGACCCATTTGAATGCAGAAAATTAAGCATGTAACAACCCATTTGAATGCAGAAAATTAAGCATGTAACAACCCATTTAAGTGCAGATTTTTAAGTAACAAAATGCACCCCTTTGGTGCAGAAAAATCAGTAGCAAACGTATGCTTTTTGTGTTGAAAACTCAGTAGCAAACGTGCCCTTTTTGTGCAGCAAATTCAGCAATGAAACACACCCCTTTTGGGGCTGAAATAATCATATCTAGACGCCCTTGACGAGCAGAAAATAAGCAGAACCAAATGCACCTTATTGGTGCTGAAATGAGCAGGTCTAAACGCACCCTTGTGCAAAAAAATAACAAACAAAACATACCCTTTAGGGTCTGTTTTGCAGCCAACAAACACACCCTAGTTGGGCTGTGTTTCAACAAACTAAACACCCTCTTGGGTGTTGGACTAAACCGAAACAACCACAACTCTCCTGGGTTTGTGGTGAACCGCGATTCAAATCAACAAGCAAGATAAGCATATCTCATAAGCAATCCCAAGTAAGCATAGCAAGTCACAAAAATATGTGAGTCGACACATATAGGCTAAAATAAACTACATCCTTACAGGTATATATATTTAGACCGAATCAAACAAACCCCAAACAACTTCACTACAAGTAAAATGAACAATTTCACTCCAACTTACATAGGTCTCGACCAGGTACATGTCAAGCAACCACTCTTTTTAATCCATTCACACCACACGAATATGATAATCAAAAACATTATTAATTAGATTTTAATTCCACGAAAACTATTAAATCAACTTTTTATACGATTTGAATAAAAAGTTAATATATATCTTTGTGTGTGTCAACTTACAAAGGATAACGAGAGCAGGAAGGAGATGTGAAGGGGGTGCGGCTGTGGTGGTTCACTTGAACCAAACGAGACCCTTGTGTATCTCTTATTTCATCCAATCTTGAACCATCTCACCTAATTCATGTTCCTTATGCATATAAACGGTTTTTAAATCAAAAAGAGAAATGAAAAACTTAATATTTTAAAATTAAAAAACAGATATGCGATTATAGTTGATGGTTAGAGACTAAGGATTTACCTGAATGCACGGTAGAGAGGTCGGTACCACAACACGTAGGCCATTGGAACTCCAGCTATGAAGTAGATAAGAGCAAGAAACCAGATCTTTGGGTCTGCCAGATGAAAACTCATATTAATATTGAAAATCATTTGATTTTGGGGAGTAGTGAAAATAGTGGGTGACCTAGATAAGTATGGAGATAAGTATTGAGGGATAATGAAAATCAGGGAGTTAGCCAAAAATGTGATTATGACCCATATGTATGACACTTGTTAAAGCGAGTCATCCCCAATAGAAAATTTACTCGTTATGACTCTTATTTTATGACTTTGCTATTTGCGCGTCATCTTGTAGCGTGCGTCATAAAATGCGAGTCAAGGATTGACCCTTTTCTAGTAGTGATTAAAAGCTTCAATAAAACAAGATAATGCCGAGCAGTATGCAAAAGACATGGAAATTGTGTTGAAGAGAAAAAGGAGGCGTCAGAATCACCCTAGGCCTCCATTCGGATCACCACCTCATCCTCCACCACCACCTCCACCTTCTGGATCATCAGGACCATCAGGAACCTCTGCACAACCTGGAGGCTCTCACTCACGAACTATGCCATCCCATCCTACATCATCATCCAAGCAGCAACAACCCGACAAATCTTCTAAGTCAACGCCATCCAAACAAGCCAAGCAGGTCACGTATGTTGCATGGACCGCTATTGCCACTGGCACGACCTCCATCGCTTCACCAACCAATGATGATGTTGTCATAAATGAAGAGTCCATTGTGCCTCATCCTACTGTTTTGTCTGATGAGGACAACGATGATGCTTCCACCTCTCATATCCCTCATAAGAAGCATTGGTGGACATCATTCACCAGAAGTGACTCTGTAGATCCATCACCAGTCAACTTGACCAAGGAAGATAAACAGTCTTGGTGGAAACCCGATGCTGATCATTCACTCTCTCCTGAGCCAAACTAGGATATTTCCTCCTCTGATTAGATGACTAGTGATAATAACTAGGCTAATGCCATCACCACCAGCTTCGTCCCTCCCTCAGAAGACTCCCTGATAGCACAGACTGGTGATATGGGGACCTTTATTGAATGGTTTTGTAAGAAGTGAGGTTTATCAAAGCTAACACAAAAGGATCTGGAAGGACCAGCCTTCGAAATCGTTAAGGTCTTTCATCCGGACGTCACTCATCTACAATATCAAATGGAGGAATGCCACAAGATGTTCAATGATATCGTTGATGAAGGGATCAGGAAGTTTAACTACAGCAATCCACTCCCTCTGGGTGGATCTACAGGTCATGTCACTATTCAAGCAGAGTTCTTCTTCAACAAGGATCTCGAGTATCTCAGATTCGGCAGCCAGCAATGCAAATCAGCCTTGTATATCACCAAGATGAAAGCTGCTCATTATCTGGATATTGCGTTGGAACAGCTTGTACCTGATGGGATGTGGATTACACAAGAATGTGATTATGATGTTGCTGCCTCTCCTGGAATCTCTCACTGGTGGCTCAAGAAACAACAATTCTATGTGGATAGGTTTCAAGCTCAAAGTGATCGTAAATCTGTTTGATAACCACTCCAAATCATCAGTGTTGTTAAGATCCAGATACACCCCATCCACGGATATGACTATCTCAAGAGCATTGTTCTCCGAAGAGCTGATTTCAAAGATTATACCATCTCTAAAGGCGATCTCAAGCATCTTCGCCCCAATGACTTCGAAGACCTGTATCTGTTATAGCTTTAGGGAAAACTGCATCATCTACCATCTCGAGAAAAGAAGACTCTTGTGTTTGCAGTTCTTCATTGGATCCGGGGTATTGTCATCGGAAAACGTGTCGAAGATTTCCAACTTGGCATCGAAAGTTATCAATACCAGCTCAATCTCACATGGCCCCAATGGGATGTTGCCAGCATGGAACCAGTTGCTGACTTTACTGTCATTGAATCTCCTATGGTGGTGATGTTCTGAGATCGGTACAACGTTCCTATGGTCATGCGCTTCAAGGAACTACACAAGTTCAGTGACGGTACATTGCAAATGGTCGATGAAGCTTTGGACTTTAGAGTTAAAGAATATCAAGTTTACTCACACAGATCAGGAAGGTACACCAATCACTGGACAGATCAAGATCTGATGCTGAACAACAAATTTCTACATGGTATTCGCAAGAGATTGAAGTTGAGGAGAATCTTTCGTAGTCTGGAATGCTACGTGGGTGGTAGAGTTCGAGAAGGTGACTACCGTCTTCTACAAAGAACTGAATGATTTCTGGCATTGTGTGGTTTCTCTTCATGTTTTGTCTTTTGGATGCTGTAATGTAACTTCAAGTACATTATAAACTCTATGATTGCATCATTCACATGTCCTTTGTATATATCTTATACATTATACCAATAAGAAAATAAAAAATTATAAAACCTATAAAAACCATAAAAATCTGAAAAATCATAAAAATACAAAAATACTCTTCTCTCGACATGTCTCTTGTATAATCAATAGTATGTACGTTTCTAGAAATGTCATTCAACAATGACATGGAATCATACATATGCTTGAGCAAGAGTTTTTCGTCTTTCAAATAATTTTTTTTCTAAAACATGTCATTTCTCAAAACATTCTTAAAACTATGGCTTACAGTCATTTCAGACTGTAACCCGGACTCAAAATTATGGTTTGCTATTACTTCAGATAGCAACCCATTTCTCAAAATGGGGAAAACACGTCGCCAAAAAGATGGTTGTTCCTTTTACCGGGTGAAGTTCACCTGGGCATGGATTACTTTATATCCATGTTTCCTCGATCTAATGTTCGTTTCAGTGCATTATTTCTTAATAAAGAAAAGAAATCTTCTTTTTATCGCCAATACTTTCCCTTCTATGATTTTTCCGGAAATTATTTGTACAAAACTTGGTGGTACCATGAGATTTTGATTGAAAATCAAACAGAATCCAAATTTTGATAAAATTTTTCACTCAATCAATGACATCAACTATTTCAGTTTTAACATCCGTCATTGATTGAGGGGGAGAGTGATTTCTCAAAATTTTATGTATCATCAAAACTCTCCACTTTGTACAATAAACCTTGCAATAATACAAGTTGTGATGGTTATGTGTCAAAATGAGAATATTTTCAAAGAGTTTTCGTTAAAACTTCAAATCTTTTTTAAATTCATCAAATCTGACACATAACAACCTCCCTCACAGATTGAGGGGGAGCATGAAAAAGGTTCCTTTTATCAGAAAATTTTAAAACTGACCGCATTTCTCTCCTAAACGTTTTCTAACTTATTTAAATCAATTGAGATCCAAAATCTTGAAAGACTTGAAATTTTGATCGGGGGAGAGAATGTGATTTAAATATGAAATCTGATAATCATACGTGATCTTTTGGACTCAATAATAGGCTCCCACATATGTGCTAAACTCTTTCGAATATCGATGGACATATTGAGGGGGAGAAAAAGGCGTTTGTGGAAGTAATACCAAAGACCGACCATTTATCCTTATGCATGAAGTTATAAGGATGGTTAAGGTTAGGTATGTGTTCCTATGATCCACCAGAACCGGAAGGATCTTCCCAGGGACAATCCATAGATAGATTAGAAGTCCTTAGGAATGATTGAAAAAAGGAGAAAAGTGAGAAAGGGAAGAGTGCGGACTGAGATAGAGCTAGGACTGGAACAAACCCAACAAGGTTCTAGTGATGAAGTCTCGGTAAGCACTGAAGGGGTTGAAGAATGAAAAAGAAATGAAATGTGAAAGGGTGAAAAGAAATAGCCCTCCAAATATTCAACCTTAGGGCAGAAACCGGGTTCAACTTCATATGCTACTAGTGGTTACTAAGGTAACACTGGTATTGAAGAAAAGACGTCATGGACACAGTGACGCACTGCACTAAACATCCCAACCACTCAAGTTCTCTTAAAAGAGCTTGTTTCATTCTCATGGGGAACCCTCTGCAATGTATCAACCGCTCATTGCGAGCTATGTTGATACCTAAAACAGGAGACGCCTCCCCAGTCTCCAGGAGCGGATCAAAACGCACTATTGAATCTAGAGCCATGTGATCATCCATAAATCTCAATAGGACACACTTCCAAATATACTTATTGTTTCACACAATGTGGAAAATAAGATAAAATATTTAGAGTCCTACGCATTATCCTTGTGGTATTGCCAGAACATCCGAGTGATATGAAAATATTCACAATGACGATGGAAATCCTTCTAGAGCAAACATCTTTCAAGCTCTTGGTAGGTGACATGTGAGATCCATCTTGGATCAATGATCAAGTGACAACTGGAAAGCAACGATGGTGCGATTCAACATTGAATCAAACTTGTTCCAGGATATGGATTGACGGATACTTTTGCAAAAACCTTTCAGTGTGCTCACTAACTCATTTTTGAGCACATTGATTGTGTACAATCTTTCAAACAAAAGTATTTTTGATGGAAATGTGATTCAATGTACAAAACTCTCGTCGTGTCTCAAAAATGTTTATTAAGTTACATGCGAGTGATTTCTATAAATCTATTTCTCATCAATCCGTGAATATCAATTCACCGATTCACTCTATCATGCTATCTGCTTTCAGACGTTCCGGTATGAGCATATGCTTAGTATGAAGATTCCTAAGTGGATTCTTTGAAAGATTCATTACTACAGGCTGGAAATTCCTGTCAAGGAGAGTCTTCTTTAACAGATACTCTACCTGATCACAGGTCGGTTTTCACAAAACCGGAGGGTAGTCTGTCCTCGCAGAACGAATGACAAAGCCATATTCGTTCTCTATCTTTATTGCTAACTGTTTTATTTCAGGGACATATAAAGATGGCGTTGATGGTTCCTAATTCCAGCTGAATCGTGTCAATCCATACCTCATTCTCACACATTGATGAGGCGAAAAATGATCCGTTTTTAGGGGGTCATTTAAGCCCGAATCCGACTTTATTTGATCAAATATTGCCCTAAATCGTTCCTTTTGTGATTTTAGGTACTTGGAGAGTGAATTCTGGAAAAGAAGCCATTTCGGACGATTTTGGAGCATAAAAGTAAAGAAAACGGCAAAGTCTCAATTTTCCATGCTGGGAACAGTACATGAAGGCGTCAAGAGTAACTCATGACGGCGTCAAACTCCCAAGAATAAAAATCCGTAGTTGATGACGGCGTCACACAGGGCGTCAGAAGTAGATCAAGGCCGTCACGTGTTAAAACTTGCGCGCGGAATAGCTGATATTGTTTTGGTCATAACTTTTGCATACGAACTCGGATTGAGGTGATTCAAAAGCCCAAGCGAAGAGGATGAAGAGATCTACAATTTGGTGAAAAAATGGTTGTGACGGCGTCAAGAGTAAGAGCTGACGCCGTCAAGCCTTGCCGACAGAAAACATGCCTATAAATATAATTTCATAACTTCACTTTTTGTAAGCCCTAAACCCTAAGGTCGATTCCTGGGTTTAGGTGGGTGTTTTTCTAGCAACTTAGAGGGTTTCAATCACTCCATAAACATCATGTATTGGTTTGATGATTCTATCTTAATTATGTTTTCCATTATCATTGTTGTTTGCTCTTCTTTGATGATGGTTTGCTAATTCACCTTGTGTCTACTTATGATTATGTGAAACTTGTATATAATTGATTAGATCTCATTGATTTCTTGTTGATGTTGTGTCTATCTCCATCAATTAAGGCGTGACAACTTCAATAGATCTAGTTGGTTTAGTTTATAATCCTTGTTTCCTATTGATTCTTGTTTTGATTGAATGATTTATATGTTAGGCTTAAGAAAACTGGCAGATCTCCAAATGGTAACATGCTTAAACGTCTTAAGAAACATGAACCGAGGCGTACTAGGTCTTTATTGGTTGTATTTAATGCATGAGCCACTGTTTACAATCCCTATAGTTGTGCTGGGCATGGTGTAGGAGGAGATAAGAGCTCATAGAATTGGGGAGTTATGTATGCCACCCCATGAATGGTATTAAGGAATACAACCCGTCAATTAAAACAAGGTTACAATTCAATAGGTAGGATTGGATAGCTAGCAAGGAGTAACATATCATGGGTAGATATGCTTCACTTATCTTGTAGAAACCTAGTTTACTTTTCTTGTTAATTAGTTTAATTAGTAGCTTTTGGGTTAGTTGATTAGCAACTAATTCCGCCCACACTCCCAATACCCGAGATTTTTACTTGCTTTTCATAAAATATAAAAACATAAAAAGAATCATCCTTCACCTTTAGACCTAGTTAGATTAATTTCAATCCTAACGACACTATTCCTAGCTGAACGATCAATCCCCCGGTACTTGTCACTATACTATACTACAACGATCAGGTACACTGCCTGGTGGGGGTTGTAAGCTTCTCGAGATCCCTCGAGAGGTAAAGCAAGGTGCGATTCCCACGCATCAAGTTTTTGGCGCCGCAGCCCGGGGAATAGTTATTGTTTAGGTTGAATTTGATTTTTATTAGGTCTACTCATTAGATTCCGTTTTAGTGAGATTTTTATTTTCTTTTTATTAGCTTTCTTGTAGTCTATCTTTTCTTTGTGTATTTGTTCGTAGAAACCTTTCCATTGGCTCTTCCATTCACCATTATGGAGAATGCGAATACACCATACTACCGACCACGAAACCCATTCTACCCTAATGACATCTGGATGTTCAAACAATATCGAGATGAACCCATATATGATGCATGGACTCGTTTTAAAAATTTACTCCGAATAGTCCCTCATCATAGTTTCACTTTAGCATCCTTAACCCAGACCTTTTACTATCGTGTTAACCGATATGACCAAATGTGCATTGAGGATTTTGCCAATGGGGACTTTAGGGAATTAAATGCTAAAGAAGCATGGGATGCAATAGAAGATTGTGCCCAATATTATTACAGATTAGACAACCCGACAAACAACATAACAAATCATTTGACAACAAATTTGAAGGATCATGAAACAAGTTTGTTGGGGGATGAATATACTCATGTTGAGATACCTAGTTGGATGGCACCTAATATCATAGTACAAAACAAACATATAGGTAATCTAGGTACAATGGAGGATGAGGTGGATAATCCAAGCCCACAAAGTACCCCACAAGTCCTACCATCATTTGAGGCACATACAACGCCCGTGACTTACCCAGAAGAAGTAGAAGAGACTATAGGAACCCCAATTGAGGTAGAACCCTTGGACCAAGCACCACTAGAGGATATAGGTTTGAACACTTGTAGTGATAACCTTACTCCTAGTTCTAGGGAATTTCCTAGCATTGATGAACCGGAACCTCAATCTTTACACAACTTCCCATCCTTAGATTTATTTCTAGGAGACAAAAGGGGAACCGACCCACCCATCAACCTATATTATCCGGGTAGTTTTAGGATGAAAGAAGCCATTCACTCACCCCCTTCACCTCACGTGGCATATTTCCACCCTAAGGGTGTGTATCACTACTTCCACCCACACTTAATCCTAAGTGTAGGGAAAACCTCCCCTATTTTCATTAAATAAGGGTAGAGTCAGGCTCGTGACTCGAACAAAAACAAGCGCTTCTTGGGAGGCAACCCATGTTTTTAATTGTTTGATGTTTTTATTTTATTTGTTTGTTTGCGTCATATATGCTTAATCATAGTTGTTTAATTTTCATGTTTCGAATAATTTGTGAAAATGCTTTATTTTGTTTTTAACCTCATCTTAATTGCATATAAAGGTATTTTACAAAAAGATAAGTGTAGGGAAATTTATATCTTGTTAAAAAGAACTAAATTCGAACATGAAGACTTCGCAATTCATGATTAGCATATATTCTATCTTGTTTATGTGTCAATAATTGTGGATATGTTTTATAAGTTCCTATTTGTAATTCATTCCGCAAGTATCCTATCCTTTTGTTGCTTTGTCTTGTTTCTATTTCTAAGTCTGAAATTACATCTAGTTGTGATTTTTGTTCGGGTTGATGCTTTGGTTTTTGTGTTTGTTGATTACAGGACAAGAAGATGATTTATATTTCTGGAGGGAAGCTTTCAACGTTCGTCTTCTTGGAGGTAGATTTAACCATGTGGTCACATTATCCACGGTGAACGAATCAGGGGAGTATTAGTTTCTTTCATTCTTATTTATTTACTTTTACATCTTTTATCTAGAACATTGGGGACAATGTTCGGTTTAAGTGTAGGGAGGGTATATTAGAAACTATTACTCCACTTGGTTTTTGTTTTGTTTAATAGTGAATGTGTAATAAAACTGAGAGAAATATTTGTTAGGGCAATTTTAGCACCAAATTTAAAATTTTTTGCAACATGTAGGAGTGAAACTTTAGTCTTAATAAGCGTCTCATGGATAGGAGTTGTATGACTAGCACAAAAAAACCATACCACTTGTGGAAAACTAGAAGGGGGGGTTGAATAGTTTTACGTCTTTTTCGTTTTGCTTATTTGTAAAAGATAGTTTCTAAGATGAAACTTTCAAATCACTTTAATACATAAATATATAAACTAGTTAATTTATGATTTTGTATAAATACTACTTATGTATAATGTACAATTTCAAAACACTTAACTACAAAAGTATAAATACAAGATTTATTAAAGGTTTTATATATACAATGCTTATGTATAATGTTTGGAAAGAGTATACAATTTCATTTATTTTATGTAAGCATATATATGTATAGTAGTGTATAGATATAATTATATGTACTAGGTTGGTTTTTGTAAGATTAGTTTTATGAATGGATTTTAGTTTGATCTTTATGTGAAATCAATCATATGCACAATACTATAAATTATGACTATGAGTGAAATGCAAGTAAGTAATAAATCAAAGAGTGAGAGATGGAAAGATCAAACCGAGACACAAAGGATTTATAGTGGTTCGGCTACAAGGACACCTTCCTTGCCCTACTCCACTCCCCGAGTCACCTACTCGAGAGTTTTCTTCACTAGATCAAAGACCTCCTTTATGGCGGAGAAAACCGTACACACCAATATACACACCAATTTACACACCAATCTTCACACCAATCTTCACACCAATCTACACACCAATCTTCACACCAATCTACACACCAATCTTCACACCAATCTACTATTTTCTTCACACCAATCTTCTACACACCAATCTTCTATACACCAATCTTCTATTCTCTTCACACCTTCAAAGTACTAATGTCTTGACACCTTCAAGTCACTAATATCTTTGCAACTTCAATGCACTAGTGTCTTGACACCTTCAAGTCACTAATGTCTTCACACCTTCAATGCACTAATGTCTTGACACCTTCAAGCCACTAATGTCTTCACAACTTCAATCTACAAATGTCTTCTAGTCTTCTCCACTAGAGATCCTTAATTTCTTCACTACAAGCTCCTATTGCTACAATCTCCTATCACCACTACTATCTAACCCTTCTTCTTCACTTCAAGTCACACTTCACACTTACAACAATTCTAGATTCTTCAACTAAATCTAGTTAACTAATACATACACCTTATTCACCAAAGTATGAAAGATATACAAGGAAATGTAAACAAACAACTTAGATAGCAAGATGATACTAAGTTGTAATACTTCTAATAGAAGTATTCTTCTCTTTGCACTTGAAAGAATGAGGCTTTGGATCACTTGGAAACAAAGGCTTATGTAATGATCAAAGGATTTTTAGGATTGAAATGGAGATCTAGAACAGAAAGTTTTTGTGCAAAAAGGTGGAGAAAAAATCCAGGTTTAAGGTGGTATTTATAGGCAAAAGTTTCTGACAGAGGAGCGTGGCCGGTCCCCTTAAAGCATGGCCGGCCCCCTTAAAATTAAGGGGACCGCCCCTTATAATTAAGGGGGCCGCCCAACTGTAACGGCCAGAAAACTTGTCTTTTAGTGGGGAAAGTTTATTTGGTGAAAAACTAACTGATTTTGGTTAAATATTTGAAATCATATATTTAGTATGATTAAAACATTTTTCCTTATTACCAAAAGTGTTTTTCAAAAATATATTATAAGATTATATAATTAAATAAACTTTGTATTAGTTAATTAAATACCCCTTTGATCATACATTGCACTAAACACTTTGTTTATTCATACCTTAAGTGATTTGTTGGTGAAAGTGATTATTTATTACTAAATACATGTTTACGTCATGATCTTTGGTTTGATTAGTTTAAGTTTTGTGATTATCAAAACATAGAGATATCGGAAGATATGAATAATGTTTTCAGTCAATTATTTATATCAACAATCTCCCCCTTTTTGATGATTACAAAACCTAAACTTATTAAATCCAAAAATTAATATTTAGACAAGTATTTAGTAAGTTTACATTCACTTCTCCCCCTTTTTGTAGAATCAAAAAGGTTAGGCCGAATAAACTTCGTGAGAGAAGTTTAAACGGGTAGAAAACTCCCCCTTGATGTATGCTCCCCCTCGTTTGAGGGCACCAAGGTTTCGAGAAAGTAATTCTTGCAAGAAAAATATTAGAAGCACAAGCATGGCACAAGCAAGTACATATAGCATAATATTAACAAGTAATAATCATGGCACAAGGGAATAAGAAACATATATTAAACCATTCAATAATAGAAAAATGATTATGTCAACCCATAATCATTGTTACAAAGGCAATACAAATAGAATTCTAAATAACATAGAACATCCTATAGTGCCAACAAGAAGTGTCATCAAACTTTCTTGAATCCCAAAATGGTTGAGGAGTTTTATTTGAAAATGAGAAAACATAAGCATATCAAATGCTTGGTGGTTTAGTGGAGGTAAACTCTTGGTTCCATGGGTGTTGGTGAGTTTGTAGAGCTTGGAGGTGGTGGATTTGAAGTGGAGTTTGTTGGTTGAGGGTTGTGATGTTGTTCAAGTGATGGGGTTTGTTGAGATCTAGTAAGAAGATACTCAATCCAAGTGAAGTGTTCATTCAAAGCAATGGTTTGTTGTTGAAGGAAGATGCAACAAGGGCAATTGTTAACATGCTTCTCAAGTTGGTTTTTGTTATGTGGTGATGATGGTGAGCTTGATTGTGGTGGATCCAAATTGCGTTGAGCAAGATGTAATGCTAAAAGAGCACTAAGCTCATTTGCCTCTTTTAGCTCCTCAACGAACTTCAAGTGTTCGGAGGAAGGTGATGGTGGTGGAGCATGATAGTTGTCTTGGGTGAAGGTTTGCACATGCAACATTGGAGTGGCATGTGAGGTTGTAGGAAGTGGTGGTGGTACTCTAGGTGGTGGAGACATGTTTGAGCTTGGGTAATCATGAAAACAAGATATGGGTGGAAGATGTTCTTCATGAGTGGATGATGTCTTTGTTGAATGAGCAATATGTGAAGTGTTGATTGAGATATTGGGATTGTTGTTTTGGGATTGAGCATGCTCATCAAAAGAGGAAGCATTAATGAGGGTATTAGTGGAAGATAGGTTGTGGGATGACTCATTTGAGTGGGTTTGAGGTTGAGTTGTTGGTTGACTTGAAACAACATCACAAGAGTTATGACAAGAATCAAGTTTCCTCCTCCAAACGGGTTTGACGGAGATCCTTGCGGTTCTTGAAATCTTTGGTTTTTGGTTGTTGGAAGATGACATGTTTGGGTGTGATGGCATTAATGGTGGGAGGAGAGTATTTATAGTGTATGAGAAATGTGGTTTAGGAAGGAAAATTTGAGGGATAGTATGGGACAAAATATGTTTGTGAATTTTGGAAAGTATAGGCTGAAGTGGGTCAAAAAGTGATAAAGAAAACAGTATCCCCGACCATCAGATGGCCGGTCCCCTTAATCATTAAGGGGGCCGCCTTATATAATTAAGGGGGCCGCCCATCTGGTGATTCCCAGAATGCCAGAAATGGGTTTTTGACAGAAAATTTTCAAAAAGGTTGTGTTTTTGTTTTTGGATTCAAGTAAGTTCAACTCTTTGAGGCAATATAGGGCATACTATTCATGAATGTAGAGAGTGATATAGAATTAATTAAAGTAGACAATTAATTTCTAATAATCATGCTATCTATTAATTTATCAATTAAGATATGCACCAAAGGAGACAACAAGCCAAATAAGCTAAATGAGCAACTATATGAAGATGATAACATTTAGCCTAGAGCAAACATATTGATGATTGTTGACAAGTAACAAATAGACAGATATGATTATATGGACTTCAAGACTTGTTACAAACAAGATCCATATGGGCAAACCATGATTCTCATGAAATGATTTGATTAGATTATGGATGTCATTTTCACATAAGTTTATGACATATGTGAGAAAATAATAATGTTTTAAATAAAATGTTTTTAGTTTTATTCAACAATGTTTGAAAGTAAGTTTTCACTTAATGTCATAAATCTGGGAACGAAAGAATCTAATGAGAAACAAGGTTCACAAAAGTAAACTAGCGTTAGGTATATATAGGAAGTGCAATTTAATCAAGTTGGAGAATGAGTATGAGACTATTACTAGTGGTGCTCAATTCAGGCTAAACACGACCATTTTTATGGGTTACACACACCCAACTTCTCACATAGAAGCAATTCAACCGTTAGGTTAAATTGAATTTCTAGTAAATAGATTCTCCAGTAGTCATTCTCTTTTTAGAAGAAATCGAGTTCCTAAATTTACCTATCGAAGATTACCAAATATGAAGTATTCTTGATTCACTAATACTTGGCTTAATGTTTTGAAATACATTCAAGTTTGTATCCTACTAGGACAAATTTTGTTTTGTTTCAAAAAGAAAAATGTTTCTGCTTTGATAAAGATCAAAATAATGTTATGATAGCTTATGATTAAGCATGTTGTTCGAAAAAGCATAAAATAGATATTCGAAGAGTTTTAACTCAAAGAGAGAAGTTTTTAAATATGACATATTGATTTTGATAATCAAGAAATTTCAGGTGAAAGATATACTTTAAGAGAATCGATTCAGCCCATTGTCACATGTAATCATCTCTAATGGCAACTAAAGATGTGAGAGAGATATGGTAGACATTGAACATCTAAATGCAATGAGATAGGAAAGGACAAAGAAATTCATCAATGAATGCAATATAGACATATGTATATATGCATGTATACAAGACACATTGTAATATTGAGTCACTAGCAAGTCTTAATTATAACACATCTATTAATGCAACTAGTAAGATCATATAGCACAAGTGTCAAGCATTCTATTCTAGATCATAGAAGATTATCAATATAGATGAAAACTAAAACAAATGATAATAGATATAGCAATAAGAGGGTTAATTATCCTAATGTTATGTATGCATATATTGGTATTCATGATCTAAAAGCATAGCAACTTGCAAATTAAAACATATTAATATACTAATTGAAGCATACTCTATCTTAATGTAATGTAGGCAAGTTTTTGAAAAGAAAACTTACCTCAGGTCCAGCTCTTCTTTAAGAGTGGTCATGAGAGCAATATAAAACGTCAGGAAGGTTTTCCCCAAAGCAAGTTGAAGAAGCGAAGTAATATCCTAATGCAAAAAGGATCAAGGAGACTTGATCATAGAAACACTATCGGTCGCACCAATCATCACAAGTCGTGCAGATTAAGAATGGTAGAACAAGAATCCTTCGTCATGAGGTAGTAACGAACACACCATAAAGACAATGGTCATCAAATGAAAGAAAGCGAATAGAGCGATCCAAAAAGTAGTAGTTCCTTTGATCGTTAATTACCTACACATGACAGAGAGCTTGGTACCCAGATTCTCATGGGTCCGATTTGATTAGTAGCGAACATCCAATGCACTTAAATGCATATGAAGAGGATGTCGTCGAGAAGTACAAGAATTCATTATTTGTTTGTTTTAGCAAACAAACAATAACTTTCTTGACTAGAGAAATAATCAATGGATGTAAATAATAATAGTTCTAAATTTTTCCATTAGGTTTAACAAATTTTGTTTGTTTTGATGTATTTGTCAAATACTCATCTGCCGTATATCCTAATCCGGTTGTATCATAAAATGACTTTTGAATATTAAGTAGATATTTTAAAGATTTAGAACTATTTTCGAATTTTGCTAATATTTTAGCTTTTTCCTTTTCCATTTTAATTTCATGTTTATAGTCTTGACAATTTTTACATTCAAGATCAATTTCAATATTACTTTCAAGTCTAGACATTTTGTCTTCTAAAATTATTTCTTTTTCAAAGTTATTTTCAGCGGATGTTGAAGATTCATTTTTAAAAATAATTTTTGAGTCAATGTTGCAAAAGTGTTTGAAGCTATTTTCCATTTTTGAAAATTCTAATGTAAATTGATCATAGCAAAAATGTTTGGTTTTGAATTGTACCTTATTTGTACTTGTACACTCTTCACTCGCTATACGGTGATCAACTCCATTGTTCATGTCGCTCCATGTTTTGTTTGTAGCATTGCTTGGATCTTGGAGCATGTAATCCTTGTCATCACTATTTGTATTAACATTTGTTAGGATGTTCACGTATTCCGTATTTACATCGTCTTTATCGTCCTTGTTGCACCATGATTTATTAACATGCTTTCTTCGGTTTTGACACATGTGTTCTTCATTATTAGTACCTTCAATGATCACATTTGAACTAGTAGTACATGTGTTTATTTCAACTAAATATTTATCTATTAAATTTTCTAGAGTAACAATTTCATGTGCAATATCAAGTTTATCATCTTTGGTTTTACATTTCTCTTGGTGAAACTTTAAAAGGCATTTCCAAATATCATTTGCCGTTTTACAAGGAAATAATCTTTCATATTCAACATTTGGTAGAGTTTTGAAAATAAGTAATTTAGCTTTAGTATTTTTATCAATTTTTATTTGAAGATTATTATATTGATTTTCAAAATCCATTTTAGTTAGTTTAAGATCACCAATTGAAATAATATGCCAAAGATCAAGATCTATTGATTTCACATAATTTTCAAATTTATTTTTCCATTCAAGAAAATGATCATTTTCAAATAATGGTGGTTTTTGCGTAAATTCTCCTTCTAGATATTTTTCGAATTCCATAGATCGTTACAAGTTTTAAAATACAGTATATTTTAAAAATCTTGTTAGACGTGGCTCTGGTACCAATTGTGGAAAACTAGAAGGGGGGGGGGGTTGAATAGTTTTACGTCTTTTTCGTTTTGCTTATTTGTAAAAGATAGTTTCTAAGATGAAACTTTCAAATCACTTTAATACATAAATATATAAACTAGTTAATTTATGATTTTGTATAAATACTACTTATGTATAATGTACAATTTCAAAACACTTAACTACAAAAGTATAAATACAAGATTTATTAAAGGTTTTATATATACAATGCTTATGTATAATGTTTGGAAAGAGTATACAATTTCATTTATTTTATGTAAGCATATATATGTATAGTAGTGTATAGATATAATTATATGTACTAGGTTGGTTTTTGTAAGATTAGTTTTATGAATGGATTTTAGTTTGATCTTTATGTGAAATCAATCATATGTACAATACTATAAATTATGACTATGAGTGAAATGCAAGTAAGTAATAAATCAAAGAGTGAGAGATGGAAAGATCAAACCGAGACACAAAGGATTTATAGTGGTTCGGCTACAAGGACACCTTCCTTGCCCTACTCCACTCCCCGAGTCACCTACTCGAGAGTTTTCTTCACTAGATCAAAGACCTCCTTTATGGCGGAGAAAACCGTACACACCAATATACACACCAATTTACACACCAATCTTCACACCAATCTACACACCAATCTTCACACCAATCTACTATTTTCTTCACACCAATCTTCTACACACCAATCTTCTATACACCAATCTTCTATTCTCTTCACACCTTCAAAGTACTAATGTCTTGACACCTTCAAGTCACTAATATCTTTGCAACTTCAATGCACTAGTGTCTTGACACCTTCAAGTCACTAATGTCTTCACACCTTCAATGCACTAATGTCTTGACACCTTCAAGCCACTAATGTCTTCACAACTTCAATCTACAAATGTCTTCTAGTCTTCTCCACTAGAGATCCTTAATTTCTTCACTACAAGCTCCTATTGCTACAATCTCCTATCACCACTACTATCTAACCCTTCTTCTTCACTTCAAGTCACACTTCACACTTACAACAATTCTAGATTCTTCAACTAAATCTAGTTAACTAATACATACACCTTATTCACCAAAGTATGAAAGATATACAAGGAAATGTAAACAAACAACTTAGATAGCAAGATGATACTAAGTTGTAATACTTCTAATAGAAGTATTCTTCTCTTTGCACTTGAAAGAATGAGGCTTTGGATCACTTGGAAACAAAGGCTTATGTAATGATCAAAGGATTTTTAGGATTGAAATGGAGATCTAGAACAGAAAGTTTTTGTGCAAAAAGGTGGGGAAAAAATCCAGGTTTAAGGTGGTATTTATAGGCAAAAGTTTCTGACAGAGGAGCGTGGCCGGTCCCCTTAAAGCATGGCCGGCCCCCTTAAAATTAAGGGGACCGCCCCTTATAATTAAGGGGGCCGCCCAACTGTAACGGCCAGAAAACTTGTCTTTTAGTGGGGAAAGTTTATTTGGTGAAAAACTAACTGATTTTGGTTAAATATTTGAAATCATATATTTAGTATGATTAAAACATTTTTCCTTATTACCAAAAGTGTTTTTCAAAAATATATTATAAGATTATATAATTAAATAAACTTTGTATTAGTTAATTAAATACCCCTTTGATCATACATTGCACTAAACACTTTGTTTATTCATACCTTAAGTGATTTGTTGGTGAAAGTGATTATTTATTACTAAATACATGTTTACGTCATGATCTTTGGTTTGATTAGTTTAAGTTTTGTGATTATCAAAACATAGAGATATCGGAAGATATGAATAATGTTTTCAGTCAATTATTTATATCAACACCACTCAAAAATTTCCACCCCAAATATGTGAGGTTCGCCCTTAGATCTTTAGGAAAAAGCATTCATTGTTGGTGCTTATGAGTGTACCGGTAGTATTTAGATTCTAGAACTTGTGAGAGCGATGCATCCCGAGACCGCTAGTGAGACTACATTCGTGTAGTTAGGATTTACTACATGATAAGAGGCATTAGGATAACCCTTGTTCTACACCTGTAATATAATTACATTGACTTCATAGGTCAAGTAATTCTCCCACACCTTTGCGTTGTACTCATTTTTAGTACACGATACCCCTAGTACACCCCTCCGAGCCTATCTTTTCGTCTCTAACTTTAAGCATTTTACTTAAAGGAAGAAGTTGTTTACAATCCACCCCAAATGTGCAACCAAATCGCCTTAGCCTTCCTTGTATGCACTCATCTTTAGTGCGTTATTGTTAATTGTTTAAACCCTTTGTTAGTTGTCTAATTGATTGCATGGTTGCTAAGTCGAGTCATATCTTGTACATATTGTTTTGGGACGGTTGGGACTCACGGGTAAAGTACTATTGTAATGGAGTAATGGGGATGATGTCAATTATTGCCCCCATATGTGCGTTAATATTTAAAAGTACTCCAAGTGTTTTGATTATCTTGATTCGAGTCATTAGAATAGTTGATTGTAAAGTATGTAAAAGCTCAAGTGTAGGGAGGAAACGAGCTCCCTTTGATGTATTGTTTTGGATAGTAAAGTAAGAGTGTATGCCAAAAAAAAAAAAAAATAGAAAAAAAAATAGAAAAAAAATAAAGAAAAAAAATAGAAAAAAAATAGAAAAAGAAAAGAGAAAAACATACGGGCTACCATCCGTTTCTTTTATTTATGTTTAAGTCAAATAGTGTCTTGAAAATCCAAAAAGAGTTGTGGTTAGTTTAAGTTGAGTCGAGTCTTGGCTTAGCAACGCCTCATTGTACATGTAGTTAACTAAGACAATTGACTTGCCACCAGTAAAATATCCGTTTATCCAACAAAACCATGTTTTCCATATCCCCTACACCTAACGTTATAACCCTTTAAAAGACCTCTTTGATAGTCTATCCTAGGTGCTTACGCCAAGTGGTGGAAGTTTGATCCTTTCCCAAGCCTATGGTAATCTATTTGCTATGACAGGTAGAGAGTGATATTTCTCCATTTCCAATTATGACATATAAATTTTCAACACCCGAGAGATGAGAGTATCCAAATACTTAATGTGAGGTGCTAGTGTATAATTTCCGTGCTTGTTTTGACTAAGGTGGAATGATCATTTGTTGTAATTACTTTTATATTAGTGTTAAATGACCCCTAACTTGTATTTTGATTGGTGGAAAAGCTCATTTGCTTGAGGACAAGCAAATCCCAAGTGTAGGGATATATGATGAGGCGAAAAATGATCCGTTTTTAGGGGGTCATTTAAGCCCGAATCCGACTTTATTTGATCAAATATTGCCCTAAATCGTTCCTTTTGTGATTTTAGGTACTTGGAGAGTGAATTCTGGAAAAGAAGCCATTTCGGACGTTTTTGGAGCATAAAAGTAAAGAAAACGGCAAAGTCTCAATTTTCCATGCTGGGAACAGTACATGAAGGCGTCAAGAGTAACTCATGACGGCGTCAAACTCCCAAGAATAAAAATCCGTAGTTGATGACGGCGTCACACAGGGCGTCAGAAGTAGATCAAGGCCGTCACGTGTTAAAACTTGCGCGTGGAATAGCTGATATTGTTTTGGTCATAACTTTTGCATACGAACTCGGATTGAGGTGATTCAAAAGCCCAAGCGAAGAGGACGAAGAGATCTACAATTTGGTGAAAAAATGGTTGTGACGGCGTCAAGAGTAAGAGCTGACGCCGTCAAGCCTTGCCAACAGAAAACATGCCTATAAATATAATTTCATAACTTCACTTTTTGTAAGCCCTAAACCCTAAGGTCGATTCCTGGGTTTAGGTGGGTGTTTTTCCAGCAACTTAGAGGGTTTCAATCACTCCATAAACATCATGTATTGGTTTGATGATTCTATCTTAATTATGTTTTCCATTATCATTGTTGTTTGCTCTTCTTTGATGATGGTTTGCTAATTCACCTTATGTCTACTTATGATTATGTGAAACTTGTATATAATTGATTAGATCTCATTGATTTCTTGTTGATGTTGTGTCTATCTCCATCAATTAAGGCGTGACAACTTCAATAGATCTAGTTGGTTTAGTTTATAATCCTTGTTTCCTATTGATTCTTGTTTTGATTGAATGATTTATATGTTAGGCTTAAGAAAACTGGCAGATCTCCAAATGGTAACATGCTTGAACGTCTTAAGAAACATGAACCGAGGCGTACTAGGTCTTTATTGGTTGTATTTAATGCATGAGCCACTGTTTACAATCCCTATAGTTGTGCTGGGCATGGTGTAGGAGGAGATAAGAGCTCATAGAATTGGGGAGTTATGTATGCCACCCCATGAATGGTATTAAGGAATACAACCCGTCAATTAAAACAAGGTTACAATTCAATAGGTAGGATTGGATAGCTAGCAAGGAGTAACATATCATGGGTAGACATGTTTCACTTATCTTGTAGAAACCTAGTTTACTTTTCTTGTTAATTAGTTTAATTAGTAGCTTTTGGGTTAGTTGATTAGCAACTAATTCCGCCCACACTCCCAATACCCGAGATTTTTACTTGCTTTTCATAAAATATAAAAACATAAAAAGAATCATCCTTCACCTTTAGACCTAGTTAGATTAATTTCAATCCTAATGACACTATTCCTAGCTGAACGATCAATCCCCCGGTACTTGTCACTATACTATACTACAACGATCAGGTACACTGCCTGGTGGGGGTTGTAAGCTTCTCGAGATCCCTCGAGAGGTAAAGCAAGGTGCGATTCCCACGCATCACACATCCTCCTCACTATCAATGATGATCATGAAGGATGAGAGACTCCCTACACTGAATGTTGAGAGACTACCAACAACGTTTCCGCAACTCTGATGAAAAGTCTCCTAATACCGAAAAGGTGTGAGCATGATGGTCCTAATGTCACTACATCACATGAAGGCAATACGACTAAGGATGAGCTTGGAGATTTACTATGGCTGATGATCTCAAAGAAGCTTAAAGATCACACATTCCGAAGGAACACAAATCACAAGATCATTGCTTGATGTACAAAGTGAGCCTAAAGAAAAGAATCAGAACCTACGAGCTACAAAGTCTTAAGAATGCTTGAAGATCAAAGAGCTTAATTTCTAAAGGTGACCTCGCTTAGGGGGAGATTGTTAGGAATACAATTATTCCTATAAAAGACTTGGTCACCTAAATGATGTAATAGCATTAAGATAGCTCGTAGTTAGTTTATTATTTAGTTAGTTTTAGTTTAAGTAACATCGTGGAAGAAGGATGGGTCTTTACCCACTGTATGCCTGATCCACAGCCCGGGTGTGGGCGTTTTTATTTGTTTGTATAAATACCCCTCTCCCCCCAAGGAAGAGGGTTGGACCTTCATTTGCAATCTAATATTTCATACTTTTCTCTCAAGGTTCCCAACTCACTTTCTCTCTCTAACATCTCTCTAGTTTCTTTCTTCTTAATTCGATCCATAACCACAAGAAACCATACATGTTATGATTATGAGTATCCTACACGGAGGTAGTATAAAATATGTTTTTTTTAGTATTTAAGTGTACTAAGTGTAAATAGTTATTTATGAATGCATCAAGCTTTTCGAGCTGAAGTCGAACCGAATTCAATTCTTAGGTTATATTTCAATTTTAATTTGTGTAAGAAAACACATCTTTGCAGATAAATCGATCTTTTCGAGTCAAGCTCTAGCCGAGTTCAAACTTTCTCAATCCCGGATAACATGATCGAGAGGGTGATGGTGGCTTGCTTCTTAGTGTCTGTGACAAACGGTATACACCTACCGAGCCGGTGCAACCCATGCATGACCAGTGATAATGGCTAATTCACATGGATCATGGGTTATGTGCATTAGGTTATCACTGGTCACATTCATTAATATGGGTATTTGACATCATATGGGTCATATGCATTGGGTTATAGTTGCTTAGAGCATCATGTTACGACACATCCATGACTGTTGACAATTGGTAATTAACATGGTTAATGGGTCATGTGCATTAGATTGTAGTGGCTTATAGTACGTGTCATGTTATCGACCAATACATTCCTGGTGATCAACTATGGGTAATTAACATGGGTAATGGGTCATGTGCATTGGGTTATAGTGGCTTATAGTGTCATGTTATCGACCAATACATAACTGGTGATCGACAATGGGTAATTAACATGGGTCATGTGCATTGGGTTGTAGTCGCTTATAGTGTAATGGAAACCATGCATGATAGGTGATAATGGCTAATTCACATGGGCGACTTTTTTAATACAAAATACACTAAAGGGTGCGCTTGGTTCAAAATTGGAAAACGGAAAGTGAAAGTGTAAGATAATGGTTGGGAAAGGGAAAGGTAAAGAAAACCAATCCCCCCAATTTATTGGGTAATGATCCATTCCACACAATTGGGTAATGGGTCATTGCATTATGCTTTACCAAGCATATTTTTTCATTACCTTTCCCATTCTTCAATTCACCCCCTATAACCCCCTACCAAGCATTAGGGGTATTTAAAAAACCCGAGAAACCGACAAACCGCTCAATCCGAAACTGAAAAAAACCCGAAACCAAAGAAACCGAAACCGAAAAAAACCAAAACCGTAAAAACCGCTTATCACGGTTCGGTTTCGGTTTTTACTTTTAGATATCCGTGGTTAACTAAACGAACCGTATGTAATATAAATAAATTACCCGCCCCGCGATAGATAGTAAAAATCTTCCAACTAACTGAACCGAACCGCCCTGTGAACACCCCTACCAAGCATGCCATAAAATACAAATGTGGCTTTAACACTTATTAGTTTTAAAACTTTTACTACTTTTTACTTTTAGTTTTTATACCTTTAATAATTTTTAAACTTATAATATATAAAAGAGTATCAAACACACTTCACTTTTAAACTTATAATATATATACAAAGAGTATCAAACACACCTCACTTTTAAACTTATATTATACAGTATACAAAGCTTATTAAATACGCTTCACACACTTCCACATAATCCTCTCTTTCTCTCTATAAAACTCACTCGGTTACAATTGACCAAGTAAACGGATCTAGGGTTTTGATCCTTTATTCTCAGTTTTGTCTTACATTTGTTAGATACTTGTTACTTTATATATTAGGTTTATGTTGTGTTCTTTTTGCGAATAATTAGAGCAAAAGAGATATTAAGGTGTGTTTGGATTAGCTTATTTTGTGTGGTTATCGGTGTCACAACTCGTAATTTCTGGTCATTTTCCAAACCTCGACAATTTACTATTCACAAGTTACTATTCATCATTTACTATTCATCGATCACTATTCACCATTTTTGAGGTCAATTTGACATTCCGAGAAGCGTTCAGAAATTTTACTATTCACTTGACACTATTCATTTCCGAGAGAAAATCACTATTCACGTGCATTACTCATGTCATCGTAAATTTAGTTACGAGTATTCAAATTCGCGTAACCGTATTGGTTCAGGAGCGAATTCATGCATTATCATTGGGACACTTTGTACGGACTAGAAATAGTCTTCATATTATCATTATGGCACTTGCATACTATTCCACTCGTAGGGTAATTAAATTAATACTTTTGGTATAATTTACTTTTACGTATAACTATTTCCAAATAAACGCTAACAAACGATCATTAATGTGACTAACACGTCCAACACTATCGACTATTATCCCGATATATTTTTATATTCATTTTTATAACATAAAAATTATAATATTAATTTACCCGGTATTTTGGATATTTATTTTAATTATTAACTTAAGTTTACTAGAACTTCGACGGTTTTCGTGGAAATTAAACTATAATTATCTAAACACCCAATAATTTTATCCAACCTATTTTTATAATTTTTATAACTTTATTATGACCCGGTTAACTCAGTTAAAATTTATTTTTAGTTAACCCGGTACCCGGTGCAATTTAAAACTACTAATACACAACAATAATACATTTTATCACCAAAACTCTTACACCAAATCCTTCCCCCTTGACTTTGCCGCCCCCCCCCCCCCCCCCCCTTGCCATTTTCTTACAAAAGTTACTTGTACACTCTTTTCTCATTAATGTTTACACTAACTCTATTATATATTATATATTTTCAATAATACATATATACTATACTTTATCATTTTTCACCTCATTTCAACTAAACTCAAATGCTATTCTCTCTTTTTCTCTACTCATACCCACGGCCACAAGAGGAGAAGCAAGCAAGACCAAAGTTTTTCAAAGATCAAAGTGTTAAACTTGTTCATATAGCATCCTTGTTGGAGTTTTGAAATAAAAACTCAATGATTATTAGGTTTTAATCATCTTAACATCATTAATCTTACAAGTAAGTTTACTAAACTCATTTCATAATTTTTACAAAGTTATTACTATGTTTATACATGTTTCTTGCAAGATCTCATACATGCATTAACTTATACCACTTTATTTTTGTAAACTTTTGATCATACAAGCCCTAGAGTGATTTTTGTTTAGATCCTTGTTAGATCTACTTGGTTTTGGTGATTAGGAACCCATGACACCCTAAGAAGGTGTATGGTAGGATTAGATTAGTTTTGTGGTATTTGAAAGTGGTTTGATGGATGATGGAACTAGTTTGGAGACTTGAAAATGGTTTTTGAAACTTTTGATATACCTACTGTCCCTATTTTAATTTCGTGGGAAAATCAGTAGATGATGACTAAATTTTGACCAAAGATTTAGAAAATGCATTCAAAAACGAAACTTTAGGCGAAAGAACGGATTAAAACGAGTTTATAACGAAGGAGATATGATTTTTGCAAATTTAACGACGAAAACTATTTCTTAGAAAACTGCTTGCTGTTTGGCAGAATACGACGGGTAAAAAGAGGCATTAAACGTAACCTAGAGGAGCCGAGTTATCAAAAATATACTAGTATACACAAAAACGAATCCGTGGACATAAAGAACAAGGAAAACGAGCCTAAAACGACCGAGTTATACCCGTTTTAATATCGTCAAAACTATATATATATATATATATAGTCACAAATAAAAATAATAACGTACGTACTAAATGGTATATTTTCTAACAAAGTTACTAATGACTATTTTCTTAACCAATGAATACGTACGACCCGAGGGAATATTTATACGACTTAACGACGTTATTTTAAGATTTCCGATACAAGGGTTATAACGCTAACATTTTCGTACGAGTTAATATGACAAGTTATATACTTCTCTAAATGGACTTATTTTTCCTAAGTATGGAAACTATTTTACCATGACGATAACTAGTATTTCCAAATTACGAGTGGTATGAGTATCATGTGCATGTGCATTCATTTCATTACGGCTTGATCTAAATTAGATCACGATTATTCATTTAGGTTGCGGCTAGTGTTCGTGCCTTATTGTCCCGATTTCTTTACCATCGTTGTACCATCTTTGTACTATCACTCCAGGTGAGTTCTCATAGCCCCGTTTTTAGTACTTATTTGATTTTAAATCCCACGGGGGAGAATACATTGCACTATTATTTTTGTACATGCCCAAGTATTAAATTCCGTACATTGCTTAAGTTGCTAGTACTACCACTGCAAGTCCCCTTTATTATCATGGACCGTTAATTATATTGCCAAGCGAGAGTGAGTAGATAGATCTATCGAGGGTGACTCCTCCATTCGTGTTTGGGTTGCTCCATAAGGAAAACGAATGCATTTCATGTCTAATATAGTACGAGTGTCTGGTAAACACTCCTTTGGGGCATATTTTAGTACGTCTAGCTTCGGTGTCATGAGCTTAAGAGCCAATGTATATATTTTCCGGACATCCTATTTCTTGACTTTACTTATGGCATTTGTACACTAGATTTTACTTATAAACCTATGATTATTCACCAACTTTATGTTGACCGTTTTTCGCAATGTATTTCTCAGGTTATTAAGGTAGCTCATGTGCATACATTTGGACGTTCATGGAGTCGCGGAGTCGACGCGTCTCACTATATTTTCTGCACTTATGAAATGTTTGATCTTGTTGAACTTATTTTAACTATATTGGCAAACTCTTTTGGGACCTAAGCTTTGTAAACTCTGAATGTTTTAATGATCAAACGCTGTATTTTCTAAACGACACTTTAGGTCGTTCAATATAACTGTAACTATGGTGCTATGACAGTCACCCCCAGGTATTCCATTCCGCTGCCATTCAGGTAAATTGGGGGTGTGACAGATTGGTATCAGAGCTAAGGTTATAGCGAACTAGGATGTATCTTGGACCCTAGACTATAACCACGTCATCATAGCATCTCATCATTTCATCATAGGTGCATATTCACTATACATGTTGTTTTACGCACACACTGTGCAAGTTATTCATACCCATACTCATATATATATATATATATATATGATTATATTGACCTGGTTCACAAGTGACATGTCTTCAGATACTCACCCTATTATCCTTTCATCGGATTCAGACATTGAAGATGCCTTGTCATCTTCCACTACCATTATACCACCAGTTACACGTATACCACCGTTAGCACTATTGAATTGTTATAGGAATAAGGTTTTCCTATCATTCAGCCAATACATAGAATGCCGTTTGGTAGAGTACTCAGACTTAATTTTAATGGACTTATTTGGATGCTTATTACAAGGGAGATAGCATGTTTTCTTTCCTTCACTAGTAGGACGCTTACTACTTAGGTACTACCACCACCGTCAGTTACTTATTTCACTATTGGTCGTCCCATAGTGCGCACTTCAGCTTTACCTCTTAGATATCGCGAGATAGCGCGAAAGAGGGTAGTATCCCATTCACTATTATCACCATTATCTCCCAACTCATCACTAGGGTCGCATTGTCATCAATGTTATTCTCATCCTTTAGAATACCACCATTGTCAGTTTCCTTTTCCATTTTCACTTGCCATGAATTAGATAACGCCTTGTGGATAATACCAAGATTACGGACTCAACAGGAACATCTACAGGTTCCTCAAGAATGGCTTAGAATCTACACTATCTAGGACTTGATCGATGCACAACTACAGATACCACTTCAGGACTATCTCGACCTTATGATGCCATAAACCTGATTTCACCTAGAAGGATTACAGGAAGTCTTTAGACTAGACTTATATCTTTACTAGCTTTTGCTATTATCCTAGCCACGAGAGGTGTGGCATAGTTCGAAGAAACTTGTAGTATTTTGATTGATGTACAAACGGAATCACCAAGTATTGACTCTACTATGGAGGAATGGTTGTGCTATCTATGATATGGATTCATATAGACCGAAACTTTCATGTATTATATTCATGTGTTATGAATATGATGATTTTTATTACCTATAGATTCTCATGGACTCTCATGATTTGATGGAAATAGATTTAAGCAAACCACTCCAAGCATGACGCAAGCCGCTATTGGACAATCCATTACCAGGAATGTAACTACCGCCCTCACCAAGGAACTTACTCACATGGAATTTATGGGTTGTAATCCCTCCTTCTTTAGCGGAAATATAGACACAAAGGAATTTCTCAAATGGTTCGAAGAATTAGAAACAATCTTTCAAAGTGGTAACTGCCGTAAGGAAGACAAAGTTAAGTTCGCCACTTGCACTTTTCAGAAGCATGCCCAGAAATGGTGGACTAAGTATGTCCAGGTAGTAGGAGTTGATGCTGCTTACTCACACTCTTGGGAGAAACTAAAAAGGATGATGAGTTTGAAGTTCTGTGTGACAAGCGAATTACAAGCAATTGAACAAGAAACACTAAACCTTACCATGGAAGGAGATGATGTTGTCAAGTATACTGCTTATTTTTATGATTTTGCTCGACTAGGCTCTGCAATGGATGAACCGGAAAGCAAGAGACTTGAAAGGTACGTCGGAGGACTTTCTCCTGAAATTCGTAGGATGGTCATCGCATGTGAACCCAATACCATGTCTGAAGCTATCCAGATGGCAATCGAAACAAAGGAACTCATAGTTCGCGACAAGACATCGGGAGACAATAATAACAACAAGAGAAAATGGGTCGGTAATCAGGATGCTAATGCTACTCAACGACCATTTAAGATACAACAAGTGATGGAGACCTGTGCTGCTGGGTCAAGCCAAAAGAAAAGGTATGTTGGTAAATTACCCGAGTGTAACAAGTGTCAGTTTCATCACAAAGGATCTTGCCCCTCTCAATGTAAGAACTGCCAAAAGCTTGGACATGAAACCAAGGATTGCAAGGCTCCCACCCTCGCAAAACATCAGAAACTCTCGGTAACCTGCCGCGAGTGTGGAGTAGTGGGACACTTAAGGAGTGAATGCCCAGAGTTGGGAAGCCAGAATTGGAAGAAGAAGTTTATGTTTTAGTTATGTGAACCATAGTTTGAGCCCTCTAGGGTTGTACTTTCTTTTGGTACTTTCCATAAGTACGTCGGTGTAACCTAGTTGTATTAAGCACTTTCCTATCTAATGTAATGACTATCTTTTGTTACCTCTATGATAACCATAACCTTCGTTTACTCCGCTTTCTATCCCAATCGTTCAATTTTCAATCGTTTCGTAACATTATACCATTGTCTTATTAAGGATTTGACCGATTTCGTAATTGACGGATTAGTAGATTATTACCATTCCATAGTATTTACCCATGTATCCAATAAACCATTCAACGAGTTTTATTTCAAACTATTTTACTACCTTATGGGGAAGTTGTTTTTACCGAATTTCTAAAATAAGCCGTTTTGTTACTGTACTATAAACTGATTTTTCCGATATTACGCCAAATATTTACTATTATTACGCGAAACAATTTTTATATTACTTTGAAAGGAAATGACTAGAATACCATTCTTCGAAACAAAACGTTGAACACCATCTAAAGCTTTTGAGAAAAATAATATTATTTTGATTAAATCAAGCATCGCATCATTAGTCCTCAACTATACATAGCCTGATCACCTATGTATACTTCAGGAAAGATTATGCCATGAAGGAAATAGTTACTTTATAAAGTATTGTTAATAACAATCTTCATCCAAAAGCGTTTTAAACAAATAAACTCTTTTATAAATATTTCTTTCTGACAAATTTTCTCTAGATACTTACCCCACCTGTCACACACTTAGTCATTAAGTTAGACTTTCCATTGACTTCTTTAGGGGAGACTTCCCATATTAAGTACTAGGAGGATTCCTCAATACAAGAAAAACAATAAAAGGATTTCAGAACTATTAACCTAGACTAGAAGTATACACCAAGACAATTTATAGCTCAACAACAGTTCTAAGATGCCACGAGACCATCCGAACCACCATCTCTGACCTAGTTGTCCAAATTTTTATTCAAAGGTACTAGTTAGACTGATCTACAGGATCAAACACATTGTGAAGGTACGCTAAGCAACATCATGGGAATAAACCAAGCCTCCTAACTGATACTGTAAAGTGTTTTGAGTTAACATGGTCTCATCCATACGCAAACTTCCCTGCAGTGAGTTTACGACAAGAATGATTGATTCGAATTATGGATATCGATATAGATTCCCCTAAAGCATTATGTTCTTTAGAACTTCTGGATAACCTCACCTATACATCGAGAAAGGCATCAGACTCAAGAATATCTCCCCAGCTACATGTGAAGACAATACGGAAATTCATCGACATGGTATCAATTGAAACCCTCATATTGCCAACATGATGGCAATTTCAACGATAAACCATTTCAGGACTTAAGTTGGTTGAATACCTAGGCTTGTAGTTTTGCCAGATAACCACCAATAGGCATTTTCTAATATCAGAAACCGAACGTTAGACATCTATGCATTATGCGAACATTGCCTATCCTACTATTTTATCCTTGTTAGTATTTTCACTTTAAGTAAAGTCGATTTAAAATTTGTGTTTATACGAATCACATATCTCGTAGAAAATAATTTTTGAATTGCCTATTTTGAACAAATACGATCCTTTTAACCAATATTTAGCTACACCATTGTACAATGGGAAATTATAAACATCAAACTTTGGTAAACAGTCCTATTCACAACCTATTTGAAAACCGCGTCACATTTCCTAACTATTGAATTTTGAATCATCAAGAAAGATATTATTTAGTAAACCATTTGCACCATTTTCTAAATTCGTTTATTCAGAAAAAGATTTCGACCAAAAACTCAAAAATCGTGAGATAAATTTTGAAAACCAATCACCATGCTACGTCGCTTATGCATTTAGGGCTTTGTGATTTGACAATAAGGAATATTGGAATATGTGATGAAGGAAATTAGGAGGAACACCATAGAACGATTACAAACGTTAGTAATGGAGACCAAGCACAGTAGGCAAAGAATGACACATGTCTTAGCAATCCATTAGACCAAAACACAAAGAATCAAGCATTGTTACCCATATTTTATCTTCTTCGTATAACGCCGTGTTCGAAAAACGTAACGTTGTAGAATTAATCATCAGATTCATTGTAACCGTCTCAACTATTCCCGCTAAAGGTGATCGAATCACCTCAGACTTCTAACAATCATTCTAAGATTTCCTTCGGAACCTCATTAAGATGTAAACATCGCCTATCATCCACAGACCGATGGTCAGAACGAGAGAACGATTCAAACATAGGAAAGTTATACTCAGAGTATGAGTGATTGACTCTAGAAATGGTTGGACTAACCATTTACCATAAATCGGATTCTTTTACAACCATAGTTATCGCGCGAGCATAGAGACTACATCAATTGAGGCACTTTATGGTCGAAGTATCAATTACCCGTTTACCAACCGAAATCGGAAAGTTAAATTCACTGGTCTAGAACTAAACCATGGAACAACAAAGGAAATTTCACAAGTCAAGAACCAGTTACAAGCAACGAGAAACTGGTAGAAGTTAGGTTGGTACATGACGCACATCATACGGATTGGGTATCCTTGAACAAGCAAATTTACTAGATTCACGTGAAAGAACGAACTAAATTGAAAGCTTTGCCTTGGAGAGGCATGATACGATTTTAGTAACACGAAGGATTTAACCTTTAGTATATTGGACCATTTCAGATTCATGTTAGAATCGACCAGCTGAAATATAAGATTTGAGTTTTGACAGAGTTCAGCAACATATATTACCCATATTACATTATAAACCTGAAGAAGCACTGATCATCTATTGACGAACCGAACTCGGAAAAAGCCAAACTCACTATTTTCCTACAAGTCAAGGATCAATTACAAATTCTATAAAATTGTAAACCATTAAAACCTCAAGTTGGTAGCCAGATTACGTTGAAAGTTCTGCCTAGGAAGGGCATGATATTATTAGGAAAGATTTGGAAAGTTAAAACCGATATACACTGGACCACGTAATAGTTCAGACACAGTAGACTTAGTAGCCTTCAGACTTGAGCCTTGTTAAAGAACAGCCGGATTACACAACTATGTTTCACCTATTTGAATCCAGGAAATGACTTTCAGATTAGTCAATTATAATCCCATTTGGAAGGGAATCCAACCCTGAGACAAACGTAGATTTGGTAATAACCAATAGAAATCATGGACCGTGAGGTCGAACGGTTGAAGCAAAGTCGAATTCCTATCGTGAAAGTTCGCTGGAATTCTTGAAAAGGACCCGAATTTACTTGGGAACGAGAGGACCAAATGCAACTTAAGTATCCACGTCTTTTTACTAAATATACTTCAGAGACCAACCAAAACTGAACTTCGGGACGAAGTTCCTGTTAGAGGGGAAGACTGTCACAACTCGTAATTTCTGGTCATTTTCCAAACCTCGACAATTTACTATTCATAAGTTACTATTCATCATTTACTATTCATCGATCACTATTCACCATTTTTGAGGTCAATTTGACATTCCGAGAAGCGTTCAGAAATTTTACTATTCACTTGACACTATTCATTTCCGAGAGAAAATCACTATTCACGTGCATTACTCATGTCATCGTAAATTTAGTTACGAGTATTCAAATTCGCGTAACCGTATTGGTTCAGGAGCGAATTCATGCATTATCATTGGGACACTTTGTACGGACTAGAAATAGTCTTCATATTATCATTATAGCACTTGCATACTATTCCACTCGTAGGGTAATTAAATTAATACTTTTGGTATAATTTACTTTTACGTATAACTATTTCCAAATAAACGCTAACAAACGATCATTAATGTGACTAACACGTCCAACACTATCGACTATTATCCCGATATATTTTTATATTCATTTTTATAATATAAAAATTATAATATTAATTTACCCGGTATTTTGGATATTTATTTTAATTATTAACTTAAGTTTACTAGAACTTCGACGGTTTTCGTGGAAATTAAACTATAATTATCTAAACACCCAATAATTTTATCCAACCTATTTTTATAATTTTTATAACTTTATTATGACCCGGTTAACTCCGTTAAAATTTATTTTTAGTTAACCCGGTACCCGGTGCAATTTAAAACTACTAATACACAACAATAATACATTTTATCACCAAAACTCTTACACCAAATCCTTCCCCCTTGACTTTGCCGCCCCCCCCCCCCCCCCCCTGCCATTTTCTTACAAAAGTTACTTGTACACTCTTTTCTCATTAATGTTTACACTAACTCTATTATATATTATATATTTTCAATAATACATATATACTATACTTTATCATTTTTCACCTCATTTCAACTAAACTCAAATGCTATTCTCTCTTTTTCTCTACTCATACCCACGGCCACAAGAGGAGAAGCAAGCAAGACCAAAGTTTTTCAAAGATCAAAGTGTTAAACTTGTTCATATAGCATCCTTGTTGGAGTTTTGAAATAAAAACTCAAGGATTATTAGGTTTTAATCATCTTAACATCACTAATCTTACAAGTAAGTTTACTAAACTCATTTCATAATTTTTACAAAGTTATTACTATGTTTATACATGTTTCTTGCAAGATCTCATACATGCATTAACTTATACCACTTTATTTTTGTAAACTTTTGATCATACAAGCCCTAGAGTGATTTTTGTTTAGATCCTTGTTAGATCTACTTGGTTTTGGTGATTAGGAACCCATGACACCCTAAGAAGGTGTATGGTAGGATTAGATTAGTTTTGTGGTATTTGAAAGTGGTTTGATGGATGATGGAACTAGTTTGGAGACTTGAAAATGGTTTTTGAAACTTTTGATATACCTACTGTCCCTATTTTAATTTCGTGGGAAAATCAGTAGATGATGACTAAATTTTGACCAAAGATTTAGAAAATACATTCAAAAACGAAACTTTAGGCGAAAGAACGGATTAAAACGAGTTTATAACGAAGGAGATATGATTTTTGCAAATTTAACGACGAAAACTATTTCTTAGAAAACTGCTTGCTGTTTGGCAGAATACGACGGGTAAAAAGAGGCATTAAACGTAACCTAGAGGAGCCGAGTTATGAAAAATATACTAGTATACACAAAAACGAATCCGTGGACATAAAGAACAAGGAAAACGAGCCTAAAACGACCGAGTTATACCCGTTTTAATATCGTCAAAACTATATATATATATATATATATATATATAGTCACAAATAAAAATAATAACGTACGTACTAAATGGTATATTTTCTAACAAAGTTACTAATGACTATTTTCTTAACCAATGAATACGTACGACCCGAGGGAATATTTATACGACTTAACGACGTTATTTTAAGATTTCCGATACAAGGGTTATAACGCTAACATTTTCGTACGAGTTAATATGACAAGTTATATACTTCTCTAAATGGACTTATTTTTCCTAAGTATGGAAACTATTTTACCATGACGATAACTAGTATTTCCAAATTACGAGTGGTATGAGTATCATGTGCATGTGCATTCATTTCATTACGGCTTGATCTAAATTAGATCACGATTATTCATTTAGGTTGCGGCTAGTGTTCGTGCCTTATTGTCCCGATTTCTTTACCATCGTTGTACCATCTTTGTACTATCACTCCAGGTGAGTTCTCATAGCCCCGTTTTTAGTACTTATTTGATTTTAAATCCCACGGGGGAGAATACATTGCACTATTATTTTTGTACATGCCCAAGTATTAAATTCCGTACATTGCTTAAGTTGCTAGTACTACCACTGCAAGTCCCCTTTATTATCATGGACCGTTAATTATATTGCCAAGCGAGAGTGAGTGGATAGATCTATCGAGGGTGACTCCTCCATTCGTGTTTGGGTTGCTCCATAAGGAAAACGAATGCATTTCATGTCTAATATAGTACGAGTGTCTGGTAAACACTCCTTTGGGGCATATTTTAGTACGTCTAGCTTCGGTGTCATGAGCTTAAGAGCCAATGTATATATTTTCCGGACATCCTATTTCTTGACTTTACTTATGGCATTTGTACACTAGATTTTACTTATAAACCTATGATTATTCACCAACTTTATGTTGACCGTTTTTCGCAATGTATTTCTCAGGTTATTAAGGTAGCTCATGTGCATACATTTGGACCTTCATGGAGTCGCGGAGTCGACGCGTCTCACTATATTTTCTGCACTTATGAAACGTTTGATCTTGTTGAACTTATTTTAACTATATTGGCAAACTCTTTTGGGACCTAAGCTTTGTAAACTCTGAATGTTTTAATGATCAAACGCTATATTTTCTAAACGACACTTTAGGTCGTTCAATATAACTGTAACTATGGTGCTATGACAGTCACCCCCAGGTATTCCATTCCGCTGCCATTCAGGTAAATTGGGGGTGTGACAGATTGGTATCAGAGCTAAGGTTATAGCGAACTAGGATGTATCTTGGACCCTAGACTATAACCACGTCATCATAGCATCTCATCATTTCATCATAGGTGCATATTCACTATACATGTTGTTTTACGCACACACTGTGCAAGTTATTCATACCCATACTCATATATATATATATATATATATATGATTATATTGACCTGGTTCACAAGTGACATGTCTTCAGATACTCACCCTATTATCCTTTCATCGGATTCAGACATTGAAGATGCCTTGTCATCTTCCACTACTATTATACCACCAGTTACACGTATACCACCGTTAGCACTATTGAATTGTTATAGGAATAAGGTTTTCCTATCATTCAGCCTATACATAGAATGCCGTTTGGTAGAGTACTCAGACTTAATTTTAATGGACTTATTTGGATGCTTATTACAAGGGAGATAGCATGTTTTCTTTCCTTCACTAGTAGGACGCTTACTACTTAGGTACTACCACCACCGTCAGTTACTTATTTCACTATTGGTCGTCCCATAGTGCGCACTTCAGCTTTACCTCTTAGATATCGCGAGATAGCGCGAAAGAGGGTAGTATCCTATTCACTATTATCACCATTATCTCCCAACTCATCACTAGGGTCGCATTGTCATCAATGTTATTCTCATCCTTTAGAATACCACCATTGTCAGTTTCCTTTTCCATTTTCACTTGCCATGAATTAGATAACGCCTTGTGGATAATACCAAGATTACGGACTCAACAGGAACATCTACATGTTCCTCAAGAATGGCTTAGAATCTACACTATCTAGGACTTGATCGATGCACAACTACAGATACCACTTCAGGACTATCTCGACCTTATGATGCCATAAACCTGATTTCACCTAGAAGGATTACAGGAAGTCTTTAGACTAGACTTATATCTTTACTAGCTTTTGCTATTATCCTAGCCACGAGAGGTGTGGCATAGTTCGAAGAAACTTGTAGTATTTTGATTGATGTACAAACGGAATCACCAAGTATTGACTCTACTATGGAGGAATGGTTGTGCTATCTATGATATGGATTCATATAGACCGAAACTTTCATGTATTATATTCATGTGTTATGAATATGATGATTTTTATTACCTATAGATTCTCATGGACTCTCATGATTTGATGGAAATAGATTTAAGCAAACCACTCCAAGCATGACGCAAGCCGCTATTGGACAATCCATTACCAGGAATGTAACTACCGCCCTCACCAAGGAACTTACTCACGTGGAATTTATGGGTTGTAATCCCTCCTTCTTTAGCGGAAATATAGACACAAAGGAATTTCTCAAATGGTTCGAAGAATTAGAAACAATCTTTCAAAGTGGTAACTGCCGTAAGGAAGACAAAGTTAAGTTCGCCACTTGCACTTTTCAGAAGCATGCCCAGAAATGGTGGACTAAGTATGTCCAGGTAGTAGGAGTTGATGCTGCTTACTCACACTCTTGGGAGAAACTAAAAAGGATGATGAGTTTGAAGTTCTGTGTGAAAAGCGAATTACAAGCAATTGAACAAGAAACACTAAACCTTACCATGGAAGGAGATGATGTTGTCAAGTATACTGCTTATTTTTATGATTTTGCTCGACTAGGCTCTGCAATGGATGAACCGGAAAGCAAGAGACTTGAAAGGTACGTCGGAGGACTTTCTCCTGAAATTCGTAGGATGGTCATCGCATGTGAACCCAATACCATGTCTGAAGCTATCCAGATGGCAATCGAAACAAAGGAACTCATAGTTCGCGACAAGACATCGGGAGACAATAATAACAACAAGAGAAAATGGGTCGGTAATCAGGATGCTAATGCTACTCAACGACCATTTAAGATACAACAAGTGATGGAGACCTGTGCTGCTGGGTCAAGCCAAAGGAAAAGGTATGTTGGTAAATTACCCGAGTGTAACAAGTGTCAGTTTCATCACAAAGGATCTTGCCCCTCTCAATGTAAGAACTGCCAAAAGCTTGGACATGAAACCAAGGATTGCAAGGCTCCCACCCTCGCAAAACATCAGAAACTCTCGGTAACCTGCCGCGAGTGTGGAGTAGTGGGACACTTCAGGAGTGAATGCCCAGAGTTGGGAAGCCAGAATTGGAAGAAGAAGTTTATGTTTTAGTTATGTGAACCATAGTTTGAGCCCTCTAGGGTTGTACTTTCTTTTGGTACTTTCCATAAGTACGTCGGTGTAACCTAGTTGTATTAAGCACTTTCCTATCTAATGTAATGACTATCTTTTGTTACCTCTATGATAACCATAACCTTCGTTTACTCCGCTTTCTATCCCAATCGTTCAATTTTCAATCGTTTCGTAACATTATACCATTGTCTTATTAAGGATTTGACCGATTTCGTAATTGACGAATTAGTAGATTATTACCATTCCATAGTATTTACCCATGTATCCAATAAACCATTCAACGAGTTTTATTTCAAACTATTTTACTACCTTATGGGGAAGTTGTTTTTACCGAATTTCTAAAATAAGCCGTTTTGTTACTGTACTATAAACTGATTTTTCCGATATTACGCCAAATATTTACTATTATTACGCGAAACAATTTTTATATTACTTTGAAAGGAAATGACTAGAATACCATTCTTCGAAACAAAACGTTGAACACCATCTAAAGCTTTTGAGAAAAATAATATTATTTTGATTAAATCAAGCATCGCATCATTAGTCCTCAACTATACATAGCCTGATCACCTATGTATACTTCAGGAAAGATTATGCCATGAAGGAAATAGTTACTTTATAAAGTATTGTTAATAACAATCTTCATCCAAAAGCGTTTTAAAGAAATAAACTCTTTTATAAATATTTCTTTCTGACAAATTTTCTCTAGATACTTACCCCACCTGTCACACACTTAGTCATTAAGTTAGACTTTCCATTGACTTCTTTAGGGGAGACTTCCCATATTAAGTACTAGGAGGATTCCTCAATACAAGAAAAACAATAAAAGGATTTCAGAACTATTAACCTAGACTAGAAGTATACACCAAGACAATTTATAGCTCAACAACAGTTCTAAGATGCCACGAGACCATCCGAACCACCATCTCTGACCTAGTTGTCCAAATTTTTATTCAAAGGTACTAGTTAGACTGATCTACAGGATCAAACACATTGTGAAGGTACGCTAAGCAACATCATGGGAATAAACCAAGCCTCCTAACCGATACTGTAAAGTGTTTTGAGTTAACATGGTCTCATCCATACGCAAACTTCCCTGCAGTGAGTTTACGACAAGAATGATTGATTCGAATTATGGATATCGATATAGATTCCCCTAAAGCATTATGTTCTTTAGAACTTCTGGATAACCTCACCTATACATCGAGAAAGGCATCAGACTCAAGAATATCTCCCCAGCTACATGTGAAGACAATACGGAAATTCATCGACATGGTATCAATTGAAACCCTCATATTGCCAACATGATGGCAATTTCAACGATAAACCATTTCAGGACTTAAGTTGGTTGAATACCTAGGCTTGTAGTTTTGCCAGATAACCACCAATAGGCATTTTCTAATATTAGAAACCGAACGTTAGACATCTATGCATTATGCGAACATTGCCTATCCTACTATTTTATCCTTGTTAGTATTTTCACTTTAAGTAAAGTCGATTTAAAATTTGTGTTTATACGAATCACATATCTCGTAGAAAATAATTTTTGAATTGCCTATTTTGAACAAATACGATCCTTTTAACCAATATTTAGCTACACCATTGTACAATGGGAAATTATAAACATCAAACTTTGGTAAACAGTCCTATTCACAACCTATTTGAAAACCGCGTCACATTTCCTAACTATTGAATTTTGAATCATCAAGAAAGATATTATTTAGTAAACCATTTGCTCCATTTTCTAAATTCGTTTATTCAGAAAAAGATTTCGACCAAAAACTCAAAAATCGCGAGATAAATTTTGAAAACCAATCACCATGCTACGTCGCTTATGCATTTAGGGCTTTGTGATTTGACAATAAGGAATATTGGAATATGTGATGAAGGAAATTAGGAGGAACACCATAGAACGATTACAAACGTTAGTAATGGAGACCAAGCACAGTAGGCAAAGAATGACACATGTCTTAGCAATCCATTAGACCAAAACACAAAGAATCAAGCATTGTTACCCATATTTTATCTTCTTCGTATAACGCCGTGTTCGAAAGACATAACGTTGTAGAATTAATCATCAGATTCATTGTAACCGTCTCAACTATTCCCGCTAAAGGTGATCGAATCACCTCAGACTTCTAACAATCATTCTAAGATTTCCTTCGGAACCTCATTAAGATGTAAACATCGCCTATCATCCACAGACCGATGGTCAGAACGAGAGAACGATTCAAACATAGGAAAGTTATACTCAGAGTATGAGTGATTGACTCTAGAAATGGTTGGACTAACCATTTACCATAAATCGGATTCTTTTACAACCATAGTTATCGCGCGAGCATAGAGACTACATCAATTGAGGCACTTTATGGTCGAAGTACCAATTACCCGTTTACCAACCGAAATCGGAAAGTTAAATTCACTGGTCTAGAACTAAACCATGGAACAACAAAGGAAATTTCACAAGTCAAGAACCAGTTACAAGCAACGAGAAACTGGTAGAAGTTAGGTTGGTACATGACGCACATCATACGGATTGGGTATCCTTGAACAAGCAAATTTACTAGATTCACGTGAAAGAACGAACTAAATTGAAAGCTTTGCCTTGGAGAGGCATGATACGATTTTAGTAACACGAAGGATTTAACCTTTAGTATATTGGACCATTTCAGATTCATGTTAGAATCGACCAGCTGAAATATAAGATTTGAGTTCTGACAGAGTTCAGCAACATATATTACCCATATTACATTATAAACCTGAAGAAGCACTGATCATCTATTGACGAACCGAACTCGGAAAAAGCCAAACTCACTATTTTCCTACAAGTCAAGGATCAATTACAAATTCTATAAAATTGTAAACCATTAAAACCTCAAGTTGGTAGCCAGATTACGTTGAAAGTTCTGCCTAGGAAGGGCATGATATTATTAGGAAAGATTTGGAAAGTTAAAACCGATATACACTGGACCACGTAATAGTTCAGACACAGTAGACTTAGTAGCCTTCAGACTTGAGCCTTGTTAAAGAACAGTCGGATTACACAACTATGTTTCACCTATTTGAATCCAGGAAATGACTTTCAGATTAGTCAATTATAATCCCATTTGGAAGGGAATCCAACCCTGAGACAAACGTAGATTTGGTAATAACCAATAGAAATAATGGACCGTGAGGTCGAACGGTTGAAGCAAAGTCGAATTCCTATCGTGAAAGTTCGCTGAAATTCTTGAAAAGGACCCGAATTTACTTGGGAACGAGAGGACCAAATGCAACTTAAGTATCCACGTCTTTTTACTAAATATACTTCAGAGACCAACCAAAACTGAACTTCGGGACGAAGTTCCTGTTAGAGGGGAAGACTGTCACAACTCGTAATTTCTGGTCATTTTCCAAACCTCGACAATTTACTATTCACATGTTACTATTCATCATTTACTATTCATCGATCACTATTCACCATTTTTGAGGTCAATTTGACATTCCGAGAAGCGTTCAGAAATTTTACTATTCACTTGACACTATTCATTTCCGAGAGAAAATCACTATTCACGTGCATTACTCATGTCATCGTAAATTTAGTTACGAGTATTCAAATTCGCGTAACCGTATTGGTTCAGGAGCGAATTCATGCATTATCATTGGGACACTTTGTACGGACTAGAAATAGTCTTCATATTATCATTATAGTACTTGCATACTATTCCACTCGTAGGGTAATTAAATTAATACTTTTGGTATAATTTACTTTTACATATAACTATTTCCAAATAAACGCTAACAAACGATCATTAATGTGACTAACACGTCCAACACTATCGACTATTATCCCGATATATTTTTATATTCATTTTTATAATATAAAAATTATAATATTAATTTACCCGGTATTTTGGATATTTATTTTAATTATTAACTTAAGTTTACTAGAACTTCGACGGTTTTCGTGGAAATTAAACTATAATTATCTAAACACCCAATAATTTTATCCAACCTATTTTTATAATTTTTATAACTTTATTATGACCCGGTTAACTCCGTTAAAATTTATTTTTAGTTAACCCGGTACCCGGTGCAATTTAAAACTACTAATACACAACAATAATACATTTTATCACCAAAACTCTTACACCAAATCCTTCCCCCTTGACTTTGCCGCCCCCCCCCCCCCCCCCCCCTTGCCATTTTCTTACAAAAGTTACTTGTACACTCTTTTCTCATTAATGTTTACACTAACTCTATTATATATTATATATTTTCAATAATACATATATACTATACTTTATCATTTTTCACCTCATTTCAACTAAACTCAAATGCTATTCTCTCTTTTTCTCTACTCATACCCACGGCCACAAGAGGAGAAGCAAGCAAGACCAAAGTTTTTCAAAGATCAAAGTGTTAAACTTGTTCATATAGCATCCTTGTTGGAGTTTTGAAATAAAAACTCAAGGATTATTAGGTTTTAATCATCTTAACATCACTAATCTTACAAGTAAGTTTACTAAACTCATTTCATAATTTTTACAAAGTTATTACTATGTTTATACATGTTTCTTGCAAGATCTCATACATGCATTAACTTATACCACTTTATTTTTGTAAACTTTTGATCATACAAGCCCTAGAGTGATTTTTGTTTAGATCCTTGTTAGATCTACTTGGTTTTGGTGATTAGGAACCCATGACACCCTAAGAAGGTGTATGGTAGGATTAGATTAGTTTTGTGGTATTTGAAAGTGGTTTGATGGATGATGGAACTAGTTTGGAGACTTGAAAATGGTTTTTGAAACTTTTGATATACCTACTGTCCCTATTTTAATTTCGTGGGAAAATCAGTAGATGATGACTAAATTTTGACCAAAGATTTAGAAAATACATTCAAAAACGAAACTTTAGGCGAAAGAACGGATTAAAACGAGTTTATAACGAAGGAGATATGATTTTTGCAAATTTAACGACGAAAACTATTTCTTAGAAAACTGCTTGCTGTTTGGCAGAATACGACGGGTAAAAAGAGGCATTAAACGTAACCTATAGGAGCCGAGTTATCAAAAATATACTAGTATACACAAAAACGAATCCGTGGACATAAAGAACAAGGAAAACGAGCCTAAAACGACCGAGTTATACCCGTTTTAATATCGTCAAAACTATATATATATATATATAGTCACAAATAAAAATAATAACGTACGTACTAAATGGTATATTTTCTAACAAAGTTACTAATGACTATTTTCTTAACCAATGAATACGTACGACCCGAGGGAATATTTATACGACTTAACGACGTTATTTTAAGATTTCCGATACAAGGGTTATAACGCTAACATTTTCGTACGAGTTAATATAACAAGTTATATACTTCTCTAAATGGACTTATTTTTCCTAAGTATGGAAACTATTTTACCATGACGATAACTAGTATTTCCAAATTACGAGTGGTATGAGTATCATGTGCATGTGCATTCATTTCATTACGGCTTGATCTAAATTAGATCACGATTATTCATTTAGGTTGCGGCTAGTGTTCGTGCCTTATTGTCCCGATTTCTTTACCATCGTTGTACCATCTTTGTACTATCACTCCAGGTGAGTTCTCATAGCCCCGTTTTTAGTACTTATTTGATTTTAAATCCCACGGGGGAGAATACATTGCACTATTATTTTTGTACATGCCCAAGTATTAAATTCCGTACATTGCTTAAGTTGCTAGTACTACCACTGCAAGTCCCCTTTATTATCATGGACCGTTAATTATATTGCCAAGCAAGAGTGAGTGGATAGATCTATCGAGGGTGACTCCTCCATTCGTGTTTGGGTTGCTCCATAAGGAAAACGAATGCATTTCATGTCTAATATAGTACGAGTGTCTGGTAAACACTCCTTTGGGGCATATTTTAGTACGTCTAGCTTCGGTGTCATGAGCTTAAGAGCCAATGTATATATTTTCCGGACATCCTATTTCTTGACTTTACTTATGGCATTTGTACACTAGATTTTACTTATAAACCTATGATTATTCACCAACTTTATGTTGACCGTTTTTCGCAATGTATTTCTCAGGTTATTAAGGTAGCTCATGTGCATACATTTGGACCTTCATGGAGTCGCGGAGTCGACGCGTCTCACTATATTTTCTGCACTTATGAAACGTTTGATCTTGTTGAACTTATTTTAACTATATTGGCAAACTCTTTTGGGACCTAAGCTTTGTAAACTCTGAATGTTTTAATGATCAAACGCTGTATTTTCTAAACGACACTTTAGGTCGTTCAATATAACTGTAACTATGGTGCTATGACAGTCACCCCCAGGTATTCCATTCCGCTGCCATTCAGGTAAATTGGGGGTGTGACAATCGGCTTATTGAATTTTGAGAAAGTTAATAAGCTCACTGTTTGTTGGCTTGTTATCTTATCCACTTAAAATAACATAGGCTTATTGGCATCCCCAAATCTCAAAAAGCTGATAAGATAATAAATTAATATAATCCAAATACCCCCCTTAGAGCTATTTATTCTTATGCTTAGGTTGACTATCTGTTATAAGAAGTATGTTGCCTTTGTATTGATAGAATAAGGAAGAACATGTTTTGTTGTTTTTGCGAATAATTAGAGCAAAAGCGATATTAAGGTTTGCTTGGATTAGCTTATTTTATCTTAGGCTTAGGTTGACTATCTGGTATAAGAATTATGTTGCATTTGTTTTGAGAGAATAAGGAAGAAAAGTGGCGGATGTGTGTGTGAATATTTAGGCTAAAACATCCAAGTATCAAAGATGGAAGAAGTATCAATGATGGGTGAACAGACACCACTTTCAAGTATGAACATAAACTTGTTTTGGTGTTGTTAATCCATTGTTGATTCATCTTTGCTCTTTGTCAAAATACATAAACAATTATCAAGTATAATTTGTAGGTTTGATGCTTGAATTTAGTGTCTTCGTATTCCAGCATGTTGGTAGGTTATGTTGTTGTTGGCTAGGGTAGAAAGATTGGCAGTTCATTGCATTGTTAATATAAATTTAATATGATTTCATTCATGCACGATTAGATCTCTAATGTCGTAGAATCTACATAATTAATATGTATGTTCATCACATCTAAGGGAGCAATATAAATGATAGTAAGAATTTGTTTTCTAATAACTTAAAGCTCAATAATTAGGGCAGATCTATCTAGCGTTGTAGATGGTTCCGTTGCTTAATTTACGTCAACTACCATTTGTGTGGTTAATCTTGATCACAAGCTTTGGCTCTTTCAATAATATACCTTGATTAAAACTTTTGTCCCGACAATAAGATACATTCTTGAAAGTGCCAAAGCTTGTGATCAAGATCAACCACACAAACGGTAGTAGACGGTGTCCAGAAAACAAAGCAATGGAACCTTTCTACAACGTTAGATAGATCTGGCCTAATCATTGAGACATCTTCAATGCAATGATGATATAGTGTGTATTGTTCATGACAGGCCACACTCCTTCATTATCGCATTCAAGATGAGTGATGTTACTTAGACTCTATTCTTTACTCAACATTTCTAGATTGTTTGTATCACTCTGTTTACATTCCATTCTTTTTTTATGATCTAAATGAGTCTGGAATTTCAACATACCTTTCCATTCTGAGTGCCCAAACATTTCCTTTTGTTTTTTCAACAATCTAGCAATGCGGCTGGTGCAGTCCTTTGCTCAAAGGGAGTTGAAACGACAAAAGGAGATGTAGTGGGTACTCAGAAGGGTTACGTATGTTGGTTTATTGCATTCCATTCTTTTTATGATCTAAACCAGCCATCCACCAAGTAATGTTGCCATTGGAGTTCCAAGAACAAAGGTTGTTTCAAACACACCCTGAATTGCAACATTGACTGTTTTTGTCCACATTAGTTGATTGTTTTGGCCTTGGTCTTTGCACCCCTGCCATTTTGGCCTTGGTACTGCAAGTACTATTTTTTTCTCATGTTTGCACACATGAAAAATTAATGTCATGACTTCACAATTTCATGCCTGCAAGAAGGGTAAGAAACACCATTTTTTTTTCTTTACTGTCAATTGACTACTTTTGCAGTTATTAAACACTAACCAAGCATACCTTTTTCTCTATAAAAACCAAACACACCAACTAAGCTCCCACAACCCCATTCTACCTACTGAAATAATGAGTTCCAAGAACAAAAGTTGTTTCAAACACACCCTGAATTGCAACAGTATCTTTTATTTCATTTACACTATTATTTTTGTTAATTTTAATATATTTTTTATTTTTTTTGAAGAAATCATTAACATTGACAGCAGTGACTCAAGTGACTCAAGATCATTTCACATATCAAGCAGTTCTGAAAGTCCTCTAATTACATGGGCAGACTACTTTCCAAAGGGATATTCTGGATTAGGCACAAAAAAGGAAGATGCTAGGAAGGTTAAAACCCCAAAAAAAGACTGCCAAAGAGCTTTTTGATGAGAGGGTTCAGGTGTTAGGCCTGCCCAATGCTAAGACTTGTGAAGACAAGGGTATAAAACCATGGGAACCAAAAATGCCCAAAGTTTGTTCAAAAGGGAAGGGTAAAAAGAAAATGTATTAGTTGAGTTAGGAAGCAATTTGAATAAACCTATGTAATCCTTTTGTACTACTTTATTTGACTTTATGAATAAACATGTTATCATTGCTCAATTTTCTCATTAATTGTTACAATATTTTGATTGTTGTGTTCATTAAGAAGAACTTGTGATATATTTTGTATTATGTTAATCAAAAGTTTCTGCTGCTAAAAAATGTTACTGCAGCTGGGTTTGTACTGCTAGATATGAGAGTGCAGGGGTGGATTGGTAACATTTACACTTAAGGGTTTAAATCCCCAATCAAATCGACAACTTTTACATTATAGTTTTAAATGATTGTTACAAACATTTAAAACTACAATTTGTTTTAAAACAGCTCGCAAATCTTTGTAAATTTTTAAAAAATAAAACAATCCTATCTAAATTCATTTATCAACTAACTTAATCTATTTAGGTAATGATTAACATAATTAAAGTAGATTACAACAACTTCATTTATGTTACAAGAACAAATGTGTACATGGTTAATGGTCAAAGTTCAAATTTTAACCTTCCAAATTCCACAATTAATTTATGTCGAATTTCTAGGCCAATAAAACTTTTACCTTTTTACTGCATTTCTTCATTGTCAAACAATTTCTAATTAACACATACTTTCTAATCTGCAAATGGATCAAGCAGGTTTGTGGTTTTGTTTCTTACACATATTTACCAGTTTTATAAAATCTCTACAAACATCTGTATTTAGATATATGTAACATCATTTTCTTTGGTCCATTTCTAATCGTTTTATTGCTTTATGTTTTACAACGGCATCATCTACACCACAACATCCTTCAATTTGGTATATTGCAAAAATGGACCAAATGAGGAAGAAGAAGATAAAGGCTTGGGAGAAGAATGAAAAGAAGCAAAGGAAGAAGTACAAAGCAAACAAGTTCAAGGCTGCAATAAGAAGAAAGAAGAAAGCTAAACTTGAAGAAGATGAAACTGTTAGCCATGATGATCCTTTGGATCACATTGACTATGACAATCTTCATCTAGCTTATGATCAAGAGAAGGATCATAAGTTTAGCTTTTAGATTGTTTTGTTATTTCTGTTGTTATGTTTATATTTTTTTTTTATTTAATGCAAGTAATGAACTGAATATGAATCGTTTAATTTTTGTGGCATTTTATTTTTATCCCTAGCAGCATTAAGTTATGCCAAGCAGCATTAAGTTCCGAGTTACTAGCATTCACCCAAATTCCAATCCAAACCCGGAATTGCCCAAATTCACTTGGAGACTCTTTGACTTTTGCAAATGACAATCAAGTTTGACAATCTTTGTTTGACTTTTAACAAAGCATCATAACATAGTCAACAAAGTAACATAACATAATTAATCAACAAAAAGATAACTTGATCATATAGTAATCGATAACTTGATTAACAAAGAAACATAACACAAGTTTTCTTTGAAAACAAAAACATTAAACTTCAAAGAAACATAACATAATTGATAAAAAAAAAAAAAAAAAAAAAAAAAAAAAAAAAAAAAAAAAAAAAAACATTCACATTCAAAAGATACTTCTAAAGTCCTTTAAAAAATGTGTGCTTGAAAGTCCAATTTAGTAATAAATAAGTTTGGTGAGGGGATTTGGGGGTCTGGTTCCTCCATTTAATATATAGGGAGTTTGTTGCAAAAAAAGGTCCCTAAAACATTCCTCAACACTAAAGGTGCTAGCAGCGTAAACTATCTACTAGCAGCATTAACTGTGTACGTTAACATACCCAAGCACTGATGTAAATAACAATTATACAAAAACATTAATGGTTCATACTGAATGATTAAAACATTAAAATAACATAATAATGATTAATATCATCTTACATCAGGTTAACTTCAATGAAAATTATACAAACTATTTTGAATGCCTTTGTAAATATCAACAATGTTTCCACGAATTTCTTCTATTTCTTGATTCCGAAGATCAACTTTGTTTTGATGCGCCAGTAAGATCTCTTGATGCACCAGTATGATCTCTTGGTCTTTTTTGTTCTGTTCTTCCAACCGCGTGATTCGTTTGTTGTAAAGTTCAACCAACTGTCGTTCAGTGCCATATTGGCCTGCAGAATGGCATTTGTCCCAGCACTCTTGGGTTAGGCCGTGGATTTTATATTTTTCTAGCATTTGAGGAGGAGGAGAAGTATCCCTTGAACGTTTTGTTTTCTTTGAATGATTTGAAGATGATGAAGCCATTGCGTACCAAACAAAAATTAAATATGTAATGAAAAGATGAAAGAAGTTGGTTGTAATTCCTTTGTATTTATAGGCACACAAGAGTCGCAATGTCACAACGTTTAAGTGTCACAACGGTTTACAATTAAGTATTTAAGTGTCACAACGGTTTACAATAACGTTTTTACAGTTACACCGGCTTACAATAAGTATTTAACAGTCACAACGTTTCCCAAGACTCACAATGTCAACGTTTTAATATTTAGGGATTTTGTTGCAAAAAAGGTCCCTAAAATGTCCCAAACCCTACCTTAATGTTGTTGGGGTTTCTACAGTTGTAACCACCAATACTTCAATTAATCATTTTCCATATATAACTCGAAAACGATCTTCATCTTGCTTATGATCAAGAGAAGGATCATAAGTTTAGATTTTAGATTGTTTTGTTATTTCTATTGTTATGTTTATCTTCTTTTTTTTTTATTTAATGCAAGTAATGAACTGAATATGAATCGTTTAATTTTTGTGGCATTTTATTTTTATCACAATGTATATAGTATTATGTTTTTGCAATACTCAGTTTCCACTAGGCAAACCGCATCCAGTGCATCATTAGGAAGAGTGATATGCACAAATATGATGAAGTACTTCAAGACGGCATGTGCTATGTTGTTAGCGATTTCTGTGAGACAAACACTATCCTTCATCTATTCATTAAGCTTGATTTATGCCTAGCAACATTAATTTATGCCTAGCAGCATTAAGTTCTGAGTTACTAGCATTCACCCAAATTCCAATCCAAACAGCTTTGTTAGTCTAGAAACAATGAAAACACAAGCCATAACATATGTATCGAATTGTGAATACACTTAAATAATGTGTGACAAAATATGACTCTATGGTTTAGACACCTAAATAAATACTTCATGTGACCATATATAACATCTTGAATTTAGCCACACAAACACTCAATTCGACTAATATCAAGGTTAATGATAACTGAGTTCACATTTTGCTATAAATAATAGTCACATAAATACTTCACAATGTGACTATTTTGAATGTATTGGCTACATATAATACCCTTATAATGTAGCAATAAACATAATTTAGATACGCATTTGTGATATAGTGTGACTATTGTAAATCCTATAGTCACATGATCGTGCTTCAATTAAATGTGACTATACACATTAGGATTTGGCAAGCAAACATACACTAAACTTTAGACACACATATCAACTTACGTGACCATATGTATCGAATTTTCGTTACACTTAATCATGTATGTCTATGGTTTAGTGTGACCATATATGACACTTGGTCACACTGTTCAAGTGTGTGACATATATTTGTGACTTTTAAATGCATATCGTGACTAACGCTTCAAACTTACTTTCAGTTGTCACACATTTCAAATTCATATGTGGCTAAATATTCAGCAAAGAATAGCAGTCACGTTTAAATAATGTATGACAAACTTGACTATATAATTTAGCCACATACACAATTACTTCATGTGACCATATATCTATTTTGGTCACACTCTTCAATTGTGTGACATATATTTGTCACATATGTATATCTATAATGTGACTAATGTTTAAAGCTGATTTGTATTTGTCACACGTCCCGAATTAAAAGTGACTAAATAATCAAAAAAAATTACCAGTTACAACAAGTAGGGTTGGATCAGTTGGAAAACCCCTTGCCTCTTAACCTAGAGGTTAAGGGTTTAATCCTCACTCCCTACAAAAGGCCGAAGGTCCTTTTCTACCTTAGGTAGAATCGGAAGCAGCCTCTCTACCTTAGGTAGGGGTATGGTTGTCTACGTCTGAACCTCCCCTATACACCGTGGAAGACGGTATTGGGACCCATAACCCGTGGAAGACGGCATTGGGAGTTACTTTACTTTACTTTAAAATTACCAGTTACCCTCTAGTCACATAAATACACAAATGTGTGACATTTATCTTCCGAAATGGTCACACAAGTCGGATCGAGTGTGGCTGTTTATTTTATTCTCCTACATTTAGTCACGTAAATATGTTACAGTGTGACAGTTTAAAATCGACCATGTGTGACGAGTACAACTTTATGTACCAATATTTAAAAGACCTCTTTGATAGTTTTCCTAGGTGCTTACGCCAAGTGGTGGAGGTTTTCGATCCTTTCCCATGCCTATGGTAATCTATTTACTATGACAGGTAGTGAGAGATATTTTTCCATTTTCATTATTTATATATAGGTTTATAACACCCAAGAGATGAGAGTATCCAAACACTATTTGTGAGGTGCTAGTGTATAATTTCCATGCTTATTTTGATTAAGGTGGAACGATCATTTGTTGTAATTACTTTTATGTTAATGTTAAATGACCCCTAGCTTGTGTTTTGATTAGAATAAAAGCTCATTTGCTTAAGGACAAGCAAATCCCAAGTGTAAGAGTATTTGATAAGGAGAAATTTGTTACGCTTTTAAAGGGTCATTTAAGCCCTAAGTCGTGATAATATGATCAATTATTACCTTAAATCGTTTCTTTTATCAAGTTAGGTACTTTTGAGAAGAATTCTGGAAAAGGGAGCATTTTGGACATTTTTTGAGCAAAAATTGAAGAAAACGACAAAGTCAAAAATCCAAGCTGGAAATTGTACCAGACGGCGTCAAGCATTTCAAAGGGATGACGTCATTCATTGTAACAAGAGGTGGATATCACATTTACACTTGACGCGCCAGAAGATAAATTGATGCTTAACAAGTGACGGCGTCACGTTATACAAGAAGTAGACCATCACGTATTACTCCAAAGTGTGACGGCCCAGAAGTCTCACAAGGAGACGGCGTCAAAAAGTTGGATTGGGCGACAAGAAACCCTAGCCGCGGCGAGATGATGGCGTTAGCCATTAAAAGGGGACGCCGTCACCAATGTAAATCTATATATAATTTTCAATTTTTCATTCATTAGAGAGGACTTTTGGTGGGGAACTTTTGGGTACGAACCCTAGTCGACTTTTGCAGCAATTTTAGGGTTTTAAACCCTCTTTTCTTCCATGTTCAATTAAAGATAAGTTATCCTTTAATCATTCAATATATCTATGTGTTGTTTGATTATATCATATGCTTTTCTTTCTTTTAACATGCTAGCATAGATTTACTTGTGTTTGCTTAGATCTAATGAAACCTAGTTATTGATTGTTGGTTGTTGGTTTGTCATTAATTGTTGTGGGTGATTGATTTTAGCGTTAGACTTAAGGAAACTGGCTAATCTCCTATGTGGTAACTTGCTTGAACGTCTTAAGAAACGTAATCGGATGTGTACTATGGTTTTATTGGTTTTGTTAAATGCATAAGTGACTATTAATGAGGCAATGATAGGATACTAAACATGTCGTCATTGGAAGAGATAGAAACTTATAGAGTTGGGGAAGATCATACACAGCCTCACAAATGGTATTAAGGAATGCAACCATTCACCCATGCAATTGTGACAAACCAATTAATCAATGAAAGATAACTAGGGATTAATGAAATCTAAGTAAACACGCTTTCCTCCATATTAGAAGTTCTCATACATTTTATTTTCTTTTTATTTATTTTATTTGTTTAAGTGGTTATTTGGGTTAGTTGGCTAGCAACTAATTCCGCCCACTCTTCCATTACCCGAGATATTTACTTACTTTCCATAAAACTATAAAAATACAAAAAGAATCATCCCTCGCCTTTAGACATAGTTAGATTAGTTTCAATCCTAACGAACACTATTACCTGAGAGAACGATCAATCCCCCGGTACTTACCACTCACTATACTACATCGGTCAGGTACACTGCCTGGTGGGGATTGCAAGCTTCTCAAGATCCCTTGAGAGGTAAAACCTTTTGCATAGACCGCAATCCATGCATCAGTTTTTATTGTAGAAAAATCGGCATTCTCTATAACCTTAGGCTCTGATACCATTCTGTCACACCCCACTGGAAGCGGAAACACGAGGTGCAACGAAATGTAACATAGCATAAGATAGTAGAATAACACCACATGATTTAAGTAATAAACTTACAACGTTACATAAAGAATTTTGTACAAAACTGGATAAATAAATCATAAGTCTTAAATTGATTCAAATGTAATGTCTTTAGAAAATGTCTTGGCTAGGTCATGTCGGTCTTGAAATGAGAACAAAGTATAACTTCAAAATGTAATGCCTTCAATAAATCACTATCGATCACCTGAAAATGATACTCTAAAATGTCAACATAAAGTTGGTGAGTTCGTGGATTTAAAGTAAACATAAACTAGTTTGCCATGCATAAGGGTTTAGGACAAGTGTACATATAAACAAAGCATAGGGAAAGTAGCATAAATTGAATAACCATCATCACAATATGAATACCACACATTTGCCTAACTCTTCATCTTCGAAATATGCGCATAGCATGCAAAGCCTACCAGCTGGAGCTAATACATGAGTCAGAACACAGAGTAGTCTATCAAGTGGAAATAAATCCATGACATACGAACACATGGTAGTCTGTCAAGTGGAAATCAATCCATGATATATGAACACACAGATATCACTACTAAGGCACCTAGCATAGTTACAAGCACACAACTTTCCCAAATAAGATAAGAGATTGAGCACAACATAAAATAGATTTGAGTATCATTCTCCCCCAATAAAAATATAAGTAAAATGGGGCCACAAAAACTCACCTCGAAGCGGATGAGACAATGGAACAAGTGTAAGCGAGTAATCGAAGGAATCACAAGCTACTCCTTCTTCAATGGCTCTACATGAATTAGGGATAATACATTACTTATTAGCTCATTTATTAAGTTCTTTAATAGTCATAATTGGTTCTTAAATACTTATGGTTATCCGTTAATGTATTAGGTTAACATATGATCAAGTGTATCATAATTAATGTTTAAGTGCATTTTCGGGTCTAAACTCATTAAATAGTATTTAAATTAACCAAAAGTCTAACTTATATTATATTTTAGATTTTATCATGTTCTGGTCAATATATTTATGAATTTAAAACCATACTTAAGTGTCTACTGAGGGGCTCAAATATTTATCATAGATACTTATACATGTTAGGTAATTACTATAATTTTTCCCGATTTTATTTCAAAGTGAAAGTACCCAAACAAAAATCGTATTTCAAAACTGTACCAGAATGTGACCTGATGGTATACCCGAAAAGTTTGTATTTAACTAACCCATTTTAACCTTTCAGAAAAATCCACAAAAATTCCAGAAAGTCACACATAACTTAAGTATCACTTATCTAAAAGGAGAGATCTTAACTCCCTATTCTTTGAAAACTAAAAATTAAAAACTCTAACTGATTTTCAGACTCGATTTCCCAGATTTGGCACTTAATCTCCCAAAAATCTAAAGATTGCTTTCCCGACCTCCAACGACTATGAAACTTGATATTCAGATAGCACACATCCTAAACTAAGTTTTAGACTCAAAAATTATGTAAAAAGACGTTGATATCATAAAGTTTCACATCATTCAATTTGACCTAATTACTGGACAGCATCAATCCCCTTTTTACTCGACTTTAGCAACATGTTTAGATATTTGTTTTAACACAACTCGACACATACGCATACATATACTCAAGACACGATTTAATTAACTTATTAACACACACAAATAATCATAAACTTCAAACTCTAACCTCGTTTTAAATCCAAACATTCCTCGCTAAGGTGTAGTAGGGTTTTCAGAATTTAGGGCTTATTAAATGTGTATTTAATGGTTTTATTTACGGTTGGAAAGTCAGATTAGGGTTTTGTATCTGATGGGTTGAATCACAACAGCAAATAAGGGTCGAAAATAGCATAACCATGGGTCGATCAAACAGCAAGCATGTGTCAAACTAAGACAGAACTGCAGGTCGATTATACAAGGTTTTAGCATGTTTAGACTATGATTTCATGTGACGTTAATACGTGTTTTATGGCTGAACGAAAACCGAAGCAACTTAAGCTATTTATACGATTAGGTTTTAGATGTTGTTTAAGTCGTGAATCATGTTTATTATGAGAGAACATACTTGTACCTTAGGGGTGGAACGAGACAAAGAGGTTGCACACAAATCAGTTATACATGACACCCCAAGGCTGCTATGATTCAAAAAAAAAAGATGCGACATCACCACCATCGATCATCAACACGGGCTGCTATAAACCTTCTTCCTTTTTTCCTTAGCAGCAACATCAAAAGTTGTTTTAGGGTTTGTATTAGATCGGTACCGAGAGAGCGGAGAAAAGGGGCCGAATATATTGAGAGATTTGAGGGAGAAAACGTGTAGTTAAATTTGGGAAACAGTTAAAGACCGAATATTGTGTCTTGAGAATATGTCGTGATTTTAGGCTAGGATTAGGCAATTATTCATATCACTTAGTTATAACAAGTCTTCAAATTATGGAATGTATATGAATATGTCATTTGTATTAAGAGATAGGGAAAACATATAATAAATTTCAAAGGGTTGTGTAACAAAGAAACAAGTCGTGTACATGTATAGAGGAATTTAGGAAAGTAGCAAATTTTACTAAGTTAATATCTTAGGTTAATTTCTATAATACGTATGAAATTCATGACATATAGTTTTAAGTATTTTATTAATTTCTAACATACTTAGGTAAAGTTCAAATTAGATGGAAAAGTTAAATCAGAAATTTTAGGGTTTTACAAATTTATAATTAGAAGTCAAAAGTCGGGTAAAAGGTCGTCGTTGACTAACCTGATTTGGTGAGGGTTCTCACTGACTCCCCTTCTCCTTGCTTTATGTCATGAAGCTCCACGGGGTCCTTAATGCACTTCTTCTGTTGGAGGAAGTTTTCCAGGAATGCTTCCTTCAGCTCGTCATAGCTATCTATTGCTTCTGGTGGGAGGTCGCCAAACCATACTCTGGCAGAGCCTGTTAGCATGGAATTGAACATATGGCACTAGACTGGCATGGCCTAACGTTCCACCTTAGATGCGGATTGGAAGATCTTCAAGTGGTCCTTCGGATCTTCGCTTCCGTCATATGTCTTGACCTGAGTCGGCATGCGGTTCCTTTTTGGCATGTTGAAGTGGCGAATATGGGGTTGAATAGATCAGAGTCCCGGCACGACCAGGGCTGTGCTAGGTCGTCATCTTCAACACTGGATTTTTGCCTTCTTGATCTTGACCTCCTCCTCCTGTGACTTCGGTGTTCGAGGTCGTCATCAGACCGAGGAGACAACCCGCGGCTATGATGCCTCCCAGAATCACAAGAGCAGAAACTCTGGTGATGGTTGCCCTCATTTCTTTTGTCATCACGATAGGGCTAGTGCTGGGAGTGTTGCGAGTATGTAGACATACTTCTCTCTTTGCTTCTGAGCCTCTAGAACACTCCATTTTCAAGTCTTTTGAACACAATCCTCCTATCAGGATCCCTTCCCCTTGGGGATTTAGACCTACGGTTCCGCGGATCCGGACTTACAGAAGCACTTCGAGGGCGTTTGGCCTCGATTTTCTTCCTGATGTCTTTCTTTCGGCGGGGAGTTCCAGACTCGGATTGTTATGATGCTTCTTCGAAGGCAAGATGGGCTTTTACCTCTTCGAGCTTTTGTTGCTTTAGTTTTTGATGAAATTTCTCGGCGATGATTGGCATTATCCGGTCGTAGTTCCTTTCACAGTAATCTTGAAGTTCTGTGTCAGGTGTGGGTACGCCGTCGCCTCCCAATACTGTTTCTTTTTCTTTTGCTCTCGTATTTCACACGGCGGACGTGTGTACGGATGCATTAGGATTTGATTGTCGGCTCATGGTGAGTATTTTTTGAGAACGTAGTTGTATACTGGTCTCACGGATGGCGCTAACTTGTTAGTGCAAAAAGTGTGATGGGTTAGGATTGGGCTTAGTAATGCTCCAGGCTACCCTTGGCAGACACCCCATATGGTAAATTCTGCACTAATTCCAGTGAATGTTTGATCCCTGCATAAATGAGAGTAAACCGTTTGCCTTATCGTGGGAACGGACCTTATGATTAAGCTCCGGCATGAGAGTAAGTGCCCATATTGTCAGAGAAATATGTATGTATTGGGATGAGTGAAAAAATCATACCTCAAAAGTGCGAGTCGAGGTTACCTTTTATAGGCGGTGGGATACTAGGGTTTCCTAGTATTTCGCATATTGCTATAGCGGCCAAAATGGATCCCTCGTCGGGCAAGGGTCCGCACCTTAATCGATGTTTACAGACGTGGATCGCATTTCGAATCGGGAGCCGGTCCGTGAGCGTGCTTGGGGAGCGCCGCTCGAATTGTCCGTATAAGTCCTTGTTCGTCCGGACTGTGCCTTGCTCGTGGCGTGGGCTTTAGTTATATCCGGTTCTGTTGGTTTGTTGGGCCGGAGCCTAGTTTGTTTGTAGGGCCGAAGCCCGATTATGCATGATGCGGTCCAGGCCCAGTTTGTATGAGATTGTCTAGGCCCATTAGGCCCGCTATCTGTACTACACGTCATCACAAACGAAGTGAGTTAACGAACATTAGTAAAAAACCCAAATCCGCCAAAAAAATAGAACCTTTTAATGCAAGAAAAAAAGAAGTGTACCTTGATTTGAAATGGACCCTAAGTTTGATACCTTTTTGTGCCATTTGTCCTTCATATTTAAAGATGATTGTATAACAAATTTGAGAAGAAAAAAGAGTTTTGAAAGTTATAGTAATATGAGAATGCGAAGCGAAATGCTCTAAAATACAGAAATATCTAATCGGTAATTAAGGACGCTGAATCTTTTAGTCAAAATCTATATACCTTGCTCTTATTAAACATTTACAGTAATCAACGCTTGCTTTATTGTTTTAATTTAACAAAATTCATTTATTTATAGTTTATTAGTTAGTTAAATTAAGGGAAGTAGGATCGAATCGGATCGAGATCTTACGATCCTATAGTAAGATCTAGATCATACTTAAGATCCTATGCTTTTTAAGATCCTACGAAGGATCGACTCGTTTTTTTTAACGGGGTCGTAAGATCGAAAGATCTTAAGAGCTAAATCGAGATCTTAACAGCTATGGGTTACCTTATCACATATATGTACACGAGCCTTATAACTATTTATCGTGCAAAAAAATTAGACTTGTACCTCTTAAAATTTTAAAACAATTTTATACATATTATATAAATAAAAGTAATATTTCCGTAACGTATGGATCTTGAATGATATCACTACATCAAATAGTATGCAAGCTTTTTTTTTTTTTTTTTTTTTTTTTTTTTTTTTGCTTGTCATTTATTTTTGTTTCTAGTGACTATTATACATGAATAATAGGCATAACCATGCATCCGTTTATTTGGTAGAATTTGAGCATAAGACAAAAAATTGTTGCTAGCAATTGTCTACCCCTAGAATGGTAGACGCTCGATCTTGAATATTTAATCTTTTATTTGTTACTCTACAATCTGTATTTATAAAATGGAAATGCCGATCAATAACGTCACAAGAGGAGTATAATAGATAAAGGTGAGATTTTGGATATTAAATAGATTGAGCATGGTCCGGTTTGACTCAGTTTTTAACTAAAACCGAAACTGAATCGAAAATGTTTTGTTTTTACGTTTTAAAAACCGTTCAGTTTTGGTTATATATATGTTTGATTTTTGGTTTCTTTTCGGTTTTTATTTAATTTACCAAAGTTTCGTCTTCCCAAAGTTGAAGGTGTAATGGATCATAAAATAACACTTTTAAGTTTCAAGAAAAACACGCAATTAACCATAGAAACTAGTTATTTCGAAGAAAAAAAAAGGAACTGAAAACCTAACGGCCACAAGAAATCTTAGAAAAGCGATGTTGTGTGTATTTTCAAGGAAGTAATCAAAACAACAGTTTTAAAGATTAAACTATTTTTTCGGTACGGTTTTTTTCAATTTGGTTTTTATGCTTAAACCAAACGAACCACAATCTTCAATTTTTCTAATATAGAAAAACCAACCCATCGGTTTTCAATTGGTTTAGGTTTCTCAGTTTTTTCCAGCTTATGTTCAATTTTTCAGTTTTCGACTTATGCATGTATGGATGTTGTTTAAAGGAGTTTTTAAATTGTCTTTTTTTCTTTTAAAAATAACATAAGCATTTAGATGAATATCACAAAATTCAAGAAGCGTTTCGATTATGTTATGAATTACTAGTAATCGTTGTCGTTTGTAGTGATTGAACATTGTCATGGATTTTGGGATTGTCGGTTAATCGGTTTATTAGTGAGTCAAATAACTAGAGTATAATTAAGATTCTTATCAGATGTAATAAAATTAGTCACCTATCCGGGTTACATCTTCCTTTTTTATTGCGTCCAAAATCTCTATTTTTGCCAATATGTGTTGCCGTTTGTAGCGATTGTACATGATCATGGATTTTGGGATTGTCGGATTATTAGTGGGTCAAGGTCAAATAACTAGGTTATAATTAAGATTCTTTATCAGTTGTAGAGAAAAGTTCATTTAGGGATTAGTTTTTTTGTACATACCAAGGGACAAATCTCCACCATTCATTTAGTTTGATCTAATGGTGGGGATTAACCTAAGATTAAACATGGAAACCTAAGTCCATGTTTTTTTTTTTGCCTTTTTCTTTGTCTTTTTTATTATTCACTTTCTTTATTTCTTTCTTTCTTTTTTTTTTCTTTTTTTTTTTGGCTTTTTTTTTCCAATTAACGTTATATATTTTTTCTTTTTTCTTTTTTTTTTTTTCTAATTCACGTTTTTTTTTTCTTTCTTTTTTAAATAAGTCAAGCTTTTCTTTTTTTAAATAAATTCACGATTTTTTATCACTTTATTACGTTTTCGTCCGTTTTTGTCTGTTTTCACATGATTATATACGTTTTCAGACGTTTTTGTCCGTTTTCTGACGTTTTTTACCGTTTATATACGTTTTCGTCCGTTTTTTTACGTTTTCGTCTGTTTCAGACGTTTTTGTTCGTTATTATACGTTTTCGTCCGTTTTTTTACGTTTTCGTCTGTTTTCATACGTTTTAATTCGTTTTCGACAGTTTTTATATGTTTTCAGACATTTTTGTCCATTTTCATACGTTTTCATCCATTTTTATACGTTTTTGTCTGTTTTCATACGTTTATATACGTTTTCGTCCGTTTTCATACGTTTTCATCCGTTTTTACATGATTTCATCCGTTTTTATACGTTTTCGTCTGGTTTCATATGTTTACATTTGTTTCCGTCTGATTTCGTACGTTTTCTTCCAATTTTTTATGTTTTCGTCCGTTTTTAGACGTTTTCGTCCTTTTTCCTACATATTCGTCTGTTTTCTTACATTTTCGTTCATTTTCATAGGTTTTCGTCCGTTTTTCAATTTTTTGGCCAATTTTAGACGTTTTCATACATTTCTGAATATCACAAGTGATATTCGGTGATACTCAGACGTTTTTGTCTGTTTTCATACATTTTTGTCTGTTTTTAAACGTTTTCGTCTATTTTAATACGTTTCGGCAGTATTTATACGTTTTCAGACGTTTTTATCAGCTTTCAAACGTTTTCATCAATTTTTTACATTATCGTCTGTTTTCAGACGTTTTCGTCTGTTTTTATATGCTTTCATCCATTTTTATCTGTTTTCATACGTTTATAAACATTTTCGTCCGTTTTTATGTATTTTTGTCTGTTTTCAGACGCTTTCGTCTGTTTTCATACTTTTCAGCAGTTTTTATACGTTTTCGTCCGTTTTCATCAATTTTTCATACGTTTTTGTCCCTTTTCAGGCGTGTTTTTACGCTTTCATACGTATTCGTTCGTTTTCATATGTTTTCTTCCGTTTTAATATGTTTCTGAATATCACAATTGATATTCTTAATATCACAAGTGATTTTCTTTGATATTCAAAATATCACTTGTGATATTAATAATATCAATTGTGATTAGGGGTGTCAAATGGGTTGACCCGACCCGAACCCGATAAAGCCTTATAGGGTCGGGTTAATTCGGGTCCAACTCGGCTTATCGGGTCTATCGGGTCAACCCGACCAACCCGATAGCCTTATAGGGTCGGGTTAGGGTTATATTTTCATACGTTATCGGGTTCGGGTTCAACCCGATAACCCGATATATGTATAAGGTTTCTTCGTTTTTATTTTCATTTTAAGCCCAGTAAGACTTAACACCCCAGTTTGTGGTCTGCTGCAAGTTCGTGCATATGGTCATAATTTTAAAGTGAGTATTGAAGCTGTGTGTTTGGTCATGTGGTATTTGCTTCCTTGGGTCCCTTTCACTTTTATAGAAACCTTTCACTTTGGCTACTGTTGGATTTTTCATACAAATCAAAGAAAAACGTTTTAAATTCTTCAAGACTTTTAATGAATATTATTGCTCTTTCACATGTAATGCTAATGTGATTGAATAATCAGACTCTTAACTCGTTAAATGCAACAAAGATGTAAGTGTCCACTTTCATTGATATAAGTGGTAATATTGCTGAGATACTATAAGCCCACCTATTTTCGATTAAATATACAGTTTCCATCCTACAGATTATTAGAGAAGAATTGATGAATAACACTTGTTATTGTTTAGAATGTTGTTTGTTACTTTTTGCTTCTTATTCAATTTATTTTGTTTCTCCATCAGATCAAACGCAACTAAAATGGCTTGATATTTTCTCTTTGTATAAAAATTATGTCAACCCTAATTGACCCGATAACATAACCCGATATAACCCGAACCCGATAAGACCCGAACCCGATAACCCGAATCCTTATAGGGTCGGGTTGCGGGTCATATTTTTTTAGTCCAAAACCCGATACAACCCGACCTGATACACCCGATAACCCGACAACCCGACCCGATAACACCCCTAATTGTGATATTCAGAAATGTATGAAAACGAACAAAAACAGAAGAAAACGTAAGAAAGTGAAAAAAACGTGAATTAAAAAAAATGTGAAAATCACTTATAATATTCTGAATAACACTTGTAATTTTCCTTAATATCACTTTTGATATTCAGAATATCACTTGTGATTTTTATGTTACAAAACATTAGTTGAACATCACTTGTGATATTCGGAATATCACTTGCGATATTCAGAAAATCACTTGTGATTTTCTGAATATCACTTGTGATTTTCTGAATATCACAAGTGATTTTCAACTAATGTTTTGTAACATGAAAATCACAAGTGATAATCTGAATATCACAAGTGATATTCAGAAAATTACAAGTGATATTCATGTTACAAAACGTTAGTTGAAAATCACGTGTGATATTTAGAATATCACTTGTGATTTTCATGTTACAAAATATTAGTTGAAAATCACTTGTGATATTCGGAATATCACTTGTAATATTTAGAATATCACTTGTGATTTTCTGAATATTACTTGTGAATTTCATGTTACAGAACAATTGTTGAAAATCACTTGTGATATTTAGAATATCACTTGTGATATTCAGAGTGATATTCAAAATATCACTTTTGAAAAAACGTGAATTAAAAAAAGCGTGAAATTACTTGTAATATTCTGAATATCACTTATGATTTATATTCAGAATATCACTTTTGATATTCAGAATATCACTTGCGATATTCTGAATATCACTTGCGATTTTCATGTCACAGAACATTTGTTGAAAATCACTTGTGATATTCAGAATATCACTTGCGATATTCAGATATCACTTGCAATATTTTGAATATCACTTGCAATATTCTGAATATCACTTGTGATTTTCATGTTACATAATGTTAAAAATCACTTGTGATATTCAGAATATCGCGAGTGATATTCAATATCACTCACGATATTCTCACAAGTGATATTCTGATAATCACAGTATATCACTTGTGATATTCAGAAAGGTATGAAAACGTTTGAAAACATTTAAAAACGAACGAAAATGAATGAAAACGGACGAAAATGTATGAAAACGGACGAAAATGAATGAAACCATATGAAAACGTATAAAAATGGACGAAAACGTATAAAAACAGACGAAAACGTATGAAAACGGACGAAAACATATGAAAACGGACGAAAACGTATAAAAATGGACAAAAACGTAAGAAAACGGGCGAATATATATGAAAACGGACGAAAACGTATGAAAACGGGCAAAAACGTATGAAAAAAATTCAAAAACAGATGAAAACGTAAGAAAACGGACGAATATATATATATATGAAAACGGATGAAAACGTATGAAAACGGGCAAAAACGTAAGAAAACAGACGAAAACGTATGAAAAAAATTCGAAAAAAGATGAAAACGTAAGAAAACTGACCAAAACGTATAAAAACGGACGAAAACGTATTAAAATGGACGAAACGTATGAAAACGTAAGAAAACAGACGAAAACGTATGAAAACGGACGAAAATGTATGAAAACGAACGAAACCGTAAGAAAACTGACGAAAATGTAAAAAACCGACGAATATGTATGAAAAACGCAAAAAAAAGGTAAAAAAAAATAAAAAAAAATAAAAAAATAAAAAAAAAATTGAATTAAAGAAAAAAACGTGAAGTTAGAAAAAAAAAAGAAGAAAAAAAAGGAATAAAAAAAGAAATAAAAGGAAAAAGGAAAAAAAATGAATAAATAAGATAGACAAAAAATACAAGAAAAAAAAACATGGACTTAGGTTGTCTTATTAAATCTTAGGTTAATCCCCACCATTAGATCAAACTAGATGAATGGTGGGGATTTGTCCCTTAGTTTGTAACAAAAACTTAGTTTATAAAATAACTCACCTCATCAGTTGTAATAAAATTTGTCACCCTCCTGGGTTACATGGTCCTTTTTCATTGCATCTAAAATCTCTATTTCTACCAATATTTCATGTCTAGTTATTTATGTTTCTTATGGAGCTACATTGCAACAAATTTTAGGTTGGTTGTACATCTAACTAGAACTCAATATTTAACTTTGTACCAGATAAAGTGTAAGCAACGTTAGGTTGGTTCTACCTCGAATTAGAACTCGGTATTTAATTTTGTACCAGAAAAGGTGAAAGCGATGTAAGGTTGGTTCTACCTCGAACTATAACTCATTATTAGCTTTATACTGAAAAAGTGTAAGTAATGTAGGTTTGTCCACCGGTTAAGGAGATTGTTGACATAGTGTTTACGAACTTTCGAGTTGGGTATTCGGGGAGTAGAGTAGGGCGAGGAAAGTAGTCTTCGTAGCCGAATGACTATAAATCCTCTTGTCTCGGTTTGATCATTTCATACTTTTATTTATTGTCTTGCATCTTATTTACTGTCTCTATTATTTTTTATTGTCAAGTATACATATATCTTGATCGGAAGATTTCACATAAAATTGAATCAAATTTATTAAAACATAATTTTAATTGGTAAAATTATTCAACCTCATTCTAGTTTTTCACACATTCGAAGTTCGAACCGCCTTATGTGTGAATCATGATCACCAACTCCATTGTATATGGAGACATTAGTGAGAAGTTTCAGTCCCACTGGAAGTTTGTAATCCTTGATCCAGTTCACGAACTAACACCTTTAAATTTCCATGGCACGTAGATACTCAGGTACGTCTTGACCCATTGTCTTGTAATTTCGCCCTTCATTCCGATCCAGCACATGTTTCATCAAGGGTTAAACAGGTCCATGGATGAAGCCTGTGTTTGTGCGGACTAGACTGGGTGGCCATGAGTGAAGTGGCTGCAAGTAATTTGTGGAACAATTCAGATACATTGGTTGTTGAGGATATATAGGTGTGACTTGTATGATTTGTGTCCATTCATTTTATGGTGGCCTAGAATATGAACGTGCATTGGACGAAGTTATGAAACTGTTGATTGGTGGTGGCGGTTGTGATTGATTGAGTGCTTTCTTGAAATGAAAGTGCGTTTAACCCACCCACTTCCATAGCTGTTGGTTTGTGACATGATATTGTGGTTATTTTGAGACAAAGTTCTCCATCCTTCTTCCGCATTAATGATGTCTATGGTGCTAACTCTGTAAACGAACCGGACGAACACGAACAGAGCCTTATTCATGTTCGTTCGTTTAATTTTAACCGGATGAATAAACGAACACGAACATTTAAACGGACGAATTTTCTTGTTCATGTTCGTTCATTAAGACAATAAATAAACGCTAAACGAACATAAATAAAAATAGACAAGCAAACACACTCTTTATTAAATTACGCACAATATATTGTTTTATAAGTGTTGTTTTGTTTAAACAAACCAATATTTTAGTTATACAATAAAAAGATAGGATATACGAACATAAATAAATATATGAACATAAATGAACATTAACGAGCGCATAATCGATGAACATGAATGAACGGACGCGACTTTTGTTCATGTTCGTTCATTTAAGTAAACGAACATAAAATATTGTTCATGTTCGTTCATTTAATTAATAAATGAACATAAATGAACTTTTTACCAAACGGTTCATGAAATGTTCATTAAACGTTCAGTTCGTTTACAACCCTAGTGCTAACGGGACCATAGATATCTGGAAAAGGTGTTGGTGATGGTTGTTTTGATCTGACATGTTTGTTTGTGTTTGTTGATGAAAAAAGAGGTTAAATCCTTGAGTTTTTTACGTCGAAAAACGAGAGTTTCTTGAAGAAAAAAACTGTGTTCGTGTTTTGTAATGAAAGTAAGGAAGTTTTTGAGTTTTCTAGTGCTGCAAAAATGGAAACCGATGTCTTTGATTACGTCATGGGTCCCACAGATGGCGTCATGTTTAAGTATGGTACGTAAAGCAATTTTTTTTTGTAAATGATGTAAAATGAGGTGGTGATGATCATATGTTCGCTTTCCCGTGTTCTGTAAAGACCTTAAGATAAGACTGATTATCTTGAGTCGGGGTAACCTCACAAATGATGAGGGTTGTAATATGTTTTTGCGTGTGTGAAATGGAGAAGACAACTTGGTCCTTCTCACCAAATGTATTGGTATTTTAATGGGATGCATTTGGAGTTGTGCACGACACCTAGATGTAATCTGGCGAGACGTCCTTATTTCAGGTGGTTATTGGGATCTTTGGCAAGATCTTCATGTGTTAGCGAAATACCCGCGACACTACCTATATGCGAATGAGGTAGCTACACGTGGCACTCGCATATAACGGTTTTGGGGATAAGTATCCAGGCTTGTTCTTGCCCTGGGGTTTAGTTCTCCAGGAAAGAGTGCTTGTGTCCGGCCGATGTTTGCCTAAGAAATTGATTTCTCAGGCGATGTTTGTTAGGCTCTCAGGCTAGTGGGTTGGTTATGGTTGTACGGGGTTTAGCCATTTGGACTAAAACTCCTATACACTATCAATAGATATATGTCTACTTTTTCACTCAAAAAAAGAAATTTAAGTTACCTTTTTAATAAGCGAGAAAGTATCGAACACCATATTAACAGTTTTGATATGTCACTTTTTCTTTGGTCGCGACGTGGCATATCTGAAATCCTAAGAAATGCATGGGAAAAAAAGTCGAAACCCCTAAAAAAGTTATCCAAAAACGGATTTGACCTAAGTTTCAGGATATGTTCGACCAAATATTTTACTTACTCAATAGTGAAATCCTGCAAGTAAAGCAAAAAGGGTGAGGACTTTTTTTTACTTCAACCGAGGAAGACTCGCCCCCGCGGCTTTGTTTGAATCACTAACAATTCGGGCAGGCCCGCAGGACTGGAAGCTTAAGCAGAAATAAAAGGGTATGGTGAGGGAAAAGAAAAGCGGGGAAGCAACTCAATTTTATTGAAACTGATTCTTTGGAATAGATTTTTTTTTTTTTTTTTTTTTTTTTTTTGGTAAAGGTTTAGTTACATTTTTGTTCAACATGGTATAGAGAGGCTTTTTTCCCCTTTTCCAACAGACAAACTTCTCTTGAAATACAAGATGAAGAAAAAAAATGTTACGATGACATGACTGTCTAGCGAAAGTAAGAGTTTTCAATACATTAGAGTGACTTAAATTACTTTAATTATGTTTTGAAGATGCTTTAGAAAACAAAGAATATATTTTTTGAATTTAGTTTGTGTTTAAATTAAGAAAGATTGTATAATAGATGATGATTATGTAAGGCTTTTAATAATCCTAAGAGAGGTTGGAAAAACTTGTGAGAGATTTTTGTGAGGATATTGAGAGTTCAAGCGTCTCATTCTTGTAATTGCAAAACTATATTAAGTTTTTCTAGTGAATTAGGCTTGAGTAAATCGATGTGTGTTGTTTTTCTTTTTTGTTTTCTTGATTTTTTGGTTATCGTTGTGTGATTCATTGTCGTGGATGTAAGATCCTAACACAACATCCTCCACCCTTGCAAGTTATTCAATACTCACAGTTCCATGACCATTTAAGTTGCATACTTAATTTATTTAAATATAGCTTAAAATTTCAACACAATTGGTAACAAAACAATGATAATTGCACCACTTTGTCAAAGTATTCATCATTGTGTACCTCTTGTACCAAAAAATTTGTTCAGGTAAATTAATATGATTACATAGAAAATTATTAAATGCATACATTCATATGAAGACAAGTATGGTATGATTTAAAGGAATCTTATTGTAAGATCATGTCACTAAAATTTCATGAAATTTTAGTGACTGATTTTATCTATTTGGAATTGATGGATTGTGTTCGATTTAAAAGGTAGACGAGAATAAAGAAAGTAGGTAGGCTGCAGCTGCAGGTGATGGGCTCCAGACAAACTTGGACTATTGAATCAAAAGGACAAAAATAATTAACTGAACATACTAGTAGAGCAACTTATGCCCGACCCGTTTACCATTAACCGGTAAGTATGGCATTATAAATATATAATGATTTGTCACATGCTCTTTTAGAACCGTAACTTTGTTCACAACATAAATCATCTTAGGCACGATGTGTACAACAAGACTTGAACCTGCAATTTCTATGTTGGTGGGCAATTCAAAACCATTAAACCAAAGTTTTTGAGTAATTTGTCACATAAATAATGAAAATCTCCATCAGTTAAATGATTTGCACACGGCCTAATTTGATTCGTACATCACAGCTTACAACACTAGTCGAAATAATATGAACAAGTGCATACCATTTTTGTTGTGTACAAATTTATTTGGTTCGGTTAAATTCGTCTACAGTAGAAAATTAATGTAGAATAATTTCTATTAGGAATCTACCAATGGAGCAATGCTATCGGATTTCCTTAAAACTACATGAAGCCAAGAGCCTTGATACCACATTACTAATTAATATCGAAGTATCTTTCTATTGAAGATTTTGTATCCAGATGTATGCATGTTTTCTTATAATTTTAGCACATGCTAGCTAGCTTGGACACAAAACACAATAGGCTTTCTTGAATCATGAGTGTATCCGACCAATTAGCATCGTACTTCTAAGATTGTGATCTCGTATATTTTGATTTTTGAGTTTTATATATTATGCACGATGATTTGAAAAAATTTCTTAGCTTAGGTCATCCACTATGATAAATCTCTAAAATGGTTTATACAATTAATACATCATCAAGTTATAAACCTTTTCATATTATAAACTTGTTTCTACTATTGATAAACATATTCATAAAGCTTTTCATATCATAAAATACAACTAACATTTTCAAAAAGAAAAATTAAAAAGAAATTAGAAATAGTATAGATCTCTTCAACATTTTAGACCTTTTCGTTCCACCTACAATTAAAATGATTTCTCACTATGGTTCACAAATTTGTAAACATCTTCAAAAGATTTTAAACATATTCATAAACCACTATAGTGGATGCTCTTAGTTGAAACCATAATGATGGCTAGGTCTTTAAAAGAATCAAATGAAACGGACATGGTCTTATTCGTGTTCGTTCTTTTAAAGTTAGGACATATATTCTTGTGTGTTTAAGTAAATAACTAGAACGGTACCTGTGCAATGCGGCGGTTGGTACCTGTGACTATATTTTGCGTTATTCGGTCATTCGGTTATACATTTAGTTGTTTTTATGTTTTATAAATAGAGATGGTAAAGATAGTTAAGCCAAATTATTTTAGTTTGAACAACCAACCCGCTTCCTAACAAACTTCCTAACCAACCTGCTTCTTAATCAATTAATTTTGAAATCCTTCATAATAAGTAAGTAAAAGTTTGAATTTTAAGTCTGTCTAATTATATAATAGTCCCAAATGCATTATATAGCAGTATATATATTGTTCTTATTCGTTTACGTTTGTTCATTATGAGGTTAAACAAATAAATACAACAAGCATAAAACATCTCAACTATGTATAACATTTTGTCTTGTGTGATTCTTTTGTTTAAGTAAACATATTTCAGTTGAGGTGATATTATAAAAGGATACGATATTCGAACATTAACCAATAATTCATAATAACATTAACGAACGCATAATTACAGATTCATGAACACTAATGAATGAATTACGCTTTTGTTCATGTTCATTTAACCAAACAAAACGAACTTAAAATATTCTTCATATCAATTCATTTAATAAGTAAATGTCCGTAAATAAACTTTAACCGAATGGTGTGTTCTTTTGCAACCCTAGGTGTACGATGTTAGTTCACTTGACACCCTGGGTGTATGAAGTTAGGGTTTTTCCACCGATTTAAACCTTGCGGAAAGAAGACATCATGTAGAATAATGTTGTACGTTCTTGAGAAGCTTATCAGCATATGCAACGAACCCACCCACCCGATTGTTATAGGCATTTAGTACTAAAATTTATTATTCAAAAGCTTGACATATATTAAGATTGCGACATTGAAGAGGTCCGTTAAGTGGCAGCTTTGGCGTTTGAAGGGTAATTTGAGGAGACACATTGGTTTTCTGTTTTCGTTGTACAACTATTACTAGCTATAAGTCCCGTGCACGCACGGGGTTTATAAATACATCGAATTTATCTTAAATTTTTAGTTTAGTATATGAACATATAAGAATTTACCCGTGAAAATTGAGATAAAAGTATAACTAATACTTGTCCAGGATTTTTTATTATGTATTAATATCTATTACAATAACATTTTGTAAAAAAAAATGTTGCTTAAACAATTTAACTTTGTTTAACTGACAAAGATGTTGAGATTGAGGTTGATATTGTTGTTTAACTTTAACTATTCATATCATGCTGTACAAAATGTGCGAGTTTAGTAGCACATAATCAGCACGAATATGAGATATATCAATACGCCATTCAGGAGACACCTTTCGTAATGAGGGAAGTCCTTTTTGTGAAGTTAAAATATACTCCGTAAAGTTTTTTAAAATTTTTTTTCTTGATATCCATATATAAGCTTTAAATAAGAATTTCATTAGTCGTTGTTAGAAGTAATTTTATACTCCACTCTATATAATTTATGTAAAATTCAACAACTATAGTTTTATTAATTACTCCCTCTTTTTTAAAATTTTTATTTTCACAAATTTGACACAAATATTTTTATATGTTTTTTTCTCAACCAAATTTCTTCACCAAATTTATTAAAGTTTGACCAAAATCAATTCAATTTTTACTTTCTATTGACCAATCATATTGTTTGATTTTACCTACGTGGCAAAATTAAGCTTTTCTATTGATCCATATTTTTTCTATTGAAAAGGGTTTTGCAAAAACACTTCAAAGTTCAAAATGATGTAATTCTTTTATTATACTAATAAAGATTTGTTAACTGGAAAAAATATATTCAGAGTATAATTAGTAGCTGTAGAATTGCATATAAAATATCACCCATGCACATGCAAAATCTTAATTCGAATGACATGTGATGTACAACGGCTAGATCTTTAAATGGTTTATGAGATTAGAAACAAATCTTTGTTTTCAAAATTATTAAAACTATATACTAATTGTTTATTTTTATTTATTTATTTTGAACAGAATATACTAATTGTTAAAACGTTAAATAATATTTCTGAGAAATATATAATTATAAGTTAGCTTATTGATTTTTGAGATATACACACTTTTCAAAAAGAGACAAGTACCTTCCTAAAGACTCCCAAAATGTTCGCAGATAAGACTACACTGTATATTACGTTATCAACTTTTGTAAACAAATATCGTGTATGAGTAGAGTGAATTGAGATCAATGTTTACTCAAAATTATTTAAAGATTCAATAAATCAATATTAGAGAAAAGTTTTTTTTGCAAACTAGTTTTTTGCAATAAACTGAGAAAACAAATCCTTATCATCCATTTAATTTAATTTAATTACGAGGATTAACCTAAAATTTAAAAATGAAACCCAAGCTTTTTTTTTTTTTTTTTTTTTTTCCACGTCTTTTTTCTTTCTTTCATTTTTCTTTGACTTTTTTTCAATTCACGTTTTTTATCTTTTGTCTTTTCTTTTCTATTCAAGCTCTTTTTTATCTTTTTTTATCACGCGTTTTTGTCTATTTTTTAATAGTTATTTTTTAAAGTCATTTTTTTCTCTTTAAAAAAAAAAAAAAAAAAAAAAAAAAAAAAAAAAAAAAAAACAATTCACGTTTTCTATTCTAATTCATTTTTTTAATAATTAACGTTTTTTTCCCTTCCGCTTTCATACGTTTTCGTCTGTTTTCAAACGTTTTTGTCCGTTTTCATAAGTTTTCGTCTGTTTTCAAACGTTTTCGTCCGTTTTTTTACACTTTCATCTACTTTCAAACGTTTTCTTCTATTTTTACACGTTTTCATCCATTTTCAAACGTTTTCGTTCGTTTTTATACGTTTTCGTCCGTTTTTATTCTTTTTCATACGTTTATATACGTTTTCGTCTGTTTTCAGACATTTTTGTCCGTTTTCATACGTTTTTGTCTGTTTTCAAACATTTTCGTCTGTTTTTTTACGTTTTCGTCTCTTTTCAAAAGTTTTCATCTGTTTTCGTCCGTTTTTATACGTTATCATCCGTTTTCAAACGTTTTCGTTCGTTTATATACGTTTTTGTCCATTTTCAGACGTTTTTGTCCGTTTACATACGTTTTCGTCCATTTTTTTATGTTTTCATCCATGTTTTGACGTTCTTGCCTGTTTTCATACGTTTTTGTCTGTTTTAATACGTTTTCGTCCATTTTCCTACGTTTTCATTCATATTCTTACGTTTTTGCCCGTCTACGTCCGTTTTCATACGTTTTCGCCTGTTTTCATATGTTTTCGTTTTTTTTCATACGTTTTCATTCGTTTTAATACGTTTTCATCCATTTCCATCCATTTTTCATAAGTTTTCGTCTGTTTTTAGACGTGTTTTTACGCTTTCATTAATTTTCGTCTGTTTTCATATGTTTTCGTCCCTGGAAGCAGTCTCTCTACTCCCGGGTTCTACCTGGGGTAGGGGTAGGATCTGTCTACATTTCTACCTCCCCCATACCTCGCTTTTGCGGGATTGGGTATGTTGTTGTTGTTGTTGTTGTTGTTGTTGTTGTTTCATATGTTTTCGTCCATTTTTGCCCGTACGTTTTCGTCCGATTTCGTTCGTTTTCGTTCATTTTCATACGCTTTTGTCCGTTTTCATCCATTTTCCTTTATTTTCATCCATTGTTTTTGTCCATTTTCATACGCGCCTTTACGCTTTCATATGTTTTTGTCCATTTTCATACCTATTCGTCCATTTTCTTACGTTTCTGAATATTAAAAGTGATATTCATAATATCACTTGTGATTTTCTAAATATCACTTTGTGATTTTCAAAATATCACTTGTGATTTTCTGAATATCACTTGTGATTTTCTTATGTTTTTGTCTATTTTCTTATGTTTTCATACGTTTTGAATATCACAATTGATATTCAGACTATCATTTGTGATTTTCTGAATATCTATCTCTTTTGGTTTTCTGAATATCAATTGTGATTTTCATGTTACAAAACATTAGTTGAAAATCACTTGTGATATTCAGAATATCACTTGTGATATTCACTTATACAACATTAGTTGAAAATCACTTATGATATTCCGAAAATCACTTGTGATATTCTGAATATCACTCGTGATATTATAAATATCACAGAATATCATTTATGATATTAAGAATATCATTTGTGGTACTGAGAATATCACTTATAATATTCAGAAAATCAAAGAATATCACATGTGATATTCAAAAAATCACTTGTGATATTCAGAATATCATGGAATATGTCTTGTGATATTCTGAATATCATAGAATATCTCTTATGATATTCAGAAACGTATGAAAAACGTCTAAAAACGACCAAAAGCATTTAAAATGGACGAAAATGAATGAAAACATATGAAAACGTATGAAAGTGTAAAAACACATATGAAAAAGGACGAAAATGTATGAAAATTTGATGAAAATGAAAGAAAACGGATGAAAACGAACGAAAATGTAAGAGAACGAATGAAATCGTATGAAAACGGATGAAAGCGTAAGAAAACAGATGAAAACGCAAGAAAACAGACGAATATGTATGAAAACGGACAAAAATGTATGAAAGCGTAAAAGCACATCTGTAAATGGACGAAAACGTATGAAAATAGACGAAAAAGAAAGAAAATTGATGAAAACGTATTAAAACGTACGAAAACATGCGAAACGGACAAAAATGTATGAAAACGTAAGAAAACAGACGAAAACGTAAGAAAACTGATGCAAATGTATGAAAATAGACAAAAACATATGAAAACGGGTGAAAACCAGCAAAAACAGACAAAAATATAAGAAAACAGACGAAAACGTAAGAAAATAGGCGAAAACGTATGAAAACGGGCGAAAACGGACAAAAACATTATAAAACAGAAGAAAACGTATGAAAACAGACAAAAACATATGAAAACGGACGAAAACAGACAAAATGTATGAAAACGGATGAAAATTGGCGAAAACGTATGAAAACAGTCAAAAACGGATGAAAACGTATGAAAACCGACAAAAACGTATGAAAATAGAAAAAACGTAAAAAAGTGAAAAAACGTGTGAATTTTAAAATAAAAAGAAAAAAGTGAATTAGAAAAAGACAAAAAATAGGGTTAAAAAAACAAAAAAACGTGAATAGTAAAGAATGCACAAATGAAAAAAGAAAGATAAAAAAAACAAAAAATAAAAAGGAAAAAAACGTCAATTGGAAAAAAAAAGAAATGAAATAGGTGAATAGTAAAAAAAGACAAAAAAAAAAAAGAAAAAAAATTGAATAAATAAAAAAGACAAAAATACTAGAAAAAAAAACATGAACTTAGGTTGCCCTATTAAATCTTAGGTTAATCCTCACTATTAGATCAAACTAGATGGATTGTGAGGATTTGTCCCTCATTTTGCATGAAAAAACTGATGGATCGTAGTTTTATGTTGATATTGTGATTCGGGAGGTCGGGTTTGATGGAAAAAGATGAAAACCATGGTTAGAGAGAGAGTAGAGAGAGAAGGAAAACTAGGTGTTTTATTGAATGAGAAAGATGAAAGAGTAAATTAGACAAAGTCTCACCCTCCTAGTGAAGTCTAGGAGGGTTTATATAGCCTAACACATAACAACTATTGGAATATTACATAATTAGTCCTTGTGTTTTGGCTAAATAGGATAACTAAGGTAATCCTGTAAATGTCGTTCCATTTACGTGTTAGGATGATACCTAACAATCTTCCCCCAATGGGGCGACATAAGGGATTACTTACAACATTTCCAACAAGTACAGATACAAATAAAGAAAGGTCTTCATCGGCTCTTCAAGTGCTGAGGATGACTACAGTTGACGCTCTTTGTCTTCATATTATACCTCGGCTTGAGAACTTTTTCTTCACTTTGCAGGCAAATGATGTAATATGCATGAAATGGATTAACTTCCCCCAATTCATGCTGCATGTCTTTAGCGGCTTCTTCGTACACTTCTTTTTGGCGAAGTTTCTGAATCAGCTTCCCCCCAAACTGACAACCGTCTTCAGCAAATTCAAAACTTTGATGTAGTTAACATTTCTTCTAACTTTTGAAGTTTTGAGTACGTAGCGGAATTTGTAGATAACATCGTAAACCACACCAAGCAAATCTGACTAGTCACTTAATCACAGTTGTACTCAACGCGGAAGCTCCGTTCGGGGGTAACATGCAAGAAATCAGCAAGATCTTCTCACTTAAGTAGTCTACTTCACACTTCACATCCCACGAGAGTTGAAATGATTACACCAAAATCACAAAACTGAACCCCTGATCATCTCTGCGGACGTCTCTCCGGTAGTCATAAATGTGAGTCTATTATGCATTCCTGATTTGCACATTTCTTCCCCCTAATTGCAGATTCTCGTGGAAAATGAGTGTTTTCGCAAAGAAATTCAAAAAAAGTCAAAGAAAGCAAAGAACACCCACTCTCTCTTCCCCCACGGTGTCTTCGCAGAATCGGAAGCATACACACTATGTTTACTATGGAAACGGAGGCAGCGTAACCCCATATGTCCAATTAACCGATTATGTGTGAAGTATCATAAATAGCCCGTGAGAATAAACTCCTGATAAACATCTCTACTCTTTTATACTCCTCTCAACTAACTCATTACCGACCCCATTATCATTCTATCGGCTCTTTGTAGTGACTACTGATGGAGAAAACCCAATATGACGAACTTGAGACTGAAGTAAAATAACCCAAACTTGTGACTTAAACTTGCACTATTGTCTGACTAAGAACCAATACTGAGAATTTCAATAATGGTAGGAAATCATATACCCATCCAACCTTCCTTAAATGTATATGAACGTCTCTTGAATCATCCACATCTTTTGGTGACACTTGAGCACTACAACATAACTCCTTTAAAGTGATAGCTATACACTGTGAGCACAACAACGTAACTCCTTACATCAGATATAACTAGACAACTCAAGTCTTGGTCATTTGTACGGATAAAAGCTCGAACAAGGATCTCGAAGAATCATGCATCCAACCAACCCCGATATCTTCAAGATACTAAGTACACGCACCCGTGAAATACCACTTCAACCTCAAATAAATAATAAAGAATTAACGTCGTAGTCACATCTTGCAGTTAAATGCTCAAAACTAGCCTTGTGACTGTTTTAATGAATCTTGATAATGGTATATCCCGATCTTGTCAAAAAATGTATCACCCGTGAAAATTTTTTATAACAAAAACTTAGTTTCTAAAATAACTCACCTCATCAATATTAATCACTTATTTTTTTTTTATCAAAATAAAAGAAATTCATTTTTTACATTTTTTCTAAAAATGAAATATCTTACAAATGTTAAATCGTTAAGTGAAAAAATACACTGTCGCGACAAATATTTTATTATCTTTCAGTGTACGGGTATTTCGATATACTTTTGAAGATTTTTTTTTTTCTTTTTTCAATTTTTGTTCAGTTACGTCAAGAAAAATCACGTGTGATTTCATAAATCATATGTGTGATTTTTCCAGGTGTAGCTTTAACAAAAATAGAGAAAAAAATCATCGAAATTATATAAAAGTGCACCTCTATAGAAATATGATTAATACCCGTCGTGATAGTATGACTCATTTTGCGTAACGGTTAACAGTTTGTGAGCTATTTAATTTTAAAAAAATGAAAGTTTTTTTTTTTTTTTTTTTTTTTTTTTTTTTTTGATGAAAAAAAATGATGCTATAATTGGTTCATTGGGTATTAATAAATTTTGGGTCCGGATTGAACTTTTCTTTGAGTATAGATTATGAGAATTGATTGGCAAAATCGTATTTTTATTTGCACATTTAATGTACAACCTGATAAAGCAGCATATGAAGCTATACAACTATTTATTTTTTGAACGGCATATTATTAGAAAAAACCAAAGAAGACTAGCAAGGAGCTAAAAAATACATAGGAGATCTTAACCAATCAGTCCAACTACTAATCTTACGACCTCTAAACTTAAGCCATGAGAAAGAATACAAACGAATATTATCGAAGATGTCACATTTCCTCAAAGAATGAGAGCTAAATATGACACAGTTGCGATACCTCCAAATCAACCATAGCGTAGACACAATAATGATAAACATACGATGCTTCTTCTCTTTACGAACGGGCCACGAATTCAACCAATCTTTCCAATGAGAGTTAGAAGTGAACAAAGGCATGGAAGAGTCGCACCATACTCGAACAAGCCTCCAAATACTCAAAGCAACCTCACACTCGAAAAAGATATGCTGACAAGACTCCACGTTGTAATTGCATGAAGGGCATGAAATCGTGTGAATTTCAATCCCTTTAGCAGAAAGATTAAACCTGTGCGGGAGCCTATCCAACCTTAAACGCCATAAGAAGATGTTGACTTTACGAGGGAGAACTTTACCCAAATGGTTTCGAGGTCCAAAGAAGGCAAAAGAAGATTATCAATATGGCGACGAGTATCACCAATCGAGAAAACACCGTCGTTGGAAAGAGACCAAACACAAGCATCTTCATCCGCATCAATAACAATGTGACCAATCTCAATCAACAAGTCGTTAAGATAGGCCGAGTTGCGAACCCCTAAGTCTGCTCTAGACCAATTCCAACACCATTGACCGTTGCAAGTACGGTCTCTAATCAAACAATCCTTGTCTTGTTCCAAACGAAAAAGTCTATTATATCGAAGATAAAGAGGGGAGTCACCAAGCCAAGTATCCTTCCAAAAACGAAGTAGAGAGCCATAACCCACTTTGAATCGTAAAGAATCCAAAGTGATAAAACCTCTCGAGTGCAAGTAGTTGGAGGATCCAACAATGTTTGCCCATAAACCATTAGATTTGCACCCATGATGATCAAAACCACCTTCTTGCCCATGAATTGCCTTAATAATTTTAACCCAAAGAACCTTCGGGTTTGAGCACATTCTCCAACGCAATTTTTGGAGTAAGGCAAAGTTAAAAGATTTCAAACTACCAATGTCCAAACCACCTTTATCAAGAGAAGCAAGAGCGTTAGACCACTTGATCCAGGCAATTTTTCTCGAGTCTTGAGAACCTCCCCAGAAAAATGAAGCACGAATACTCTCCAAGATCTTCAAAACCATATCAGGAGCTTTAAAGATGGAGAGATAATAAATTCCAAGACTTCCAAGGACGGCTTTTGTTAATGTGAGACGACCACCGATGGAAAGAAGATTAGCCTTCCAAGATGAAAGCTTAGCACGAAACCTGTTAATGATGGAGGTCCAATTTGTTGAAAGATTCATATTAGAACCAATGGGGAGCCCAAGGTATACGAACGGGAAAAAACTTGCTGCACAACCTGTGATGTTAGCCATAAAATACACTTCCTCAGAAGAGACTCCAATGCCATAGACATTAGACTTATGGATATTTATTTTGAGGCCCGATGCTAAATGAAAAACATGCAAGACGCGAATAATGTTATCCATATCTTGAGAGCTCCAATCCGTGGTAATCACAACATCGTCAGCGTAGAATAAATGAGATAACGTAACATCAGAATTACCAAGATTAATACCACGGATGAGACCAAAACGAACCGCATCAGATAAGGCTAAATGAAGGCCTTCCATCACAAGAATAAACAAGAAAGGCGAAAGCGGATCGCCTTGCCTTAACCCACGTTTAGGAGAAAACTCAGAGGTAGGGCTGCCATTGACTAAGATAGAAGTTCTGGATGATTCCAAACATGCTTTAATCCATGACCTCCATTTTAATCCAAAACCAAGAGTGTTTAATATGAAGTCTAAGTATCTCCAGCTAACGGAATCAAAAGCTTTTTCGAAATCAACTTTAAAAATCAACAACTTTTTTTTCCGTTTTTTATACCAATCTATCACCTCACTGAGCATAAGGGGGCCATCAAGGATTTGACTACCCGAAATGAAGGCGGATTGCTCGTGGCTAACAATTTTCCCGACAACTTTAGATAACCGGATTGCAAGAATTTTAGAAATAATCTTGTAATGAATGCCAATAAGCGAGATGGGACGAAAATCAGTGATATTAATAGGATTGCTAACCTTTGGAATGAGAGTGATAAAGGACGAGTTGGAACCCAGAGGCATCTTACCAGAGTCGAAGAACAAAGATACAAAGTCATGGATATCCAACTTTAGCAAATCCCAATACTTCTTGACGAATGCAAAGGAGTAACCGTCAGGGCCTGGAGCTTTATCGCTACCACACTCCCAAACTGTTGCCTTTATTTCATCTAAGGAAATAACATCTTCTAAAAGGTTGCGATCCTGAGAACTTAAACCTGAAGTAACCGATACAGAGGGGAAAGAAATCAATGAATCACAAGCTTGAAATCTATCTTTAAAGAAATTGAGGAAAGCCTCTTTGATCTGATGAGGATCGGAGACCCAAACTCCCTCAATCATGATGCCATAGATCGATTGAGCACTTCTCTTTTGATTCACCAAACCGTGGAAAAATTTAGAGTTTTCGTCACCCTCAATGTCCCATTTTATCCGAGCCTTTTGAACCATACAACTATTTATTGCCCAGTTTGAAATGTGCAAATAAGAAATAGGAGTATGCAAATCACCTCCCATAAATTATAGCTTGTGCATTATAAAAAACTTTATACTTTGAATATTTTCTTTTCTCATTTATTTAAAGGGCTATGCGCCTATGCCGCTATCTCTTAATAGTGTAAATATATTTTGTTCATTTCCATATTATTTGATTTCATATGCAAATCATAACGGCATAATAGTAATGTGAAATTTCTTAAACGAAAATTTTAAAAGAGTTATTGTTAAATCTCTACTATATATGAAAAGAAAATATAACGGTTTAAAATCTCTTAAAATGAGAACCGTTAAATTAGTGATCAACTCTTACTTATTCTTCGAATATTATATTTTACTCCCATATACTTTCTTTTCATGATTACTTGTAAGTTAAAAGTTTTACCCGATAAACAATGTCTATCTAGTTCATACACGAATACTTAATCCCAGTTTCACAACTATAATTGATGACGTATAGCCTATATTTGGGCCACGAGTCCAAATAATATATACTACTAGCGCCTAAGTCCACCACAAGTGGGCTGCCATGACAATGGTTTGGGCCGCAGTATCATTAGCTTGGGCCCACGAGGCCCAAAGCCCAACTAAACCCACCGGGTACATGATAAGGATTATCTATTCATGGAATAGATATCCTTTCCTCAGATAAGCACCACGAGTGCGAAGAGTAAGGAGCAAGAAACCCACGCGGTTTCAGCCCCTATAAAAGGAATGATATATTCTCATTCAAAGGTACGATATACAAACCCTAACTCTCTACGAGAACCCTAAATCGATTACTTACTCTCACGCCGGAGTCTAATCGGGGGAGACAATCCCTCGATAAGCCTAACGGTGTTGTTTATTTTCTTAGTGCGCAGGTAACAAGTACTAAGAAGCGAATTGGTACGAGAGCAAGAGCCAATAACTAGGAACACCCAACTTTTGTATCAACAAGTGGCGCCATCCGTGGGACCCTACTAAGAACTAGAATGACGAAACATAAGAATTCAAGCCAGCAGACTCCGCAGTCAGAAAAATGTGACCATCAGAGGAAAAATCAACAAGATCCGACCTCCAGACAAGTTGCTAGGACAACCAGCGCACCTGGTCACCACGAGGCAGGGACAACCCCACCTCTTCTAGAAGTAGAACTACCTATAAGGACTACCCAAATCACCCCAGTGGTCCCAAGCGTTGAGGAACTCCAGCGCACCCTCTTCACCACTCCTCATCAAGCTACACCCGCAGTGAACAACACTGCGCCGCCAGGTGCGCCTGACCGAAACAGGGCACCTAATACTGAGGCAGAAATTCTTGCAACAACTGAGGACGCACCCGATCTAACTTTGGGAAACTTTGTATCCCAAAATTATGAAACCCTAACCGCCCTCATGCAAGAAGAAGCAACAAGAAGGGCAAGCACGGGCCTACAAGCCCGACTCAATTTTGGTCCTGAACGCGAACCATCACCATTGCGTCACCTACGAGGCAGACGCACAGAACGTACTACTATCCATGATAGGTTGGGTACGATATATGATTCGCAATACTCAGAAGATAGCGAGAGGCGCACCAATGTTCACCCCAGACTTGGCAGTCGGGGAATACAAGATCGATTAGGGCCTCAACATTCGCCAAGCCAAGGATCTTCCAAACCTGGGAGTAGGAAGATTCAAGATAGATTGGGGAGAAAAAGATCCCCAAGCAGAGATCCCTCAAGCTCCTCTTCTGAAAGAAGCCGGCGCAAGCGCCGAAAAAGAGATTACCCTTCTTCCAGTGACTCCTCGGACAACGAGGATAAAGAAACAGGACACTGGAAGTCAAGAGGAAAACGTCGCGAGGAAGAGAATGAAGATATGTCTCTCCCATGGCGACGCCAGAAGATCGATTCGTTTACACGGCGCATCAGCGATTACTCAGACCGCAAACGCAGGCGCATGCCCACTAATGTGAAAACATATGATGGAACATGTGATCCGGATGATCACCTAAAAATTTTCGAGTCAGCTGCCACTATCGAAAACTGGCCACAGCCTGTGTGGTGCCACATGTTTAATTCCACATTAGTAGGAAACGCGCGCACATGATTTAGCAAACTCCCACGTAGGAGCATTGGTGGATTTGAGGAATTAAGGAAAGCATTCCGCCTCAACTTCACCCAACGAAAGAAGTGCGCTAAAAACCCTGTGGAACTAGCAAGAGTGAAACAGCGTCAAGGTGAATCAACCAGCGCTTTTATGGAACGTTTCAAGGATCAGTGCATACAAGTCAAGACATGTCCTGAAATCCTAAAAATTTAAGGGTTCATGAATGGGATTAATAACCCAGAACTCATCCGAAAGCTAAACGACAAAGTTCCACAAACTTTTGATGAGCTAACAAAGCGCACTAGATCCTTCATACAAGGAGAAGCAGCCGCTGCGGATAGTAAAAAGGGTTATTCGAACTATAGGCAGCAAGAGCAGCCTCAGAGACAATCCAATGATCAAAATAACAATCGCAGCAGGAATTACCGCAGTGGAAGAGACAATGACAAATATACCCCTCTTACAAAAACTCCGAGGGAAATATTTGTAACAGAAGGCGCAAACTTCCCAAAACCACCACCAATGCGCACCGCAGAAGAAAAGCGCATAGGGAGTGGATACTGCGAGTACCATGGTCAAAAAGGCCACACCACTAATGAGTGCATCCAGCTAAAACAACTAATTGAAAAGTTAGTAAGAGAAGGCAGAGTGGACCACCTTGTAAAAAATATCAAAGAAGGGAAAGACAAACAAAGGGGCGGAGGTAAGAAAGAGCCCCCCAAGGAAAAAGCTGATACTATATACATGATACAATCATGGCAACGCAAGATAAAGCAAAAAGTCAGCCAAAAATTCTCTCCAGAAAAAGAGATATCTTTCCCTACTATAGCTGCGGACAACGCAGTCGTGGAGCCTCTAACTATCGAAATACATACAGGAGGACATGATATCCACCGCATGTACATTGATGGAGGAGCATCCGCAGATATCCTGTACGATCACTGTTTCAAAAGACTGCGACCTGATATCCAAAATCAATTGATACCAGCAACAACGTCATTAACAGGATTCACAAGAGAAAAGATCTGGCCCATGGGGCAGTTACGCTTGTTGGTGGTCGTAGGAGATGAAGAACACTCAACCGCAACATGGATAAACTTTATGGTAATAAAGTCTCCTTCACCATACAATGGTATCATTGGAAGACCGGGAATATCATCCATGCGCGCAGTACCATCCACAGTGCACGGAATGCTTAAATTTCCAGTGGAAGGAGGAGTGGTCACTCTCTATAACACAACAGTGCCACCAAGAGAATGCATCGCAGTAACAACTGAAGCAGAGACTATTCCAGAACAGCGCACCGAAAAAATGCCAAATTTAAAAGTCGCTATTCATCCAGATTATCCGGAACAACAAGTTTCGATTGGAGGATCTTTATCTGACAAGCAGAGATCCCTAGAGGAGATAACAGGAAGGCGGACGCACTCAGCAAGATCGCATCCACAAGTTTTGCACACCTCTCAAAACAGGTATTGGTAGAAACCCTAAAAAACAAGTCAATCTTGGAAATGGAGATATCAACAGTGATAGAAGAACAAGATCCTACATGGATGACACCTATCATTGAATTCATTAGCAAGGGAATCCTACCCCAAGATCATAAGGACGCTCGAAGAATACGGCGCACAGCGCAACGATTTGAACTACGAGACAACGTACTCTATCGACGCTCTTTCTTACAGCCATGGCTCAGATGTGTTGGACCTCTTCAAGCAGACTACGTACTCCGAGAAATTCACGCTGGATCATGTAGTATGCACTCAGGGCCGCGATCCGTGGTGGCAAGCGCTCTAAGGTCAGGGTACTATTGGCCAACAATGCATCGCGACGCACGCGATCTGATAAGAAAATGCAGCAATTGCCAAGTACATAGGCCAATTCCGCGCCGACCACAACAAGAGCTAACACCAATTACCTCACCATGGCCATTTTACAAATGGGGTATTGACATCGCAGGACCTTTCCCTGTCGCAGCGGGAAGAGTAAAATTCCTCATCGTAGCCATAGACTACTTTACGAAGTGGATCGAAGCAAAGGCGGTGGTGAACATCACGGGAAACCAAGTCAAACGCTTTGTCTGGGACAACATTGTCTGTCGCTTCGGACTACTGGGTGCGATCATATCAGACAACGAAAAACAATTCTGTGATAACCCATTCAAAGATTGGTGCGCACAATTGAACATCACACAACACTTTGCTTCAGTCAAACACCCACAAACCAATGGCCTAGTTGAGCGCGCAAACCGCAGTCTAGGCAAAGGAATAAAAACGCGCCTTGACAGACACAAAGGAAGGTGGGTAGACGAGCTCTCGCATGTCTTGTGGGCGCATCGCACAACAATCAAAACCAGTACTGGCGACACGCCATTTTCCCTAGTCTATGGAACTGAAGCCGTCATACCAGCTGAGATAGGAATGCCAACTATACGCACAGCAGAGGTCAACGTCACAACAAACGACGAAGAACGGCGCATAGACTTAGACGTACTGGAAGAAAGACGCGAACGCGCAGCTATACGCGAAGCAAAGGCTAAGGCAAAAATGAAGAAGTATTATGATGCAAAGGTCAAACACACTTCATTCAGACCAGGAGACTTTGTTTACCACGCCAACGACGCGAGCCACGCAGAAGACACAGGCAAGCTCGGACCTAAATGGGAAGGACCTTACGAGGTCACAGACGCGCTCGGCAACGGCGCATACAGACTGCGCGATATGGAAGGTCAAGACCTAGCGCGCACCTGGAACATCTGCAATCTTAAAAAATGTTACTTCTAGGCTACAGCCCTTACACAGACACCCTCACATCCTACGTGATGCCCAATAAGTGTTTATTTTCTCTTTCCTAGGAATTGTATTTTCTATTCTTTCAAAAACTTACAAGTATCAATAAAATGTTATGGTTTCTAGCTAACTCCATAGCGTATTTTACTTTATTGCATATATGTCAATATTGTTTATCTTATATTTTTGCCTACATGGCGTGCATGCACCACTTAAAGACCCACGACGGCATAAAGGATGAGTTAACCTACTGATTCACTCGTTGAGTAAGAGGGTTGCAAACCCATCAACATTGGATCACGTATCCTTGCTAAGCGCCTTACTCTTGAGACGTTGAGGTAAGTTTTGCGTTCGCACCCCACGACGGATGCGCACATACTAAGTACACTGTACAAGCTTAGCAACATAACGAGCCAAAACATTTGGTCAAATAATAAAACTTTGCAAACAATGCAAGTATAATTTTTAAAGTTACGCACTTAACGAGCCAAGACACTTGGTCAAAACTACGCAAACGATGCAAGTATAATTTTTAAAGTCACGCACTTAAAACACTTGGTTAAATAAATTGGCAAACAATGCAGGTATATTTAAGTCACGAACTTAAGCAAAAAGGTATCTTATCCCACATTTATTCATAAAAATTGCAAGGAAAGATACATAAACATACAAAAAGCCTACACGCTAGGGCAATGCTCGGGGTCATCTTCATGAGCAGCAGAACTCCCTGCTCCTACGCCGCATAATATGGCCTTATCCTTGACCCCTTTCTTCATCGCAGCCCTTTCCGCACGCTTTTCCAACGCTTCTTGAAGAGGGACTTCCCTCTCAAGTAAGTAGGGGTTCAGAGCATCACGCGGCTGCGCAAAGATAGGAACCTGCAACTGCGAAACATCAGGCTTCAAATAGAAATCTGGTAACGACTCTGCACCCTCCGCCGTATGCCGCGCCAGAGTCAACCCTTGCATTATCACAGAAATTGGGTGGTCCTGGTTACGCTCCACTTGGGCAATATGAGAAAACTCCAAATGCTTCAGATCTTCCAGGGCTGCAACCAGATCACCATATGCATTGGGGTTATAACCAGGTACCTCCGTAGCAGGAACATGTATTACCTTCTTCTCACAGAGCTCCTCTGTGGCCTGCGCCCTACCGCACTCACAAGCGCACTGGACAGCCCTCCCAAAAGCCCCAGTGACTTCTTGGGATTCCAGTGTGGTCATAACAGCCAGACGTAGCCAATGACTAATTAGCCACCTGAAGAGACAGCATAAAACCTTCATACGACAACCACAAAGATAAGACAAAATTAACAAAAGTGGAAAGAAGCATTACCTGCGCTCCGCAACAGAAGAGACTAAGTGAGGATATAGCTCCTCGTCAAACTCTATATTCATCCTGCGCAGTTTCTCCTCTTGCAGTTGGTGCGCAGTCATGAACCGTTGACGCAGTGTCTCAACCTGGGCAAGATGCTCTGCCTTGTATCGGTCCATGAGGCCAACAGCCCACTCGCAAGTGGCTTTACGCTCGTTATGAGCTGCGCGCTCAATCTGCAAATCAGCCCACAAGGACAGCTTCTCATCACGCACCCTCTGGCTGCTAACTTCTGAAGCCTCGAGATCCGCCCGAGCACTCGCCAGTTTTGCCCTAAGGCAGGTGATGAGGCGAAAAATGATCCGTTTTTAGGGGGTCATTTAAGCCCGAATCCGAATTTATTTGATCAAATATTGCCCTAAATCGTTCCTTTTGTGATTTTAGGTGTTTGGAGAGCGAATTCTGGAAAAGAGGCTATTTTGGACGTTTTTGGAGCATAAAGTGAAGAAAACGACAAAGTACCAAAAATCCAAGCTGGAAATACAAGGTGACGGCGTCAAGGGTTTGCTCTTGACGGCGTCAGACATGAAGAATAAATTACCGTAGCTGGTGACGGCGTCAGATGGAGTTATGACGGCGTCAAAGTGGCCAAGAATAATTTACCGTGGGTGGTGACGGCGTCACATAGGCCGTCACGATTTTATCTAGGGCGTCCGAGGAAGTGTATGGCGGCGAGTTGACGGCGTCAGATTTAACTCTTGACGCCGTCAGGACGATTTTCCTATATATAGTTTTCTAGTTTTTTCATTAAAAAAAGAGAAGTTTTGGTGAAACCCTAAAGACGATTTTGGTGCCTCTTTTACAGGTTTTTCAAGGGTTCCAAACCCTTGAGACCTTGCATTGTAATTGAGATAAGTATACTCTTAATTCAATCAATATGTCTATGTGTTGGTTGTCTATCTTTTGTTCTTATCTTAATTCTACTATGCTAGGCTAAATTTCCTTTGTGTTTGCTTAGATCTAATGAAACCTAGATGTTGATTATGTGTTGATTACTTGTCTATTCTTGTTTTGAATGAATGATATTATATGTTAGGCTTAAGAAAACTGGCAGATCTCCAAATGGTAACATGCTTGAACGTCTTAAGAAACATGAACCGAGGCGTACTAGGTCTTTATTGGTTGTATTTAATGCATGAGCCACTGTTTACAATCCCTATAGTTGTGCTGGGTCATGGTGTAGGAGGAGATAAGAGCTCATAGAGTTGGGGAGTTATGTATGCCACTCCACGAATGGTATTAAGGAATACAACCCGTCATTCATACAAGTGTAACAAGTAATTAACATGTAAAAGATATCTAGGGAGTAATGAAGTCTAAGTAAACACAATTTCTCCAATTACTGCTCACAACCTTAGTTTAATTAGTTTGTTTTCATTTTTATTATTTTATTTTGATTGCATCTTAGCTTTGGGTTAGTTGATTAGCAACTAATTCCGCCCACTCCTTCAAAACCCGAGATTTTATTTGCTTTCATAAAAATATAAAAACACAAAAATAATCATCTTCCATCTCTAGAACTATTAATTAGGCTTTCTAATCCTAGCGACACTATTCCTAAGCTGAACGATCAATCCCCCGGTACTTGTCACTATACTATACTACAACGATCAGGTACACTGCCTGGTGGGGGTTGTAAGCCTCGCGAGATCCCTCGAGAGGTAAAGCAAGGTGCGATTCCCACGCATCAAGTTTTTGGCGCCGCAGCCCGGGGAATAGTTATTGTCTAGGTTAGGATTTCTTTTTATTAGGTCTACTTGCTAGATTCCTTTCTAGTAAGATTTTATTTTTATTTTTTACGTCTTCTTTAGTCTATCTTATTTCTTCGTGCTTTTGTTCGTAACTCTTTACCATCCGACATCATGGAAGGTGGTAACATCTTTGAACCCATCATCCTACCACAACAAAACCCACCATTAGAACCCCTTAGGCCCCGAACCTTAGGAGAGTATTCCCGACCTAGCCACCAAGGCTACCGAAACACCATTGAGCTCACCGGAGCCAATGTGACCCCCTTGCGATCCGACACCATCCGGTTGGTGCAAAGCGGATGTGCATTCCATGGACTTCGTTCCGAAGATCCAAACCAACACCTTAAGGACTTCCTCAAAATCGTAGATTCCATAGACCTAGGTGTTGAAACTAGAGAGACTACCCGTTTACGCCTATTCCAATTCTCTCTACGGGATCAAGCTAGTCAATGGCTTGAGCGTTTACCCGCGGGATCCATCACCACATGGGATGATCTCACCACTCGTTTCCTTGCTCAATTTTTCCCACCGGGGAGAACTACTAAACTTAGGAATGACATCTTGATGTTCCAACAACGTCAAAATGAATCTCTTTATGAAGCATGGACTCGTTTCAAGGACTTACTCCAAAAAGTCCCTCATCATGGCATAGATTTGTGGCTCCAAGTCCAAATTTTTTATGACCATATCGATATCCCCACGAGGCGAACCATTGACCAATCGGCCGGTGGTAAGCTACGTGATCTTAGTGCGGAACAATCATGGGAACTCATAGAAGATCTTGCTCTCTATGACAACGAAAGTTGGAATGATCCCCGTGATTTGAACAAAACGGTCAAGGCAATATCTTTGCCTTCGAATAATTCAAGCACTCCCGACCGTAGGATCATGGAACTTGAGGACCAAGTCAAGTTTCTCATGAAATCTTACGAAGCTCCGAAGCATTTAAGCCAAGTGAACAAAATCACTTCTTCATGCGAATTATGTAGTGGTCCCCATGACACTCGTGATTGTGTGGAACTCCCCGGAACAGCTTTTGCGGACTACGCATCCACGCGTACCGACGAAGCGGGAGATAAGTGGTACACTTTCAAGCCCGAGCCAAACACATACGGTGATTCATATAACCCCTCATGGAAAAATCACCCAAACCTTAGGTGGAAACAAAATCAACCAAATTCATCCAACCCACCTAATCGTTACCAATCAAACGGTCCACCATCCAACCGTATCTTCAACAACAATCCTTCTAACAACTATGGTAGTACCAACAATCTTGAAGGATTGATGTCGAAATTTATGGCATCTCAAGAAGCTCGCATAGCTAGGTTTGAAACCGAATTCAACCAACAACAAACGGAGATGACCAACAAAATCGACAACTTGTTGAAAGCCCTCAACAACCAAACATTAGCCACACCTAGGAAGGACACTAGGGACACCAATAGTGGAATCCAAGCTAAGGACCCCTCATCATCCAAACATGTCCACTTTGTCAATGTTGTCACTATTAAGCCGATAGATAGGGAAATAGAGGAGAGTGACAAAGATGAAGTTAGAGTAGAAGCCAATAGTGAGGATGAGAGTAGGAAAGTTGAGGTTAATAAGGATGAGGAATTAGAGGAGGTAGAACCTATAAAGGAATATTTTGATAAGTTGCCAACCAAGGAAGAACGGGAATACCATAAGTATTTATTCGATAGTCCCGAAACAACATATATCTTTGGCGATCCCCTGATCAAAATGGGAGACCCCTCTAACATTAACATCCCATGCAATATCGGGCACATGCATGTATGGAAAGCTTACATAGACCTTAGATCCCCCGTGAACATCATGTCTAGGACTTATTACAATTGGGTGATGAAGAAGCAACTCAATTTTAGGATAATGCCCGGTAAAAGTTGGATAAGTAATTTTGCGGGAAGAGTGAAGGGATTGCATGTCATTATAGGGAATCTCACCTATGAGATTGATTTTATGATAGTTGAAGACATTCGTCCGGTGATAGATGCTTGCCTAAGTCAAGTAGTATTCGGGAAGCCATTTGTTGAGGCCACTAGGATGAGTTATGATCCGACGTTAGGGATAGTTAGATTCAAGGAAGAGAATGATGAGGTTGCTTATCAAATGCCCTACAAGATTGAGCAATACCGCCTTCTCTCTAATTTCGAAAAGGAACGTAAGCAAGCGGCTTATTATAGGAATGAGGAGGATAGACGTAGAGGAGTAGATTATGTTAGAAATAGGATGCTTGGTTTCTACAAAGAGTGCTTACAACTAGGTCCAGAATACAAAACTGGTTTAGAAGACGACCTTGAGAATGAAACCAATGATGAAATCACGTAGTAACCCATGACTTTGAGTCTAGCTACAAGACTCGTAAATAAAGAAAAGCGCTTCTTGGGAGGCAACCCATGTTTTGTGTGATTTTAATTGTTTGATTGTTATTTGCTTCCGTATGCATGTTTTATTTTTATTGTTGGTTGATCATGTTTCTCAATTAAAATGTGGAAATACTTTATTATGTTGTTTAGCCTAGTCTTAACTTCAACCTAAAGGTATTTTTGCAAAAGATAAGTGTAAGGGGAAACCCCAAATATGTTTTTTAAGAAACAACCGATCATGATTCTCCACAATATTTAATGAACATGTGTATTCGTATTGTTAGAGTCAAATGCTTGTATTGAGTCATAATGTAGTTTTGCAGGATTTTCCAGGAAGTAGGACAAAGTTTTTCTAGAAATTTTCCGGAAACTTAACATAAAGATTTCTGCAGGTTCATTCTGACGGCGTCAGGCAATTGCTCTTGACGGCGTCAGGAGTCAAAAATCTGGAAATTTTACCAGTTTTGTTTTTCTAACGGAGTCTTATAAGTTTTTGTGAATTATTAAGTTTTATAATCTCCAGGAAATCTGCAAACTTCATTCCACAAGCATTATATCTTATTTTGTTTTCTAGGATTTAGTAACTTATATAGGATGCCGCCGATTTTACGCGAGGTTGCCTTGTCTACTTTTGTCAGGATTTACAGGTTATTTGAGACAAGAAGATGATTTATATTCTGGAAGGGAAGCTTTGATTGTTCGTTTTCTTGGAGGAAGATTTAACCTGGCCAACCTAAAATCCATACCGAGCGAATCAGGGGAGTATTTGAATTCATTCTCTTTACTTTTAACTTTTACATTCTTTACTTGAACATTGGGGACAATGTTCATCTTAAGTGTAAGGGGAGGGTAAAAAGATGATACCTTACATATGCACTTTCGCTTGAGTTTGTTTTGTTTGATAGTAGATGAGTAATAAAACTATGAGAAATACTTGTTAGTGCAATTTTAGCGCCAAATTTAAAATTTTTTACAACATTTAGGAGTGAAACTTTAGCCATAGCAAGCGTCTCATGGATAGGAGGTTGTATGACTAGCACATAACCGTATATTCAGAAAAATTTTCCACCCAAAAATGTGAGGTTCGCCTTTAGATTTGATAGGAAAAGCATTTATTATTGGTGCTTATGAGAGTACCGGTAGCATTTAGATTCTAGAACTTGCGTTAGTGATGCATCCCGAGACCGCTAGTGAGACTACATTCGTGTAGTAGGATTTACTACATGATAAGAGGCATTAGGATCACCCTTGTGTTAAACCCGTATTACGATTACTTGACCATTTAAGTCATATTACTTGGCTAGTTAAGTCAACTAATTTTTCCCACACCCTTAGCGTTGTACTCATTTTTAGTACACGATACCCCTAGTACACCCCTCCGAGCCTATCTTTTCGTTTCTAACTTTAAGCATCTTACTTAAAGGAAGAATTTGTTACACCCCACTTAAATGTACACCCAAATCGCCTTAGCCTTCCGTGTATGCGCTCATTTTTAGTGCATTATTGTTAATTGTTAAACCCTAAGTTAACTTTCTAATTGATTACATGGTTGCTAAGTCGAGTCATATCCTTGTACATATTGTTTTGGGACGATTGGGACTCATGGGTAAGTACTTATTTTATGGAGTAATGGGGAAGAACAACACTTATTACCTCCATATGTACGTTAATCTTAAAAGTGCTCCAAGTGTTTTGATTTTCTTAATTCGAGTCATTAGAATAGTTTAATGTAAAGTATGTAAAGATTCAAGTGTAAGGGGAATGCTCAAACCCCTATGATGTATTATTTTGGATGGTAGGGTAAGAGTGTATGAAAAAAAAAAAAAAAAAAAAAAAAAAAAAAAAAAAAAAAAATCGAAAAAATCAAGATAAAAAAAAAAAAAAAAAAAAAAAAATATATATATATATATATATATATATATATATATAGAAAAGAAAGAGAGAAAAAACATACGGACTACCATCCCGTTTTCATTCTATGTTCATTTTATGTTTTTAGTTATTTTTCATTTATTAGCTTAAGTCGAGTCTAGTCTTGGCTTAGCAACGCCATCTTGTACATGTAATTAACTAAGATTGTTAACTCGCCACCAGTAAAATCCCCTTTATCCAACAAAACCGTGTAATTCATATCCCTACACCTAACGTTATAACCCTTTAAAAGACCTCTTTGATAGTTTATCCTAGGTGCTTACGCCATGTGGTGGAGGTTTGATCCTTTCCCAAGCCTATGGTAATCTATTTTGCTATGACAGGTAGTGAGAGATATCTTCCATTTCCATAATGTTATATTACTTTATTACACCCGAGAGATGTGAGTATCTAAACACTATTTGTGAGGTGCTTGTGTATGATCTCCGTGCTTGTCTATTGGTCTTTAGTGGAACGATTATTTGTTGTAATTACTTTTATATTAGTGTTAAATGACCCCTAACTTGTCTTTTGAGTAGAATAAAAGCTCATTTGCTTGAGGACAAGCAAATCTCAAGTGTAAGGGTATATGATGAGGCGAAAAATGATCCGTTTTTAGGGGGTCATTTAAGCCCGAATCCGAATTTATTTGATCAAATATTGCCCTAAATCGTTCCTTTTGTGATTTTAGGTGTTTGGAGAGCGAATTCTGGAAAAGAGGCTATTTTGGACGTTTTTGGAGCATAAAGTGAAGAAAACGACAAAGTACCAAAAATCCAAGCTGGAAATACAAGGTGACGGCGTCAAGGGTTTGCTCTTGACGGCGTCAGACATGAAGAATAAATTACCGTAGCTGGTGACGGCGTCAGATGGAGTTATGACGGCGTCAAAGTGGCCAAGAATAATTTACCGTGGGTGGTGACGGCGTCACATAGGCCGTCACGATTTTATCTAGGGCGTCCGAGGAAGTGTATGGCGGCGAGTTGACGGCGTCAGATTTAACTCTTGACGCCGTCAGGACGATTTTCCTATATATAGTTTTCTAGTTTTTTCATTAAAAAAAGAGAAGTTTTGGTGAAACCCTAAAGACGATTTTGGTGCCTCTTTTACAGGTTTTTCAAGGGTTCCAAACCCTTGAGACCTTGCATTGTAATTGAGATAAGTATACTCTTAATTCAATCAATATGTCTATGTGTTGGTTGTCTATCTTTTGTTCTTATCTTAATTCTACTATGCTAGGCTAAATTTCCTTTGTGTTTGCTTAGATCTAATGAAACCTAGATGTTGATTATGTGTTGATTACTTGTCTATTCTTGTTTTGAATGAATGATATTATATGTTAGGCTTAAGAAAACTGGCAGATCTCCAAATGGTAACATGCTTGAACGTCTTAAGAAACATGAACCGAGGCGTACTAGGTCTTTATTGGTTGTATTTAATGCATGAGCCACTGTTTACAATCCCTATAGTTGTGCTGGGTCATGGTGTAGGAGGAGATAAGAGCTCATAGAGTTGGGGAGTTATGTATGCCACTCCACGAATGGTATTAAGGAATACAACCCGTCATTCATACAAGTGTAACAAGTAATTAACATGTAAAAGATATCTAGGGAGTAATGAAGTCTAAGTAAACACAATTTCTCCAATTACTGCTCACAACCTTAGTTTAATTAGTTTGTTTTCATTTTTATTATTTTATTTTGATTGCATCTTAGCTTTGGGTTAGTTGATTAGCAACTAATTCCGCCCACTCCTTCAAAACCCGAGATTTTATTTGCTTTCATAAAAATATAAAAACACAAAAATAATCATCTTCCATCTCTAGAACTATTAATTAGGCTTTCTAATCCTAGCGACACTATTCCTAAGCTGAACGATCAATCCCCCGGTACTTGTCACTATACTATACTACAACGATCAGGTACACTGCCTGGTGGGGGTTGTAAGCCTCGCGAGATCCCTCGAGAGGTAAAGCAAGGTGCGATTCCCACGCATCAGCAGGCAATCTCTTCATCTTTTTGGATAGCGCGGCTACTTTCGCCAGAGTAGCTAGCCTTCACACGCGCCGCTAAGGCAACTTGATAGTCAGCGGCACGCCTCAGCTCATCCACAAGAGTATCCATAGGAGCATCTCCAATGGTCCCTAAACTCACCTCCTCACGCCTTTGCTCACCAGAGGGCGCAAAAACAGGCTCTGGAAGCAACTTCTCCACAAAGACAGTAGCATCTTCAGAAGCATCAACACTATAAGAACAACAAGTTCGGCGATTATATAAAACTAAATGGAATAACTTATAAATAGAAAGTTACAGAAGACACTTACAAATGCAGAGGAGACTCAGTCGCATTTTTTCCAGCATTTGAATGTAATACACCCTCTTCGTCAGACTCTTCCTTCGAAAGTGATGTCGTTGTACTGCTCACATGGCGCTTCCTCCGAGAAAAGGACGCGCCACCATCCCCAGACATGGGTTCCTTGCGCTTCTCACATCTATTACCACCCTCGGGAGCATCTATAACCTTTGTGATCTCCACGCTATCGGAAGACTCAGGTATAGACTTCTCAACATCAGGCTGCGCATCCTGGGCCTGTACGGCATGTCCCGCGACATTGATGGGAGCCACATCTAGAACAAGAGGAGGAGTCTCACCTGAACCCTCCTCCAAATTAAGCTCCATCACACGTCCGGCAGTGGCCTGGAGAATGGGCGCTTCACCTGCCCTCAGTGGACGTTGCCCAACCTTCACCACTTTTGGCTCGGCTAGACGCACCACTCCGAATAGATCCATTTCTGCGCAACAGTGGCATCAAAAAATGATGGTTAGTTAAAACATAAAGAACAAAAAAGGGAATACTTACGAAGTAAGAGAGGAAGACAGATGAGCACCCACCCTGATTATTCACATCCAAAAACATGGGCATCTCGTCGTCAAACCCGAAATAATTGCGGCTAATGCCGACGCATATTAACAAAGCTTCGGGATACGAATTTATGGGAATACGGTTGGCGTCTATGGTGTACGCATCGCCCGTATTATACATCTCAGGTGGTGGGCACTCATCCTTTGGCAAACTGCCATGGGTGTAAAAATCGAAATCCCATGGAAAAACCTTTTGGTCTACCCAAAAGAATTTTTCCCTCCAGCCCCTGAGCGAGTCCACACCCATAGTATAGCATTGCAACTTCCCATGACGCTTCGCAAAGGAAACTCACCCATTTGACCACGTCGTATGATAAAACGCGCGGAACAAATTTACAGTGGGATTAATCGCTAACAAGCGACAGTTAACCTCGAAGTTGGTTATCTTACCCGCACCTATACAGTGCAACTGCGAGATGTGTATACTGTAGTAGCACAGTACCTCGCACAGGAACATCGAAAGGGGCACACGCTGGTTCGCCCATTCAAAAAAACGCGTATATACACCTACCTTCCCTTCGGGGAAGTCGGCTATTGATACGCCTTCATCCGGAACAACCGGATGCACCCCGTACGGGATATAGTAATCGGATTCGAACTGACGAAGTTCATCATATTCCATATTGGAAGGAAAATCTGAAAGTTGTCTAATCATACTTAAAAACTATTTGCGTACGCGCCTAATACCTTTGAAAATAAGTATTTTTTCGATCGGAAAGAAAAAAATGAAGAATTTTGGAAGATTTTTCACTGTACCGTACCAAGTGAAAATGACAAGGGCTTAAATAGTCTTTAACGCACCACAGATGATCGACACGTGGATCCCACTTATGAAACGTGTGGCTAGGAAATAAAAAGGTACAACACTTTTTCCCGAATCTCTAAGCACACGTGGATACCTCCTCCACTTTTCGAGGTACTTTTTAAAGATATTTCGGACTAGATATGTAGTCCCGAGCAAAAGGGCGGGAAGCGTTTTATCTTTCCCGCCACGCTTGCCGCTTGATTCATTAGTCTAGTATCCGCAGCTACGCGCTGCGCACACTAGACTGGGGGGACATGATGACGTATAGCCTATATTTGGGCCACGAGTCCAAATAATATATACTACTAGCGCCTAAGTCCACCACAAGTGGGCTGCCATGACAATGGTTTGGGCCGCAGTATCATTAGCTTGGGCCCACGAGGCCCAAAGCCCAACTAAACCCACCGGGTACATGATAAGGATTATCTATTCATGGAATAGATATCCTTTCCTCGGATAAGCACCACGAGTGCGAAGAGTAAGGAGCAAAAAACCCACGCGGTTTCAGCCCCTATAAAAGGAATGATATATTCTCATTCAAAGGTACGATATACAAACCCTAACTCTCTACGAGAACCCTAAATCGATTACTTACTCTCACGCCGGAGTCTAATCGGGGGAGACAATCCCTCGATAAGCCTAACAGTGTTGTTTATTTTCTTAGTGCGCAGGTAACAAGTACTAAGAAGCGAATTGGTACGAGAGCAAGAGCCAATAACTAGGAACGCCCAACTTTTGTATCAACAATAATTTATGTGTTTCTTTCAATTTCCAACGCTATAAGCGGGTACTCGTCCGGTGTCTCTAAAAGGATGTAAATATTTGATGAATGCAATAGGAGAAATAGCTTTTAATTCTCTTATGAGCTCAAGGATTCTCAAGTTATTTAAGGAGTTGAAGATTACCTCTCATACAACATTCGCATTTTAGATTAACATACAGAAAAAGAAAAAAATTAATCGAAAAGTTCTTTAAAAAAAAATCTTTATGAAGGCATTGATGCTCTAATACTATGTTTTCAAAATCGTAGATTTGCGATTGACAGTTATTTTTGTATGTCTTTTACTATATATAAATGAGAGATTTGCTAACAATAGCCTAGGAGTAATAAAACCAAAGATTAAAAATATTAATGATATTGAATATATTTTGGGAACAATATCTCATGCATTTATACTCAAGCAGGAGACAGACACGAAGAGTGATTACCAAAATGATTGGAAAATGCGAAAAGTTGACTTACTATATACATTGAGTAATTTTATTATTACCACAGAGTACTTTAAAAAAAATAAAAAATAAAAAATAAATGATTCGCACACTTTTAAAATTTATTGAAACACTTCAATATATGCAATAGACAATTGTACATTAAGTACAACTTGCTTTAACTATTTGTACAATAGAGTGTTCTAATAAGAGCATCTGCAATGGGCTTAAATGGAAAATCTTTTTACAATTTGAAAAAGCATTTCAAAAGCTTTTATAGCATTGCATGAAACAACTTTTTAAAAAACTTGAAACAAAGACTTGGCTAGTGCCAAGTGGTTTGAAAGAAAAACTTTGTACTTGCAAAGATGATAATAAATGCATCAAGTCATAACACCTTTAGTATTTATTGCCATAAATGCTTCAAGTCTTTTGAAGACTTTTACCATTGCTTATCTATACTACATATAATGCATGAATCACTCTCTCTCCAAAATTTTCAGATTTACAAAAAGTAATGCATAGTTTGCAATACTTTAATGCACCAAATTTTCAGAATTTCAACAAAGTAAGCATATTGTACAACAAAAAACAGCTTTGTGTCATTTTAAGACCAAAATTCTACCAAACAACATTAATGCTATTAAAAACACCCATTCACCAAAAATTACAACCATTTAAGCACAATGTACAATACCTTTTAAGTAAATACAAATAATAAAACACAAAGCACAAGTATGTAAAACACAATGATTTTTAGGTCAACAATCTATTCAACACACATAATTAATACACTAATTAATTTCCCCTTTCACCAAAATATACAATTATTTAAATATAATGTACAAGCTAATCAAGCTAATAAGCCAAGTACTTAAAAATAAAGCTATTAGGCTCGGCACAGTGGTCGGTCGACCGGACCGGTCGCCCCTGCGCTGACCAAGTCGCCGCCACTACAACCACAAGGTCGGACGGCTCCAAAATTCACAAACCAATCACCTCCTCGACCAATTAATGCATTCCACAAAAGTAGAAAAAAAAATGTACCATTAAATATCAAAACAAAAACGAAGATGAAACGAAAGGAAAAAAAGAACAATCATCAATGAAGTCAAAACAAACATCAAACTTATTCTATCTATGATCCACGAACAGAAAGTATACAACAACAATAAAACCCAACATCTACATCTACTCCAGTTCTAACCTCATCCCAAAACTACCATCACGGTCAACACAACATAAAACCTTAGAGAGAGTTTTCATTTGATATTCAAGTAAAGGGTCTGATTTTCTTGTAAACATAGATTGTTGGTTATGTTCGGTTATCAAGATAAGAAAGAAAATAAGAGATGTGATATTTGTGTGGCTGCAAATCATGGCTGCGTATTTTTTGTAAGGGATATTAGGGCAGGAATGAGGTAATTTAGGTTTTGTAAACGTATTTATAAGTCCTAACATTTGGGATATATACCGGTTTGGTTATATCACAAATTGTTTGGTAGTTTTATCATGGGCCTTAATAGATATTGATGAATAAAGTTTGTTTAGGCTGAAAATGGTTTTAGACTAATTACATTGGTAATTGAACCGTATATTATTTGTATGGTATAGTTGATTTTTGGCTAATTTTGATATTTGGTTCATGTGAATAGTGTATATTAAAAATGAAAATGTAGGGGATATATATATAGTGTAAAAGAGATGGATTTTTTTGAAATAAAAATATAAATGTCGGACGCCTTACTATGCCTAAAAGGTCGCATGTAGGTCAGAATTTAAAGGAGATTGTGCTAAAGGAAATAATCAAGATTTCTGTTTGTGGTCGGTTAACAGTAAATGAAATTATACTACTGCTTTTTTATTTTTTATGGGTCCCAATATCGTCTTCCACGATATATTATGCAATACCGTCTTTCACGATGTATGTGGAGGTTGAGATGTATATAGCCTTACCCCTACCTAAGGTAAAGAGGCTGCTTCCAGTTCTATCTAAGATAGGAAAGGACCTCCGGCCTTTTGTAGGGGGTGAGGATCGAACCATTGACCCCTAGGTTAAGATGCAAGGGGTTTTTCAACTAATCCAACCTTAAAATTATTGTTATTTGTAAATTAATCGTTAAAAAATATGACCGCATAACATGACATTATCAGAAAATATAGTCACAGGATACCTGCCACCGCATCGCGCGGGTACCTGCTAGTGCTCTAAGATTTTGAAGTGGGCAAACAAATTAAGACATACACTTATATGTTGAGTAACATTGTCAATTCGAATTGAGGTGATATCAATATAGAACACAAAGTGTCATAAAACGAATAAACCAATTATAACCATCCATTTTTTATTTAAATTAATAAAAAAACCATTTTCACTTTTTTTAAAAAAAAATATCATATCTTACGAACGGTAAATCTTCAAGCTACAAAAATACGCCATCACGACGAGAATTAAATTATCTTTCTATAGATATGCAATTCTATATACTTTCGACGATATATATATATATATATATATATATATATATATATATATATATATATATATATATATATATATATATATATATATATATATATTTTAAATTTTCGCCCAGAAAAATCACATGTGATTCGTAAAAATCACACATGATTTGATTTTTACAAATCACATGTGATTCGTAAAAATCACATATGATTTGATTTTAACGAATCACATGTGATTTTTACAAATTACATGTGATTATTCTGGGTGAAAATTTTGAAAAGAAAAAAAATCGTCGAAAAAAAATTGCGTCGAAAGTATATAGAATTGCATATTTTCGTGTAACAATTAACGGTTTGCAAGATATTTAATTTTTTCTTTTTCTTGAAAGGATTTTTTTTTTTTTTTTTTTTTTTTTTTTTTTTTTTTGATAAAATAAATGAATTGCTAAAATTAGTTCATTGATTTATGACAAATATTAGTTGAATATTGAACTTTTGCCTATTTGAATTTGACTTGTGTTCAAGCAACACATATTTGATGCAAAAATTTTCTTGTGATATAAATTAAGCAAGAAAAGAGAAACTCTCAAAATAAATTATCGCTCATCTAATAAGAAACAGAACCATGATGCAAGCTGGTCCAAAAACGAAATGAACAAGAAAGTAAATTAGATTCGAGAAAGTTACACTCTTCTTAATGACCAAATATAAAACACGTCACATTACACTTACCCGTTCGGTAGAGAGAAATTTATAAAAAATGAAATGAATCATAAAATAGAAATTCAGAGGATCGAAATCAGTAGGGAAATTTTAATGAATTTCTGTGTTTGGTAACAACAGAAACTTGATCCAAAAAATGAGAAAAAAAATTGTTGAGAGAAAAAAATATTGAAATAATTATATAGCACATTTGATACCATTCAAAAAATTAGACGCTAAATGAAAAAAAAAATGTTTCAAATCAGATATAAAAAAAATACAGAGTATGTAACTTGAATAAGTTTCTAAATCAAAAAAAATATATATGAATAACATGATTTTTTATTATACAAAACATTCACGTAAATCTGTTTGCAACTAAAATACACATCATAAAAAAAATATTACAAAATAGTTTAATTTCTCCAATTTCTAACCAAAAGTAGTGAAATTCAACTTTAAAATTACACTACCAACTCACCATCATTTCTTTATAATTCTCCGCCTTTTCATTTCTTCAGCCTACCAAACAAAGGAATTTGATCCATTTTATTCTCATTTTCCTTTACCAAACACCCCTTGCGAGGCATCGTTTTGTTCTATTCTATTCTATTATGCCATGTATATCAATAAATTTTACATTTTTTTTAATCTTTTATATTATTATATTGATTTAATCTCGCTGCAACTTGCTGACAAGTGAATGTACTTTTAATATCATTTGCATCATACATATCATTTTAATGAGTCTTCTTAACAAATTTACCTATGTGATTGGCCTGTGAATTTCAAAGCACTGATCTGTAAGGACCTACGGATCCAAAAGGACCAGTCTGTGTAAAGGGATCCATGGGTATCCTTTGACTATTTCAAAATTTGATTTTTTCACACTTTTCTATAACATCCTCTCTTATATCCTTATGGCACTTACAAACTTTTTCTTTCTCATTTATTCATACTTGCACCTCCGATTTCTTATCTCCTTAACCTACTACTTCACTTCTATCGCCAACGCAAAACACAAATAATTCGTTATTTTCTCTAACAAGTCTTACTTGTTGATAAAATTCAATGACAAGTAGAGGGTAGATTTTGTCATCTATAGGGAAAGGAATGTTCAAATTTTATGGCTTTAAGGTCTTTAAGATATTCTCCTCTTATGTGTAGCTTGGGAGAACAAAACTAGGATAAATTGTTCCTCAAGGATTTTGTAGGTTTCCTTAAGTCGTTTAGAGATGTTCCTAGGAAGTTGTAATTTAAGGATATAGTCTTTGGTGAGTTGATGATAGCTTTGAAATTTGTTATGCATGATTACTCATCAAAAGATAATGATTTCAATAAGCAAACATAAGTGAAATGTAAGCCTAAGTGTGTGTCTATATGAAAACGATGTGGAGGTATAGTTATCTCAACTAAAAAAGTTATGATGAGATAACCCAAACACTCATTTACTTAATTTGGTTCGATTAAATGTAGTGGAAATAAATATTACTAACATATTTCGTTGAACCACATGCATCCTCATGTCAATTTTGTCAAAATATAATTATGGCCCGTGAAGAGCTACAGGTGTTCAATGAGGAGACTCGCTTCATGATAACGAGCATTCACAACCATGTAGTGAACATCGCCTTCTGATGATAATTCAATATGGTTGTAAAACAATTAATTAAGATTGTTTATCTTGTACTCTTGAACCATTATCTATCCATGTTTGCTCATGTTTGATGGTTGTGTTCATTTTTTTTTTCACCCTATTGTTATGCTTGCTTTTGTACTAATTTTGTTTTGTAGCACATAATCATAGCTTGATTCCTTTTGAAGCTCTCATCAAAGGTAGCATGGACCGAGGGAGCCTTTTCAAAGGCTCTTTCGCTTTGCTGCAAACCTTTTTATTGCTTCGAAAAAAAGGGAGGTTTAAACTCACCTCTAAACATTTCTTTATTTTTACATTAACATGAGTTTATATATTGTCATCATTAAAAAAGAAAAGATTGTTAATACAAATAATCCCATAAAAACGTTATTTCTATTTAATGATTTATCTACGTTTTGTTAATGACAAATATAAATGTATTAAGTAAAATTTCAAATAAACAAATTTTAGACTTAAGTTATCCTTTGTCAATAATCACTTAAGGCATGAATGTGAATCCTTTAAACTTGAATAATGATTGAATAAAGTTTTATCATCACAATGCATGAAACCCTTGCATCATTTTATAAAACCTTACTTGTTTTTATAAACTTGCACAAACGTTTTATTTACTTTTAACTAAACAAATAAATTTTATTTTAAGAAATTGTTTTAATCTTATATTTGAGTAACTAGTCAAGAATCATCCCTGTCAGAAATTTATTCAAATTAAGAACTTGCATGGAAATAAGGATTTGCCATTTTGGCAATAATCCAAGATTAAAGAGGTAAGCATCTAAAATGTTTTTGTATTGAAATCAAAATTAGCCATTTTAGAAATTTGAGTGCATTGCAATTAAGGCAAGCATCTTTATACTCTGTGCCATCTATTTTCCCATGCATTATTAGAGAGAAAATATTTCAAACAAAAATTGAATGACCATTCAAAATGGGCATAAAAGGTGCATGTGTAGGAGGGGCGGATCCAATAGACCAGGCGGATTTAAAAGATCCGTGGGTCTTTAAGGATCTATCATAGTATGTTTATTCCTACCTCTTGCCTATTTTAAGCAACCCTTATGCATTCATTTTTCTTCACCGCTTGCAAACATATTTTTAGCATATCATTAATTATCATATACTCTTTCTTTAATCATTATCCTGTTTTATATTCATCCAAGTAATCATCCTAGTGACCCATTCCACTAGTAAAGGAATAACACAAGAAGTTACCAAGTCTTTTATGTTGTAGTTTTTGGTTTTGTATTTGTAACCTTGTTGTGCTATCATACTTCAAAGTTCATAAACAACACTACACAACAAACATAGAGAGTCATGTTAGTATTTTAGTTCTTAATATACATACAGAGAAATGTTGGTTCTACTTAGACTATAACTCGATATTTAGCTTTGTATAGGTAAAAAAGTTTAAGCATGTTAGTATTTTAGTTCTCAATATACATACAGAGAAATGTTGGTTCTACTTAGACTATAACTCGATATTTAGCTTTGTAAAGGTAAAAAGTTTAAGCAATGTTACACGGTTTTCCCTACCATGAAAGGAGCTTGTTAAAATATTGAAGTAACTCTCGAGTCAGAAACTCTGGGAATAGAGTAAGGCAAGAAGGAGTTTCGTTAACGAACCACTATAAATCTCTTGTGTTTGGTTTGATCATTCTTTTACTTTCTTGTATTGCATTGCATTTACTTTTACATGTTATTATTGCTTGAGTTAACAATAAGTATCGAAAGTAAGATTTTAAACGGTAAAAATTAGTTTTACATGCATATACATGCAAACTCATTTTTTTAGGGATTTGAACTTAATATCTAAATTACTACGATTTATAGTTAGACATAAAAAAATCTTAAAAATAATATTGATGTTAAATTCAGCGTTAAACCCTAAACCCTAGACTACAAAGATTATTCTTAAGATGGAAACAAACAAGAAACTAAAAAGCTGTTTTGAATGTTAGCATAAAATTCGTGGTTTAGAATTTGTTGTTTACAAACAGATGCAAACATATGATTAGCCAAGTGGTAAATATGTGTTTATTAAGGTTTCATGATACCGAGAAAAATTCAATATAGATCGAAATTTTTTTAAAGGCCAAACGAACAAATCTTGACTTTTTTTTAATCAAAACACACACTTTCATTTTTTTTTAATAATAATAATAAATATCTCACAGACCGTTAATCGTTACGTGAAAAGAAGCATACCATCACGACGAAATAAATCATCTTTCTATAGAGTGACATTTCTATATGCATACGACGAATGTTTTTTTGACTTTTTTTGTGATTGTTGAAATTTATGTTTGGCAAAATCACATGTTATTTGTTATTTTAAATCAAGTGTTATTTTATGAAATGACATGTGATTTGTGAAATCATACATGTTACCTAACATATAAATCACATGTGATTTTTTCACTCGCAAATTTTAACATGAAAACAAAACTAAAAAAACAGTTAGACATAAAAATTCTTAAAAATAATACTCATGTTAAATTTAGCTTTAGACCAAAAAGATTATTCTTAAGGGGAAACAAACAAGAACTAAAAAGCAAAATCAACTATGTTGGGAATTATACTAACAGTTACCACTGTTAAGCATGGAAGATGCCACTGCTGAAGACTGCACTAGCAGTGGAAACTCATTACTACTGCTAGTATATAATATACCACTGCTGCAGGATAATTGTTAAGAAACGTGTATTTAGATAAGTATAGAAAAGATCTTATGTATATTCTATTTTTCTCAGTTTATACTTATCTCGTAAAGGACTCCTTGTTTCCTATAAAAGCAGATCTTAGGTTTAGGTTTATACACGTATCAAAGTAGAGAGCTTCAAGGTGTAACCCTAGTGATAAACTAGATCACTCGTATTATTATTCTTAATAATATTGGAGCTTATAGTTTGGTTAATATTATGTGTTCATACAACTGTTCTCATTCATATACAAACTCACAAACAAACATACATACAAATCTTCTAAGTATTAATAAGTATATTCTGCATACTTGTTAGTATTATTCAGAGTATCACTATAACACAAGTCATGTGTTTAGATCCATCAAGTGGTATCAGAGACAGGTTTCTGATACTTTGAGTTAGAAGATCCGAAGTTTACTCATTCTTTCAAGATTCAATGGAGGTGGAGAACAGTCAGTCTGGTATGTGTTAATTCACATACCATTTCATGGCCAAATACCAACCCAAATGGACTAAATAAGCTAACAAACGCCAAAGAAAACATGTTTTTGTGATTTGTGGATGTGCATGTACGTATATTACGCAAAATGTCGAAAAACAAACGGAAATCAGCAAAAACGAGCACGAGAGTAGAACGTGTGCAGATGGTCAAAGAAAGTCAATGCTGAGCCTACTAAGTTCATAAAAGACCTCAAAGATTTAAGATTTGTCAGATTTAATCCCTGGACGAAGTTTCGTAAGATTGTCATTTCTAGTCCTCCAAGTTTCAGAAGTTGGTATTTATGGTCCTTGAAAGAAACATTTTGAGAAATGCCAAAGACTACCCTTAGAGATTTGAGAAAAGGCAGTTCAAGTCCTTTGAGATATTTTGGGATTATGACAGAATTGGCCCTTGCAGTTTCAGATTTTTCATATATGGTCCTTATATATTTCAATTAACAAAAGCTGGAAATAAAATAAGCCTTTGTCCAATCTTATTAATAAACCATTGAGTCCAATCTATAAAACCAAAAAGCCCAAAATCAATACCCAGTCCATCAAACCTTTACCCGGTCCACCCATCTAAACCCGGTCAAACTCCATGGTCAAAACGGTCAACAAGAAATAAAATACCCACACCTCTATTTCCCTCTCCCCAAATAATTACCCAACCCAGCATATGAACCCTAGTTACTATTCACTTTTTAATTAATCAAATTTACCACAATTAAGGGTATGTTAGTCAAATCAAAGGCATCTAGAAGCTATTTGGTGATGTCAGAAGGTATCAGAGACTCAAGAAGCACAAGGAATGACAGATGGAAGCGTGTGATTGGCTCAAACACGTCATGATACTCAATCCAAGGGTGATTATATGATGAGGTAATGATTGGAGATGATCAAAGGCTCAGGATTGCTTAGAAGAAACATACCACACGGATTGCCAAGGTGGCAATCCGTGACTCTCTCATATCTAGATCCTTCCTCATGTTAGTATATATAGAGATATATTGTAGCTTGTATTGGTGTGGAGTTTTGAGTAGCAAAACTCTGCCGAATTTTCTTCTCAGTTTATAATGTAATGTTTACTCTTCAATTGTAACAATTTTATTTTAATGCAATCAATTTTCTTTCAATCAATTTAGTTTAAGCTTTACTTTCTGCTTATTATTTTAGTATTAGTTTCATCAGCTTAATTCAGTTTTACATTTTTACTTTTCATTGAAAATTCAGTTTTCATCTTATTCTATTGTTTCATTAAATCAGAAAAGTAAAAAAATAAGCTTCTAATTTTAAATAAGCTTTTAAATAAGCTCATTTGGTTTCTAAACAGTCAGTATAAGCTCTTTCACTTTTGTTGGAACCGTTTTCATTTCAATATAACCAATGTTCATAGGCAGTCAATAAAAGTCAACAACATTTGTTCATATGATTCCTGGTGTGATTGGATAGCTGAGATAGCCAAGGATGATCTGCTTAGTGAGCCCCTCTTTTCATGCTGAGGGGATTTCATTTTGTAAGTCTCATTTAATTTTCAATGTTCCCTTCAATAGTAGCTTGGATATGTTATTATGTGTTTCTGTTGTTTTCAAGTTGAGTTGATTGTTAATTCTGTTTCAATTAGTGTTATTTTAGTTAGTTTAGTAGGTTGATTGGTGTTTAGTAGTGTATTCCATCTATTCATAGTGTAAGCTGTCATTGTAGGGGGTGTTTGGATCATAGATTTTCTGTGAATGATTGAGGTTGAATTTCTGTTTATCTATCACAATTAGGTTTCTGTAGTATTGCTATAAAGAATTGAACAAGAAAAGTTGATAGTGTAGTTCATAGTTAGTCAAAGTAAAATCTTAATTCTCTTGAACAGTTAGGATTAATTAAATACAGGTAGTGTAAATCTAGAGTTAGCTACTAAATAGTTTGAGTCAGCTTAATCAAGTTAGAAATTAGCTTATTATAATTAGAAGTGGTATTTTTAGTGAATTTAAATTGGAAAAAGTCAAATAAGTAGAAGTTTATAAAAAAGTCAACTGAGCTAAGAATAGTTGTTAACTGCTGCTGATCTTGGGTGATTTAAGAGTTTCATTTGGTAGTTTATGATAGAGGATTTTAGTTTATTTTCATCTCAGTAGTATAAAGTATATTTTGCCCCACTAAAAGTGTAGTTTAGAGCTTATTAGGATTGGCTTATCAGGTCTGCTAGAGTAGGAGTTAGATTGGTTTTCTGTTATTAAAATAGGCCTGCTAAGTAACTTGTTTGCTTGTAGCTTTTGCTTATTTGTAGTTTCTGAGCTCTTGTTAGTACATTTAACCTGTTTTACATTGTTTCTTGTAATTTGCTTATTCTGAAGCTTATCAGCTTATGCATTTGCTTATAGCCTAACTGCTTATTGTTTGATTTCTCTTGTTACTATTTGATCTTTGTTCATTCTTGAGTTTCATTGTGCTTGCTATAGTATTCTGCATCTGTGTTTGAAGTTTAGTTAAGTTTTGTGGTAAGTGCTTATAAATAAGCACTTGCCATAAGCTGTATAAGCTCAAGATAAGCACTTCTGCTTATTGTTTTTATTCCAAAATTTTTCTACATTCTTTACATATTATTTTAGATTTTCTGTAATTTTTCCAGATTTTTCTGGATTATTTTACTATTTTTCTTAATATTTCTTCATTATTAATCATTTTTAAATCATTTTTAATAAACAAAAATCCATAAAAAAATCAGAAAAAGCTTTAAAAAATACAAAAATATTTTAGATAATTCTTTTATAATATTTTAGATTTTTCAGAATAGTTTTTATAATTTTCCCATTATTTTTCACATTTTCTTTTATTTTTAATCAATTTTTAATTCAATAAATAGAAAATAAATCATAGAAAATAAATAAAAACTCAAAAAAATATTTTTCTTTTTCTCAAAATTCTTTTTATTAGTTTAAGATTTCTAGAAAATTGTTTTACATTTGTAGGATCATTTTTAGAATAAAACTCGCGTTTTATTTCGTACATTACGTTTGCATTTCCGTTTTTACGTTTTAAGCTTTTGTGCATATATATCTTGTATCTTGTGCATAATTCACTATTTCTTTTCAAATTTTGAATTTCACAATCACTTTTCACTTTACACTTTACACTACACGATTCCCAAATTCGATTATTCGAAATTCCATTCGAACCTTCGTTGGGAGAACGACCCAGGAAATACTTTCACAAGTATTTCTTCGGAAAATAAATATATACTATAATTGACACACATCACAGTCCAACATTGCTGCTAAGCTTCCTAAGCTTAAACTGAATGACTATGAGATGTGGAGGATAATGATTGAACAGTTCTTTTTAGTGCAAGACTATGCACTTTGGGAAATCATTATGTATGGAGACTCTTTCAAGCTAGGTACTTCTACAGAGACTATTGATGGCAAGGAAGTGCAGAAGTTGAATACAGGTCCAGTTACATCTGAAGAGAGACTCCAAAAGAAGAGTGATCTGAAAGCCAGGAGTTTATTGCTAATGACCCTTCCTAGGGATCAGATCTTAGCTTTCAGTAAGTACAAAATTGCTAAGACCTTATTTGAAGAGATCTGTTCTGTTTTTGGTGGTAATGATTCTACTAAGAAGACACAGAAGACCTTGTTGAAACAAACCTATGAAAATTTTTGTTCAACAAGTAATAAATCAATTGACAGCATCTTCACTAGGCTTCAAAAGATTGTAACATAACTCACAGTATTTGGAATTGAGGTAGAAAGGGAAAACCTCAATTTGAAGTTCTTAAGAAGTCTATCTCCTGAGTTTCACACCAATGTTACTGTTTGGGAAGACAAGCCTGAATTAGAAAACATGAAGCTCAATGATCTTTACAATAACTTTAAAGTTATTGAACAAAGATTGAAGAAGGCTGGGAAGCTAAGTACAAGCTCAGGGAACTTAGCTGTAACACCCCCAAATTTAAGTTTGTAGCAGCGGAAAAGTAATTTGGGTGTTATGGGGAGGATCGAAGTTATAATCTTATAAAACAGCTTAAAAGAAGCGTTTTGAAAGTCATTTGTCATTCAAATAATATTTTTGATAAAAGATGAACCATTTGATTTAAAATCTTTTTAAAAGATGTCAAGGCTTGAAAGAATGACATATTTGATTTTTACACCATTTTAATTTATCAGAGTAATAAATACCCACTCCGTGTCTTGTCCTGCTCCATTAAATTACCTGAGATACACATGCTTAAAAGTGTCAACACAAAGGTTGGTGAGTTCATAGAGTTTTATGGAAAACCATTTATTTTGATAGATTTCAGGAATATTTGGTATTGATAAAATACAAACAGTAATGAAACAAGTATTGAGTAATGTCGACTATAATCACAAATAAATCATATAAGTATTCAATCAAATTCAAGTAAGGAATCAATAATCCTAACATGAGCTGGAAACTCATGATACTAATTTAATCTGATATACAATTCAAGTATGGTCAAATTCCTATACAGTTGTATCTAAATATATGTTGAAAACATACATTTCCTTATAGATATTGCCCCAAGCCTCATGACACGCAAGCTTAACAAAAGAGGTGTTTTATCAAGTCAATGATAAATTTTGCCCTCTTATAATAGGTGATTTGCCAATTCCTATTTGTTTACGAATATAGTGTATCACGATTAATACGACTAACCATATGCATATGGCATTCCGTCAAGTATTAGTGGGACAGGAGGTCAATCCTTAATAGGTTTCAAAGGTGTTCACTATATTCGCGCTCACTTAACAGTGATTAATGGCTCATGATTAAGGGACTTTATGGCGATAAGGTAACTTAGGCAATATCAAGGTAATAATGGGATCATTCAGGATAGCATCATATAATCAAGTATCATACCACACTAATCAATTTGGAAACATTTTCATCTGAGTATCAGTAATTCAGTTTAGTATTTCGCTAGTAACTTATATATATCACATATCACAATAATCGAATTGAAAACATTATCATATGAGTATCAATATTTCAGTCAAATAATTCATCAGTAAAATATATATATCATATACCACAATAATCAAATTGGAAGCATTATCATATGAGTATCAGTATTTCAGTCAAATAATTCATCAGTAAAATATATATATCATATACCACAATAATCTAATTGGAAGCATTATCATATGAGTATCATTATTTCAATTAAGTATTTCGTCAAGTATTGTATATATCACATCTTAAATTATAAACCATATCAGATAATTATTAATAAAGAAATTGATTTGAATCATGTAATTTATTCATATACTTATCAATTTATCAAAGTATATGTAAACATGTATCTCCCCCAATGAGTTAAAAACAAGTATTGGAAATGGGGCTATGACTCACCTGGATTGATACGGGAATGATGAAAAGTAAAGTCGGATGAGATTATGAGAATGATTATGGAAACGTCTTTGATACGGAACCTGATAAATAAATTTATCTGAGAATTTGACCAAATACTATTTGGTAAATACGAACGAATAACGAATAATAATTATTCGTTATGACGAATAGATGAGGTGTAATGTAATTATTATGATATGCATGATATGACAAAATATGTTATTTAAATTATCCATCGAAGTTTTACCTTTTTAATCGTAAGTAAAATATTAACTTTTGAAATATCGTTATATATATTATTAACGTAAAAATATTATATATATATATATATAATGTAATAAAAATGCATATGACGTGATGGTTGACGTAAAATAGAAAATAAAGTAAGAATGTCAAATATAATATGTTGGTCCTTGTCCTTTTCCAGTTTTTACACTTTTTATGCTAACGGCGTTAGTGTTACACCGTTAGTCCTTTTTATATATAATTTACAATTATAGTCCACTACTTGTCCAAAATAACTTATTGATCCTTGAATATGATAATATATCAAATTATATCCTATAGATTCTGTTTTTACAGTTTCAGTCCCTACTTTTTAGTCCTTGACAGTTTTAGTCCTCCTAAGTGTCGTCGCGTTATATTTTTTGTCCAAACGTGTAAGAAAAAGTGAGAAAATTATAGGAAAATTTCTGTAGCTTATTTAAGTTTATTAAAGCTTATTTCAACTGCTTATTTGATAAAAGAGCTTATTTTTCAGCTTATGGGCTTCTAACGAGCCAAACAAAAGCCCATTAAGAAATGTGGAGGCGAGGGCATAGAAATTGTTTTGGGCCTGAACTTGGGCTACTTTTTTGATTCCAAAAATATATTTTATGGGCCTGGTGGACTGATAAAACGTTAAATCTTATTGGGCTTAGTATAAGCCCAATCGAATTTTATTAAATTTTGAATAAGATAGGATTTAGAAACCTTGTGATTGTCGAATCAAATTGGCTAAGTTTTTGTGCCGAGATGTGAGTAGTTTTACAAGTTATCTAAATGAAAGCGGTAGTTTTCTAGGTGGTCTATTAGGTCGAGTAATAATATGGTATACTTGTTACACGATATTTGAAATTATACGAGCGTTTTGTAGCATGTATGGACCGTTTATATATATGAAAAACTTAGAATTATTTCTAAGTGTTTATATGAATTTTCATGCGATTGTGTATGGTTCGAAAATGGGTTTGTTTGATGCATGTAACATGAAACTAACGTGAAATACGTGTGCTTCTTGACTCCTAGGCCTTCCAAGATAGAGGCTAGTCACGTTTGGTGTTCTATATGACAATATGTACATATAAATATATATAAAGTGATATACGATCGAATAAGTAAAATCAAAGTGCATGAACATTTTTTTAACGTATGAAGTGAAAGGAAATAAGCTTGAAATAACTTACAACACCCTTTAGGTGGTAGAGAGTCGAGACTGAAAGGATGGAACACAAGGATAATCATGTTCAACGTATAACCCAAATGATATACGTATAACTCCAACCCAATAATCCTTTTCTTGCGTCCAAACTATATTGCAATCGACTTCTGGCCCTTAGGAGATAGTTTTTATGAAGAAAGGAAGTTGTGAAAGTGTTGGCTAATGAAAGAAATGGATGCATGCATGTAGAGTATATATATAACTCATTTGATAACACGTATGGTGTGAAATCATCCAAGGGAACCATAAACACTCTGCAATGTCAGTAAACATAGGTTTATAGGATGAGATTTTAACATATAATATTGATTGTGAGAGCTAGAATTGAGGTGCATGCTTGGTGATTCATGTATATATGTCGACAACCATATTTAACCCATACACGATTTGATAAATTGTGTAACCCTTGGATATAACTGATCATCCTTGACATTTAAACATGAAATCATCTTAGAATTATTATTTGGAACTCATAGAAACAAACTAGAGTCGAAACGGTTAAGAAATGAATATATTTCATGTCGATTAGGATTGGATTTTCGTCAATCACTTTGCCCCTTAAAAACGTATCAAATGATGTCCTATGAACATGGCACTTGACACACTAATAGTTGGCTAGGTGGTGAATGAGATGGTGCAAAAATACATAGGAGTCGTGTATAAAAATCGGGAGAACGAGAGACATTTTTGAGTTGGTTTAGTCGATCAATAATTGAATATAGAAATGAAAATTGGGTTAAAGGTTTGGGTCGTGTGGGCTGAAGAATAGTAACTGGATGTTGGGCTGAAATTTATTAAGGGCTCGTTTGGTTTGTATTAGTTATTAATTAGGATTAGTAAGTTTTTAATATTTTGTTAAATGTGTCGAGAACTTATTTTATCGTTTGGTGAATTTTGCAATATCGTAATCGTGACCATTAATATAATAAGAAAATTTTAAATTTCCCCGTAAAAATGGTGATTACAATAATGACAGAGATTAATATTTAATTAATCGTTATTATTTATAAAGATTTTTGCGAAGTTTTACATTAGCTCTTATCTCATCATCTGTGGTTGATAGTTCTGATGATGAAAGTGATGATGATGAGGATGTTGCTCACATTGTTGTTTCCACCGGTAGTGCAAGTGTTACCACTGTTAGTTCTAAAAAGCAGATTGCTGGTCTTGGAGATTCTAGTTTCTGTTCCTATCTCTCAAGTCAAGTCAATGGTTCAATTCTGACACATGAAGACTTGGATCAAGTTGATGAAGATGACATGGGAGAGATGGATATAAAATGGCAAGTTGCATTGCTAAGTTTGAAGGCAAAGAAATTCTGGAAAAGAACTGGGAGGAAGATCATTATCAATGGTAATGAGACTGTAGGCTTTGACAAGAAAAAGGTGGAGTGTTACAACTGTCACAAGATGGGACACTTTGCCAGGGAATGCAGGAAGCCAAAGAAGCCAGATAATAGATCTACTTGGTACAAGCAGAACAAGAAGAAGGAGCCTACAGTTGAAGAACCAAAGGTGTTGTTGGCCATTGATGGTGTAAGCTATGACTCGAGCTATATGGCTGATGAAGAAGAAGCATATGAGGAATCTGCAATGATTGCAACTGAACTTGCTCTTATGGCTTTCTATGATTTTGAGGTACATTCAAATAATGGTTGTTCTAAATCTTGTAAAGCTTTAAAAGAATATGAAAAACTAAAAGAGCAATATGATGAACAGAGATTATAGCTAAATCAAGCTAGTTATAATCTAGCTAATCATAAGAGAGGTCTTGCTGTTTTAGAAGCACAGATAGAACACTTTAGAGCTAATGAGTCTAAGTTTAGTGATGATATTGTTTTTTTAAGAAGAGACTTAGATTATAAGATAGCTGTAAATGAGGCTCTTAGAGATGAATTAGAGAAGAGTTGGCTAGTCCATAGCAAACGGCTGATGGTAAAGACATATCAAATCCATTCATAGCTGATAGTTTGCTAAAAACTATGCAAAGAGCAGTTCAACTTTTATATGACTTTCTTACCACTCCTCTTGAAAATTTTTGTGAAAAGTTCCCACTGCTAGTTCACAGTTACCACTGCAAGTGAAATTTTTACCACTGATGAACCAGCCGTTGCAACTATTGTGTCAGTAACAATATTTTTACTAGCCGTTGAGAGTAACCGTTTTTCCATATTAATAGGGTTAATTTTTGGTGAATTATCTTCTTACCTATTTTAATTTATTCTTTTCTTAAAGATAAATTCTTTCTTAAGATAATTCCAATTGCACATAATTCTCAAACCCTAATAGTATATATCCTTTATCACTCACACGGCGTATTCACCATTTAATTTTACCAACACATTCATACTTTTATCACAAAAACTATGGCAAGACTAAACTTTGCAGATGAGCACAACCAAGTGGCCTACTTGCAGAAGTCAGACGACAAGAGTGGCCCTGTTTTTAATCAGATTATGGACTTTCTTAATACCACTCATATTAGGTATGCTTTAACTTTAAATCCCACAATCTATATCTCTCAAATCAAACAGTTTTGGAACTCTGTAGAGTCCATAACCATTGAACAAGGAGACACACATGAATCTGTAGATACTCTTAGAGCCACAGTGGATGGGGTAACTATTGATGTTACTGAATCATCCTTGAGGAGAATTCTCCAATTGAATGATCTCAATGGTATCATCACATTACCCAATTCAGATATTCATAAACATCTCTCATCAATGGGGTATGATACATCTGATAAAAATGTTACTTTCAGAAAATGATGTTTTTGTCTCCATTGGAGATTTTTCATTCATACTCTTCTACATTGCCTAAGTCCTAAGAAAACTTCTTATGAACAATTCAGTTCAACAATGGCTTACCCTTTGGTTTGCTTAGCCACAGATAGGACTTTCAATTTTTCAAAGTTAATTTTTAATAGTATGAAAGGCAATGTAAAGAGTCCATATAAATTTTTGATGTATCCAAGGTTTGTGCAAGCAGTGTTAAATAAATTTTCACTGCAACCCCACAAAAGAGTTTATAAAACCCCCTGTCTTAAGCCTAAAGTTTTTCAAAATATGAATAAGGCTTCAGATGTATGGAATGGGGAGTTTAAACCACTTTTTCTTGAAATGCTTTCAAAGATTTCATTGGTACAGGGTGAAGATGCAACCATCCCAGTTGTATCCAAACACACACCCACTATTGTTGTTCCACCTATCCAATACACCCCACAAGTTACTCACATTTATGAGAGGAGACAAAAACAGCCACCTCCTCCCATCACAACATTGCATGATTATGAACTTTTTGGTTTAGGAACAAGTAGTGGTGGTTCCAGGCTTCAATCTAGTCCAACTAGAGAAGAGTCTGAACCAATGCCCTATGATTCACCTCTCCCAACAGGTCACACAGTTGGAAGTGTTGAGTGTAGTGAGCAACATACTGAATTGATGGAACTTTGTACCAAATTAGTCAAGCAGGTTCAAGCTCTGGAGAAAGATCTGGCACAAACAAAGAAACAACATGCCACATAGCTTAATGGTTTGAAAGATGAGATTCGGACTTTGAAGGAAGAAGTGTAGGGGTTAAAGAAGCAAAGATCTGCAACACTTGTGATCTCATCCCCATCTACTCCTCATGATGATGATTCTGCTGCATCAGATGATGATATGGGTGATTCTTCCAAACAGGGGAGGAAAACTGATGCTACACTTAAGGGGAGGAAGCTGGATTTTGATATTGATATGGATTTTGATGATCAGGATGATGAACAAGATAAGAATGATGAAGCAGTGGAAACTCAAGAAGAAGCAGTGGACACTGTTGATGTTGAATTTCAAAAGAAAAGGCAGGAAAAGGGGAAAGTTCATGTTTTTTAAGAATCAACTGAGCAACCAAGAAAGATCTCCAAAAGTGAACAAGCTCAGATTGATATGGACTATGAATTGGCAAGAAAGAGTGAAGAAGATGATGTTGCAAGATTCATGGAAAAACAAAGACTTCAAAAACAGATGGAACCTGAAGAAAATATTGTTCCTATTCCAAAAACTGAAGAAGGTGCTTATGAGTATACTAATGAAGAAATTGAGCAAATGATTGTTTCTGATCCATTGATAAAGAAGAAAGCTATTGAGCTTGTTGCTGATGAAAGACTAACAGCTGAACAAAGATCAGCTCAACTAGCTGATTTCATAAATATGAAGAACAATCAGGCATTTGATTCCATGGTGGATACTATAAAGAAGAATCAGAAGATGCCAAGACAACCATCTCAGGCTCAAGTAAATCATGGAATGAAGAAGTACTTATGCCATGTTGGTGGATGGAAAATGAATCAGCTCAAAGGAAAGTCTTATGATGAAATCCAAAGATTGTACTATCAAGAATACAGAAGAGACAAGGATTTTCTTCCTATGCATTTAGAAGCAGAGGCTCAGAGGTACAAAAGATCAGGAATAAACATTGAACCTAAAGATGTTAAAAGATCCAAGACTTAAGAGTCATCTCAAGCAGTTAAAGAAGATGAGAAATTAACTGAAGAACAATTCTTAAATATGATCTCTATTGAAAAAGATGTATTGAATGTAGAGCCTTTACAATCAAAGCATCCAGTTGTAGGTTGGGAGTTGTTTTCTGATGACTTTGGAGATGCATGGAAATTATCAGAATTAGTGGCATAACAAGTATCTGCAGAGATTTTGAAGATCTTGTCAGATCATGTGATAGGGAAGACTTGGATACTCTTTGGAGAATAGTCCAAGAACAATTCAAGAAGGATGAACTTGTTGATGTCAAAGCCAAAGAGTTACGGGTTCAATTCAGAAGACTTTATGAACCTGATGCATCTGATAGATATTGGAGATTTGAAGCATACAACTTAACTACATTATGGAAGTTCTATGATTCAAGTTCTGTGCATCATGTGTCTACACAAGCTGGTGTTGATGTGTTTATGCTAGCTGAGAAAGAATATCCATTAAGAGCAGGTATTCTTACAGTTATGATATTTGTGAAGTTGAGATGCTGGGAAAGGAATGAAGTCATAGAATATCTGCTACAAAGGATATATGATCAGAGTGTCAGAGCTGATAAAGAGTTGAGGAGAAGGAGATAAGTGTTTGGAAGAATCCCATTAACCTAGAAACTTGATGATTTACTTAGAAATCATAAGTTTATGGGAGGATTGTTGGGAATTATACTAACAGTTACCACTGTTAAGCATGGAAGATGCCACTGCTGAAGAATGCACTAGCAGTGGAAACTCATTACCACTGCTAGTACATAATATTACCACTGTTGCAGGATAATTGTTAGTAAACGTGTATTTAGATAAGTATAGAAAAGATCTTATGTATATTCTATTATTCTCAGTTTACACATATCTTGTAAAGGACTCCTTGTGACCTATAAAAGGAGATCCTAGGTTTAGGTTTATATACGTATCAAAGTAGAGAGCTTCAAGGTGTAACCCTAGTGATAAACTAGATCACTCGTATTATTATTCTTAATAATATTGGAGCTTATAGTTTGTGTTGATATAAATAATGCGTAAAAACGTTATTAATATTTCTCGATATCCCTATGTTTTGACGATCACAAAATGCAAAATAATTAAACGTAAAATCATTACGTAAACAAATATTTAGTGACAAAGTATCATTACATCCAACTAAATCACTTAAGGTATGAATAAACAATTGCCTAATATATTTTATGATCAAAGGAAGGTTTATTTACTTATTACAAATTATATAAAATGGTATAAACATTTTATATATAGAAACACACTTTTGGTAATTAAAGGAAAATGTTTAATTCATAATAAATATATGAATTCAAATTTTTAACCAAAATCAGTTAAATCTACACCAAATAAACTTTTCCCAGAAAAGACAAAGGAATCTGGCCGTTATAGGTGGGCGGCCCCCTTAATTTTAAGGTAGCCGGCCATGATTTAAGGGGCCCGATATACGCTACTGTGTCAGAATCTTTTCCATATAAATACTGATTCAAATCTGTAATTTTACCTCACCTTTTGCACTAAAACTTTCTGTCCAAATCCTCTCAAATCATCTTCCTAAAAACCTTTGATCATATACTTATTAGTTCTTGTTTCAAGTGATCCAATCCCTCATCATTCAAAGTGCAAGAGCAGAATACTTCTTTAACATCTAGTTAAGAAGTATTGTAGATGTGTGAATATTGTTAGTAGTTGTGTATATTACTTGTAAAGGTGTAGAAGTTTTGCAATTGGTAGATCTAGGCTTGTTAGTGGTGTAGAGAAGTAGTGAAGTAGAAGTTGTGTTGTGAAGTAGAAGAAGTTGTGTTGTGACGAAGAAGGTGTGGTGTGAAGAAGTTGTGAAATAGGTGTGTAGTGACAATTGGTGTGAGATTTAGCTACAATTAGAACTCGACATTTAGGTTAGTGTCATTAATTGGTGTAAGCAAAAGTCGTGTAAGGTTTCTCCGCCAAAAGGGAGTTCGTTGTGTTAAGTGAAGAAAACTCTCGAGTAGGTGACTCGAGGAGTGGAGTAGGGCAAGGAAGGTGTCCTTGTAGTCGAACGATTATAAATCCTTTGTGTCTCGGTTTGATCCTTCCATCTCTCACTTATTAGTTTATCTACATCATTTTTATTTACGTAGACATAGACATTTACATATTGTTGCATCTTATCACATTGTGCTAATATTGATTTCATGTAAATTTCAAATTAAAAGTTCATTCACAAAAATAAAGCTTTTACAAACAACCTAAAAGGATATAATACATATATACACACATACATGTTCAATTAATTATTTTGATCAACTATAATTTTCTAAGCAAAACTTTAATTGAAGTTATCTTTTGACAACTATTTTATAAATACAAATTGGCGTAAAACTATTCAACCCCCCCCCCCTTCTAGTTTTCAACAATTGGCATCAGAGCTACGTTAAACAAGACTTTTAAAACATATTGTATTTTAAAACTTGTAATCGATCTATGGAATCGAAAAAATATTTAGAAGGTAATATGACATTTAAACCACCATATTTTGATAATGATAATTTTTGTGAATGGAAAAATAAATTTGAAATTTATGTGAAATCAATAGATCAAGATCTTTGGCACATCATTTAAATTGGTGATATTCAAACAAAAACAGATTTTGAAAATCAATACAATTACCCCATAACAAAGATTGATAAAAATATTAAAGCCAAACTAATGATTTATAAAACTCTACCAAGAGTTGAATATGAAAGAGTATTCTTTTGTAAAACTGCAAATGATATTTGGAAATGTCTTTTAAACTCTCACCAATGGAAATGTCGAGCCAAAGGTGATAAACTTGATATTGCACAAGAATTAATTGTTCTAGAAAATTTAATAGTCAAACATTTAGTTGAAGCAAATACAAGTGCTACTAGTTCAAATGTGGTCATTGAAGGTATCAATGACAAAGAATATATGAGCCAAATCCGAAGAAAGAACGTTAATGAAACATGGAGCGACATGGACGGTGAAGAGGATCGTTACATAGCATGCGAAGATTGTAAAGACACAAATGAGGTACAATCTTAAACCAAACATTTTTGCTATGAACAATCCATCTTAGAATTTTCAAAATTAGAAAAAAACTTTAAATGTTTTTGCAACATAGACTCAAAAATCACATTTAAAAATGAATCTTCAACATCTACTGAAAAAAATTTTGAAAAAGAAATAACTTTAGAAGATAAAATGTCTAAACTTGAATGTAATATTGAAATTAATCTTGAATGTAAAAAATGTCAAGACTCCAAATTAGAAATTAGAAAGGATGATGAAAAAGGAAAAATACTAGATAAATTTGAAAATAATTTCAAATCTCTACTATACTTACTTAATATTCAAAAGGCTTTTGATGAAAAAACCGGCTTAGGATTTACTGCTAATGATACTTCGACAAATAAATCAAAGCAAATAAATTTTGTAAAACCTAGTGGAGAAATTTAGAAAGTTACTCTAGTTATAATTGTTGTTTATCTCTTATGACAAGCAAGTCATTATCATTGTGTGAAAACATATTGATAAGTAATTCTTGCACTTGTCATCAACATCTATACCACGTGCATTTTTAATGCAGCGGATGTGGTAACTAACCATCTAGGACCCATGAGATTTTGGGTACCAAGTTGTTTTACATGTTAGGTGTCTAAATCACAAGGTTGGCACACTTGTTTATACGTGATGTTTGACGAACCATTTAGTCATGCATTTAAGTCTTCACGTAACTTTTCTTCAAGTACTTGCTTGCGATTCTTTGGTGTTGTCTTGTTATGCGTTCTCCATTGCCTTTCTTTCTCTCTACGGTCTTCTTGGGAATCAGTTGCTTCCACTTCTCTCTTACTCGTAAGTCTTATTAGAGTCAAATCAATTAAAGACGCAAGGTACGCTTTTCTTTTGTATATTATAACTCTAACTTCCAAGATTGTTAATTGTATGCTTTTGGGATGATTTTGTTTATCGTATAACTAACACTATGGATATAGTCACTAAACTCCTTATGCATGAACCTTTTAACCACTTGCGTTTAGGATTAAGATTGATGGAGCAAATTGACAAAATTTTATTGCATTTTCATAAATTACTTATTGCATAAAATTGCTTCCTTTTCTTTTCTTCAACCTTGAGTCTAGAAATCTACTTCACACAAATATTGAAGTGTGGGAATTCTACATTGCATAAACATTTTTATAAAATCCAATCCATCCAAACAATTCTCACTTTTAAACAAATATTGTAAGTCTTTCATTACACATCTCTTCAAACTTCATCAAATTCTGATCATAATCACTCTTAGGCATTTTACTTATATTTCTTCAACCTTATTTTTACACTTTCAATCGAGTCTAGAATTTCCATAACTTAATACTCTTCATGAAATTAAGATGCTTAATTTACATTAAAACCAAATAATTAAAGATCCTCTTACAATCTCTTTTATATACACTACGTTTCAAAATTTTCTTTTAAACAATTGTTGAATAATGCTAAAAACACTTTTCTCTTAAAACATGCTTGATACTTCACATGAATTGTCAAAATATATAATCCAATATATATCCTTGGCAATCAGGGATTAAGCAAATTGAGTCAAGGAGATTTTGGATTGCTTCTTAGGATATACTTGTTTCTTTGCATTAGGAGTCGAAGCAATCGCATCTCCACATTTGTTGCATGTAGGCACACACTAGAAAAATGTCAAGTATCACTTAGTCACATTTGTTCCATCATTAGTTTCTCACTCACTAAGTTGCCTTACACTTAGTTAGTTGCCTTAGGAGATATAACTTGTTTAATTGTTCATTTACATTATTGTCTTTGCATGAAACTATATTATATGCTTAGTTGCCTACATATATACTTTCTATGCATACTTCACTTATTATCCTTCCATTAATACATAATCACCCCATTATAAATACCTCTCCTCATCACATATCCTTGATCAACCATTCCAATCATGACTTCTCCCAACAAACAAAAATCAAAATCCTCTAAGCTAGCAAGGATGACCGAAAAGCCTATGTGGCGTAAGAAACAAAGCCCTCGAAATAAATCCATCGCAAACAAGTGAATTTGGAAATCAATCAACACCTCCAAACACTTACTTTCCCAACTACACTCCAAACCCACAAGGACACTCCTTTGAACCACTCTACAAACCTTACCACATTGGTCAAACATCCAACTTCATTCCAAATCACACATCTCAACTTCCATCCAACTACAATGATCCATATCACTTCGGTCAATCATCAAACTACACATCCAATAACTTCACTACCAACTACACAACCCCTATTCATCCACCTCCACAAAATGATTCACTCCACATCACCACGGAAAAGCAAAAGTTCCGTGAAGAAATCAACCAAATCCGTGATCTTCATGATCTTAACGCCATGCATCTTGCACAACGCAACTTGCACAAACCTCCTTCCTCTCCATACTCAAATTGTCTACCTCACTCACTACACCTAGATCAAGTCATCAACCATACCCACTATTGTCCTTGTTGCTACTTCCTCCAAAAACAAATTCTTGACCTAAGTGAAGACATTACGTGGATCGAATATCTTCTCACTTGTCCTCATCCAATACCTCCACTAATTCGGCACAACATACCTAGATCCACTCCTTCCGCTCCACACCCCTCACCTTCATACCACTAAATTCAATCACCATGCTTCCATCCTCAAATAAAATCTTCACAAACTTTTGTACCCCATGCAAGTTCAAGAGACCTCGAGTTGGCAACTTAATATTATCTAATGTAGTTTGCTAGACAAGCATATATGATTATATATATATATATATATATATATATATATATATATATATATATATATATATATATATATATATATATATATATATATATATATATATATATATATATATATATATATATGCCTTTGTACTAAAGATTATGTCTTCAACATAATCTACTTTAATAATCAATGAATGTTTATTGTGTTTTATTATTGATTGCTTTATTAGTTTGCATGAATTTCTCTTTGGTTTAGATCTATGTGTGCATGATCAATATATGTTTATATATGCTTTACATGCTTTTCTAATTGACCAAAACCAATATGAAATGTTCAAATAGAGCTTGCTGCAAACACAAAACTAAAATAAACCATTTTCAGAAATTTTTCAAATTTTGGTCGCCTGGTGCATCACCAGATGGGCAGCCCCCTTAAATATAAGGGTCGGTCCCCTTAAAATTAAAGAGGTCGGCCACTATTTAAGGGGACCGGCCATCTGGAACAGTTTTTACACTGTTTTCTTTTGCACCTTGTGACTCCTTTTGCTAGTTCCAGCTACCATTTCCCTTAAAAAAACTAAACTGATTTTGGAATCTAAACATGCATTTTCAAATTAATTCCATTTCTAAACATGCTTTCATGCTATAAAACCACATACACCTTTCATCCACACTTCATCATCATCACACCAATTAAACTCAAACAATTCATCATGTCATCACCAAAAACCACCACCTCCAACAAAGCCAAGAAACAAAAACTTGTTATCATCCCACCAAAACAACTTTTTATTGATCTCACAAATGAAGACAATACCACTCCATCACCACCACCTCAATGTTCATCTCCTAGTGCTCCAAATGCACCATCCAAAACACCATCAACTCATGGAACCTCTAACTCATCCATACCATCATCATCATCCATCAATGACTACATCAACAATCACTTATCACCTCCACCAAGAATACCACCACCACCACCTATTGAAAATGCATCGTTAGACATCACTCTTTCTCTATCACCCATCACACCTCTTGATGCACATTTTTCACCATCACCACTCAACCCACCAAACTTCAATCCCATCCCATGGAGCCTACTTGAAGCTCATGGTGACACTTGCCTTTGTTGCATCCATAACCGTACCATCATCTTTGGCCTAAGAGATGAAATACACTACATGTTTTCATATATTGAAAGCTTGTTTCCTCAACCTCCACCAACAACATCTACACCTCCACCACCATCATCAACTACACCTCCATCAACACCATCATCTCCACCTACAACATTGCTTCCCTCCAACTAAGCATGTTTAGTATTTGGAAAATAAAATGTTTCAACCATTTTGATGGAAAACTCTAGGAAAAATACTTCTTTTAGAATTTTGGTTTTTAGTTATTTTGTATGCTTGTAAGCCCATAGGGCTTTAGTTTATTGGTTATCTTGTTTATGCATCTTGGATGCATGTTGCTTGTAATTTTTAATATTTAGTTGAAGTGTTCCTTTTATGCCATATTGCTTGTTACACTTATATCTATATATATTTGTTTCATGCTCCATATATATTGTGTTATCTAAATATTTTTGCAGGCATTCCATATCTCGACTTGTCTTGTAACCTTAAAACAAGGGGGAGTACACATCAAGGGGGAGCTCATCCAACATCGGGATAACCTTTTTGATGTTTACAAAATGGGGGAGAAGTGATATAAACTCACTAAATACTTGCATATATAATAATTTTTGATTTAATGAGTTTAGATTTTGTAATCATCAAAAAGGGGGAGATTGTTGATATAAATAATGCGTAAAAACGTTATTAATATTTCTCGATATCCCTATGTTTTGACGATCACAAAATGTAAAACCATTAAACGTAAAATCATTACGTAAACAAGTATTTAGTGACAAAGTATCATTACATCCAACTAAATAAGTTAAGGTATGAATAAATAATTGCCTAATATATTTTATGATCAAAGGAAGGTTTATTTACTTATTACAAATTATATAAAATGGTATAAACATTTTATATATTTAGAAGGGAAAATGATAAAAAAAAATACATTGAACTTGACACTTTTTACCATTGTATGTTGCCAACTATTTTTTTTACCATTGTAACACAAAACTTGACATTTTTTGTCATTGTATGTAAAAAATGTCGCATCGTTAGTCCTTTACACTAACGGTCGTTAGTAAATAACTTAAAATTCCGTTTTCTTCTGATTTTACACGTTTTCATCCGTTTTCTTACGTTTTTGTCCGATTTTACACGTTTTCTTCCGTTTTTTTTGTTTTCGCCCGTTTTTTTTCATTTACGCCCGTTTTTTTACGTTTTCAACCGGTTTTTTACGTTTTCTTCCGTTTTTTTTTACGTTTACGCCTGTTTTTTTACGTTTTCGCCAGGTTTTTACGTTTTCTTCCGCCTTTTTTACGTTTACGCCCGTTTTTTACGTTTTCGCCAGGTTTTTACGTTTTTTTACGTTTTTGTCGGTTTTTTTACGTTTATGCCCGTTTTTTAACGGTTTCACCCGGTTTTTTACGTTTTCTTCATTTTTTTATGTTTACTCCTGTTTTTTTTACGTTTTCACCTGGTTTTTTTTATACTTTCTTCCGTTTTTTTATGTTTTCGCCTATTTTTTTACGTTTTTTTTACGTTTTCGGCCTTTTTTTTACGTTTACGCCCTTTTTTTTTTTACGTTTTCTCCTGGTTTTTTACGTTTTCTTCCGTTTTTTTACATTTCCGCCCATTTTTTTACGTTTTCCCCCCGTTTTTTACGCTTTTGTCCGTTTTTTTTACGTTTACGCCCATTTTTTTTTACGTTTACACCTCTTTTTTTACGTTTTCTTCCGTTTTTTTACGTTTTCGTCTGTTTTTTTTACATTTATGTCCGTTTTTTTAACGGTTTCACCCGGTTTTTTTTATGTTTTCTTCGTTTTTTTATTTACGCCTGTTTTTTTACTTTTTAACCCGGTTTTTTTTTACGTTTTCTTCATTTTTTATGTTTACGCCTGGGTGAAAACGTAAAACAAATGGGAGAAAACGTAAAAAACCAGGTGAAAATGTAAAAAAGCGGGCGTAAAGGTAAAAAAAATGGACGAAAATGTAATAAATATGGAAGAACACGTAAAAAAAACCGGGTGAAAACACTAATAAAACGAGCGTAAACGTAAAAAATAGACAAAACGGTTAAGAGATGGAAGAAAACATAAAAAACCGGGTGAAAACGTTAGAAAACGGGCGTAAACGTAAAAAAAACGGACGAACCGGTTAAAGATGGAAGAAAACATAAAAACCTGGCGAAAACGTAAAAAACGGGTGTAAACGTAAAAAAATGGACAAAAACGTAAAAAATCGAGCGTAAACTTAAAAAAACGGAAGAAAATGTAAAAACCTTGCGAAAACGTAAAAAAACGGGCGTAAACGTAAAAAAACGGGCGAAAACGTAAAAAAACAGAAGAAAACGTAAAAAACGGTTGAAAACGTAAAAAAACAGGCGTAAACGTAAAAAAATGGACGAAAATGTAAAAAATGGGCGAAAATGTAAAAAATAGAAGAAAACGTAAAAAACCAGGTGAAAACGTAAAAAAATGGGCATAAACGTAAAAAAACAGACGAAAACAGAAAAAAAATAAAATAAAATAAAAATAAAAATAAAACGCAAGAAAACGTGTAAAATAGGACAAAAATGGATGAAAACGTGTAAAATCGGTAGAAAACGGAATTTTAAGTTATTTACTAACGGCCGTTAGTGTAAAGGATTAACGATGAGACATTTTTTACATACAATGACAAAAAATTTCAAGTTTTGTGTTACAATGGTAAAAAATTTAGTTGGCAACATACAATGGTAAAAAGTGTCAAGTTCAATGTATTTTTTTTTATCATTTTCCCTATTTAGAAATACACTTTTGGTAATTAAAGGAAAATGTTAATTCATAATAAATATATGAATTCAAAATTTTAACCAAAATCAATTAAATCTACACTAAATAAACTTTCCCCATAAAAGACAAAGGAATCTGGCCGTTACAGGTGGGCAGCCCCCTTAATTTTAAGGGGGTCGGCCATGATTTAAGGGGGCCGGCATACGCTCCTGTGTTAGAATATTTTGCCTATAAATACTGGTTCAAATATGTAATTTTACCTCACCTTTTGCACTAAAACTTTCTGTCCAAATCCTCTCAAATCATTGATTCGCCTCAAACAGTCAACTTTTATTAGTCAACCACTTGTGAATGGCCAACCGTAAAAGTCAAACGTCTAAGGCAAATGCTTCCGTGGAATACAGTGTTTTCCCGGGTCGTAATGTCCCAACGAGGTGTGCGATGTTTTATTAAAAACGAGTCTGTGATCGAGTGAATGTGAACAGGAAAGGTATAAATGTGTGTGTGTGATTAAACTAGGGTTTTATAACTTTAAATAAACTATTAGAACGAATACGTGAAACCTAGATATCTAAAAACGTTTTATAACTAAAAACGCGTACGTTTAATTTAATTCTACGTAAACTTACGAAACAAAAACAAATTTAACTAAAGTATTAATTTGCAAACCTTAGGGGCTTAAATGCAAATTAAAATAAACTTAAAATATTTAATTTATAATTACTAATTATTTAATTAATTATTATTTATTTAATAACTATTTATAATTATCTAATAATTAACTAATAAATAAGAAAATGCGAAATAAGTCTTAGAAAAATAAAATTAAACTTTGTAAAAGTCTAAAATATTATAAAACTTATTTTAAAAATAAAATTATACTTTTAAGACTACTTATCTAATTATTATTAATTAATTACTATTTAATTATTATTTAACTATTTATATGATTTAAATTATTATAAATACTAAAATGACTTATATAATTAAGAATATTTTTATAAATCTAATTAACCATCACAGGAATCCTAAAAAATTATAAAAACTATATTTTATATATTTTTAAACTAGTTTACTAATTATTATTCTATTTATTAATTAATTACCAATTAAACTATTTAAATTATAAAAGCTATTAAATGAACAGTAAAAATTTTAGAAAAATTACTAAAATTATATTATGACTTATAAAAGCTAGAAAAAAATGTAAAATCTAGGTGTTGCTTTATAAAAATTAATTATGCTATTTAAAACTTATTTATTAATTAATTACTAATAAAACTATTATTAATTCTAATAAATACCAAATGAAAACTTTTCTGGATTTTTCTTTTACAAAACTATATTATACTTAAAAATAGACAACTTTAATAAAAACAACTATTTTACAACTTATTAATAAGCACTGTGGAAAGCAATAAGCTCCACAGTTGACTTTGTTTGACCAAACAAAGAAATGAGCTAAAATTGACTTATGTGGGGTCCACAGCAGTAAAATCTAGTTCAGCGTAGTTAATTAAACATATATAAGCTAGAAAAAGCACAAGTGGAACACTGAATAAGCCAATAAGCCACAATAAGCACTTGCTTATTGTGGACTGAGACAGAAAATGGGACAAAGATCAAGGGCAAATCCAAGTGGGGTCCACTGAATACCAGGTCAAACTAATGGTCAACTTAGGATCCCTGGTAGGATGGGGGTTGGGAAAACCTAAGTTGGAGGTGTGGGGCCCACTAAGGTGGTCACAAATCACCACCAAAGTGGTGGTGATGGACTGAATCAGCTGGAGCAGGGGAAGTGCTTGCCCTGCAAGTGATTTCCCTAGCTTGTGGGGCCCAAGGGAAAAATGCTAAAAATACAAGCTAGGTGGGAACTTAATGACAAGCTGGTAGACTACAAATCCACAAAAGCTCAAAGCTTGAATCACAACACACAAATCTACAAAATTATTGCAATTTTTGAGATTTCCTGAGGATGGTTACTTTTGACTTTTTGCTCAAACTTGAATTTTGACTTTAACCAACTTTGATCCTAATCTATTGACTGATTATGATTTAATAAGATAAAAGAAGAATAGATTAAGCTAGATTATCAACTTTAGTAACTATTGTGATAGATTTGAAGACACAAACTCCTCACAGTTAACTGTGAGGGAGTTTAACTTGTGATTTTGACTATTTAAGACTTGAGACCTGAGTTTTATGATTAATTACACTAAATTGGACCTAGACTAACAGGCTGCAACACCAATAATCAACAAGTACACCCAAGATCTTAGGCAAACAGGCTAAACCAAACACCCCTTTAAAAGGGCCTGTGGAGATTTTTCAAGTGGAACCCACCATTTTAAACTATAAGTCTTGATTTTACTGATTAACTATCTTAATTAAACTCTAATAAGCAACTTTTAACAGGTAAATAAGCAATAGAATAAGCTATGCCTTATTTGGCTATTTTTGGCTTTTTAAGTGATTTAAAGAGAAATAAAGAAAAAGCTATATAACTACTGATACAGCTGATGAAATATACTTAGAAACTATTAATAAGCAGAAAAACAACACAATAAGCTAAAGATAAGCACTGATACAGTGATATGGAATTTAATGCAAAAACAGGAAATTAAGCTTACAACTGTGTAGGCTTGGAACAACTGAAACTGATAAGAACTAGGCTTGGTTTGTCACTCCCAAACTTAAACACCTCTCAGCTTGTCCTTTCCAGAACAGCTGATCACACCTGAACAGCTTATTTGGAGCTAATGTTGACTTTTTGACTTTTTCTTGGAATAGAACTGAATATAACTAATATAAACTTACAACAAGCTATGTTAAGCTTGTATAAGCTAATATAAACAGATAATAAGCTATTTGATCAACACTAAACTTGATTCGAATTAAACAGGAACACTTGAACTTTTATTTAAAATTGAGATTGAGTACAAAGCTTGAGAACATAAAGATAACTGAGCTAATTTAAGGTGGAATTACAACTGAAACTAATTTTGAAACTGAAATAAACATTAACTACTTTTCTACACTACTGGTGGTCTTAAACTACTGACAAACTATTCTCCTACTTCTTTCTCTATTTGTAGATATCTAAAAAGCTTCTTCTCTTTCTTCTGATCAAATCCCACCTGTTGGTTAAGCTTAAGGTGATCACAGCCGTTGATTTGCAATTTGGCGCCAAAAAGGTAGCTGTGTCAGTTGGGTAACTTGTGAGGGTTTTAAGGGCATTAAATGCACCTTTGGTGAGGCGTGGAGGACAAGGGGAGTGGGTAGGACAGCTGGGGTGGTGAGGTGGAGGCAATACCAGGGTGGTTTGGGTTGCAGAGGTGGAGGTGGTATTTGGGAGGGAAAGGGTATTGTGAGTGGTGGTGTTTGACCGGAATGTTTGACCCCACTTTTTAATATAAACGGGGTGGACTGGGCTGGTAGGGAGTTGGGCCTAGGAAGGGTATGGATCAGGGGTGTGGGCTTGGGTAATTAAATAAAGGGTGTGTTGTGTTATTATTAATATGGTCCGTTTGGTTTTATTTCACACAAGGACCAAATTTGTAAATTGCTAAAAATCCAAGGACTGAACATGTAACTTTACCAAAGTATTTCAAAGGGCCATTCTTGCTAAGTGTGAATAGTACAAGGGTAGCATTTGATAGTTTTCCAATTTTTAATACCCGGGGACCTTTTCTGTCAATTCACCAAACTTCAGGGACTAATTATACAATTTCACCAAACTTCACACCAAGGACCATTCCTGCAAAAGATTATTAGTACAAGGACCAAAATTGATTTTTCTCAAAGATTTTACATCCCAGGGACCATTTATGTCAATTTCTAAAGTATAGGGACTAAACTTGTAATTTTATGAAACTTTGCACCAAAGGACTAAATATGTAACTTTATGATTAAAAAGGACCTTTGATGACTTTTTCATGTTTTTAGAATAACCAGGGACTAGTTTTGACAATTTATGAAACTTGAGGGACTGAAACTGCCAATTATGCAAACTTTGTACGTTTTTCATCTGTTTTTGCATATTTTGCATTTGAAACATATAAAATACACTTCTAATATATTTTAAGTATTTTGATGCATATTTGAGTGTTTTTGTATGTTTTGGCAGCTCAGATTAGTATAAAATGATGAGTATTTAGACACTCATCAATCATCTTCCAAAAAACCTTTGATCATATACTTATTAGTTCTTGTTTCAAGTGATCCAATCCCTCATCATTCAAAGTGCAAGAGAAGAATACTTCTTTAACATCTAGTTAAGAAGTATTGTAGATGTGTGAATGTTGTTAGTAGTTGTGTATATTATTTGTAAAGGTGTAGAAGTTTTGCAATTGGTAGATATAGTCTTGTTAGTGGTGTAGAGAAGTAGTGAAGTAGAAGTTGTGTTGTGAAGTAGAAGAAGTTGTGTTGTGACGAAGAAGGTGTGGTGTGAAGAAGTTGTGAAATAGGTGTGTAGTGACTAGTGGTGTGAGATTGGTTCTAGCTACAATTAGAACTCGACATTTAGGTTAGTGTCATTAATTGGTGTAAGCAAAAGTCGTGTAAGGTTTCTCCGCCAAAAGGGAGTTCGTTGTGTTAAGTGAAGAAAACTCTCGAGTAGGTGACTCGAGGAGTGGAGTAGGGCAAGGAAGGTGTCCTTGTAGTCGAACGATTATAAATCCTTTGTGTCTCGGTTTGATCCTTCCATCTCTCACTTATTAGTTTATCTACATCATTTTTATTTACGTAGACATAGACATTTACATATTGTTGCATCTTATCACATTGTGCTAATTTTGATTTCATGTAAAGATCAAATTAAAAGTTCATTCACAAAAATAAAGCTTTTACGAACAACCTAAAAGGATATAATACATATATACACACATACATGTTCAATTAATTATTTTGATCAACTATAATTTTCTAAGCAAAACTTTAATTGAAGTTATCTTTTGACAACCATTTTATAAATACAAATTGGCATAAAACTATTCAACCCACTCTTCTAGTTTTTCACAATTTGGTTAATATTCTGTGTTCATACAACTGTTCTCATTCATATACAAACTCACAAACAAACATACATACAAATCTTCTAAGTATTAATAAGTATATTCCGCATACTTGTTAGTATTATTCAGAGTATCACTATAACACAAGTCGTGTGTTTAGATACATCAAACTATGTTTTGAATGTAAGTGTAAATTTCGTAGTTTAAAATTTGTTGTGCACAAACAAACGCAAACATCTGATTAGCTGAGTGGTAAATATGTGTTTATGAAGGTTTCATGAAACTGAGAAAATAATGTAGATCTCAAATTCTTAAAAGATCTAATGAACCAATCCTGACTATCTCATAATTTTTATCAAAACAATTTCATCTTTAGAAAATAATAATAAATAAAAAGTTAATCTCACAGACTGTAATCGTTACACGAAAAGAACCATACCATCACGACGAGAATTAAATCATCTTTCTATAGAGGGCATATCTATATACATTGAACGAACATTTTTTTCAATTTTTTTCTTTTTTTTGTAAGTGTTAAAATTTATGTATGGCAAGATCACATGCGATTTGTTATTTTAAAATCAAATGTGATTTGTGAAACCACACAAGTTTCCTAACATATAAATCACATGTGATTTTTTCATACGCAAATTTTAACATAAAAACAAAACTCGAAAAAAAGTTAGACATAAAAATTCTTTTTTTCCTTAAAGGTAAATTTATTAAGAAATGAGCCAAAATGGCAAGGTTACATGAAAACAAAACCAATGTGAATACAAGCTGAGTTAGGATGCATCCCTAACTCCACACAAAGGCATAAAATCCCAATGGCATTGGACAATTTCCAAGCTCCTAATACAAAAAAAAAAATTACAAACATGAATACAAGAGATAGACAACCTAACTGCATAATATAGCAGACTCTGAATCCATCATTTAAATACTGAGACCAATCAACATTCAATGAAACATCACCATATGCTAAACCACACAACAGACATAGATCTTGTAAATACAACTAGACACAAAACAGGAAACCATAAATAACAACTTTTGAGTCCAATGTAGTCATGATCACAAAGCCATCAATATAGCAGCCATAGGAACAATGCCAATTCTCATATAGGGGAGCTCAAGCATAGCATAATCAATGGGTTTCTCTCCTTAAAAAACCTATCCCAAGTAAAACCCATAGAGAAAAACCAAGGAATAGGAAAAAAGAGTACAACTCACCCTTGAAACATCCCTCAAAACAATCACCAAATTAAGATAGCAAACATTACACATGAAAATCAACAAGTCTATTATCAATGAAGCATTAGAAAACAAGCACGATACATCTTCATCAAAATACACATACCAAGTATTGCTCTGTTTGAAATGGGATTTAACACAATAATTCCCCCTGCTAAAGTACATGCAATAAACAAGATTATTCTTAAAAATAATACTGATGTTAAATTCAGCTTTAGACTAAAAAGATTATTCTTAAGGGGAAACAAGCAAGTATTAAAAAGCCAAATCACCTATGTTTTTAATTTTAGTGTGAAATTTGTGGCTTAAAATTTGTTGTCCACAAACAAACGCAAACATCTTATTAGCTGAGTGGTAAATATAAGTCTATTTAGGTTTCGTGAAACCCAATGTAGATCTCAAATTTTTAAAAGATCTAATAAATCAATCTTGAATATCTCATTTTTTTTATCAATAATAATAATAATAATAATAATAATAATAATAATAATAATAATAATAATAATAATAATAATAATAATAATAATAATAATAATAATAATAATAATAATAATAATAATAATAATAAAATAAATAAATAAAAACTCATTTCATCTTTAAAAAAAATAAAAATAAATAATAATCTCATAGACTGTTAAAATAATCTCATAGACTGTTAATCGTTACGCGAAAAGAATCATGTCATCACAACGAGAATTAAATCATCTTTCTATATAGGGCATATCTGTATACATTCGATGAATGTTTTTTTAACTTTTTTTTTGTGAGTGTTGACATTTATGTCTGGTAAAATCACGATTTGTTATTTTAAAATCACACATGCTTCCTAACATGTAAATCACTTGTGATTTTTCTTGATGCAAATTTTAATATGAAAACAATACTCAAAAAAAAAGTTAGTCATAAAAATTCTTAAAAATAATATTGATGCTAAATTCAGCTTTAAACTAAAAAATTATTCTTAAGGGGAAACAAACAAGTATTAAAAAGCCAAATCACATATGTTTTTAATTTTAATGTGAAATTCGTGCTTTAAAATTTGTTATCCACAAATAAACGCAAACATCTGATTAGCTGATGAGATCAAATAAGTACATTTTATTAGCATCATTTATCCTATTTAATTGACTTATTTTATATTATTTTTTATGAGAATTGGTGCCTTAATGTTTACTTTAGTGATTCTCAGGTAAAAACAGGCAATTAGGTGAAAGTTAATGATATTGGACGAATTATGGAGATAAATGATCAAGATTTGAAAAGTCTACTGAAATTCAAGAGATGCGCCGTATCACTCTCAACAGATACGCTGCAACATCATACTTAGATCAATTCGAAGACCATTTTCTGACTTTGAAGAATGCGTCGCATCCAATTACAACATGTGCCGCATATGAAACTTTGGTCAACGAAGAATAATCAACTTGCTCTACTCCAAAATACGTCGCATCTCATTTACAACATGCAGCGTATCAGCTAAAGACTTTACCAGATTCTATCCAACATAGAGAAAGAAGTTACGCCGCATATAAAGGCGGTGTACAAATATTCCAGAATATAATAATCTTGGACCCCACGTGATGAGGCGAAAAATGAACCACTTTTAGGGGGTCATTTAAGCCCGGAATTGAATTTATTTGATCAAATATTGCCCTAAATCGTTCCTTTTGTGATTTTAGGTACTTTGGGAGTAAATTCTTGAAAAGGAAGCAATTCGGACGTTTTTGGAGCATAAAAGTGAAGAAAACGGCAAAGACTTAATTTTCCATGCTGAGAACAGTACCTGACGGCGTCAAGAGGAAGATCATGACGGCGTCAAGAGTAAAAAGCATGACGACCCAGTGAAAACCTGAAGGCGTCACAACAAGGGCGTCAAGACTATTTTTGGTGACGGCCTGCATAAGGAGTACACATGACGGCGTCAGACCTAGATCTAGGCAGTCCGAGAAACTATTTGGCGGTGAGATGACGACGTCATACATTTGTTCTTGACGCCGTCACCTATCAGAATCTATATATAGTTTTCTATTTTTCATTCATAAAAAGAGGAACTTGTGTGGAGAATACTAGGGCCGAACTTTGTAACCCTAGGTCGTATTTTACAGTATTTTCAAGGGTTTTCACCCCTTGAATCCTTTCATGTTCAATTGAGATAAGTCTTCTCTTAATTCATTCAATATGTCTATGTGTTGTTTGAATATATCTTATGTTTGCCTTGATTTTAACATGCTAGGCTAGATCTATCTTGTGTTTGCTTAGATGTAATAAAACCTAGATGTTAATTATATGTTGATTACTTGTTTATGGTTGTAATGGATGAATGATTTCAATGTTAGGCTTAAGAAAACTGGCAGATCTCCATTGTGTAACATGCTTGAACGTCTTAGGAAACATGAACCGATGTGTACTAGGTTTTATTGGTTGTATTTAATGCATGAGCAAATTCTAGTGATCCCATGTTAGGAGCTTCTTAGCCAGCTCGACATAGGAGTGAAGTAGATGCTCATAGGATTGGGGAAGTAAGTACGCCACCCCATGAATGGTATTAAGGAATACAATCCGTCATCCACGCAACTATAACAAGTATTTAACGTGTAAAAGATATCTAGGGAGTAGTGAAATCTAAGTAAACACAATTCTCCCACATATTGCTCACAACTCTAGTTAATTAGTTTATTTTCATTTTTAGTATTTTATTTTGATTGCATCTTAGTAATTGGGTTAGTTAACTAGCAACTAATTTCGCCCAACTCCTTCAAACCCGAGATTTTTACTTGCTTTCATAAAAATACAAAAAAGAATCATCCCTCATCTCTAGACCTAGTCTTTAGGTTTTCTAATCCTAGCGACACTATTCCTAGCTGAATGATCAATCCCCCGGTACTTGTCATTATACTATACTACATCAATCAGGTACACTGCCTGGTGGGGGTTGTAAGCTTCCCGAGATCCCTCGAGAGGTAAAGCCTGGTGCAATCCCTACGCATCAAGTTTTTGGCGCCGCAGCCCGGGGAATAGTTATTGTCTAGGTTAGAATCTCTTTTTATTAGGTCTACTTGCTAGATTCCTTTCTAGTAAGATTTTATTTTTTATTTTTAGGTTTTCTTTAGTCTATCTATTCTTTGTGTCTTTGTTTGTAAAAACCTTTCCATTGACTATTCTGTTAGCCATTATGGAGAACGCGAATCCACCATAATACCAACCACGAAATTCACCCACTCCAAATGACATCTTGATGTTTAAACAACATGAGGATGAACCTATCTATGATGCATGGGCTCGTTTTAAATATTTACTCCAAAAAGTCCCTCATCATAATTTCGATCTGTGGTCCCAAATTGAAATATTTTACCATCGTGTCGACCACTATACCAAAATGGACATTGACCATGCCGCAGATGGGGACCTTTGGGGATTAAGTGTTGATGAAGCATGGGAAACCATAGAGAATTGTGCCATACTTGCCAAAAAATGGACAACCCAACAAACGTTGTTACGGATCAATTGATAGCAAGTTTAAGGGAACAAGCAAGAAGATTGTTTGGGGATAAGCGTATAGATGAGATAACTGGGTGCACGGGGTGGTTTGATTTCACTACAATACAAGTTGAGCACATTGTTAATCTTGATGTGATGAAGGATGTAGCCGAACATGATCACATTGATAAAAAAGACCTAGGTTTTATGATCGATGATGATGAATCTCAAGAAACACATGATGAATCTTTTGGGCAATTTGTATATAGCAGTCAGAATACTGAGGATGATCCTTATGATTCAGATATAGAAGTTGAGATGCCTAGAGAAGCACGTGAGATACTTGGGAAAATGTTAGGGTTAGATTATAATAAAACACATGTTGAGGATATAGGTGATCGTGACATAGGGAATGATGAAGTAAATAACATAAACTCACTGAGTACCCCACAAGTCCTGCCATCATTTGAGGTACACATACCACCCGTAACTTACCCGGAAGAAGTAGAAGAGACTATAGGAACCCCAATAGAGGTAGAACCTTTGAACCAAACACAACTAGAGGATATAGGTTTGAATACTTGTAATGGTAACCTTACTCTTAGTTCTAGGGAAGTTCCTACTTTTGATGAACCGGAGCCTCAACCAAAACCGTTAGTAGTCTCTTGAAGTTGATAGAAAATGATCCCTTTCTAGGAGAAAATCTTAATCCACCCATTAACCCGATTGAATTAGGTAAGGTTATGATGATAGGAGCACACCCTTTTGAGCATATAATTCATCCATCACTCTTTCCTCACATGGGATTTTTCCACCCTAAGGGTGTGTATCGCTACTTTCACCCGCACTTAATCCTAAGTGTAGGGAACACCTCCCCTATTTCCGTGAAATAAGGGTAGAGTCAGGCTCGTGACTCAAACAAAAACAAGCGCTTCTTGGGAGGCAACCCATGTTTTGTGTGATTTTTAGTTTTGTTTGTTTGTTATTTGCTTTCGTATGCATGCTTTATTTTTATTGTTGGTAGATCATGTTTCAAACTAAAATGATGAAAATACTTTATTTTGTTGTTTGGCTTAGTATTAACTTCATCCAAAGGTATTTTTGCAAAAGATAAGTGTAAGGGGAAACCCCAAATATGTTTTTAAGAAACAAAACCGATCATGATTCTCCACAATATTAAGTCAACATGTATATTCGTATTTGTTAGAATCAAATGCTTGTATCGAGTCATAATGATGTTTTGCAGGATTTTCCAGGAAGTAGGACAAAAGTTTTTCCAGAAATTTTCCGGAAACTTAACATAAGAATTTCTGCAGGTCACTTCTGACGGCGTCACGAGTTTACTCTTGACGGCGTCACGTGTAAAAATCTGGAAATTTTACCAGTTTTGTTTTTCTAACGGAGTCTTAAAGTTTTTGTTGAATTATTAGTTTTATAATCTCCAGGAAATCTGCAAACATCATTCCACAAGCATTATATCTTATTTTGTTTTCTAGGATTTATTAGCATATGTAGATTGCCGCCGATTTTATGCGAGGTCGCCTTGTCTGTTTTCTCAGGTTTTACAGGTTATGTATGACAAGAAGATGAATATTATTCTGGAAGGGAAGCTTTGATTGTTCATTTTCTTGGAGGAAGATCTAACCTGGCCACCTTATTATCCATACCGAGCGAATCAAGGGAGTATTTGATTTCATTCGTTTTACTTATTTCACTTTTATATTCTTTACTTGAACATTGGGGACAATGTTCATCCTAAGTGTAAGGGGAGGGTAAAATGATGATACCTTACAGATACACTTTCGCTTGAGTCTGTTTGTTTGATAGTAGATATGTAATAAAACTATGAGAAATACTTGTTAGTGCAATTTTAGCGCCAAATTTAAAATTTTTTACAACATTTAGGAGTGAAACTTTAGCCATAGCAAGCGTCTCATGGATAGGAGATTGTATGACTAGCACAAAACTGTACTATTCAGAAAAATTTTCCACCTAAATATGTGAGGTTCGCCTTTAGATTTGATAGGAAAAGCATTTACTATTAGTGCTTACGAGTGTACCGGTAGCATTTAGATTCTAGAACTTGCGTTAGTGATGCATCCCGAGACCGCTAGTGAGACTACATTCGTGTAGTAGGATTTACTACATGATAAGAGGCATTAGGATCACCCTTGTGTTAAACCTGTATCATAATTACTTGACCATTTAAGTCATATTATTTGGCTAGTTAAGTCAATTAATTTTTCCCACACCTTAGCGTTGTACTCATCTTTAGTACACGAAACCCCTAGTACACCCCTTCGAGCCTATCTTTTCATTTCTAACTTTAAGCATCTTACTTAAAGGAAGAATTTGTTACACCCCACTTAAATGTACACCCAAATTGCCTTAGCCTTCCGTGTATGCACTCATTTTTAGTACATCATTGTTATTTGTTTAAACCCTAAGTTAATTATCTAATTTATTACATGGTTGCTAAGTCGAGTCATATCCTTGTACATATTGTTTTGGGACGATTGGGACTCATGGGTAAAGTACTTATTTTATGGAGTAATGGGGAAGAACATCATATTATTACCCCCGTATGTGCGTTAATCTTAAAAGTACTCCAAGTGTTTTGATTATCTTAATTCGAGTCATTAGATTAGTTTATTGTAAAGTATGTAAAAATTCAAGTGTAAGGGGAATATTTATTCCCTATGATGTAGTATTTTGGATGGTAGGGTAAGAGTGTATGCCAAAAAAAAAAAAAAAAAAAAATCGAAAAAATCAAGAAAAAGAAAAAAAAAAACAGAAAAAAGAAAAAGAGAAAAAACATACGGACTACCATCCCGTTTCATTCTATGTTCATTTTATGTTTTTGATATTTTTTTTTCATTTATTATCTAAAGTCGAGTCTAGTCTTGGCTTAGCAACGCCATATTGTACATGTAATTAACCAAGATTGTTAACTCACCACCAGTAAAGACTGCCTATATCCAACAAAATCGTGTATTCCATATCCCTACACCTAACGTTACAACCCTTTAAAAGATCTCTTTGATAGTTTATCCTAGGTGCTTACGCCATGTGGTGGAGGTTTAATCCTTTCCCAAGCCTATGGTCATCTATTTTGCTATGACAGGTAGTGAGAGATGTTTTCTATTTCTATAATGTGATATTACTTTATTACACCCGAGAGATGTGAGTATCTAAACACTATTTGTGAGGTGCTAGTGTATGACCTCCGTGCTTGTCTTTGGTCTTTAGTGGAACGATTATTTGTTGTAATTACTTTTATATTAGTGTTAAATGACCCTTAACTTGTATTTCGACTAGAATAAAAGCGCATTTGCTTGAGGACAAGCAAATCTCAAGTGTAAGGGTATATGATGAGGCGAAAAATGAACCACTTTTAGGGGGTCATTTAAGCCCGGAATTGAATTTATTTGATCAAATATTGCCCTAAATCGTTCCTTTTGTGATTTTAGGTACTTTGGGAGTAAATTCTGAAAAAGGAAGCAATTCGGACATTTTTGGAGCATAAAAGTGAAGAAAACGGCAAAGACTTAATGATGCGTGGGAATCGCACCTTGCTTTACCTCTCGAGGGATCTCGCGAGGCTTACAACCCCCACCAGGCAGTGTACCTGATCGTTGTAGTATAGTATAGTGACAAGTACCAGGGGATTGATCGTTCAGCTTAGGAATAGTGTCGCTAGGATTAGAAAGCCTAATTAATAGTTCTAGAGATGGAAGATGATTATTTTTTGTGTTTTTATATTTTAATGAAAGCAAGTAAAATCTCGGGTTTTGAAGGAGTGGGCGGAATTAGTTGCTAATCAACTAACCCAAAGCTAAGATGCAATCAAAATAAAATAATAAAAATGAAAACAAACTAATTAAACTAAGGTTGTGAGCAGTAATTGGAGAAATTGTGTTTACTTAGACTTCATTACTCCCTAGATATCTTTTACATGTTAATTACTTGTTACACTTGTATGAATGACGGGTTGTATTCCTTAATACCATTCGTGGAGTGGCATACATAACTCCCCAACTCTATGAGCTCTTATCTCCTCCTACACCATGACCCAGCACAACTATAGGGATTGTAAACAGTGGCTCATGCATTAAATACAACCAATAAAGACCTAGTACGCCTCGGTTCATGTTTCTTAAGACGTTCAAGCATGTTACCATTTGGAGATCTGCCAGTTTTCTTAAGCCTAACATATAATATCATTCATTCAAAACAAGAATAGACAAGTAATCAACACATAATCAACATCTAGGTTTCATTAGATCTAAGCAAACACAAAGGAAATTTAGCCTAGCATAGTAGAATTAAGATAAGAACAAAAGATAGACAACCAACACATAGACATATTGATTGAATTAAGAGTATACTTATCTCAATTACAATGCAAGGTCTCAAGGGTTTGGAACCCTTGAAAAACCTGTAAAAGAGGCACCAAAATCGTCTTTAGGGTTTCACCAAAACTTCTCCTCTTTTAATGAAAAAAAACTAGAAAACTATATATAGGAAAATCGTCCTGACGGCGTCAAGAGTAAAATCTGACGCCGTCAACTCGCCGCCATACACTTCCTCGGACGCCCTAGATAAAATCGTGACGGCCTATGTGACGCCGTCACCACCCACGGTAAATTATTCTTGGCCACTTTGACGCCGTCATAACTCCATCCGACGCCGTCACCAGCTACGGTAATTTATTCTTCATGTCTGACGCCGTCAAGAGCAAACCCTTGACGCCGTCACCTTGTATTTCCAGCTTGGATTTTTGGTACTTTGTCGTTTTCTTCACTTTATGCTCCAAAAACGTCCAAAATAGCCTCTTTTCCAGAATTCGCTCTCCAAACACCTAAAATTACAAAAGGAACGATTTAGGGCAATATTTGATCAAATAAATTCGGATTCGGGCTTAAATGACCCCCTAAAAACGGATCATTTTTCGCCTCATCATATACCCTTACACTTGAGATTTGCTTGTCCTCAAGCAAATGAGCTTTTATTCTACTCAAAAGACAAGTTAGGGGTCATTTAACACTAATATAAAAGTAATTACAACAAATAATCATTCCACTAAAGACCAATAGACAAGCACGGAGATCATACACAAGCACCTCACAAATAGTGTTTAGATACTCACATCTCTCGGGTGTAATAAAGTAATATAACATTATGGAAATGGAAGATATCTCTCACTACCTGTCATAGCAAAATAGATTACCATAGGCTTGGGAAAGGATCAAACCTCCACCACATGGCGTAAGCACCTAGGATAAACTATCAAAGAGGTCTTTTAAAGGGTTATAACGTTAGGTGTAGGGATATGAATTACACGGTTTTGTTGGATAAAGGGGATTTTACTGGTGGCGAGTTAACAATCTTAGTTAATTACATGTACAAGATGGCGTTGCTAAGCCAAGACTAGACTCGACTTAAGCTAATAAATGAAAAATAACTAAAAACATAAAATGAACATAGAATGAAAACGGGATGGTAGTCCGTATGTTTTTTTTTCTCTCTTTCTTTTCTATTTTTTTTTTTTTTTTTTTTTTTTTTTTTTTTATCTTGATTTTTTCGATTTTTTTTTTTTTTTTTTTTTTTTTTTTTTTTCATACACTCTTACCCTACCATCCAAAATAATACATCATAGGGGTTTGAGCATTCCCCTTACACTTGAATCTTTACATACTTTACATTAAACTATTCTAATGACTCGAATTAAGAAAATCAAAACACTTGGAGCACTTTTAAGATTAACGTATATATGGGGGTAATAATATGATGTTCTTCCCCATTACTCCATAAAATAAGTACTTACCCATGAGTCCCAATCGTCCCAAAACAATATGTACAAGGATATGACTCGACTTAGCAACCATGTAATCAATTAGAAAGTTAACTTAGGGTTTAACAAATAACAATAATGCACTAAAAATGAGCGCATACACGGAAGGCTAAGGCGATTTGGGTGTACATTTAAGTGGGGTGTAACAAATTCTTCCTTTAAGTAAGATGCTTAAAGTTAGAAACGAAAAGATAGGCTCGGAGGGGTGTACTAGGGGTATCGTGTACTAAAAATGAGTACAACGCTAAGGGTGTGGGAAAAATTAGTTGACTTAACTAGCCAAGTAATATGACTTAAATGGTCAAGTAATCGTAATACGGGTTTAACACAAGGGTGATCCTAATGCCTCTTATCATGTAGTAAATCCTACTACACGAATGTAGTCTCACTAGCGGTCTCGGGATGCATCACTAACGCAAGTTCTAGAATCTAAATGCTACCGGTACACTCATAAGCACCAATAATGAATGCTTTTCCTATCAAATCTAAAGGCGAACCTCACATTTTTGGGTGGAAAATTTTTCTGAATATACGGTTATGTGCTAGTCATACAACCTCCTATCCATGAGACGCTTGCTATGGCTAAAGTTTCACTCCTAAATGTTGTAAAAAATTTTAAATTTGGCGCTAAAATTACACTAACAAGTATTTCTCATAGTTTTATTACTCATCTACTATCAAACAAAACAAACTCAAGCGAAAGTGCATATGTAAGGTATCATCTTTTTACCCTCCCCTTACACTTAAGATGAACATTGTCCCCAATGTTCAAGTAAAGAATGTAAAAGTTAAAAGTAAAGAGAATGAAATCAAATACTCCCCTGATTCGCTCGGTATGGATTATAGGTTGGCCAGGTTAAATCTTCCTCCAAGAAAACGAACAATCAAAGCTTCCCTTCCAGAATATAAATCATCTTCTTGTCTCAAATAACCTGTAAATCCTGACAAAAGTAGACAAGGCAACCTCGCGTAAAATCGGCGGCATCCTATATAAGTTACTAAATCCTAGAAAACAAAATAAGATATAATGCTTGTGGAATGAAGTTTGCAGATTTCCTGGAGATTATAAAACTTAATAGTTCACAAAAACTCATAAGACTCCGTTAGAAAAACAAAACTGGTAAAATTTCCGGATTTTTGACTCCTGACGCCGTCAAGAGCAATTGCCTGACGCCGTCAGAATGAACCTGCAGAAATCTTTATGTTAAGTTCCCGGAAAATTTCTGGAAAAACTTTGTCCTACTTCCTGGAAAATCCTGCAAAACTACATTATGACTCAATACAAGCATTTGACTCTAACAATACGAATACACATGTTCATTAAATATTGTGGAGAATCATGATCGGTTTGTTTCTTAAAAAAACATATTTGGGGTTTCCCCTTACACTTATCTTTTGCAAAAAATACCTTTAGGTTGAAGTTAAGACTAGGCTAAACAACATAATAAAGTATTTCACATTTTAATTGAGAAACATGATCAACCAACAATAAAAATAAAGCATGCATACGGAAGCAAATAACAATCAAACAATTAAAATCACACAAAACATGGGTTGCCTCCCAAGAAGCGCTTTTCTTTATTTACGAGTCTTGTAGCTAGACTCAAAGTCATGGGTTACTACGTGATTTCATCATTGGTTTCATTCTCAAGGTCGTCTTCTAAACCAGTTTTGTATTCTGGACCTAGTTGTAAGCACTCTTTGTAGAAACCAAGCATCCTATTTCTAACATAATCTACTCCTCTACGTCTATCCTCCTCATTCCTATAATAAGCCGCTTGCTTACGTTCCTTTTCGAAATTAGAGAGAAGGCGGTATTGCTCAATCTTGTAGGGCATTTGATAAGCAACCTCATCATTCTCTTCCTTGAATCTAACTATCCCTAACGTCGGATCATAACTCATCCTAGTGGCCTCAACAAATGGCTTCCCGAATACTACTTGACTTAGGCAAGCATCTATCACCGGACAAATGTCTTCAACTATCAAAAAATCAATCTCATAGGTGAGATTCCCTATAATGACATGCAATCCCTTCACTCTTCCCGCAAAATTACTTATCCAACTTTTACCGGGCATTATCCTAAAATTGAGTTGCTTCTTCATCACCCAATTGTAATAAGTCCTAGACATGATGTTCACGGGGGATCTAAGGTCTATGTAAGCTTTCCATACATGCATGTGCCCGATATTGCATGGGATGTTAATGTTAGAGGGGTCTCCCATTTTGATCAGGGGATCGCCAAAGATATATGTTGTTTCGGGACTATCGAATAAATACTTATGGTATTCCCGTTCTTCCTTGGTTGGCAACTTATCAAAATATTCCTCTATAGGTTCTACCTCCTCTAATTCCTCATCCTTATTAACCTCAACTTTCCTACTCTCATCCTCACTATTGGCTTCTACTCTAACTTCATCTTTGTCACTCTCCTCTATTTCCCTATCTATCGGCTTAATAGTGACAACATTGACAAAGTGGACATGTTTGGATGATGAGGGGTCCTTAGCTTGGATTCCACTATTGGTGTCCCTAGTGTCCTTCCTAGGTGTGGCTAATGTTTGGTTGTTGAGGGCTTTCAACAAGTTGTCGATTTTGTTGGTCATCTCCGTTTGTTGTTGGTTGAATTCGGTTTCAAACCTAGCTATGCGAGCTTCTTGAGATGCCATAAATTTCGACATCAATCCTTCAAGATTGTTGGTACTACCATAGTTGTTAGAAGGATTGTTGTTGAAGATACGGTTGGATGGTGGACCGTTTGATTGGTAACGATTAGGTGGGTTGGATGAATTTGGTTGATTTTGTTTCCACCTAAGGTTTGGGTGATTTTTCCATGAGGGGTTATATGAATCACCGTATGTGTTTGGCTCGGGCTTGAAAGTGTACCACTTATCTCCCGCTTCGTCGGTACGCGTGGATGCGTAGTCCGCAAAAGCTGTTCCGGGGAGTTCCACACAATCACGAGTGTCATGGGGACCACTACATAATTCGCATGAAGAAGTGATTTTGTTCACTTGGCTTGAATGCTTCGGAGCTTCGTAAGATTTCATGAGAAACTTGACTTGGTCCTCAAGTTCCATGATCCTACGGTCGGGAGTGCTTGAATTATTCAAAGGCAAAGATATTGCCTTGACCGTTTTGTTCAAATCACGGGGATCATTCCAACTTTCGTTGTCATAGAGAGCAAGATCTTCTATGAGTTCCCATGATTGTTCCGCACTAAGATCACGTAGCTTACCACCGGCCGATTGGTCAATGGTTCGCCTCGTGGGGATATCGATATGGTCATAAAAAATTTGGACTTGGAGCCACAAATCTATGCCATGATGAGGGACTTTTTGGAGTAAGTCCTTGAAACGAGTCCATGCTTCATAAAGAGATTCATTTTGACGTTGTTGGAACATCAAGATGTCATTCCTAAGTTTAGTAGTTCTCCCCGGTGGGAAAAATTGAGCAAGGAAACGAGTGGTGAGATCATCCCATGTGGTGATGGATCCCGCGGGTAAACGCTCAAGCCATTGACTAGCTTGATCCCGTAGAGAGAATTGGAATAGGCGTAAACGGGTAGTCTCTCTAGTTTCAACACCTAGGTCTATGGAATCTACGATTTTGAGGAAGTCCTTAAGGTGTTGGTTTGGATCTTCGGAACGAAGTCCATGGAATGCACATCCGCTTTGCACCAACCGGATGGTGTCGGATCGCAAGGGGGTCACATTGGCTCCGGTGAGCTCAATGGTGTTTCGGTAGCCTTGGTGGCTAGGTCGGGAATACTCTCCTAAGGTTCGGGGCCTAAGGGGTTCTAATGGTGGGTTTTGTTGTGGTGGGATGATGGGTTCAAAGATGTTACCACCTTCCATGATGTCGGATGGTAAAGAGTTACGAACAAAAGCACGAAGAAATAAGATAGACTAAAGAAGACCTAAAAAAAATAAAAATAAAATCTTACTAGAAGGGAATCTAGCAAGTAGACCTAATAAAAAGAAATCCTAACCTAGACAATAACTATTCCCCGGGCTGCGGCGCCAAAAACTTGATGGCGCCGCACTCTTTTGCGACAGTTCAGGAATAAATGTAAAGATAGACAATCCCCGGCAACGGCGCCAAAAACTTGATGCGTGGGAATCGCACCTTGCTTTACCTCTCGAGGGATCTCGCGAGGCTTACAACCCCCACCAGGCAGTGTACCTGATCGTTGTAGTATAGTATAGTGACAAGTACCGGGGGATTGATCGTTCAGCTTAGGAATAGTGTCGCTAGGATTAGAAAGCCTAATTAATAGTTCTAGAGATGGAAGATGATTATTTTTTGTGTTTTTATATTTTAATGAAAGCAAGTAAAATCTCGGGTTTTGAAGGAGTGGGCGGAATTAGTTGCTAATCAACTAACCCAAAGCTAAGATGCAATCAAAATAAAATAATAAAAATGAAAACAAACTAATTAAACTAAGGTTGTGAGCAGTAATTGGAGAAATTGTGTTTACTTAGACTTCATTACTCCCTAGATATCTTTTACATGTTAATTACTTGTTACACTTGTATGAATGACGGGTTGTATTCCTTAATACCATTCGTGGAGTGGCATACATAACTCCCCAACTCTATGAGCTCTTATCTCCTCCTACACCATGACCCAGCACAACTATAGGGATTGTAAACAGTGGCTCATGCATTAAATACAACCAATAAAGACCTAGTATGCCTCGGTTCATGTTTCTTAAGACGTTCAAGCATGTTACCATTTGGAGATCTGCCAGTTTTCTTAAGCCTAACATATAATATCATTCATTCAAAACAAGAATAGACAAGTAATCAACACATAATCAACATCTAGGTTTCATTAGATCTAAGCAAACACAAAGGAAATTTAGCCTAGCATAGTAGAATTAAGATAAGAACAAAAGATAGACAACCAACACATAGACATATTGATTGAATTAAGAGTATACTTATCTCAATTACAATGCAAGGTCTCAAGGGTTTGGAACCCTTGAAAAACCTGTAAAAGAGGCACCAAAATCGTCTTTAGGGTTTCACCAAAACTTCTCCTCTTTAAATGAAAAAAAACTAGAAAACTATATATAGGAAAATCGTCCTGACGGCGTCAAGAGTAAAATCTGACGCCGTCAACTCGCCGCCATACACTTCCTCGGACGCCCTAGATAAAATCGTGACGGCCTATGTGACGCCGTCACCACCCACGGTAAATTATTCTTGGCCACTTTGACGCCGTCATAACTCCATCCGACGCCGTCACCAGCTACGGTAATTTATTCTTCATGTCTGACGCCGTCAAGAGCAAACCCTTGACGCCGTCACCTTGTATTTCCAGCTTGGATTTTTGGTACTTTGTCGTTTTCTTCACTTTATGCTCCAAAAACGTCCAAAATAGCCTCTTTTCCAGAATTCGCTCTCCAAACACCTAAAATCACAAAAGGAACGACTTAGGGCAATATTTGATCAAATAAATTCGGATTCGGGCTTAAATGACCCCCTAAAAACGGATCATTTTTCGCCTCATCACTTAATTTTCCATGCTGAGAACAGTACCTGACAGCGTCAAGAGTAAAAACCATGACGACCCAGTGAAAACCTGAAGGCGTCACAACAAGGGCGTCAAGACTATTTTTGGTGACGGCCTGCATAAGGAGTACACATGACGGCGTCAGACCCAGATCTAGGCAGTCCGAGAAACTATTTGGCGGCGAGATGACGGCGTCAGACATTTGTTCTTGATGCCATCACCTATCAGAATCTATATATAGTTTTCTATTTTTCATTCATAAAAAGAGGAACTTGTGTGGAGAATACTAGGGCCGAACTTTGTAAACCCTAGGTCATATTTTACAGTATTTTCAAGGGTTTTCACCCTTTGAATCCTTTCATGTTCAATTGAGATAAGTCTTCTCATAATTCATTCAATATGTCTATGTGTTGTTTGAATATATCTTATGCTTGTCTTGATTTTAACATGCTAGGCTAGATCTATCTTGTGTTTGCTTAGATGTAATGAAACCTAGATATTAATTATATGTTGATTACTTGTTTATGGTTGTAATAGATGAATGATTTCAATGTTAGGCTTACGAAAACTGGCAGATCTCCATTGTGTAACATGCTTGAACGTCTTAGGAAACATGAACCGATGTGTACTAGGTTTTATTGGTTGTATTTAATGCATGAGCAAATTCTAGTGATCCCATGTTAGGAGCTTCTTAGCCGGCTCGACATAGGAGTGAAGTAGGCGCTCATAGGATTGGGGAAGTAAGTACGCCACCCCATGAATGGTATTAAGGAATACAATCCATCATCCACGCAACTATAACAAGTAATTAACGTGTAAAAGATATCTAGGGAGTAGTGAAATCTAAGTAAACACAATTCTCCCACATATTGCTCACAACTCTAGTTAATTAGTTTATTTTTATTTTTAGTATTTTATTTTGATTGCATCTTAGTAATTGGGTTAGTTGACTAGCAACTAATTCCGCCCAACTCCTTCAAACCCGAGATTTTTACTTGCTTTCATAAAAATATAAAAATACAAAAAGAATCATCCCTCATCTCTAGACCTAGTCTTTAGGTTTTCTAATCCTAGCGACACTATTCCTAGCTGAACGATCAATCCCCCGGTACTTGTCATTATACTATACTACATCGATCACGTACACTGCCTAGTGGGGGTTGTAAGCTTCCCGAGATCCCTCGAGAGGTAAAGCCTGGTGCAATCCCTACGCATCACCACGCGAAGTATAGTAGATGCGCCGCATTTGTCATCAACATGCGCCGCATTGACCCATCTGACAGAACCTATAAATATCCCAACACAGATACGAGTTTTGTGTACAGAAAAACCCTAAGGAGACGAATTCAGTCGAAGAAGCATCACAAGACACGCCCCAAACGAAGATCTTAAAGCTGTAAGAAGGTCCTACATGTGTATAATTCATTAAGTAGTTTTGTTTATTGTATTAGTAAGCTTTAATCCATCATGATTGATGGGCTTGTAGCCACCATACTGCTCCCCTTAAAATTTCATTCCCATAGGTTAAAGTTTATATGATTGATGTTTTTGGTGACTTTATTTGTGCATTGATAACCTATGTGTTTAGTTGAGTCTTCTGGGATACCATACCTATTCCTTACCTGCTTATCTAGTTTCTAGAAAGTAGGATAAACATAAGTAATCATTAGGAGTTTACTCGCCGATATTAGGATCCAACGAGACAGATTAGATTACGATACTCATCATATAAAACTAGCAATAAAATAAGTGACAAGCTACTTAATTATAAGGACAGTTCTTCTTACGCGTTTCTATTATCTATCTGTGTACGTGATTGCTATTCACTAATTCGTTCTCATTAGTTTTACTTTTATTTGTTTATTAAATCTGTGTTAGTCTCTCAGGCTAAACCCCCCGTTTTATTAGATTAGATTGTAAAATTAACTTAGATATTAAAATACTGATTAAATCAACTAGATATTACGTTCCATTCTTAGTGTTCGACACTCTACTTACCATTATATATATATATTGATCGGGTACACTGCTCGTTAAGTGTATGCGTTAGTAATAAGTTGGCTAAATAAAAATTTAAAACTTGAAAATGTTTAAACACCCTATGCTACACTAACATACCCAATGCATCAAGTTTTTGGCGCCGCTGCCGGGGAATGAATTGTTAATATCTGTTTATTTGATTAGTAATTTAATTTGATTCTAACCACTAACTTTGTTGTATATTAGTATAGATTTCATTCATTGTATACTTTGCATATTTATTTTCTTGTTTATTTGTTTGTTTGTTTTGTTTAGTTTATTTTGTGTATTTATTTTTATTTTTTATTTTCTTTTTATTTTCTGTATTATTGCTCTGCTGTATTTTGCTGATCTAAACGATGTGACGCATCTGATTTATCAGATATGACGCATTGCGTTTTTTATTTTTATATACAGCGTAAACTTTAAAATTCGAAGTACGGCGCATCTATCCCCTAGATATGACGTATTCTGTTTTTAATCATAAAATTTTCAAAACCCTAATGAGATACGACGCATCGGTTTCGACAGTTGCGGCACATCTATTTATTTATTAAAAAATCGAATTTATTAAACTGAGATACGACGCATCTGTTTTCACAGATACGACGTATCGTTTTTCTGAATAAAAGACTGGTTTAATCTTTAACGTAATAAGATATGACCCATCCTATTTCTAGGATACGGCGCATCGACAACAGATATCAGCTTCTTTTATTTTTCGTATTCCATTTTCGTTACTTGTTTTCTGATTTTATACTTCATAAAACCTATCCTACTGATGCTCTTGTGCTGAATTTCAGGAAGTGCATGACCCGGAGCTCTGTTAAAGAACTCACCAAACTTTTCGACGATCATGATATAGAGGAGGCTAGTGAAGAAGAAGTAACTGAAACAATGACGGAAGACACTACCATGGAGGAATACATGAACGATGCCCGAGCGAAATACGGTCCGGAAATTGCAAGACCAATACCGAATATGAACAAAGGGTTTGTTGTAAGAGGATAATTGCTCAAATTCCTACAAGATAACGCCTTTTGTGGATTAGAGAAGGAACATGCAAATAAGCACATGGAAAGAACCCTTGAAATTGCTAACCTCTACAGAACAAAGAATATGACCTACAACCAATTTATGCTTCGAATCTTTCCATCTATACTAGCAGGGGAGGCAAAGTGTTGGCTGAACAAAGTAGGGGTGTTCATCGGTTCGGTTCTCGGTTAATCGGTTTATTCGGTTCGGGTTGTTCGGTTAAAAAAAAATTGGGTCATAACCGAAAACCGAACTGAACCGAACCGAACCGAAGTTCGGTTCGGTTATGTGTCAAAACCAAAAACCGAATTTTGTATTTCAATTACACTATTTATATATATATTTTTTAAATTTAATTATATATATTTTTGGCAAAAAAAAATTTCAAGCATCAAAAGTGTTTTATATTAGTATAAAATTTTAATGGGCATTTTTTACATATTAAATAATATAAAATAATATAAATATATAAAAAATCTATATATTTATATAAATTCGGTTTTCGGTTCAGATAGCCAAATCCATATCCAAACCGAAAACCGAATTTTTAATTCGGTTCGGTTCGGTTTTGACAAATTCAGTTCGGTTGTAAGTTCGGTTCATTTTTTGTCGGTTCGGTTTTTGGTTTATTCGGTTTATTACCCGAACCATGAACACCCCTAGAACAAAGAGCCCACAAAATCTATTACCTGTTGGGTTGAACTTAAAATTAAGTTTTTGGAAGAATTTAGCCCCGAGTTCACTTGTTGGTTAAGATCTAAGTTTCGCTACCCCGATAAAATGGGTTCACTTTTAAAGAATGAACTCTGGACTTACTGGAGAGCGGAGAACGATGAAGAAGAGATGGAAGATGAGGCGGGTGAGTTGTTTAGAATTGAGACAAATTTGTTTGATTATGAAACCCCTCTATGCAAGGAATTTAACGAGTTTAACTACTTGTTTAAAATTGATGCTGATGTTTTTACCAGAGACTTGCCGGGGTTCAAAACTTATGAAACATTCAAGAACACTTGGTTGTATGAATGGAACAATTAAGTTCCATGGGTCTGTAATAAACCAGTGTTTTATGATGAATTGGTACATCGCTGTGATCCTATTCGTTTCAAGAATGGAACTTGTGAATGGCCAAGTTATGACTGGAAGAACGAAGGAATCTGTAATGGGGGAAGCATAATTGGGATGAGACGAGACGATAACGATGTTTACTTCGAAGACTACGATTGGTACGATCAAATTGAAGACTCCACACGTAAGGCAGAAGCTTTACAAGAGAAAGGTAGAATCGAGTACTTAAAAGAAGTAAAGGGGGCATCGAATACTACTTTCTTGGAATGGGTGCATAGAGATTGTGATAATTATACAAGGTTGGATCAACAATTACAATGGGAGTTGAAAAGAAAATGGGACGAGATCCAAGATTATCATCAATCTATCAAACATCATCCCAATGAGAAAGTTTATGAAAATTATTATGATTCACAAAGAGAGTTAATGGAAGAGCTTGATGACTATTTGATTAAGGTTGATTACTCAAATTTCATCAACGATGGCGAAGAAGAATTCAATAAGAGAAAATGCAAACTTCTTGGAATTACTTATCATAACCCGCCAATGATGATCTCTGAAAATTTTGTAGTTGTCAAATACTCTTTGGGGCCATGTAAAGAGTATGTTGCGATAAAGACCAAAGAATTCATTATATAATCTCGATCCGAAGAAAACATATCACAATTATATGGGAACATATTTTGCATGAAGGACGAAGGATGGGATGTGATAAGAACAAAATAGGAGCTGAACGTGAGTCTAACTTGAAGACTCTGAAATAAAGAAAAGTGCTTACCGGGAGACAACCCGGATTTTTCTTTACTATTTTTACTGTCGAGTCTGTCAGACCTACAACAGATGCGGCGCATCTCCATCAATACGGTGCATCCCTGGTTAAGGATGCGACGTATCTAATCTTTCTGACCCGTACCAATTCCAGGCTCGATACGGCGCATCTTCTTTAATAAGATGCGGCCCATCGACTGACCTGATGATTTACAGATTTCATTTTTTATTTTTTATTTTTATTTTCTAACCAATAATGAATTTTGTACAAGTATCGATCTTCTTAAAACTCAGGTGTATAATTGGCGGTATTTATATTTATTGCTCGCAAATGCATAATGGAGGATCAAACCGAGCAAATCTCAAGGAAGTTTTTCGTTCTAATTCTTTTTAATTTTCTATTTTTAATTTTAACAAACAACGAGGACGTTGTTTAACTTAAGTGGGGGTATGGAGAATTAGAACTTTTACTTAACTCTTACTTGTCCTTATTTTTCAAGAATATGCTTTAATTTGCGCTTAACATATAAAAATTAAAAAAAAATAGCATGTTTTTGTTTAATCTAAGTTGCATAGCTGCACATAAGACTTTATTTTCTAAAATTGTGATTTCAAAATTCACAAATCTATGAGTGTGCCGGTGACTTGTAAACTTTAGAACTTGACTTGTATACTATTCGAGACCACCATAATAAGTATTTTTTTTATAATTGGAGTGACTTGTCTAAATTGGTAAAATTCTAGGATTACACCAAAAAGCCTTTATATGTTATGTAATATTAACTAACTACACTTGTTAGTTAACCCCCGTATAAACCCTTTGTTTACTCTCATTTTTAGAGTAAAATACCCCTAGAAAAACACGTAGAGCCATTCCTTTAGGATTTATACACCTTGTTATTATGTTTCGTAAGAAAACAGATTAAAACGTAAGAAAATGGACGAATACGTATGAAAACGGACAAAAATGTATGAAAGCGTAAAAGCACGTATGAAAACGGACAAAAACAAATGAAAAATGGATGAAAATAAAGGAAAACGGATGAAAACGAACAAAAACGTATGAAAAGGAACGAATACGAACGAAATCGTACGAAAACATATGAAAATGGACGAAAATGGGCGAAAATGTAAGAAAATGGACCAAAACGTACAAAAACAGACGAAAATGTATGAAAGCGTAAAAACACGTCTAAAACGGACGAAAACGTATGAAAAGTAGATGAAAACGGACGAAAACGTCTTAAAACGAATGAAAACGTATAAAAACGGACGTAGACGGGCAAAAACGTAAGAAAATGGACGAAAACGTATAAAAACGGACGAAAACGTATGAAAATAGACGAAAACGTCAAAAAATGGACGAAAACGTAAAAAATAGACGTAAACATAAAAAACAGACGAAAATATATGTAAACGGACAAAAACGTATGAAAACGACGTATAAAAACGAACGAAAATGTTTGAAAACAGAGGAAAACGTATGAAAACGGACAAAAACGTCTGAAAATGGATGAAAACGGAAAAAAAAACATATGAAAACGGACGAAAACGTATAAAAACGAACGTAGACGTTTGAAAACGAATGAAAACGTGTAAAAACGGACGAAAACGTTTGAAAGTGGACGAAAACCGTATGAAATCAAAAGGAAAAAGACGTTAATTATTAAAAAGAATGAATTAGAAAAAAAGTCAAAATATAAATAAAAAATAACTAAAAAAATAAAAAACGTGAATTTGTGAAAAAGACTAAAAAAACAAACATGAAACAAAATAGAATTAAAAAAAAAAAAACAAAAGAAAAATAGACAAAATAAAATTAAATAAAAATAAGAAAGAAAAAAGTCAAATAAAAAAGGGAAAAAAACCATAGACTTAGGTTTTCATATTAAATCTTAGGTTAATCCCCACTATTAAATCAAATTATTTGGATGGTGGGGATTTGTCTCTTGGTATGCACCAAAATAAGGGTATGCAATTGAATTTTCCTCATGGTAAATATGTGTTTGTTAAGGTTTCATGAAACTGAGAAAAATTCAATGTAAGTCCCAAATTTTTTAAAGACTTAATAAACCAATCTTGGAGATATATATATATATATATATATATATATATATATATATATATATATATATATATATATATATATATATATATATATATTTGGGTAAAGAGTAATCCACCCGGTAAAATATATTACACCAAAAAAATTGAAATACAAAAATTAAATATATAAAAATCTCACTTTCATTTTTCTTTAAAATTAAATATCTCATATACCGTTAATCGTTCTGCAAAAAGAACCATACTATCGACACGAGAATTAAATCGTCTTTCTATAGAGCGACATTTCTATACACATTCGGCGAACGTTTTTTTCGACTTTTTTTGTGAGTGTTGAAATTTATGTCTAACAAAATCACATGCGATTTGTTATTTTAAAATCACATCTTATTTTATGAAATCACACGTGATTTGTGAAATCACATGTTTCCTAACATATAAATCACATGTGATTTTTTCAGACGTAAATTTTTATATGAAAACGAAACTCGAAAAAAAAGTCCATCGAACATATATCGAAGGGCTCGTCTACTGAGAGATAAAAAAAATTCTTGCCGCAATTGTGTATTATTGTAGAAAGTAAGATATATTTCATAGACTCTTTAATAGAAGTATCTTACTGTCTTACAATAGAACTTACGAATTGGGAGGTGATTTGCACACTTCACTAACTGATTTACACATTTTAATTTATTGTGTTTTGACATTTATGTTTTTACATTATTTTTATTCAGTTTTACCTCTGTAAAGATATAAATATCAAGACACAATAATTTTAAAGGTACAAATCAGTTAGACATCCCTTACGAACTACAGGTAGAGTTACTTGTTGCAAGTAATAACAACTTTGTGGTCAAACACTAAAAACCATACAAAAATAATAACATTTTTATTAACTTTGAGGTTTTAATAAAACACTAAAAACAATAAGGTTTTGAAGTGAACCAAGAAGAGTCAAAAGATGTAATAAATACGTGTGAGTAATCCGATTCAAAAATAAAACGGGTATATGGGTTCGGATCCCCAGTAAACTAACTAATTTAAATTAAACCCTCCAACCTCATCTCCACCTCGTATTTTTCAAAAAACAAACACACTTTTACACACACATATACTAAGGTGTGTCATGGGAAGAGAGTGGTTATACAAGGCTAGTGGTGGCGGTGATCGCAATACTGGTGATAAATCATCATCTGCGAAGACCGTCACCACAAAACATGTGAAGCAAAAAACAAGAAAAGAGAAGAATAACTCGTTTTCGGGGTGCATGAGTGCTATTTTTAGTGTTTTTGATATCCAAAATCATCAGTTTAGGTTGCATTATCCGGCTTTTATATCTGAATCCACCATTAATAACTCGTCACGAACGAATATTGATTTACGAGGCGTTGAAGCACCGAGGAATAGCTTGGAGTCGCCAGAGACTATGATCGATGTTGCCCGGTCATCATCGTCTTCGAGAGTTAAAGAAGAAGCCAACTTAAACATACCGGTATTTCTGATGTATTTAATTCATTGTTCATTTGTTTGGGATTTTAATTTTAAAATGTTTAAAAATCACATAAATGACAATATTATTTACTAGTATCAAAATGAAACACGCTATTATTTGTTTTGATACCAGACAAGCCTCATCTTATTATTCAAAAAGTTTATTTTACATTAACTAAGTAGATATTTGGTTTAAATACAATCCTCAACACTATCAAAACAGCTTGTCTTTGGACTTAATGTCCATTAAATAATTATTGGATGTATAGACAATTAATTTTGTTGTTGAAACTTTAATGCAGATGGGTGGAATTAAAATCAAAACACAACGATCAAGATTCACGGACGATATATCATCGGAATGTAGTAGTTCTCCGGGTACTAAAACACCTAATTTAGTTGCCAGATTAATGGGTCTTGATATTTTGCCCGAATATTCATCTCCAAGGCCGTCAGCCGATGCAACTCCGGTGATGAACTCTCATCATCGGAGTCGTTCGTTACCTTCGACTCCAAGGTTGTCAACCACCGGCAGGCGGTCCGCGGATAATGATTATCACCACAGGCTTTCGCTACAAGTGGACAAAGAGAACTTTGATAATAGTAAAGGTCAAGAAGATGATCAAAAAAGTCGGTATGCTAAGGAGATTGCGAACCAAGTGAGGGAAAGAATTAATCGACGACTTGGTACTGATATTACCAATACCATTTCGTCAACAAAAAATAAGGAGAATAGAAGAGATTCAAATCTTGTTTTGCTTAAGCCGAAGAAGCCACTCGCTCCTTTATCTCCCGTGCACTCTTTTGCACAGGAGACGGTTTCAAAAGCAAAACAAGATATGAAAATTTTGAATCTTGTTTCGCGTAAACCCAAAAAACCACCCATTTCACCATTGGCTCAAGCGCATTGTAGTGCGCTAGAGACAACAAGAGCAAATCAAGATTCGACACAAATTTTGAGCTCGCCAAAGCTTAGATTGTTGGACATAAACAACAATCTAACCAAACCCGTTTCACATTCACAATCCTTATCAAAGAAAGATGTAACACCAAAGCCCAAACCAATGCCACCACTTCGTAAATCGCCATTGATGAAGGTCGAAAAGCCGGTTAAAGATCAAAAAATAATTCGTATCGCAAGTGAAAGATATGATTCACGTTTGCAGAAAATGCATCAACAAGAACAATTTGTTGGGAAGATTTCTAAAAAGAAGTCAACATTATTACCGTTACCAAATCATCATCATGTGAATGTGAAGAACGCAACAAAATTTCATTCATTCAATAATGAGATGACATCACATTACTCAACAACAAGACTACCTCAAAATCAGGTACTTTTAGTTGTACCATAATCTCTGATGTCACTTGTTTTTATCTTTATATTTTTGGGCAGAGGTTAACCCCACGGGGGTATAGGGGGGTGTGTGGAAGAATTGTGCTGCCGCCGACTGTACTGTCTGCTTTAATGCTTGTACGTTTGACTAAAAATAGGTGGGACCGGGCGGGTAGACCCCCGTTGGGTTAACACAACCCATATTTTTGACTATAGTCATATGACATCTTTTTACTGAAATACTACTATTCATATCCATTTTTAAATGTCATTGTTTGAATGAATATTCTATTTATTCATTTTGGAAAATAGAATCTTTTTAGATTACAAAAAGATACTTGTCAAATGACATACTTTAATCCTATTGGAGGAGTTTAAATAATGGTTTGATGGTGATCATATAATGCTCAGATTTTGAACACCGAGGTTGAATAAAAAAAAAATAATCAAGAATTTTAAAAGAAGTGCATTTATAATGGTAAATCTTGATTATAACTGTGTTATGATATTACATTTATTGTTTTGTTTTATAAACATATCACCATTATAGTATAAATCTTTTCAAGTTTTATAACACTTTATATAATTAAAATGCATTAAATTATGATAAGGTTTAATATTTTACAACTTTTTTTGTCACACAATTTTTAAATAAATGCTCACTATGATTTATAATTTTTTATATCTCTTAATAATTTTATAAACCATAAAAAAGTAAATGCCTTTATAAAAAGTTGAATCTTTTAAAAGACAAAAATAAATTATTATTAAGTTATATTTCCCACCTTTATTCATGGGAATGATAACCTTTGTTTTGTTTTATTTCAATTAGCTGCCACTTTTTAAATTGTTTTGTTTATGTTTATGTAAATGTCAATTACAGTCATAAATTGATCGAGTACCTTCTATAATAAGTCAAATCATTAATTTAAATGCATGTCTCATAAAAAGTTAAGTTTAGAAGATACATAGTTTTCTTGTTAATTCGTATGCTTTTCAGGACAAAACGTTCCCACTACTTTAGTAAAAGTTATTGCTAAAAATAAGTTATTAATATTACTAATAATAGTTTTTACTAGTTTCACAGTTTGTTCACAGTGATAGTGATTTAAAAAATAATAATCAAATGGTTTATACTCAATAGAAATCTTCTTTATCCAGTCAAATATATTTAATCTTAAAGTAATAAAAAGTTGTGAAATCTCTGGTCTAACTTTTGTTTGTGGAATATTTCATTTTGCAGGTGTCCTTGATGACCAAGACTCAGTCGCCTAGTAATCTGAACTCATCGTACAATGCCAATCAGACACACACGTTCAACTTCTTGAATCAACCCTCCACCACCTCGACAACCGGACCCTTTTACGACCACTTTGACTACATTTCAAGAATCCTTAACCAATGTGGAATCGAGAACACCACCCCTATCACAGCTGGACAATGGCACTCGCCTTTGCACCCTCTTCAGCCCACCATATTTCATAAACTAGAAAAACACTACTCCTCTTGTGACACCTCAAGACGAAAAATGGTTTTTGATCTAGTAGACGAGTTCTTGGTGGAAATGTTGAAGCCTTACATGAATATAACAAGACCACCCGATTCAATTATAATGCATGGATCCGAGCTGATTAGAAACTTGTGTGACAAGATTGGTAGTTTTCACGCGGTCAAATGTGACGAGTTGGAAGATATAAACGGCTTGATTGATAGGGATATAGGGAGAAGTACACAATGTATGTTATTGAAGATGGTTGAAACTGAGGTAGATAGCATTGTTATGGATATAGAGAGAGACATTGTCGAGACACTAGTACATGAGATGGCGACTCTATTCATGTTGTGAACGTGTTGAAATTTACATAAATAAAAGAAGTTACTTATAACGTTTTATATGTCCAGAAGTCCAGAACATGACTAGTTATGCAAAGTTAATGACTTGTTATTGAAAGTTAAGGATCAAATGTTCAAGTTAATCGTTGGCAATATGGCACAAACAAGATCTGACAAAGTGAGGTCACATTTGTTGTTCACGTGATCAGATGCTATTCGTTTGGCACAAAAAAGAAAGCAAATTTGGAAAGTCAGCTTTATGTGACAAAGTGAAGTACATTGGTTTTTACAACCTCATGATTTTCGTGACTATTGTAATGATTCTCACCTTTTTGCTATAAATAGTTAATACGTAGTAGTTTAATTGCTTTTTTCTTATTAAATAAGTTTTGATAAAACGGTTGTAGATATTAGAAATCTAACTTTCTTGTTCTTTATTTGATAATCAAGTTCCTAAGCAATAGACGTAACGAAAGCAATTTGTATTTTTAAACATGCAAACAAAAGCTATTTACTACTTCACCCCTCTACCGATAAAAACAAACAATTAAAAAAAAAGAATAATAATAAAAAATAAAAAATAAAATTATTATTATTGATTATTTTCATTTACTTTTACAAAATAATAGTTTTACTATTAAATAACTAATTATTACTTTACCAAAGTTTGCTATAACAATTTTAAGTTAGGCTACTATAGTAATCTCGACCAAATTCTTTTATCTATCTATAATGTGCATGTCAATTATTGAATCTTGAATTTTAATAAAATCATTTTAGGAAACATATTAAACACTCGATTTAATAGTAACACGTAGGATGGCTAAAGCACCCGAAACCCGAACCGGTTGAGTCGGGTTCGGGGGCGAGTAGGCGGGTTCGGATGTGGGTTTGGGTATTGATAAATTTTTTTAGGCGGGTACGGGTTCTGGTAATACCCGTCCGATTACCCGTACCCGTACCCGTACCCGTACCCATATTCGTTTACCCGAATTTATACCCGCTTTATTGATATAATAATTAACTAGAATATATATACATTATATATAATTTCTTCCATTATATATTTTTATATACGTATCTCTATTACATAACATATTTTATTCTGTACATGAATTATTTAAAAGCGTTAAGTTGTTTGATACGATATTCATTTTCTTTAACTTTTTAAAAAAATGAATATATTAGTGTGTTTTCATTTATTTTTTCGGTGGATTTTAGTGTGACTTGATATTAATAGCGCCATTTTTTCATATAATACTTAATTGGGGATAACCGAAACCCGCGGGGAAACCCGAAAAACCGATAGATAATATTAATCGGGTATCCGGAGGGTAATGGGGCGGATACGGGTTTAGATATTATAAACGGGTGCGGGTACAGGTACACTAAAACCCGCCCCGAACCCGACCCGTTGCCATCCCTAGTAACACGTGTATGTTAAGCTGACTTTGAATCAATTTGACTTTGAATTACTAATAAGGTAACACACGGTTATTTTTAAAGCTTGTGATGAACACATTTATGTAAGATAGCTTCACTTTTTTGTTTGGATTTCTTTACTATAAATCTATACTACTTATAATGGAGGAATGACTCTTTCTTTAAAAAATTCAGATTTACAAAAAATGATGCATGGTTTAACACTTTAAAGCAAGCAATTTTCATAATTACAACAAACAAAGCATTGTGTACAACAAAAACTAGCATAAATCGAAATTCAGACCACTTTCCTTATAAATTCTACATTAATAGCATTAAAAACACCCCTACACCCAATATTACAATCATTTAAACATAATGTACAACCCTCATTTTACATTAATAGCATTAAAAATACCCATACACCTAATATTACAATCATTTAAACACAATGTACAACCCTCCATCTTAACCTAGACACGAACTTGTGACAAAGACTCGACTCAATACATAAGGCTGTCAGCTCAAGCTCACGGCATCCCTTATTTTTGCGACTGATGAGGCGAAAAGTGTACCGCTTTTAAGGGGTCATTTAAGCCTGAATTCGAGATTATTTGATCAAATATTGTCCTAAACCGTTTCTTTTGTCATTTTAGGTACTTTTGAGGAAGAATCTAGAAAAGGAAGCATTTTGGATGTTTTTGGAGCATAAAAGAGAAGAAAACGACAAGGTCTCAAATTTCCTTGCTGGAACAGTACCTGACGTCGTCAAGACTATACACATGACGGCGTCAAGAGTTACAAAAGAGGTGGATGTGGAATTATAACGTGACGGCCTAGAGTATTTTCATGCTTATGGACCTGACGGCGTCACCAAGGCCGTCAGGGTCCAAACACTAGTGACGGCCCAGAGCATTTCTCCACATGACGGCGTCACAAATAGATCTAGGCAATACGATTTTATCAAGGCGGTGAGTTGACGGCATCACAATCCAACACATGACGTCGTCACGATGTAATATCTATATATAGTTTTCCAAATTTCATTCATTGGGGTACAACTTTGAGAGAATAAACCCTAGTCCTAATTTTATCAGTTTTTCAAGGGTTCCAACCCCTTGATTCTTCCATATTCAATTGAAGATAAGTATTCATTCAAATCATTCAATATGTCTATGTGTTGTGTGATTATATCTTACGCTTTTCTTCTCTTCAACATGCTAGGCTAGATTTTTCTTGTGTTTGCTTAGATGTAGTGAAACCTAGATTTTAATTATGGGTTGATTGTTTGTTTATAGTTGTTACGGATGATTGTATTCGATGTTAGGCTTAAGAAAACTGGCAGACTTCCATTGGTAACTTCCTTGAACGTCTTAAGAAACATGATCAGAGGTATACTACGATTTTAGGTTGTATTTAATGCATAAGATAATTCTAATGATCCCATGTTAGGAGCTTCTAACGGCTCGACATAGGAGTGAAGTAGGATTTTATAGAGTTAGGGAATATTGTACACGGCCCTACGACTAGTATTAAGGAATATGACCCGTCATCCATGCAATTGTAATAAGCTAATCAACCTGTAAAAGATATCTAGGGAGTAATGAAATCTAAGTAAACACAACTTTCCTCATTATTGTTTCCACCACATTGGTATAATAGTTTTATTTTCATTTCTTTTATTTTATTTTGATTGCATTAGTAGTTAATTGGGTTAGTTGGCTAGCAACTAATTATGTCCACTCCTTCAAAACCCGAGATTTTTACTTGCTTTCATAAAATATAAAAATACAAAAAGAATCATCCCTCACCTCTAGACCTAGTTCATTGGGCTTTCTAATCCTAGCGACACTATTCCTGAGTTGAACGATCAATCCTCCGGTACTTGTCACTATACTATAATACAACGATCAGGTACACTGCCTGGTGGGGGTTGTAAGCTTCTCGAGATCCCTTGAGAGGTAAAACCTGTTGCGAGGGTGCAATCCCCACGTATCAGCGACTCAATAACAACGACAACAACAAAAAAAAAAGAAAATGATACCAAACAGTTATTTAGCTTCATATTTATTAGTTTTAATCTTTATTTAATCAAAAACTCTTGAAAATTCATGTACTTATCCCCCACCATCGCTAGAACGACAAAAAGGGTGGTGGATTTTCCTACCTTCGACTGCCGGTATCAACAAAACAAGAGAGAGATGGTTTTGGCGGTGAACTCGAGCTGTGGTGGTGTTAATCGTGGTGTTGGGAGGTGTTTCTTTGCGCGTGATGTACGTCAAAATGATGGGGAGGTTGTAAGGAGTGTGGTGATAGTGACGGTGAGTTTAAGTGGCCGGCGGTGGTGTTTGTTTGGCTGTAAAAATGACTGGAGAAGAAGAAGAAATAGGGTGCGGCTGGTTTGAGAGAGAAAAGGTGTCAAACCCTAAGTGAGGGTATAATGAGGTTTATATAGGAAAGTGTTTTGGACCTTGTGTGAACCCTATTGCACCCTTAGGGACTAAGATTGTAAATATATGCTAGGGTGGGAAGTGTAGTTTACCAAATCTTTTAGTATTTCGTTCTCGAGTCAAATTTAGGTGTCGGAATGACTTCCCGTGATATATTTTTTTTAATTTCATCAAAAAAATTTATTTCAGGGTACCCACCGCTGCAACGCACGGGTACCCTGCTAGTTTAAAACAATGCATTTATATCAAATATTTTCAAAAGTAGATCACGTCATGTTCAAACAAAGCAAATTGATAGTGAACTTTATATGAAATTGAATAAACTATAAATATCTTTTACAATGTGCATGCAATTTTGTTAGTATTTACAATTGTATAGCGTGTATCACATTGTGGTCTGATATGGCATTCATAATGTGATTAAGTATTTGAGACATTTTAAAAATTGAAGTCTTAAAATATAAAGTTAACATAGTTATTTATTATGGAATTGTGTTGATTTTGCTATAAAATCAATAGCTTGCAGCATATTATTCATAAATAAATGTAAATTTTAATAAGTATAGCTATAATAACATCAGGGGAAAAATTTTAAAGCACTGTTTTACCGGTCTGTCTATCCCCAATAATTAATTCTCGCTGACCACGTCCTATGGGAATCATTGTTTTTATATACATGTTTTAAAACAAATTTATTTAAAAAATACAATGTAATTTAATATAAGAAAAATAAGGCCGATAACCAAAAGTACTACCTATTAACTTTTCAAGTCTTCTAATAAATGTTACTTTTAAAACACCTCTAAAATGAAAAATACGTGTTATTATACATACTGTACAAATTAATAAAATAAACAAAGCTTCATACGATTTCTATGCAAACAAGTTGATAGTACACATGGTTTTAAAAAATGGATCGAACCAATGGGTTCAATCGGTTTAAGCGGGAATCGGAGTCGAGACCGTTTGACTAGCCAATAAAAGCCGTCCGAAAACGAACCTGAGAGGACCGTCGAAACCGGTAAAAATGGGAGAACTAGGCCAGACCGGGATCAGTTTCTTCTTGTTTTCTCAGATTAATCTCGTGATTGTTATTTTATTGGTGCATGGACTTTAATCACAGGTACACAAGATGTTACACAATACAATTAACCAAAATATTATTATAACTACATGCCGCTATAAAATCCCCTTACTATGCACGCGTACTCGTCTAGTTTTTAATATTGGATAATTAATTTGAGACAACCCAAATAGATATGTGAACGATAATTTTGAAATGGGGGAGAACTAGTTAGAAACATCCAAAATATGTTGATATATAACTTTTTTATTGCAAAAGTAGCTTAATTAAAACACAAAGCAAATACTCCTTCCGTCTCAAAATAAATGTTTAATGTTACACAAAATTTTAGAAAATCTCACTAACTATATTTTCTAGCAATAAAAATCATTCATACACGCTAAAATCACTTTTGATTGGTTGGAACACAAAGTTGATACTACCTACATCCCAAAATTATTGTCACCGAGCAAAAAATATATAATTTAAGTAAACTGAATTTATTACTGCTTTGGTATTTGCAAAAGTCACAAAAAATAGCTTTACTCTTTGACTTTTAATCTTTTTATAGAGTTTTGTAAATAACAATTTTGATTTAGGGTAATATAGTAATTTTAAGCAATTCAAACTATGGATAATTAATTTGGGATAAACTGAAAAGAAAATATGGATAACAAAATTGAGACGAAAAAATATTTATTTTAAGACATTTTAAAATAGAAAGATGAACATTTAATTTGAGATGAAAGGGGTTAAAAAACAACTTAACCTAAATCAAAACAAGTAAATCAAAACAAGATGGTTTAAAAGTGAGTCGTAACTCGGAAGAATAATTAAAATTCATAGAGTAACACTTCATTGACGTTTGGGTTTCCCCTTTAGCAAATTTAGATAATTAAATAATTTTTCTCCGAATACTAGTGTTGTGTTTACGGTCTACTCCTTCCTACCTTGTTATTTATATTTGTCCTAAAGTGAGTGTCCAATTTTTATATATGAACAGTAATTATGACTAGTTTTCTATTTTACCCTTCTAATCAAAACTTGCATTAGTTACTTATATTTTATTTCTATATTAACTATACGGGTAAAAATGACTTTTATCAATCAAAACTATCATTAATTACACATATCATAATTTCCCTATTTTTTGTTTGTTGACTCTCTTTTTGGGACGGAGAGTATATCATTATCATAAGAAATTATTTAAAACAGTTATTATAGGTTCACAAGCTGCTTAAATTTTATTCTAAGACCGGGTGTAATAGGGTATCATACGAGGCATTCTTCCCCATCAACGACGCGTCCAAGCTCAAATACCCCCGCCAACCGACGCGTCTAGGACAGGTTTCGAACACAAGTCAGTCGTCTAAATGATTAACTTTTGTTTATTTATTTATTTATTTATTTATTTATTTATTTTTGTAAGTGTATTATAGGGTATGATTGTGTTTAAAGTAGAGTGCATTTGTGTTTGAACGGTGTATATTTAGGTGATGAAGTTGGTGATATTATTGTATCTTGTTTGTAGTAATGTAGGTTGTGTGAAAAACTGATGTGACGCTGAGTTGACGATGATGATATTTGTCATCGTTACATCCTACTTACGAATTGTTGCTTACAACAATTTTTTAGTTGCAAGGTAGAGATACACGCTTACACTCATTAAACTTGACTAGACGTACACCCACGGAAAGTGACGATATATAACGGCAAATAATTATATTTGCGAAATCATCATTCTAGTTCGACCGTTGATGCAAAACGTATATTTTTTGAAATACAAATCGTGTATTTTTTAAAATTAATACAATGTGTGTTTTTTAAAAGTTGTCAATTTTAGAATTAATCAACCTTATACTTAGAGGTAATTTAGATATACTAAATAAATTAAGTTTTCAAAATTAAAGATTTTAAGATTTCAAAATGAATTTTCACTTTTTATAAGTAATATAGATATGTATAGTGTCTTTGAATCCACAAAATGACAAGAACAGGAATTTATATCACAACCTTTATTTATGTCCAATAGATGTGATAGGTCGAATTTTAATTTTGAAAATGTCATGTACATGCATAATACATAATAGAAGACCATTTTTACTACTCAAAATCCACTTATTAAAAGTTAAAAGCAACCAAACAGAAGTAATTAGAGGACTAGTGAACAACTTTAGTGTTTCCCGGACGAAGTGACGATTTAGAATAATAAAAGTAGTAGTGCATTTTCATAATGCCCATGGAAGACAGACTTTTTTTTTTTTTGGATCTTATAGTTTTCTGATTTACTCATCCAGATGATACCTATATGCATATAAGGCCAAGGGGCTATATATTTTGGGGTTGATATTTTAATGTGCTACCAAAGTAGGCAAACAGAGGTGTATGATACGGTATTCCATTAAATTCGAGCCATCTTTTCAACATTCACTATTCATATTTCAACAAAAATGGAAACCTGTCAATAGCAAGATATAAAAGTGAATGTTCAATACCATTACAATTACCTTGCATCATTATTATTTTAAAATTCAAATGTGTGGCTCGCTTTCAACTTTTCTTTATGTTAAATCACCGTATAAAGTCAAAAACATATGTATTCTGTGTACTAGTATGTTACGTTAAAGGGAGTGGCGGTGAATTCTTCGCCATCTACATTAGTTTTCTCTTTTTTCACACTCACTCACTATTCATCTGTTTTTGTCACCCTCCTTCACTTTACATTAAATATCTATTTTATATAAATATATCCTACTAAATATCTCATACACATTCACAAAACAAATAAAAAATATTTACTCTTGGAATCGGGCATCACATTTTTTTCACACTCACTGTGGTGAGCCGGTCACCATTAAATTGCATTTTGGCTATGACATGTGACTCATTTTGATGGTTGCGCGTAGGGGTGTTATCGGGTCGGATTATCGGGGTTATTGGGTTTGTCGGGTCGGGTTGGGTCGGGTTTTGAATTTTTTTAAAATGACCCGCAACCCGACCCGATTACGAATCGGGTTATCGGGTTCGGGTGGGGTTCGAGTCGGTTTATGTCGGGTCGGGTGATTCGGGTTATCAGGTGACCCGATTTATGAATAATAAAATTAACGAAAATTTCACAATAATAAAATTAATCAAGTAGGCCATTTAGAAAAAGAGATTGAGAAAAGTATGCATTAAAAGATCACTATAATTGCCACTTCCTCTGTAATGAGAGTGACAAATTTTCACCCTGGAAATTTTTGAAATATATTTATTCATTGACCAGATAAAAAAAATCATACAATATGCATTTGAAAAGCTTGAATTTGTACTTATCAAACAATAATCTGATAAACAACCAATACCTACTGAATTTGTGACATAATGGCAATAGTAGATAAGTAGAATATCTTAATCCAAACATAAAAACAAAACTAGATGGTACAAATCAGGTAATCATCCCCAAAACATATAAGCAAACAACCCATGGCCTCCAAACAATGGCACATCTAAGTAAGACACACTGCAATTGAATAAGTGACTACAAACGAAGAGCAAAATTAAGAAACACAGATGTGTTAGATATATACATACTTTAAAGTAGGTTGTAAAAAGTATTAACTAAAAAATAGAAAAGTGATTATCGGGTCTTATCGGGTTGACCCGATAACCCGATATTCTAACCCTAACCCGACCTGATAACAATATCGGGTTGACCCGATAAGCCTTATCAGGTTCGGGTCGGGTCAACCCGACCCTACTGACACTCCTAGTTGCGCGTGACCATGCATGTCACTGAACACATCTCACGACAACTCTGTGTGGCCTTAAATGACAACAATATATCTATATCTATACTATATATAAAGGGTGCATTACCTTTTTTGAAACTTAAAAACATAATAATGAGTAATGTGTTCTTACCAAAGTACTCGTTATTAAAAATAGTAACAAAATCTTCACTAAATTAATAGTTGAAATATTGTTTAATCCTCAAAATATTATCATTTTTTTATAACTCATAAACTTTTTTCCCGCAATGATTATAAATTAAACATATAAGTGTTATATTAAATGCCACACCAAAACCACAAGTTCACATGTATAATTATTTACTGCTATACACCGTTGCTTTACGCGATTATTCTCTAGTAAGTAGAAAATGTTTTTTTTTTTTTTTTTTTTTTTTTTTTTTTTTTTTTTTTTTTTAACTCAAATGTGAGTAATATGTTATGCCTAAAATACCCCTTAAATCTTAATGTGTTAAGTTTAATTGCTTTAGATTTCAAATTTTTTGTTTGACACCTACCAAAAAAAGTTGAATTATATTTAGAAAAAATTTGTCTTATGTTGCTTGAACCATACATGATTAGAAAAAAGTTCATTGATCTTTTATTTTTACTAAATATTTTATACATTCTTTGATACATTTAAAAAACTAATCTTTTAGTTGAATTATCATTACCTTACAATAATTTTCAATTAAATTTTGATTATTTTATGTTGTATGCGTAAATGTTACATAAAGCACTTAGGGCCCGTTTGCTTTGTAGATGGGTTTAGAATAAGAGCATCCACTATGCTGGTTTACAAATAGGTTTAGAATATGATGAAGAGGTTCATACTTTTGTTAAGCATAGTGAAAACATATTTCATGCTTACTTGGCATGAAAAGATCTAGGATCTTGAACCTTTTTACAATTTAGGTTTATACAACCAAAAGGTTTAAGATTTAATGATATTGATCAATTATAAACCTTTATAAAGGTTTAATATAGTGGTTGCCCTAAGATTTGGGTTTAAATAAAAAGTTGTAGATTAGGATTTGGATTTGAAGAGAGAAATTATATTATAAAATTAATAAAATATATTTTAAAATAAAATTATAATAAAAAATATTACTTAAAAAATTAAATTAAAAAAAATGTGAGAGTGGAAGTGGTAGATTCACTACTTCTGTTAAAAGATATGTATATAGGTGGGGTTTGTATGTAGTAGTGTTCATGGGTTTTCAAAGCCAAATCCTAACCTTAAATATCATACCAAACAATTTTCATGTGTCACATCAAATTTCATGCAGTCAAAACCTAAAAACCAAACACCACCTTAACCAAAATTTTGCAACTATAATTATCTGTCGCTATAAAATATTGTTGTTATACATGGATACTCACCTAACGATTTATAATACATCAAAGGCATTAAATTCTTTAGGTAAAGGTATAATATTATTGATATAAATTGCATTTAAAAATCACAACTCTACTAATGTAAGGAAAATCAACTTATAAGTGCCTGGAATCAATAATTTTTTGACACACTTAGACCACCAACAACGGGGATGGCCATGATCATCGTGAAGCTGGTGTGACTTGTGGTCCAAAGTGGTCACCATAGTAGAGGTGAGGGAAGTGACTGTAGAATCTCTTGGTGGTGAGGCTGAACCAACACAAAGTTTATTATTATTATTATTATTATTATTATTATTATTATTATTATTATTATTATTATTATTATTATTATTGGGTCACTGAATTCCCCAATCCTTTTCTAACAAGGATTTGAACGAAAAATCCCCTAAGTGTAAAACAAGTCACTGAGTGAACAGTAACTCAGTGAGTCACCTTCAGGATGCTAAGACCGAACCTAAGAAGAAAGGTTCTCCATTCAGTGAGGCGGAACTCAGTGAAGTGTGATCTAAGCCAAGAAGAAGGTGATGGGTTCAGTGAGGATGACAATAACTCACTGAACCCCATGACTCCTCAACAACTTTATAGTACTGAAGACTGATGACAAGAAGACTGAAGTTTTGGCGGGACTGGGCGGGAAAGTTTGAGCTGCATTATTAAAGTGCTTTATCACTTTAATGTCAAACTTTCACAAAATGGTTAAAACCAGTCTGTCATCAGAAAGTACATTTTGGACTTAACTCAATGAAGGTTCCTTGCCAGAAGAATAATATCTTTCAAGATATTGTTAGGGAAGCTTTATGTCCAATGTATAACTAGTTGTTCTATACTTGTGTATAAATAGGAAGCATATGTGAGGAGTAAAAGTTGACAAGTTTGTGCAATTAATGTAAAGCATTCACAAACCACTTTTACTCCTCCAAAGAACAACACAACCCCTGAGATAGCTCAGTGGGTCTTGAAAGTTGTCACTCAACATAGATTGAGTTTAGTGAGGAGTCCATACAATACTTGTCGTTTTCAATCCCAAGTGTTATTCCGCAAACACTTGGGTACGATTCTTTGTGATTAACTTCTAATAAAGAATTAAACGTTGGAAAATATTGTCTCTTATATTTACGTTACTTTATTGTTAATCATTTTTTTACATCTTTGTTTAAAGTCATACAACTTGGTTACTTTAGCTTTTTAGTTACTGATAACCAAGTAAAAGGGACCAATAAGTGGTATCAGAGCCTCTGATTTGTAAAACTTAAACCTGTTTTCAAAACTTAAGAGTGCTCAAGTTTTTAAAATCAATATCCCACTATGACTGACATAGATGTTCCCCAGCTTGTTGACAAAAAGGGTGGAAGTTATTCAGCAACTGCCCCTCGACTTGAAGCTAGAAAATTCAATAAGTGGAAAAAGCGAATGCTTTGCTACTTAACTGGGATGAAACCTTATTACATCAAGTTGATTAATGAGGGTCCATATGTCCCAACAACTGCACAAGGTTTAATCAAACCTGAAGCTCAGTGGACCCCAGATGAAAGGAGGGTGGTCAATCAAGACCAGCACCTGAAAAGCATCATTATATCATGCCTTCCTGATGATATAATGGAATCAGTGATCAACTGTCCCACTGCCCAGCAGACATGGACTGACCTGGTTCATAGCTATGAAGGGCCTTCTGATACCAAAGAGAATAGAATCATGGACCTGAAGCTTGAATTCAATACCTTCAGGGCCAAGGATTCTGAAAGTCTCTCTGAGACTTATACTCAAATTGAATTTCATGAAAGAGCACTCCTTGCTAATTCTAAAAGGTTTTTTAAGAAAAACAAATTTCCTTCTAAAGCAAATGACAACACTGAATGCTTTAAATGTGGCAAAATGGGGCATTTTGCTAAAGATTATTTTTCAAAAAAACCTCAGAACCATCTTTCAAATTTTCAGGAAATAACTCTTTTTCAGGCCCCAGCAAATTTCAACCAAAAATGCTTCAGTCTAGTCAAAGATTTGAAAAAGTTCCTCAAATTGACTTTGAAGCCAAGTACAGAAAGGCAAAAGCTAAACTTGCCCTTCTTGAATCATCCTCAACAGTCTCTCAGCCTCCTCAGGCTCCAAAGCCTACTCAAGCCAAGAACAAAGGGCTTGTAACTGAAACATATGACTGGGATGAGGTTGAAGTGTCCTATGATGATGATGAAGTTCACATCAGTGCCCTGATGGCTCTGTCAGAAGACAACAAACTTGCTGTGGGGAAAAGTCATGCAAGAAATGATGAATGGGTCAACATCACTATGAGAAAGGTAAATCTTTTACTTTCTATGGATGATAATGATGATTGGAAATCTTACTTAGATTATATTAATGTTGATCTTAAGTATGTAGAAGAGCAAAGACTTAATTTGTTTTCAAAATTTAACAAACTGAGTTTTGAATTAAATCATTGTAGAGATGAATTACTTGCCTTAAAACAAGCCAAGCTTGAAAGTGTTACACTTCAAATTCAAAACTCTGAACTTGTAAAACAAAATCAAGCTCTTCAGGAAGAACTTAAGAAAGAAAAGGAAATTATTTGGAAATGGGCTCAGAAAAACCCCAAACTTTATGAAACACTGAGTCTCTCACCCAGCCCCAAAAAGGCTGGTCTGGGTGATGACCAACTTACTGAAGTTTCTAGGGAGAGTAGCCATTCTACAACTTTTCTATTAACCAACATACTCTCTAGCAAAGAACTAGCTCCCAAACCCAGTGATTGGATTGAAAGAAACAATCCTGATAGTAAATTGCCAAATTTTAACACTGGAAGAATCCTGGAGCCTGAAAGTCAGGCTATCAAGGAGCTGCTAGGAGTCACTGATGAACTTAGTCCTACTGAGTCCATTACTGAGTCTAAGTCTGATTCACCACTCCCTCCACTGAAACAACTTCAGGGAGCAGAACCCAATTCTGACCTTGCACCATTAGTCTTTCAACCACATTCTCCTAAAGAGAAATCAGGATTAGGAAGGACTATTCTGAAAAGACCTACTCCTGCACCCACTGAACACCAAAAACCTTCAGTAAAAACTGAAGTGAAGCCTGAAAGCACTAATTCAAAGGTTGATCAGCTTGCTGAACTTGTCAGGATGCTGAGTGAGAAAATTGAGTCTACTGAGAAAAACTCTGACTCAAAATCAACAAAGCCCTCAGTATCCTCAGGTTCTTCCAAACCAAAAACCACATCCAGACCCTCAGGGAGATGTGAGCTGTGCAATTATCCCAATCACAGCACTGATAAATGCTACAGAGTCCTGGTTTGTATGATATGCAAACAAGAGGACCACAGAACTTGTGATCACATCCCCCACACTGCTTCTTTAAAAGCAAGGGGTCTATACAAAACCCAAGGTTATCAGTATGCCACACCTTCCAAACAAAGACTAAAGGCTAAGCCTTTCTCACCATGTCCTCACTGTGGTTTCAATGATCATCTTCCTGATGATTGTATGATGAAAGAGTGCTGTGACATCTGTGGAGATCCCTCCCATGAAACCAGGGGACATGACAAAGTGATTCAGTCCAGAAGGAAAAACCAAAACAACACTTCTCAGTCACCTGAGGCATCAACCTCCACAAAATGTAAAACATGTGGAAGCTCAGGTCACACAACTTCAGACCATGATTCATTAACTGAGTTCAAAAAGTCCCTAAGGACTAAGCCCACTAGAAAGTGGGTCAACAAGAAAAACTAACCCAGTTTACTGTTTGTGCAGAAACACATCAAGGATCCTACTTGGTATCTAGACAGTGGATGCTCCAGAAGTATGACTGGTGTGAAAAGTTTTCTGCACAAATATGTGGAAGAACCAGGACCCAAAGTGGCATTTGGTGATAACTCATCAGCTCCCACTGAAGGTTATGGTTCAGTAAAGTGCAATGGTATAGTTTTTACAAGAATAGCTTATGTTAATGGTCTCAAGTACAACTTGATAAGTGTTTCCCAACTATGTGATGCCAAATACATAGTTCAGTTTGATGACAAGAGAGGGACCATCTTTAATGCCAATAAGGAAGTTGTGTTGATTGCCCCTAGAAGGGATGATGTATATGTCCTTGACATGTCATCCCTGACTCAGAATGGGACTTGTCTATTCTCTAAGGCAAGTGAGACAATCAAATGGCTATGGCATAGGAGACTCTCTCATCTCAACTTCAAAAACATCAACAACCTGGCCAAACAGAACAAAGTTCTGGGCCTTCCATCCCTGGTGTATACCAAAGACAAGCCTTGTTCTGCTTGTGAAAAAGGAAAACACCACAGGGCATCATTCAAAACCAAACAAACCTTTTCCATCAAAAGCTGCCTACATCTCCTTCATATGGACCTTTTTGGACCTGTCAGTCCAATGTCCATTCACCATGAGAAGTATACTCTGGTCATAGTGGATGAATACTCAAGATATACTTGGGTTTACTTCCTGACCAAAAAGAGTCAGGCAGCTGAAACAATCATGTCATTTTTCAGAAACATTGAAAATCAAAATGATGTCAAAGTTAAACAGATCAGGACTGACAATGGCACTGAATTCAAAAACCAAGACCTTGAGTGTTTTTGTGATGAGAAAGGAATTTCTCAAAATTTCACTTCTCCCTATACTCCTGAACAAAATGGAGTAGCTGAAAGGAGAAATAGAACACTCATTGAGGCAGCAAGAACAATGTTGAATGGCTCAGTCCTCTCAAAACATTTTTGGACTGAGGAAATTAAAACAGCCTGCTACACTCAAAAAAGGTCAATCATTGTGAAAAGGCATAATAAGACTCCTTATGAGATATTCAAAGGAAGGATTCCTGACATCAGCTATTTCCATGTATTTGGGTGTCCTGTGTTTATACATAATAACAAGGATCACTTAGGTAAATTTGATGCCAAAGCTGATGATGGATACTTCCTGGGATATTCCCTGGTTTCTAAAGCCTTCAGGGTGTTCAACACAAGGAGACAACAAACTGAGGAAACTTATCACATTACTGTTGATGAGAGCACTGAATCCATCAGGTTCTCAAATTCCTCAGTAGAAGAAATTGGTATTGATGACTCATCAAGATATCCTCCTGATGAGTATCATCCTGAGAACAATCCCTCAACCCAATACCAAGCTGATGCTGATGTCTCATATTACATCATCCCTCATAACCTACTCCAACCACCTATCAGTGAGTTCATACAAACTCAGCCTGTCACAAATGAGACTGAAACCACTGAACAAAATGTTCAGGAACCCTCAGAACAAATTGTTCCTACAGTTGTCACTGAAGCACATATTGATGAGTTACCTCATGTTCCTGAGTCTGAACCTAATCAGGCTCCTTCAAGCTCAAATCCTTATCCCAGACCTCAGGATAGCTGGACCAGATCCAAAATCATTGAGCTTGTGAACATCATTGGTGAACCCACTGAAGGCATGCTCACAAGGAGCAAGGCTGCTAAACTCAAGGCTGCCACTGCCAATATATGTCTTTATGCTGACTATCTCTCAGAGATTGAGCCTAAAAATGTTAAAGAAGCCCTGACTTATGAAAGTTGGGTTCATGCCATGAGAGATGAATTGGAACAATTTGACAGAAATGATGTCATGACCCTTGTTGAATGCCCCCAGGGTGTTTTAATCATTGGTATGAAATGGGTCTTTAAGAACAAGACTGATGAAAATGGCACAGTCATAAAAAACAAAGCAAGACTGGTTGCCAAAGGATATAATCAACAGGAAGGTATAGACTATGAGGAAACCTTTGCACCTGTTGCAAGAATGGAAGCCATCGGGATCTTCTTTGCCTATGCAACTTACATGAACTTTAAAGTTTACCAAATGGATGTTAAAAGTGCATTCCTGAATGGTAACATCAAAGAAGATGTTTATGTGCAACAGCCTCCTGGTTTCGAAAGTAGTGAATACCCCAATCATGTCTATAAGCTTAACAAAGCCCTTTATGGACTGAAACAAGCACCCAGGGCATGGTATGAAACTCTTTCAGCCTTCCTGATCCAAAACAAGTTTGTCAGAGGAAGAATTGACAATACACTGTTCATCTACAGAACAAAGGATGATGTCATTCTTGTCCAAGTATATGTTGATGACATCATCTTTGGCTCAACAAGTTACAAACTTTGCAAACAATTTGAAAAACTAATGACCACAAAGTTTGAAATGAGAATGATGGGTGAACTCACATACTTTCTTGGACTACAAATTAAACAAACTGAAAAAGGAATATCCATTTGCCAAGAGAAATACCTCAGGAACCTACTGAAGAAGTATGAGCTCACTGAATGCTCTTTAGTAAAAACTCCTATGGTTCCTCCAAACAACCTTGGTCCTGATCTCACTGGAAACTCAGTGAATCAAACCCAATACAGAGGAATGATTGGCTCCCTGATGTACTTACTTGCCTCAAGGCCTGATATCCAATTCTCAGTCTGCCTGTGTGCAAGATACCAGGCTGACCCTAAAGAATCACATACTGCTGTCAAGAGAATCATCAGGTACCTGAAAGGTACTCCAAACCTTGGTTTGTATTACCCAAAATGTTCAGGATTTGATCTCAAAGGGTACACTGACTCTGACTATGCAGGATGTAACATGGATAGGAAAAGTACTTCAGGATCCTGCCAATTTCTTGGTGGTAAACTTGTGTGTTGGAGTACAAAGAAACAACAGTCAGTGGCCATGTCCTCAGCTGAAGCTGAATATATGGCTGCTGCAGGATGTTGTGCAAATGTACTATGGATGAAGAGCTAACTGAGTGACTATGGCATTCAATATAAGATGGTACCTATCTTTTGTGATAATACAAGTGCCATAGCCATCTCAAACAATCCAGTATTTCATATGAGAACCAAACACATTGACATCAGATACCACTTCATCAGGGACCATATCTCTAATGGAGAAATTGAACTACATTTCATTCCCACTGAGTATCAGCTAGCTGATATCTTCACTAAACCTTTGGATGAACCCACTTTCACAAGATTAAAAGCTGAACTGGGCATGTTAGACATAGCATCAGGAAACTGATCAAAAATGTTCTAATATGATGTAAATTCTCCAGGCCCCTGATCTCACCCTTCCTGAAATTTTTTTTGAATGACAATTCATTCAGGGGGCTCAGGATGAAAAATGGCATTGAATACCCTAACTAAATGCTCTAAGTATTTAGTTAGTTAATGTCCCAGGTAGGTAACTGAATCCTATTAAATATAGGAATATATGTCACTTACACACCTGGCATCCACTCCTTGAGCCCCCACATCTCTCTCACCAAACACCACTGAGCATTAAATGCTCCCTCACACACAAAAGTTGTGATAATTTCTACTCTGCAAAAGTGCATTATTTGCAGAGCCGCACAACTGTTCATCCATGATGCGAGAGAAAATAGGGTAATGGGAATCGTGATATTTAATGCGGATATCAAACCAAAATTATTATGCCGTTTCGGTTAAATAAATTAAACTTTTGGTATCCGCAACATCACCACCCAAATCCTTACCCTATAAATACCCCCACAAAAAGGGAACACACACACACTTTTAAAATCATAACAAAATTGCAAATTATTTTCAAAACTGCGTGCGTTTCCCTCACTGATACCCATTTTTCAAAAAACCAGGCTTTTATCTAAACCAAATGGCTTCTTCTAAGGTCGTAAAATACGCACCCAATGTGGATTTCCAAATGGAAAGCGTAGACCTTACCAAGAACAATGTGGTGGGGAACTTTGCCTACCCTGCTGGGTACCCTGAATACAGGGATGTGGTGAAGTTCCTTCAGAACTGCTTCCTGACCACCTCATTCACAAAAACCCCCTCAGTCATCTATCATGACTATTTGAGGGAATTTTGGTGCACAGCGGTGGTTGAAAACCCTGATGCGCCAAAAGAGGCCAAAATAAAGTTTACAGTCAAGAATGGAACCAAGTCCCTAACTCTTGACTATAAAACTTTTGTCAAAGCCACTGGCCTTGACTACACCACTACCTTCACTGCCCAACCCTCTGAGAAAGAGGTAAAGGAGGTCTTACTGGAATTGGGACCCTATGACAAAAATCACCCTGACGTGACACCAGGGTCCCTATTATCCAAAGCCCCAATAATTAAGACCTGGTTCCCAGCTCCCTGGAGGATTCTAATGACTTTTGTCATTCAGGTTCTCTGGGGAAATAAGTCCTCTACTGAGCAATTGAACACTACTCAGGCAATGATAGTGTTCTGTCTCATTGAGGGTAAAATGATTGATCTTGGAGAAATCATCTTCAGGGACCTCATAGCAAAGTTAGGGGGAAGTCTAGGCAAAAACACATGTCATGTCATAGATTTGTTTCCTGTGCCATACAAGACTTGCTTGGGTCTGAGTATGATAAGCCTGACATAACAGGTTTTGAGCCTGATGTCCTACACAAGGCAAATTACTCACGTGACCCTCTTGAAGTTACACCTGTCACCCTGACAATGTATATGCGTACTGCTATCCAGGGTGACAATAAAGCTTCACTAGTCCCCTCTCCTACCAAGAAGGTAAAGAGGAAGAAAGGACAGGGGTCCAGGAAGGTGGCTCAACCCAAGTCACTCGACACTGAGACCTCTGATCCCAAGCCTACCATGAGGCAACCACAACAGACCTTGACTACTGACACCATGAGAATTATTACCCAATCACTAGGCCTGCAACAAAAGCCATCGAAGGGCACTGAGACATCACACTCAGTGTCCTCGGGCATACCCGTTTCCAAAGGCTCTACTGTCATAAACAAGACAGTTGAGCCGAAACAAACCAAACCTTCACATCCTGCTAAAGGCTCTGGCAAATCACAACCAGAGTCTCAGGGAGTAAGGGATCCTAAATCCTCAGTGGGGCAGCACTACTCCACTGAGAAGGGGGTCCACAAACAATCACGTCCTGCTAAAGGCTCGGGTCAATCACAACCCAAGCATCAGGGAGTTCAAGTTCCTAAATCTTCGACAGGCCAGAACAAGCCTGTTGGAAAGGGGGACACAACCACTCAACTGCCTTATGAGGACATTCGCCAATCAAAGCTTTTGTCTGAGGGCACAACTACTCATCTCAAAGACTCAGAGGGAAATATACAACCCGCTGATAGGGACACAACAATCACGGCTCCTAGTGATGGTACTGAGAAACACCCATCAGTGCCTGAAGGGGTCACGAGGGACAAAGACTCAGAGGGAAATATAACCCCCGCTGATATGGAGCTCACAACCACTCCCGGAGGTGCGCATTACTTGGGAACTGGCCTTAAAGACCAGGTAGGTAAAACCCAACCTACCGGATTTGAGGGGTCAGGACCTGGCCAAAACGAAGGCAAATCTTCTTATGAAGAGGAGCCGGATAACTGATACGTGGGAATCGCACCAGGCTTTACCTCTCAAGGGATCTTGAGAAGCTTACAACCCCCACCAGGCAGTGTACCTGATCGTTGTAGTATAGTATAGTGACAAGTACCGGGGGATTGATCGTTCAGCTAGGAATAGTGACGCTAGGATTAGAAAACCTAAATACTAGTTCTAAAGGTGAAGGAAGATTATTTTTGTATTTTTATATTTTTTTAGAAAGCAATTTAAAATCTCGGGTTTTGGAAGAAGGGGCGGAATTAGTTGCTATTCAACTAACCCAATACTAAGATGCAATCAAAATAAAATACTAAAAATAAAAATAAACTAATTTATACTAAAGTTGTGAGCAGTAATTGGAGAAAATGTGTTTACTTAGATTTCACTACTCCCTAGACATCTTTTACACGTTAATTACTTGTTATAATTGTATGGATGACGGATCGTATTCCTTAATACCATTCATGGGGTGGCACACATAACTCCCCAATTCTATGAGCTCTTATCTCCTCCTACACCATGCCCAGCACAACTATAGGGATTGTAAACAGTGGCTCATGCATTAAATACAACCAATAAAGACCTAGTGCGCGTCGGTTCATGTTTCTTAAGACGTTCAAGCATATTACCAATTGGAGATCTGCCAGTTTTCTTAAGCCTAACATATAAATCAATCATCCAAGACAAGAATAAACAAGTAATCAACACATAATCAACATCTAGGTTTCATTAGATCTAAGCAAACACAAGATAGATCTAGCCTAGCATGATGGAATTAAGACAAGAACAAGATATAGACAACCAACACATAGACATATTGATTGAATTAAAGGAACACTTATCTTGATTAAACATGCAAGGTATCAAGGGGTTGGAACCCTTGAAAAACCTGTAAAGTTACACCAAAATGGTACTTAGGGTTTCTCCCAAAACTTCTCTTTCTAAATGTGAAAAATTAGAAAACTATATATAGAAAAATGGGTCTGACGGCGTCAAGACAAAGTTTGTGACGCCGTCACCTCGCCGCCAAAACTCTTCTCGGACTGCCTTGATCTACATTTGACGCCGTCAAGTATTAATCATTTCCAGGCCGTCATGACTTTTTACTCCTGACGCCCTACCTTCATGACGCCGTCAAATCTCTACTGGACCGTTGTCACACCCCCAGAATCGGGTCCAGCGGAAGCATACATGTAGCTGGGGTGTAACTCAATTGATATCACAACACAAGTACAAAAAGGTTTTCACTTCAATCATTTAGAATAAAATTATTTAACCAAAATGTTGAATCTACATTGTTACCGTTAAAATAGTTTTTGCAGAAATGATCTGACGAGCGCCAAACTCTCGGATTACCGTTAAAATAGTTTAACTTATGAGAATATGAAATAAAAATTTCGGACATGAATAGTGTTTGGTGAATAGTAAAAGTGAATAGTAACTTTCCGAGATAAAAATTGGAATTTCGACGTTTGAAACAGGACATGAAATTATGAGTTGTGACATTCTTCCCCTCTAAAAGGAACTTCGTCCCGAAGTTCAATTTATGTTGGTCTCTGAAGTGGTATTGGTAAAAAGATGATGAAAAGTATGAAAGTTCTAACAACGAAGGTATACACACACACACATAAATGAAACCTTTGGAAAATGAGTTGAGAATTTATTCCAGACAGAATTTTATTATAACCATTCTCAGTGTTGCAAAATTCATTTCTGAGTCAGACATAGGTAGTCAGCCTATGTCCCACTATCCCGGGTTGAATATAGGTGACTAGTCTATATTCCACCGAGGTTCCATGAATTTCGAAAAACTCAGTTCAGTTATACTAAGACTATGTCCTTCACAAATACCAAGACGTTCTGAAAGACTAAGGCAAGTGACCAAAACTCGAGGTCAAATGATGAAACAATGCAAGGAAAACATAATGCGGTGATATATATGATACGTGAACATGCTTATATGAAAGACAATTATAGTAAACAACTATAATAAACGAATATAATATATATCAGATAATGAGACATAAATCTCATCACCTATGTCAGCAACTAACCACAAATGAGGCTTCAGCTTGGCAGGCAGGCACGTGACGGTCATAGGGTTAAGTTTTCTTGAAAGTAGCTATAGTCTAGGTTTTAAAAACGCTTAGTTCGCTATAGCCAAAGCTCTGATGCCAATCTGTCACACCCCCAGAATCGGGTCCAGCGGAAGCATACATGTAGCTGGGGTGTAACTCAATTGATATCACAACACAAGTACAAAAAGGTTTTCACTTCAATCATTTAGAATAAAATTATTTAACCAAAATGTTGAATCTACATTGTTAATAATAATGCGGAAGTAGGCCACTAAAATAGTTAAAAACGGTCCCCAAATGATTAAATCAGAGTCTTCTATGACCATGCCCTGCCCTGCCAAAACCTCCAGTAGCGTGCCATTGGTTAAAACCTGAAAATACATGCTAAAGTGTCAACACAATGGTTGGTGAGTTCATAGAGTCTTGTGAAAAAGAATGTAATGCATATGGATGAAGTTGTCCCAGCAAAGGCATCGTAAATCCACTCAGTTCCAAGTCCCGCCATAAGAGACTTGTAACCTGTATGTTTACAACCCACTGCCAAATGTAATATGTTTGTAATAAATCAGTCATAAGGTTGATGCAAAGGCATCGTAATTCCGTAGTAATAGTGGTGGAAAAGTATTGTAATTCCATAAGTAATTTTCGTATGTACAATAGCCACAAGTATAAAGTGAACCGACATAAATGTCAAAAGTGCTACATTGTCCCTTAAGCTCATGACCCCGAAGCTAGACGTACTAAATCCTGCCCCAAATGAGTGTTTACCAGACACTCAATAAATTAGAAATGAAATGCATTCGTAATTCCGTTGGAGCAACCCAAACACGAATGGAGGAGTCACCCTCAATAGATCTATTCACTCACTCTCGCTTGAATCTTAATTAACGGTCCATGAAATAAAGGGGACTTGTCATGACGTGGTAGTAATAAGGCAACTTAAGCAATGTAAGGAATTTGTAATACTTTGGCATTGTACAAAAATAATTAAAGCAGTGTATTCTCCCCCAGAAGTAATTCAAATCGTATAAAAGCATAGAACAAGTATTGAAGCATGTATCTCCCCCAAAGAGTTTATAAAGAAATTTAACAAGTAAAAGTGGGGCTATGACTCACCTGGAGTAATGATGCAATGATGGTACCATGAACATGTAATGAGTTGAAAAACAAGGCGCGCACACTAGCCGCAACCTAATATGAATGATGAACGATCTACTTTAGATCATGAAATGATGTTATGAATGTCCATGCACATGTTTCCTATACCACTCTACTCTTTGGAAAAACATTTTGTTGTTGTCAAAATATATATTCCAAGACTTAGGAAAAATATGGCTATTAGAAAAATAAAACTAGTTGCAATATATATACTTATATATATATATCGTATGTATCAATGTTCGTGTTGAAATCCTCGGTTTGAAATCCTTGAAATAACGCCTTGTAGTTATAAAATATACTTGTAATAACTAATACTTCATTAGTTATAAAATTGGGTACTTGGTTAATATTTCTAGAAAATCTAGAATTTAGTACGTAGAAGTATTACTTCTATTAGTGACAAAATGGTCTCGTAAAACTAGTCGTGAAATAGTGAATATTAAGAGTTAGGAAAGAAGCTCGGTAGTTTTGAGAAGATTTTCACCATATCTAAAAAGTCACAGAAGTGAAGTTTGTCCATACAGGTCTCGATCATAAAGATAATTAGCCGTCAAGTGAGGTATTTGGGCTGTTTTGGCAGATTCTGGGCAGTTTTTGGGAAAGTTTGAAAGTCCATAAGTTATTCGTTATAAATCCTTTTGACAAACGGCTGGATGTTTTGAAAACTAGGCTGGGTGAAATAACTTTTTGTCAATGATATAAATTTTCCAGAAATGAGTTTATCAATGAGTAAATTGGCTCTCAACATGATATATTTTGCTAAAAAGCTGATGGAAATAAATAGAGTTTCGCCGATTTTAAAACGTGTATATCTTGGTCGTTATAAGCTTGTTTTCTACGTTCTTTATATCCCCGAAATCGTGGGACAACATACTAATATATTTTTGATAAGTCGGGATGGCTAGATCAAGTTTTACACCTCAGATTGCCCATTGAAAATCGTGGGACAGCATGTACAATTTTCAGAAAATAGTTTTCGTCGTTAAACTTGCAAAAATCATATCTCCTTCGTTATAAACTCGTTTTAATCCGTTCTTTCGCCTACGGATTCGTTTTTGAAAGTATTTTCTAAAAATTTTGCCAAAGTTTACTTTGTATTTACTGATTTTCCAGAAATTAACAAAATGGAACAGAATGTATATTTACTTGTTACAAATCCATTTCCAAGGTTCAAAACTAGTTTTTACTTCAACCAAATCTCTTGCAAACACCATAAATCTATACTAATCCTACCATACACCTTCTTAGGGTGCCATGGGTTCCTAATCACTAGTAATCATGTTAATTTTACAAAGGAACACCTAAATCAAAATCTAGGGTTTGTATGTTCAAAAAGTATACAAAAATAAAGTGGTATAACTAGTTTGTGCATGAAATTAAGCATGAATACTATAAGATACATGTGTTAATTAGATAAAAACATGAAAATAAATTTGATAACTCACTTTGTAATAATAGGTGATTAGATGAGGCAAAACCTTGTGTTTCTTGTGTTTTTGTGTTATGATTCTTGATTAGGATGATGAAATGAACAACTTTGATGCTTTATACTTTGAAAAATAATGGATTGATCTTGTTTTCATGATTTGGTCGTGGGTTTTGATGTAGGGAGGAAGAAGAAGAGAAAAACTTCACTTTTTGATTATTAGGAATGAATATAAATGTGTTATTGATGTTTATGTAGGAAATATCTCATCCAATGGCATTTTGGTAATTAATTAGTCAAGTGGAAAACAAGGGGGGGCTGCACATGTAAAGAAATTAGATGAGTATGTAGCAAGCTTGGTGTTATCTGGTTCACGGGGTCGGTTTTGGTTCCGTTATTCGCAAAACGTAAAGTTTTAAACCGCGAAACGTAAATTCGGGCATCGTAAAAATATGAAACTTGAAAGAATGACTAAACTTGTCAAAATACTCCATAATAAAATATAAAATGAATGGTAAGTTCCATCGGGTTGCTTAAATGCTGTAAAAACTGGAAACGCGGGTTAAAAACGCGTAATTCGCGTAAAACGCTGAACTGGAAAACGTAAAATTCCAAAACTTTTAGAATTGTCGTAAAATGAAAGAAAATCATATTTTTATTGTTTATAATGATTTATAGACATATCGGGATGCCGGAAGGACGTTTAAACCTGAATGTAAATCTCGGACACGGCTTCGTGATTTTTGCAGAAATGATCTGACGAGCGCCAAACTCTCGTATTACCGTTAAAATAGTTTAACTTATGAGAATATGAAATAAAAATTTCGGACATGAATAGTGTTTGGTGAATAGTAAAAGTGAATAGTAACTTTCCGAGATAAAAATTGGAATTTCGACGTTTGAAACAGGACATGAAATTATGAGTTGTGACAACCGTCATGGAATTTTGCTCTTGACGCCGTCAAGGAGTTGCTCTTGACGCCGTCACCTACTGTTCCCAGCATGGAAAATTAAGACTTTGGCGTTTTCTTCACTTTTATGCTCCAAAAAGTCCGAATTGCTTCCTTTTCCAGATTTCACTCCCAAAGTACCTAAAATCACAAAAGGAACGATTTAGGGCAATATTTGATCAAATAAATTCGAATTCGGGCTTAAATGACCCCCTAAAAATGGACCATTTTTCGCCTCATCATATACCCTTACACTTGAGATTTGCTTGTCCTCAAGCAAATGCGCTTTTATTCTAGTCAAAATACAAGTTAGGGGTCATTTAACACTAATATAAAAGTAATTACAACAAATAATCGTTCCACTAAAGACCAATAGACAAGCACGGAGGTCATACACAAGCACCTCACAAATAGTGTTTAGATACTCACATCTCTCGGGTGTAATAAAGTGTAAATTACAATATGGAAACGGAAGATATCTCTCACTACCTGTCATAGCAAAATAGATTACCATAGGCTTGGGAAAGGATTAAACCTCCACCACATGGCGTAAGCACCTAGGATAAACTATCAAAGAGGTCTTTTAAAGGGTTGTAACGTTAGGTGTAGGGATATGAAATACACGGTTTTGTTGGATAAAGGAAGTTTTACTGGTGGCGAGTTAACAATCTTGGTTAATTACATGTACAATGTGGCGTTGCTAAGCCAAGACTAGACTCGACTTAAGCTAATAAATGAGAAATAACAAAAACATAAAATGAACATATAATAAAAAGGGATGGTAGTCCGTTTTTTTTTTTTTTTTTTTTTTTTTTTTTTTTTTTTTTTTTTTGCATACACTCTTACCCTACCATCCAAAATAATACATCATAGGGGATTAGCATTCACCTTACACTTGAATCTTTACATACTTTACAATTAACTAATCTAATGACTCGAATTAAGAAAATCAAAACACTTTGAGCACTTTTAAGATTAATGTATATATGGGGGTAATAAATGTTGTTCTTCCCCATTACTCCATAAATAAGTACTTACCCATGAGTCTCAATCGTCCCAAAACAATATGTACAAGGATATGACTCGACTTAGCAACCATGTAATCAATTAGATAGTTAACTTAGGGTTTAACAAATAACAATAATGCACTAAAAATGAGCGCATACACGAAAGGCTAAGGCGATTTGGTTGTACATTTAAGTGGGGTGTAACAAATTCTTCCTTTAAGTAAAATGCTTAAAGTTAGAAACGAAAAGATAGGCTCGGAGGGGTGTACTAGGGGTTTCGTGTACTAAAAATGAGTACAACGCTAAGGGTGTGGGAAAAATTAGTTGACTTAACTAGCCAAGTAATATGACTTAAATGGTCAAGTAATTATAATACGGGTTTAACACAAGGGTAATCCTAATGCCTCTTATCATGTAGTAAATCCTACTACACGAATGTAGTCTCACTAGCGGTCTCGAGATGCATCACTAACGCAAGTTCTAGAATCTAAATGCTACCGGTACACTCATAAGCACTAATAATGAATGCTTTTCCTATCAAATCTAAAGGCGAACCTCACATATTTGGGTGGAAAATTTTTCTGAATATACGGTTATGTGCTAGTCATACAATCTCCTATCCATGAGACGCTTGCTATGGCTAAAGTTTCACTCCTAAATGTTGTAAAAAAATTTAAATTTGGCGCTAAAATTGCACTAACAAGTATTTCTCATAGTTTTATTACACGTCTACCATCAAACAAAACAAACTCAAGCGAAAGTGCATATGTAAGGTATCATCTTTTTACCCTCCCCTTACACTTAAGATGACCATTGTCCCCAATGTTCAAGTAAAGAATGTAAAAGTGAAAAAGTAAAGAGAATGAAATCAAATACTCCCCAGATTCGCTCGGTATGGATAATGGGTGGCCAGGTTAGATCTTCCTCCAAGAAAATGAACAATCAAAGCTTCCCTTCCAAAATATAAATCATCTTCTTGTCATACATAACCTGTAAAACCTGAGAAAATAGACAAGACAACCTCGCGTAAAATCGGCGGCATCCTATATAAGTTACTAAATCCTAGAAAACAAGATAAGATATAATGCTTGTGGAATGAAGTTTGCAGATTTCCTGTAGATTATAAAACTTAATAATTCACAAAAACCATAAGACTCCGTTAGAAAAACAAAACCGGTAAAATTTCCAGATTTTTACACCTGACGCCGTCAAGAGTAAACTCCTGACGCCGTCAGAATTGACCTGCAGAAATTCTTATGTTAAGTTTCCTGAAAATTTCTGGAAAAACTTGGTCCTACTTCCTGGAAAATCCTGCAAAACTTCATTATGACTCAATACAAGCATTTGACTCTAACAAATATGAATATACATGTTCATTTAATATTGTGGAGAATTATGATCGGTTTGTTTCTTAAAAACATATTTGAGGTTTACCCTTACACTTATCTTTTGCAAAAATACCTTTAGGTGGAGTTAAGACTAGGCCAAAACAACAAAGTAAAGTATTTCCACTTTTTAATTGAGAAACATGATCTACCAACAATAAAAATAAAGCATGCATACGGAAACAAATAACAATCAAACAAATAAAATCACACAAAACATGGGTTGCCTCCCAAGAAGCGCTTTTCTTTATTTACGAGTCTTGTAGCTAGACTCAAGGTCATGGGTTACTACGTGATACGGGTGAGTTCCTCATTGAGGACATCTTTGGGATCAAACTTAGGTTTCAACTTCCTATCGGTTTCCTTAGTATGGTATGACCTTTCAAACTTTTCTCCATCCGGATCATACAAAGTCATTCTCATATGCCATGATCCGTTACCTTCTTTAGGTGGCTTGTCCCACCTCCATTTACACTTATCTCCCTCTCTTTTCCATTTATTTCTTTCTATATTGATGGGAATTACGCTTAAGAATTCAATCATCTTCCTAAAGACTAAGGGGTCCTCAAAGGGGTCTAGCTCTTCATCTCTAGCTATGAGTTGTTCTACCGAATGTGTCTTTTCGATGAAATCTTTTTCTAGATAGAATGGGCATTGAGGTCCTATAAAGTTCCTTTCTATCCAAGGTCCATATCTAGACGGTCTCCTATTCATCTCTACCCAATGCGGTATCGGTTCATCATCACAATCATAACTATGCTTCTTAACATCGTACACCGACTAAGTATCGCCTTCACCTACCGCTATCTTAGATTCCTTGCAATCTATCATGGCACTAGCGGTTGCTAAAAATCCTCTCCCTACCAATAATGGGCATGTAGTGTCACTAACCATGTCTAGGACGTGAAAATCCGCTAATATAGTTAACTTTCCTACGTGAACAACTACATCCTTAATCATTCCAACCGGGTGGGCAATACTCCCATCCGCTAGCCCTATCAATACCTCCGTTTCCTCTAGCTTTCCTAACTTAAGAACGGTGAATAAGGATAAGGGAATCAAGTTGAGGCTTGACCCTAAATCAGCTAGTGTGTCGAAAGCTTCGGATCTTCCTATCTTACAAGGCAAAATAAATATACCCAGATCATCAAGCTTTTTAGGCAACTTGTTTTGAACGAAGGCGGTCCCATTTTTACCTAGTTTAAACTTCTCATATTTTTATAGGAGGGCACTATAGTAAGGAGTACGCGCTAAGACATCAATGACGGGGCGTTCAAGATGAAGTTCTTTGAATTCATCGTCAAGGTCTTGCGTAAGTGGTGTTTCAACTATGCTTTTGACCGGCTCTATAGTGGGCGTTTTATTTGATTGGTCTTTTTGGAGAACTTGGTTTTGTTTGAAACACGTGCTCGTGGATTTAACCTAGTATTGTGGACACGAAGTGGGTGACGAAACTGAGGATATGGAATTAACGGTTAGTTTCGGATTCTTGACCGTGTCGCTTGGGAGTGCTCCCATTTCTCGGTCATTGAGAACTTTCAACAATGCGTCAATTCGAGTGGTCATCTCACTTTGCTTTTGTTTGAAATCGGCTTCAAACTTAGATATGCGAGCTTCTTGAGATGCCATGAACTTTGACATCAACCCTTCAAGATTGTTGGTACTACCATAGTTGTTAGAAGGATTGTTGTTGAAAGTACGGTTGGATGGTGGACCGTTTGGTTGGTAACGATTAGGCGGATTGGAGGAATTGGGTTGATTTTGTTTCCACCTAAGGTTTGGGTGATTTTTCCAAGAGGGGTTGTATGAATCACCGTAAGTGTTTGGCTCGGGCTTGAAAGTGTACCACTTATCTCCCGCTTCGTCGGTACGCGAGGATGCGTAGTCCGCAAAAGCTGTTCCGGGGAGTTCCACACAATCACGAGTGTCATGGGGACCACTACATAATTCGCATGAAGAAGTGATTTTGTTCACTTGGCTTGAAGGCTTAGGAGCTTCGTAAGATTTCATGAGAAACTTGACTTGGTCCTCAAGTTCCATGATCCTACGGTCGGGAGTGCTAGAATTGTTTGAAGGCAAAGATATTGCCTTGACCATTTTGTTCAAGTCACGGGGATCATTCCAACTTTCGTTGTCATAAAGAGCAAGATCTTCTATGAGTTCCCATGATTGTTCCGCACTAAGATCACGTAGCTTACCACCGGCCGATTGGTCAATGGCTCGCCTCGTGGAGAGATCGATATGGTCATAAAAGATTTGGACTTGGAGCCAAAGATCTATGCCATGATGAGGGACTTTTTGGAGTAAATCCTTGAAACGAGTCCATGCTTCATAAAGAGATTCATTTTGACGTTGTTGGAACATCAAGATGTCATTCCTAAGCTTAGTAGTTCTCCCCGGTGGGAAAAATTGAGCAAGGAAACGAGTGGTGAGATCATCCCATGTGGTGATGGATCCCGCGGGTAAACGCTCAAGCCATTGACTAGCTTGATCCCGTAGAGAGAATTGGAATAGGCGTAAACGGGTAGTCTCTCTAGTTGCAACATCTAGGTCTATGGAATCTACGATTTTGAGGAAGTCCTTAAGATGTTGGTTTGGATCTTTGGAACGAAGTCCATGCAATGCACATCCGCTTTGCACCAACCGGATGGTGTCGGATCGCAAGGGGGTCACATTGGCTCCGGTGAGTTCAATGGTGTTTCGGTAGCCTTGGTGGCTAGGTCGGGAATACTCTCCTAAGGTTCGGGGCCTAAGGGGTTCTAATGGTGGGTTTTTTTGTGGTGGGATGACGGGTTCAAAGATGTTCCCGTTGTCCATGATGTTGGGTGGTTACGAACAAAGGCACAAAGAAATAAGATAGACTAAAGAAAACCTAAAAAAAAAAAAAATCTTACTAGAAAGGAATCTAGCAAGTAGACCTAATAAAAAGAAATTCTAACCTAGACAATAACTATTCCCCAGGCTGCGGCGCCAAAAACTTGATACGTGGGAATCGCACCAGGCTTTACCTCTCAAGGGATCTTGAGAAGCTTACAACCCCCACCAGGCAGTGTACCTGATCGTTGTAGTATAGTATAGTGACAAGTACCGGGGGATTGATCGTTCAGCTAGGAATAGTGTCGCTAGGATTAGAAAATCTACATACTAGTTCTAAAGGGGAAGGAAGATTATTTTTGTATTTTTATATTTTTTTAGAAAGCAATTTAAAATATCGGGTTTTGGAAGAAGGGGCGGAATTAGTTGCTATTCAACTAACCCAATACTAAGATGCAATCAAAATAAAATACTAAAAATGAAAATAAACTAATTTATACTAAAGTTGTGAGCAGTAATTGGAGAAAATGTGTTTACTTAGATTTCACTACTCCCTAGACATCTTTTACACGTTAATTACTTGTTATAATTGTATGGATGACGGATCGTATTCCTTAATACCATTCATGGGGTGGCACACATAACTCCCCAATTCTATGAGCTCTTATCTCCTCCTACACCATGCCCAGCACAACTATAGGGATTGTAAACAGTGGCTCATGCATTAAATACAACCAATAAAGACCTAGTGCGCGTCGGTTCATATTTCTTAAGACGTTCAAGCATGTTACCAATTGGAGATCTGCCAGTTTTCTTAAGCCTAACATATAAATCATTCATCCAAGACAAGAATAAACAAGTAATCAACACATAATCAACATCTAGGTTTCATTAGATCTAAGCAAACACAAGATAGATCTAGCCTAGCATGATGGAATTAAGACAAGAACAAGATATAGACAACCAACACATAGACATATTGATTGAATTAAAGGAACACTTATCTTGATTAAACATGCAAGGTATCAAGGGGTTGGAACCCTTGAAAAACCTGTAAAGTTACACCAAAATCGTACTTAGGGTTTCTCCCAAAACTTCTCTTTCTAAATGTGAAAAATTAGAAAACTATATATAGAAAAATGGGTCTGCGTCAAGACAAAGTTTGTGACGCCGTCACCTCGCCGCTAAAACTCTTCTCGGACTGCCTTGATCTACATTTGACGCCGTCAAGTATTAATCATTTCCAGGCCGTCATGACTTTTTACTCTTGACGCCCTACCTTCATGACGCCGTCAAATCTCTACTGGACCGTCATGGAATTTTGCTCTTGACGCCATCAAGGAGTTGCTCTTGACGCCGTCACCTACTGTTCCCAGCATGGAAAATTAAGACTTTGGCGTTTTCTTCACTTTTATGCTCCAAAAAGTCCGAATTGCTTCCTTTTCCAGATTTCACTCCCAAAGTACCTAAAATCACAAAAGGAACGATTTAGGGCAATATTTGATCAAATAAATTCGAATTCGGGCTTAAATGACCCCCTAAAAATGGACCATTTTTCGCCTCATCAATAACCTCCACTTGTTGCAGATTACCTCCCTGGCAGATGCTCAGGCTCTCTTATTCTCTGATGATGAATTTAACAGTGATGAGTAAGTCTTCACGGCCGGAGATGATATAGAGGTTGAGGAGACAGTCCCTGAACCTGTTACTCAGTCTTCTCAAACCTCTAACCATGCTGAAGATGAAACACATTCTGAGCCGGAAACCTCAGAAGACGCTCAAACTCCTCTCACTGAAAGAGCCTTCAAACGATTCATCAAGAAAATGACCAATGTTTTGTACAGGGGGTCACTGAAGAGGTGTTTGACATGCATACTGAGTAAGCAGTCCACTATCACCTCCTCAAAGATGCTGTTGAAGACTACAATGATGATGTCAGGGAGCAAAATTCCACTGTCACTCACTCCCTGACACAAATGGCTTCTCACATCAATCAATTTTTGGAATCCCTAAAAGAGCTGGCTACAGGGGTTAAGTCGGTTCAAGAATCTGTCAAGGATGATCCTGAGCTCAACAAGAAAATTCTTCAGGCATCTGAGACGTACCAGGTAAACTCGGCAGCTCTTACTGAGTTACTTGGTTTGATAAAGGATTCCAATGTTCAGAATCTCAGCTCCACAGTGGAGGCTCTTAAGTCCTCCTTCACTCAGTTGGAAGCATCAGTGACAGCTCAATCCCTGAAGTCCACTTCTCTGGCATGGACAATGGGATCCAGAATGACTGCCCTTGAAAACTCTCAGGCTGCACTTGACTCCAAGGTATCTATCATCCATCAGGATACTGCGGAGATTAATTCAATGGTGATGGAAATGTTTCAAGTCTTCAAGGGTACCTCTACTTCGTCTTCAGTAACTCCAACACTTGCCATCACTGCAGCTCCGGCAAATGTTGAGGGGGAGAATGTTCCTGAAACCCCTATTACTGATGAACAAGAAGAAGCTGGACAGCCCTCTCACACTGAGGGGGAGCATGTCACTGAAGCCACACCAATCACCGAAGTTCCACCTCAAGAGGAACCAGTCTCCTCCACTCTCATTCAGGACAGAGGAAAAAGTATTGCCACCACCTCAGAACCTGAAATTATACTCCAGCCTGCCTCCACAATCATCAGAGTTGATCCTGATGAACCAATCAGGGTCCCATATGAAATCAATGGAAAAGTATATCAACTCACCAATGACCAAATACAAGCCCATATGGAAAGAGTTGAGTACTTGGAAAAGGTAGCTGAAGAAGAGAGATTGAGCAAGCCTGAACTGATACAGGTTGTTCATGAGGAAGCTGAAAAGATTGGTCTGGATGCTGAGGCACTAGCTACTGAGCAAGCTGGTGCAGCCTTTAAAAAGGCTCAGGAAGAAGAGATGAATGCTCTTAGAAGGGAAAGGGAAGCAAAGCTGAAAAGGGATGCTCAAATCAGGAAGACCAGGGTTGAAAGATATCATTGGGTGATGAAGGAAAGGTTGAAGCCTGAAACCATCACTGACATTAAAATTCACAGGAACACCAAACCCGCAATGGTCACTGTCTTCAGGGGGATGATAAAAGAATCATTGACACTCATAACCCATTCAGATTTGCTGACTTTGGGATTACTGAACTTGATGAACTCCGTCCTATCATTGCCAAGAAAAACAATGTTGTTGTACACGACCTTCTCAAGTCACTGAAGGAAAGGTATGACAGACTGAGAGCAATGCCTGAAGCCCTCAATATTCCCTCCCTTCTTCCTGCTCCAACAACAGGAACTGCTTCATCAAAAGCCACCAGGAGAAAAAGGAAGCACCTTGAATCTGAGCCTGAGATCAAGGTCCCAGGATTGGATTGTGATAGGTCCATTCCTGAAGGAATCACCTTCGTGAACAACGCTGTGCTTGAACACCCTGAAAGAGGTCTATGCTTTACGGATGAATATGGAGACCTTGCTTTCCAAAGATGGTCTGATATAGACAGGGCAAGGGTCAAGGCAATGTTAACGTACCTGATGTTAGCTTCTCCTGGAAGAAGTGCTGAAAACCAAAGGTTCTGTAAGGACCTTAGGGCCAAGATTGAGAAGCATCCTAAGAAACACCTGCTGAGATCAAAGAAAGCTAAGATTGAGGGACTTGGCTATCATCTGAACATCTGATCTGCAACAACTATCTTTATTTTGTTTGTAATTTGTAGGAAAATGTAATAGCTATGAATAAACTGATGTTTTTGTTTAAATGTTATGTCCTACTTACTATTACAATAAACATTCAGCAAGAGAAGAAGTACCCTGATAACCCATGCTGAATCAAGATACACTTAGGCTATTTGTATGTTCAAATAGGGGGAGATTGTTGGGTCACTGAATTCCCCAATCCTTTTCTAACAAGGATTTGAACGAAAAATCCCCTAAGTGTAAAACAAGTCACTGAGTGAACAGTAACTCAGTGAGTCACCTTCAGGATGCTAAGACCGAACCTAAGAAGAAAGGTTCTCCATTCAGTGAGGCGGAACTCAGTGAAGTGTGATCTAAGCCAAGAAGAAGGTGATGGGTTCAGTGAGGATGACAATAACTCACTGAACCCCATGACTCCTCAACAACTTTATAGTACTGATGACTGATGACAAGAAGACTGAAGTTTTGGCGGGACTGGGCGGGAAAGTTTGAGCTGCATTATTAAAGTGCTTTATCACTTTAATGTCAAACTTTCCCAAAATGGTTAAAACCAGTCTGTCTTCAGAAAGTACCTTTTGGACTTAACTCAATGAAGGTTCCTTGCCAGAAGAATAATATCTTTCAAGATATTGTTAGGGAAGCTTTATGTCCAATGTATAACTAGTTGTTCTATACTTGTGTATAAATAGGAAGCATATGTGAGGAGTAAAAGTTGACAAGTTTGTGAAATTAATGTAAAGCATTCACAAACCACTTTTACTCCTCCAAAGAACAACACAACCCCTGAGATAGCTCAGTGGGTCTTGAAAGTTGTCACTCAACATAGATTGAGTTTAGTGAGGAGTCCATACAATACTTGTCGTTTTCAATCCCAAGTGTTATTCCGCAAACACTTGGGTACGATTCTTTGTGATTAACTTCTAATAAAGAATTAAACGTTGGAAAATATTGTCTCTTATATTTACGTTACTTTATTGTTAATCATTTTTATACATCTTTGTTTAAAGTCATACAACTTGGTTACTTTAGCTTTTTAGTTACTGATAACCAAGTAAAAGGGACCAACAATTATTATTATTATTATTATTGGGTGGGGCCTATCTTCAGATAAAAAGGGTAAGAATAGTGATGTGAAGGTTATAAAGATGTAACACTAAGATATTAGCAGTGACAACGGGGCAGTGACCTCTTCGCAAGCTCTTAGAGCAACCGGAGTGGGTCTCATTTTTCTCAACGTTGAACGGATATGATATTTATATGGTGGTGAGGTCGTGTGGATGTGATTTAAAAAAAAAAAAAAAAAAAAAAAAAAAAAAAAAAAAAAAAAAAAACCTTTTAAATAATAACTTCTTTTGATTTTTGAAAAGAAAATGCTATTTTTTCTATAAATTATTTCTACTTATCCTCTACTCACAGGATTATGACATTTGATAGAATTGATGGCTTGAAAAGATAATCTATCTATACTAATAAACCAGAATAATTTACAACTCTATGAAGCACCATTTGTAATTAATGCGCTGATGAGTCATTCATGCTATTAGTCCATACATCATAAATGCTTTCAAGTTTACAACACCCATGAAGCACACCTTTAAAATACACGCTATATTAAAATTGAGAAAAGCTTACACGCTCCACTTTGATTTATTTATGTAAGGTTTTCAATCACCATTAACAATCATTAATACAAATCTTTTGTTTCAATATTGAGTTTCAATTACACACGTTTTTCTTCTTCAATACGGATCGAATCCTTTTCCATCTCTTCACACCATAACAATCATTAATACAATTTTTGTTGGTTACACCATCCATATGCCAGTTACATGTCATTTGTAACCGAATCTCACAAACCAATTCAAAACAAAATCAAAAAAGTCAATCAACCATATAAAAAAAATTCATCTTTGTTGTCCAAACCCTAAAATCGGGGATGATCTTGATTCAAGGCAAAAGTTCGATTGTAAGTTTTTTATAAATTGTTTACGGTATATTATATCTCGAGTCCATATTATTTTTTTTTTTTGCATAATTTATATGTTTTTTTTAGTTTCTGAATTTAATTTTGCACCGATTGATTTTGATTTGTGTGATTCGGTTGATTCAATTTTTTTTTTCAATTTGATATGCAGGAGTAATTTTGTATTTGTTGATTGCGATGGAATGTTTAAGAGAAAGGAATGTGGGAGGTAATCATTTGTGCATTGATTTAGTAATTTAATCATTTGAGCATTCTTTTAGTTATTTAATCATTTCCGGATTAGTTTATAGATCTTGAGAAAACTATTTCAGAAAGGTATGTGTTATTTGTATCTTCTTTAAAGTATCACAACTTTTATTTTTTGTATCGTTTATATACATAAATGTTTTTCTCAAGATCATCATGTATTTCAGATTGTCAATGTCCCAAAAAGGATGCTTTCTAAGACAACATTCAGGTAAATTGCATTCTTTTCTGAGTAACAATTTAGAAAAGATGGAATGTCCCTGAAAAGATTATTTTATATATTTGCGCTGAAAGATGGATTGGTGGTACCAAAACTTGGAGATTTCACATAGAATGTCATAGTACAATGTTATGCACCACCCTCAGTTACATTTGTATGCGCCTTTGGGGGGAAGGACCCCTTGGTGGTCTGAATGGCAAATGCACCAAAGCACGCAAATGGATTCTAGATCATGGTAGCGTCACATCTACTCCATCTTGGGGTGAAACATGGCTTTCGGTAAGACATCTCTTTTGATACATTAGTTATTAATAAAACTCAAGAAGGTATTTTGATCCAAACCTAATCCGCCTAACCTACTCATTTTGTTATGTCTAAGGAACATGTTAATTATGTAAGGTTCTTTGTTTTAGATACTTTGGTGTATGTGAGTTGGCCGAAACCATCCCGACGCCCCACGAGTTCTGTGTCCTACCTGCTTTCTTACCTATATATCCAGGTTAGTTTTCTGGTTCAGTTGTATCAAAATAATATTAAGTATCACAACTTTTATTTTTTGTATGTTTACATAACATTTTCTTATAAAAATATTTATCTAAATGCATCCAAGATGTGGTGCTACACTCGGTTGACATACATGCCAATGTCATACCTATATTGAAAAAGATTCGTCGGTCCTATTACTCTATTGACTCTGCAAATTAGAGATGAACTTTATGCACAGTCCTACAATGAAATCACAACTTTTATTTTTTGTATCGTTTATATAGATAAATGTTTTGAAAGTAACTCTGTCTAAAATGTGCCAACTTGATTACGGGGAGTTCAGATGTATCTTTTGAAAGTAATTCTGCCTAAAATGTGCCAGTTTGATTACGTTTCTTTGTTGTACTTTTGCTTTCTTAAACAAATTCCAGTCTAAGAGGTTACCCATCTATAATCACTACGAAGTCTTAAAATGATTTGATATTTGATTCAAAAGCTTTCTTTACTTTGAAGCAAAGATGGATATTTGTGTTGTTTAAAGATGGATATTTGCGTACTTTAGTGGGCATATATGTAACTTTACTTGTGCAGGTGTGGTGCTAAGGCCTGGATTTATATGTGGGAAAAGAAAGGTGGGTGAATATAAGATCCTGCTTAATATATAATAAGCAGATAATATGAAAAAGCAATCTCATTGATGCAAGATATTAATTTGAATTTGTGAGTGTTCAATACATATGGCTTTGCGGTTATACTCCTGAAGGTTCTTGTGAAGGCTGCAACATTTCCTCTGTCAATGAAGCAGGTTGGTTTCTCAGAAATTTGCTTTCTAATTGTCTAATAGTGGTTGAATTAAAAAGCTACGAATTCATAAATATCTTAACCTACTATGTAGGTGGAATCTGCAATGGCAATGCGATCTTTGTAACCTCAAATAAAGGCTATCCAGGAATGGTATGCTTGGTGATCAGGTGACAATTTGTCATGCTCTTTTGTATTTCATATTCTGGTGACCGACAATGATACAAAATATGACTTGTATAAGTGATGTGGACGACTGCAGAGACCTAGACTTTAAGACTAATTCTTTACTTACACAAAGAAATTATTGTTAGAAAACTTTTTAACAAATCATACAGGAAATTAGCAAATGTTTTCACATTATATATCGAATTGTGATTGTGATTTGAAATGAGTAGGTTTACCTCCCAATAAATTTCTTAATATTAGCAAAATATATTCTTTTAGGAACCCATAGAAAAAAATGATTTGACATTCTCATTTTTCTTAACACAATTTCATGGGTTTCCATGGAAAAAATTGATTTGACATACTCAATGTTATGTATCAGTTACTTTATTATCTACTTCGAGCTATAGTAATATATTGTCATTGCACCGTTTGGCATATCAGCAAAACATTCAAGATTGTGATTAGTGGATGCTTTTCACCGGATGCCTGCCGACCCTAGCCGCAATACTTATGTGGATTGGTCTTTAGAAAGCAATCTCAAATATTGCAGATGAGGTAACTTTATAAAGGCCATCTTTGCTTTATGCATGTTGTTAAACTCATATAATTTTCTTAACGATATTATAGAGACTTCTAGCCGAAGGGTTCTGTTGGATACCATCTCTTGTGGGTCCGACAACAGTTGCTGCTCGAGAAAGTGGCAGTGGATATCTTGGCTCTTTCCTTTCGTAGTAAGCATTAGTGCATCACAACAGTTACTAATGTACTCAAATGTGACTTGGCCACGAATCTAATTAGCTGATCTATAGTTACAAACCAAATTGTTACAAACCAAATTGTTTTTATTAATAGGAAGAATAGAGTCAGTGAGCTTAGTTTTGGCTAAAATTATGTGTAAAGAGTTGTATGAAGTAGTTATTATTTTAATAGTTACAAACCAAATTGTTTATCGTCTCATTGACATATTGTAACTCCTTAATGAATAATTCATTTCAAAATCCCCGTAATTCAATAGGTGTATAAGTTAAATATGATTCTCGAAACGACATATTGTAAAGTGCTACACCGAAGCTGGACATTGCTAAAAATTACCCAATTTCACATGTTTCAAATATACATGGTTTGATATGTACCGAATTTACCCAATTAACCTGTGAAATTGCATAATTTGTTTTTCTTTAGCCATTGAAATGGTTAATGCAAGAACAAGGAAGTTGTTATCTACGAAAATAAATAAAATTTGGACGAAAGAGCTTAACGTGATCAAATGAGTAAAGAGGAGTTCATAAATATAAAGAGAGGTCGACTCTATAAGTAATTATTCAGTGTTTTAAACCACATAATTGCGTAAAAAGTAGGTGTCCTGATAATGTTGTTGCGAAATATTGATCAGTCCAATGGATTATGTAATTGAACAAGACTTCAAGTGGTTAGATTAGTAAGAACTTTGATTGAGGCAAAGATCATCAACGAAACACACTTTGGAAAGACGATGATCATTTCGAGGTTGAAAATTACTCCGTATGTTAACTGTTACAATGGTCACTACATACGTTTGCTTCTCAAGACCATCAAAATTGAAGATCACAAGGCAATGGCCATTTATTACATAGATATTTACAAGCATAGTAGTTGGTATCATTGACTTATAACTTATTATTCCGTTAAAAGAACATTTCATACCTTTTACGTTCATTGTTATTTCTTATATACATTTGCTTCTGAAGGCAAACATATTGGAGATCAAGAGGCAATGAACGTTTATTACACGTATATTTACAAGTATTGTATTTTATACTATCAGTTACTTATAACTTATTGTTTCATTACAAGAAAATTTTACAGCGTTTATGTTCGTTGTTCTTTCTTACTTTATTCACGTACTTACCTTTTTTAATAAAAAATCCTCTAAAATCTCGCGGATTCCGCGGGTCTATAAGCTAGTTTTGTTATAAACAACAATCAACTTTTAAAATTTTCAAACAACGCCTCCTTTCTCACTTTTCTTAGCTCAAACATTATTTCCTTTTAACATACACGTCTTCTTGCATTCCACGTACCATTTGAAGATACATGTCAAGTTAAACGTCCATATGCCCTCTCTTTCAAACATTTGAAAATAATATAATGGAATTGACCAAATGAATGAGGCAATAATATAATGAAACAAGAAGTATCTTCAGACACATGTCAAGTTAAACGGGTCATGATTATTGAATATAGAAAACTTCCATACATTAGTACATTACCCTTGCCAATTTCTTTTTATGGATTTTATTGATGACGAAGCATATTACGACTTCAAATTTCGATAGATAGCTGTGAATTTATCTCCAAAATTGGCCGTCAAATGGACGACAAGATTATGTGAGTACATAGAAAACCAAAAAAGAAGGTTATTTTAATTCATGTATTGTAGAATATGTTTTTTTTGGAAAAAGGGACCATCCCTGGCAAAGACCATCCCGGAAAATATATTAAACACTCAAAAAATTAAAAATAACTTATATGGACAAGGTATCAGATCCCTTGCAAAGTTGGCAAAAATTAAAAAGTATAAAAACCAATCTCCACCATTAGATTATATCTAGTCAAAACCTTTTTCTTTTTTTCTTTTTCTTTTTTTAATTTCGGTTAAAGGGCGTTTTGGTCTTTTAACCCGTTTTTTCTTTTTCACCCTCGAACTTCAAACGCATATAACTCTTAAACGACAAACTTTTAGAAAAAACCGATTTCACCATAATTTCTAAAATTTAATCCTCTTTAATTTGGTATAAATTTTGTTAAAAATTTCAAAACTTTTTTTTACATACGAAATGGGTGTTAATTTTCTTGATTTTTTGGGCATTTTCAACCTTATTTTGTACCATCATAAATGCCGAATCGTCAAAAATTTAAAATATGAAAGTCGTAGATTTTGGTTCACTCTTTACCCAGAAATTTGAATCACTCAAATTCAATATAATATGAGTGAGATATCGTACGTTATAGATAACGTCTTACTCATATTTGTTGCACACAACGTATTTGATGAAATGTTTAGCTTAGATTTTTTGTCTTAAAATCGAGTTAAATACACTAATTTTTGTACAACAATGCACCTTTAGTCATTTTATTAATGTAAGATTCAATTTTTTTTTTTAATAACTGATGAACCATATTAACTGATGAATCATATTAACTGATGAAGCATATTAACTAATTTTTAAAAAAGACATTATGTTTCATCAGTTACTTTGGTTCATCAATTTTTATTCATGAACATTAAAATTGATGAACCAAAGTAACTGATGAACAAAATGTTACCATAAAAATTGATGAACCAAAGTAACTGATCAATTTTAATGTTCATGAATAAAAATTGATAAACCAAAGTAACTGATGAATAAAATGTTATGTGTTTAGGTTCTTCAATTTATTTGTCCTAGGTTATGTGTTTAGGTTCATCAATTTATTTGGCCTTTGTTATGTGTTTAGGTTCATCAATTTATTTGGCCTTTGTTATGTGTTTAGGTTAATCAATTTATTTGTCCTGTGTTATGTGTTTAGGTTCATCGATTTATTGTCTTGTGTTATCTTAGTCTCATCAGTTATCGTAGTTTCATCAGTTTACTTATAAAATTGAGATAAAAGTTATTTTTTCAGGTTCATCAATTTTATTTAAGAGATGTTCATCAAATTGATCAAAGTTCTTTTCAAGTTCATCAAATTTTACTTGTATTCTTTTTATAATGATCACTTTTTTCAGGTTCATCAAATTGATCACAGCTCTTTTCAGGTTCATCAATTTGATTAAATGTTTGGGTTCATCAACTCTATTTAACATAACGAACTAATAGTTTTGTTAAACTGAAAATAACTTGACCAATTAGTGCATTTAAATGTATTTTTATATGAAAAATCTCTTTTAGTCATTTTATCAAACACTTTGTGTGCACTAAATATGACTAAGATGTCATCTTTAACGTGCGATATCTCACTTATATCATATCGGATTTGAGTGATTCAAATTTCTGGATAAAGAATGGCCAAGAAGCTACAACTTTCGTGTTTTAAGTTTTGCAAAAGTCGGCCTTTAAACTAGACAAAATTAGAGCCGAAAATGCTAAAATTATCAAGAAAATCAACGCCCACTTAAAATGTTGAAAAAAAAAGTTCCGATTCATATATTATAATGCATACCAAATTAGAGAGAATTAAATTCTGAAAATTATGGTGAAATCGGTTTTTTATAAAAATTTGTCGTTTGAACGTTATTTACGTTTGAAGTTAATGACCATTATACCCCTTAATCGAAAATACTAATAAAAAAAGGAGGGAGTGGGTGGAGGACATGTGGCACTATATGATAAGCTTTTTAGACTTTTTAGAATTTTTCCCTTTTTATGGGATCGAAACTCGGACAAACCCATATAAGCATAATCCAAATGACATTCCTAAAACATGCTTCGGGAACATCACAAGCAACAATAAAGTTCTCCTATAACTAGTCTTATGACATCAATGAACAACTAATAAAATCAAACATCCAAAACATGGCTATAGACTTCCATTTCCAATCCACACACATAACCATAAACTTCATCTTCAATGTCGGGGACATAATCTTCATCTTCAATGTCGAGATCATCTCAACAAAATAAAACATGGAGCATTTCGCCAAATGAGATTGCCTCCTTAAAAAACCCATCGGGACAAACCCCGAGTAAAGAAAAAGAGAACAACTCTCACTTAGGACTCCTACCAATATGCAATTGGCCTTCAAATCTTCAAACAATAAGAATAAATGGGACTGATGACGGCTGAAATCCCATCTGTCTCCAAATGAGCCCAACATATTTCAACACCAACAACCCATCACACCAAATAAGGAAAGAGACCAATCCCATATCATATAAGCACGTAAGAATATAAAGCCCAAAAAGAGGATTAGGAAGAGCAAACCAAATACCATAAACATCTACTAAACACCCCTTATACTCCAAAAGCACAAACCTCTTAATGTTCCACCAGACCCTACTAACCAAAACACATCAATCAAGATTACCAAAGGTGATTCACAAGTAGCTAAACACCAGAAAGGCACCATACTTAATCCTAAATAGATCATCAAGATCACCTTTAAGGAAAATAATATCCATACTGCAACAAAGCAACCAATCATTCAAAACAACCTAAAAAAGACCAATAGAAAGAGACCCAAAGCTTAGCCTAAATTTCCAAGTATCATCTATGTTAGGCACACACAATATTGAAAACTTAGTAAGACAAGGGGTCTCTAAATAAAAGCTAATCCTCATGTCATCTAAGCTAGGCTTACACCACATAGGAAGAGCAAGTACAGACCAGAAATCAGTCCATATATAGATCCAGCTACCATAAATAACCATAAGAGAACCCAACCTATTCCTCTCACAATACTAGACATCAAACTCAGAATCTACTATACCACTAAAAACAAAAATCTCCATCATAAAACTTTTACCAAATATGCCCCATCCAACAGACTTAAACCTTATCATAAATGATTAGGACCATTGCTAACATTACCCTGCAATACGTTAAATTTCCAAATCTTAGCAGATTCTAAAGTATTTTTAGTACTTTTAATTTCCAAAATGAGAAGTCTTAGCCTAACCACTTCCTGAATAATGCCACAAACATCTTCAATATTCCTAGATTTACCCTGAAATAACCTAATATTCCTCTCTTGCCACAAAATGTAAATAATAGCTCTAATCACTAACCTCTGAACAATACTCCAAATTGAATTATTTTTAGGTCTTACAATCACAAAATCCACAATCTAATATAAATCATTAGGAGCAGAACCAAATCTAATGAGATCTTTAAAAAAATTCCATACCTTAGATGAACAATCATAGCCAAAGAACAAGTGGCAATGATCATCTTGAATAAGATTACACAACGGGCATTTGAGGCTATCATCTTTAAACCAAATAGCCATTTTATCTTGAGTTTCAGCTTCTTCAACATAGCAATCAAAAGAATGAAAGCCTGTCGATGTTTTGGCTAAACGAAACAATTTTGTACCAAGGCACAACAGGTTTACAAGGAATCAAATCAAACCAAACAGTCTTAACAGAAAATTGCTCAGTCTTTACTTTGTTAGAAAGCCACAAAACCTTGTCATTCTTACCATGAAACGAAAGGGGAGGTGGGAGGTGAAACAAGAATTGGAATTTTTCAGCCCAACACTCAGGCCAAGCCCATTCACCATTATGAACAAGATCAGCAACTTTAAAATTTAAAGAAAGGCCAGCATCAAAGATATCCCTCTTAGTGATAAATTGACACAATGGACCCAAAAAACACCAGTTATCAAACCAAAAGGAAGTACCACAACCATCACCAATTCTAGACACAATATGACTTCTCAAAGTAACCATGCACAACAGAATCTGTCTCCATCCCCAGCATACATCACTAAGAATAGGAATGTCCCAAAAGTTCCTTTCACAAGACCTTCTACCCACCAACCTGTAAGCATTAATCCATTTTACCCAAAGGGAATCCTTCTTAGAAACTATATTCCAAATATGCTTAGACATAAGAGCAATATTCCAAGTATGCAATGATTTAATACCAAGGCCACCTTGAGTTTTTAAACCACACACATCCTCCCATCTAACTTTAGCCTTACCTTTAATCATATCACCTTGAGACCAAAGAAAACTCATAATCTTTTCAATTTCTTAAGAAACAGCAATGGGAAGAATGAAAACAAATGACCATAATATTTGTAAAGATCTTAAAATAGACTGAATAAGCTGGAGCCTTCCAGCAAAGGAAAGCACATTATTCTTCCAATTGACTAGCCTTTGTTTAACTTTATCAATAAGAGGATTACAAAATTTCTTATAAAGCCTAGAGGATATCAAAGGGACACCAAGATACCTGATGGGCAGTGAACCCTCATTAAGATTCATGACAGTAATGATGGATCTCTTTAACGGGCCAAAAACATTTCCAAAGAAAGCAACACTTTTATCCAGGTTGGGAATCAAACCAAAGGCCCTACTAAATTCATCTAAAGCATTTTTCAGAGTAATAACAGAATTAAGATCACCATTAGTGAATAACATTAAGTCATCAGCAAAGCAAAAATGTGTAAGACTAACCTTGCTACACCTCCAATGATACTTAAAATTACTATTCCTATCAATATTTCTCTTAATCATCAAAGAAAGACCTCCATAACCAGAGTAAAAAGGTAAGGAGATAGTGGATCACCTTGCCTCAATCCTCTATTACCTTTAAAATAACCATGGTGATCACCAGTAACGCTCACAATGAAAGAAGGGGTAGTCATGCAACTCATAACCCAACTCACCATCTCCAAAGGAAAACCAAAATGAACAAGGCATTGTCTGAGAAAACCCCAATCCATAGAGTCATATGCTTTATTAATATCAATTTTAAACGTAACCTTAGATGGACCACACTTCCTTTTGTAATTTCTCATTAACTCTCGAGTAAGTATGATGTTATCACTAATTTGTCTAGAAGGAATAAAGGCACTCTGGCAATCATTAACAATAGAATTCAGCACACCCTTAATCCTATTAGCTATAACTTTGCTAATACACTTATAAAGCACATTGCAACATGAAATAGTCTTAAAATCAGAAACCTTTTTGGGAGTTTAAATTTTAGGCACCAAAGCAATGATAGTGGAATTAATTTCTCTAAGCATCTTACCATTTGAGAAAAAATCTTGGATGGCTTTAATGAACTCAGGCCCAATAATAGACCATGAAGACTTGAAGAACTTAGATGAAAAACCGTCCGGCCCGGGAGCTTTATCATCCTCTATACCAAAGCAGCTTTGATTTCTTCAAGGGAAACAACTCTAACCATAAAATCAACATCCTCTTTGGCCAACTTGTTGACGAATAAATGCGAAGGATCAAAAATTGGCTCAACCTTCCCTCTACTACCAAGAACACCTTCAAAATACTTAAAAAAGTACTCACCAACACCATTACCAGAATAAAAATTGCCTTCCAGATTTTCCATAGATTCAATCCTATTAATATTTATTCTCTCCTTCATAGCCCTATGAAAATACTTAGTATTGTGGTCACCTTCACTCAACTAGCTGACCTTGGATCTTTACTTAAGGAATAACTCTTCATCTCTAACCACTTCTTTAAACTTCTCAAGAACATCAGCTTCATGTTTTCTAATAAATGCATTATTGAGATCTTTAACCATATCACTTTGAACTTGACACAACTCCTCCTTAAGGGTCTTCACATTATCAGATAACACACCTTGAGCATACTTAAGCTTTCTTAGTGGCTTTTCAATGACTTGAGCTTAGATACCACAGAAAACATAGTGCAACCTATCACATCCTTGCTCCAATTCTTCTTCACAATAGGCAAAAATTCAGGCTTAGAAGCCAAAAAATTTACAAATTTGAAAGGTTTAGGATTAGCACCAAGAATACTAGGGATATTAAGAATAGGTGGAGAGTGATCAAAGGAAATAAAAGGCAGAAACACAGCATTAGCATTAGGGAACTTATCCAAAAAATGAACATTTCCCATAACTCTATTCAAAAGGCCATTAGGATTACCTGGACCCTTGTTCCAAGTAAATTGGAGCCCTGACATCACCAAATCCACAACATCAACTTTACACAAACATTCTCTAAAGTCTTCCATCCCTGAATTAACAATGGAGGAACCCATAGATCTTTCACTAGGATCTAAGATAATATTGAAATCACCTAATAAATTTCATGGAGCATTATTAACAGCAAGGCTATGCACCACAAGATCCCAGCAAAGAGACTTTCTGTAACTACTCTGAACATGGGCATAATTAAATGAACAAAAGAAATTTTGGTGGCCATTAACAGCTTCAACAAAGACATTCATCACTTGAGAAGACTGACTATGAACCATAATCCTGACAGCATTTGGGTTCCACCCAATAACTACCGGTACCACCATCACATTCAGCAGCATTAGACACCCACTCCCAATTACCAAAAACTTTAGAACAGATCCTATTTAATTTCTTTTTCTTAACTCTAGTTTCCAATAAAACACAAAAACTATAGCTACCTTCTCTGATAAGACTCATAACCTGATCTTGACTGATATCATTGTTAGGACCCCTCACATTCCAAGAAAAAGCTTTAAGATTCATTGATACACATCTTTTGACTAGTCCTTTCATTCACAGTAGCAGGACCTTTATCATTACCATTTTCAGGCTTCATCATATCAGCAATACCTCCATTATCTGATTCCACTTCATTATCTTCAACATAAGGTTCTATACCAAACTTAGAGAAATTCTTATAGAAGTAATCAAGTTGGGAAAGGGACCAATTAGTCCTGATCTCCAAAGAAGGATAAATACCAGTCTTAATAACTTCATCAACTTCATTTCTCAACTTAGACCATACAACATTATTGTACTCCTCATCAGAATTTTTCAAGAACTTATCATCCTTATCAATCATATCATGATCATCTAAGGCTTGATAAGAGTTTTTCAAAGGAATATTTTCGCTCTTGGCATTACCAGAAGAATCATTAGACCCAGAACCCCTCACCAACCCTTTAGGTTTAAAATCTTCATTAAATCTAGTAGCCAAAGGAGGCGTATGCACCAAGCTACCTTTATCACCATTAACCCCACTATACTTCCCCTGAACAGAGCTGACTTTAGAATTTCCACCCTTATTCACCTGTTTCAAACTACTTGTATTCCTACTAACACCCTTAGCCTTCAAATTACTTTGCTGCTTAACATTATTGTATTTATTTTGTTGATTATGACCCAATCTAATACCACTTTGCCTAAAATTCCCAAAACCAGGTATATTATTCAGATGAACACCCTTTCTGAAAACTTCTACCTTGATCATTGCTCTTAAGAACACTTCCCTATTGAGACTTAGCAGGCTCAACAACTTTGTTATTCTTCCTAATTGTAACAAAACCATCACCTCCTCCCACTTCAATATTGCTCTTCTCAATTCCAATAACATTATATTTCATGGCGTCCCTTTTGTTTTTAGCCTCAATTTCAACTTCAGTTCTAGGCCTGGATTTACATGAAACAATAGTATGACCAAAGGTAATACAATGGATGCATTGAGGAGGAAGCCATTGATATTTCACATCAAGTTTACCAATCCTAGCTGGCCTATTACCTATTTGGGGATACTTAATTTCTAAAGAGCGAGGTAAAATATCTTCAGCTAAAACTTCAACCAACACTCTAGCAAAGTCTAACTTCCCAGATTTCTTTAAACACATCTCCTTAGTTATTTTATCCATTAACATAGGTTTCTCTATCCCACTAAAAATCTTTCCAATGTCATTCCCATTACATTATTCCATAGGAATACCATACACACAACCCATATAGGATTGTACTTGGTTCCACTTTCTCCAGCCAAACTCCAGGTTCCCACACATTTAAAACTAATGGAATATTGTTCACCATCCAAGGCCCACTCTCCAAAACAGCTTTCATCCCCTCTTCACTCTTAAGTTTAACATAGAACAAACCAGCACTTGTTTTAGTAATATCAGAAACTCCATGCACCCTCCACATTTTGCTTAAATTGGCATTCAAAACCCTATAGTCCATTGAAGTACCGACAAAATAACCATATAGTTGAAGAGCACAAGCTTCACTTCCCTTTTTAATATCTTTAACAGAAATAGCAATTCTCTTAGTCCAATCATTATTCTTAGACACACATTGAGGAGTAAAGTTCATATGTAGTTCTATATCTTCAACACCCTTTTTCATCTTCTCAGAAAATGACTAAATAATAAGAGAACCATCAGAATTGAAACCTAGCTTATTTGCAGACCATACATTAGACTTAAAGAACAAGTTATGCCCAAATTGCACCCTAGTCAAACCAATAGGAGGCTTGTTAAGAATGCCCTTATTACTCTGACCATTACCAAATACAAACTCAGAGTCACCTTTACCACATCCCATCACATCCTTATTTGCTTTCCTAGTGTTTTCAACCTCTATATGCTCTGCATCAGCCACATTGAGCTTACTAGCACCATTACTAACAAAACAATGATCTACACACCCATCAACAACATCCCCTTTAGCCTCCATCCTACTATCATTCATAATCACCTCAGATTCAAAAGCTTCTAAAGGCTTATTAATAAAGGAGCCATCATTACTAGAAACCAAACCAACACTATAATCCTTAGAAACCTTACAACCACTACAACCCTCCCAAAACACCATCTGCCTAGAAATATCCTTATCAACAGCAATCCTATCTAAAACTTTAGAAAGGGCATCATTAACAGGAGATTTACTAGAATTAAGGCGCTTACCATTTCGAACCAAAGGAGGAAATTCACTTCGACTCCTACCTTTACTAGCCATCTTCTAATTCCTAAGCTTTTTAAAAATAGCACCAGCCCTAACAGACGAAGATCCAGGAGAAAGAACTTTGAGTTTAACACGATTCTTCACCCCCCTTAGGTCTACCCCTAGGTTTAGAAGACCTATTACCAGCAGACATATAAATTGGAACATGATTCAAGCCCTCTGAAGACATCCCTATAAGAGTACTAAACTCCTCAAAGAGAGGGTCAGGAGGCTTAAGAGGATCAATTGGCATAACAAAGAAGAAAAGGAAAAGAGGAATTAAACAAAGGGGATGATAGTGAAGATTCACAACCAAAAACCCAAAATTTCTAGGGTTCAATACTTGCTTGAAGAGGACGAAATTGCCAAAATTGCTCATAGAGAGGAGAGAGAAAATAGATGTGACAATTATGTAAGGAATATGTTACAATATATGAATTAAAATAATTTTCTTTTTATGGTTTCTACAAAAAAAAATGGATCATCTCTCAATATAATGTAATGTTTTTATTTGTGTTGTAACTTTTTATGTTTTGATGAAATTATAATATTTTATGTCTTGATGAAATGAAATTTTTTTTATTTAGTTTTTTCAAATTAATCAAAATAGAAATACTGAAAAGTAAAATTGTTAAGAGGTAGAATAATTATTGCATAGTAAAAATGATGTGAATGGTTAGACGGTATGTTGATTTGATGTTGAACTGTTGACCTTTAATCCTTTATTGCCCAACAAACAATAAGTGATTATAATTGGATGACAAATTGACAATTTTATAAAAGAAAAGAAAAGAAAAAGTAAATTTTAATTTACACATAATTGTGTACTCTTAAATAATTTTTACAACAAATTGTGTGAAAAAACATCTATGGTGTAAAATGTAATGTGTAATAATCAGTCAAATCATCAATCAACATTAGACAATAATGAAGATTTAGATACGAAAAAAGAAAATTTCGTCGTAGCCAATCTGTCCAAAATATGTGAAGCGTGTATTTTGGAACTCTAATGATACATATATTTGAAGTGTGGAATATTTCAGACAAATGTGACAGATGTATGTATCTGATGCATGTGTGTGTGATGTGGTTCAAATTTTATTTGTAAATAATGTTACAAGATCCAGTGAGGTTGTTGCACATGCAAGTATGCAACTCAAATAAACTCCCATGGAAAACATGAAAGATCTATGAATTAGTTTTGTCTCTAGACAATATAAAACTCTATTTTCTTGACAATGTGTTTGTTGTTAGACAGGAATTATGAAACACAACTGTATAGTTTGCAAGTCTTCAAGTTCACATATCTGCGAGATATTGGAAAAGAATAGACTCGATTCAGCTGAGTCTAATAATCAACAAGAACTTTGTTTGATGAATCTTGTTTTGTCCGAAGAAAAAAAAAAAAAACACGACCCGTTATAACCTGAGCTCATTTAATTAGCCATGCAAGTCACTTGACCCATTCATTTTGCCACATTTACAAAAGGCCAACATCATATGTGCAGAGAGTACTAAAAGGAATATAATTTATCAAGAAGTGTCCAAATAACAAGTGTGGCACATGCCAGATAGATTGAAAGATACATGATGCCTAACATATGACAAGTACATTAACCAACCCAATCATTCTCAACTGAGATCCTGTTTCCAAGCGCCAAGTTTTCAATTCAAACTTAATTTCTCCCACTCAAAACCATTCCGACACGCAGCTTGTAAACCAAAACAATATCATCAATTCATAAACCAGGCAACAAATAAAGAGCATTTCGGATAGAGGGGGCCTTTTATTAAAAAAAAAAAAAAAAAAAAAAAAAAAAAAAAAAAATACCACATTACAGTTTACACCAAAGGAATGCTATGCATTTATTGCTGAAGACATACGATGCAGATAAGCGGAAGATGTTTTCCTAAAACTAATTTTCACCAGTCAAAAGTTCGCCACAAATGGACCAAACAAGTCACTAAAACAACAATTCCTTTTCCTTCCCAGCATTGCTGATACTTGATACTAGTACAGAGTACACAAATCACAAAAATATTCCACTTCAACGTAAAATGAATGTCTGATGCATATCAAACTGATACAAATGAATGTCTGATGCATATAAGACTTGTACATTTCAGGGTTTGATTCAAATAACCTTTTTACCGCTCGTTCTTGAAAAAAAGAGCTACTTTTATTAACATATAAAACTGAACATAAGAAACACCGTGGCTTATTCATTAACTGTCACATTTCAAGATTTTATGGATTTCTTCTCTTGTGGGCATGGCTGGAATCGCTCCTTTCTTGGTTACGGTTAAGGCTCCACACGCGTTTGCAAAAAGAAGCGCTTCTCTTAGTCTTGTTTCGTCCTACATTACAGTCAAGATAAATAAATTGATCATTTTGTAGATAAAAAGAAAAACATAGTCCTGAAAAATAAATGAAACTGATAGATAATAGTGTACCTTATAAAGATTCGTATCCGAAGCTAAAACACTCAAAATTCCACCAACAAACGCATCTCCAGCACCCGTAGTATCAACCGCCTTTACTTTAACACCAGGAACTCTTCCCTTAAATTGCTGCACAAAACGATTTACATATTTAATTTATGGCAGGAACCACAAAATAGGAAACCTCAGAAGATAAGGATTAAGGATCCTTGCCTGCGTATAATATCTACACCCATCTGGCCCTTCACTTACGAGCAAAAGCTTAAGCTTGGGGTGAAAAAGCTTATTCAGCACCACATTATCATCATACGGGTCGTCACCCCCTGTCAAAAACGTAATTTCATCCTCGCTTACCTGCGTATGCATTGATAATATCTTTATAAGTCCATAGAAAAAAAATAAAAAATAAAAAAAAATAAAAAATAAAATAAAATAAAATAAAAATCTTGATATGTAAGTTTACTTTTTATGCTCTCAAAACCTGACAGTATACCTTAATGACATCCGCTTGATCCCATATACTCATTATGCCTTCACGAGCAGCATCCGCTGATGGCCACAACGGTAATCTCAAATTGACATCATAAGACAGTATACAACCAGACTTCTTTGCTAAGGACATTGCAGCTAAATGTGTCGACTTGCATGGTTCTTCAATTAAACTAATAGAACCATAGTGGAATATACTAGCCTGTATGAAATCATAACTGAATTAGCAGTGATAAAAAGTTAGATATGTTTCTTTAAAAGAAGAGATAAATGTGCACCTGCTTGATAAGATTCACGTCAAGTTCAGATTCGTGAAGAAGCATATCTGCACTTGGATTACGGAAAAACATAAATTCCCTCTCTCCATCAGATCTTAGAGTAACAAAAGCTAGTGCTGTTCTTGCATTTTGGTCAAATCGCATTCCTGAGTTGTTGACTTTGTTTTGCTGTAAAATGTCGGCTAACATGTGCCCAAATTCATCGTCACCCACCTACAAATAAAGCAAAAGTTGGTTCTTTCAGTACTGATTATCTGGTTTATATCATATCACATGACTACAATAATGAAATTTAAAATCAAATTTTTGGATTTTGGGGCTACCTTGCCTATGAAGGCTGATGAACCTCCTAACCTTGAAATACCAACAGCAACATTAGCTGGGGCCCCGCCAGCAGCTTTTTGAAATGCGGGTGCTTCTGCAAGTGAAACTCCGGAAACAGAAGGCACAAAATCGATCAACATTTCACCAAAACATACAACAAGTGAACCCTTTGTTGCTGAGCCTCCATTTGAATGCAACGACAGGCCATTTAAACCATCTGAATCCATGAAAAAAAGCTATTAATTAGCAATAATACTAGTAGATTAATCAGGTAATGTGGCATTTGCAACAGTGTGACTCCAACTATCTCTTAACAGTGTGGCTACAACTATCTAGAGTTAGATAGTCATTTTTGGATTACTAACATCAGTTTTGGATAAATAGTCTTCATACAATACAATCAAATTAGTTATCTAAGGGTTAAACAAAATAGCTAATTTACCCTTTACTATAACCTATTTTCAGAACTTTAAGTTTCATTTTGTGTCTACTTTTTTCACAAAGATGTCAATTTTTGTCTTTTTTTCTATTATTCTTAAATGATCATGATTTGGCAAACATTCAAACAAATGATTGATACAACTTCAAGCATAAGAACATCCAAAAACTTCTTTCCACGACCCATTTTTTCTAAAGTTGATTAATTTATTGCGGTTACCCAGTACCCATAAACACATTCAAAACAGACATCCAAACGCCCTCTTAACGACCCCTTCGTTCTTTTCACGTAATGTTACAAACTTTTACTTTCATCTTTTCAAGTAATCTTACGTTTTCCACAAAGATGATATATGTAGTCAATAAACAGCCATTTAATTACAGTTCATCATCTAGTTGTCTAATCATGATTATCCAGATCCCATAATCACATTCCAAACACACATCCAAACACTCTCTTATCAGCACGCCTTTGTTACAGTGTACCACAATTCGAAACGGCAATAGTAAAACCTTTCTAAATCAAAAACAAAAATCGTCCAATCATTCATTAAATCAAGATTTCACGTAAACACCTTAATCCAATATCCCATAAGCTGATAATCACATTCAAAACGCACATCCAAACGCCATTCCTTAATCGTTTTAATGCACCACAAACCGAAACCAAAACCGAAACAGTATAACTTACGTTATGCATTTACTAAAAAAAACAACAGAACCAACCAAATATTCATAACTAAAGATCACATAAACAAGTAGGTCTGATTAGCTTTACCAACTAACTAAATCACTTATATCAAACCCTTAACTAAAAACCAACAATAATTTAACAATATAATCACAATGTGATTTCAATAACAAATTATAACATAATCCCATTTCATGCAATCAAATCAATAACAGATCAGATCATCAAAACCACATCAAGATCATGCAATATAAAAGTGACCCAGATAGTAAAAATGGTTAAAAGTTAACAAGATTTAAAGATTACCTGAAATGGGTATATCAGCCATGTGGGTAAGCAGTAAAAAACACAAAGCTGAATCTTGAAATTAGCTGCAAAAACAGAGTAAAATATTATATAAAAAAGATGGTGATGATTTAATGAGAATGTGAAGATGGTTTGAAGAAAAAGATTGGTTACCAATAAAGAATTGGGTTTTGAAGGATTATGAAATGGGGTTTTAAAGATGAATCTTGAAATTGATATGATTCTATTTTGCCTCTAGATTTCAGTTGTTATACGGAGAGTACGAGTATATATTATGTTTTTGTTTTTTTTTGGTTTTATTTGGATTCTTTAATTAGCTTGTTTTTCAATTTTGGTGTGTTGTGAACATTTTTATTTTTAATTGGAATTTTTTAAATACTTGTCATGGTGTTGTAAATATTAATGGGCTTGTGTGTATTCATATTATTTATAGTGGATTTTAAAGTTTGAGATTTATAGATTAGTTTTGTTTCAATTTAGTCATTGTAACTTTTATTTGAATATAAAATGATAAATCAAGTTTGAAACGTGTTCTATTTTAGTCACTCAATGTTTTAATAGTGTTCTATTATTATGTAACTTTTATGTTTGAGTAACTCAAATGAAACACTTTTCAAAATTGGTTATTATTTTATGATATATCTCTTTTCACCTATGCATAAGTTGGTTGTAAATTAAGTTGGTTGGTTAGTGAAATTCAGGGGTGAATATTTTTTGTTACGATACAACCAAACAATGCACATATGAATATCTTAAAGGTAGTTTTTTTGAACAATTACACAATAATGGAACAATATTGAAACTTGAATGGTTTTTGTGGTCAATTTAAAGTTTGAGTGACTTAATTGGAACAATCATCAAACTTTATTACTATGGGCATGTTTGGTACAAAGAATTAACGATGAGGAAATGAAAATCAACTTATTTCTTATGTTTGGTATCTCAAAAAAATAAAAAGGTGGAGAATTGTAACTCCTAAGATTTGGTTCCTTTGTATTTTGTGGAGGGTTGGTTACCCATCTATTTAGTAAAGAAATGAATTCTTTGCACAATAATAATAATAATAATAATAATAATAATAATAATAATAATAATAATAATAATAATAATAATAATTTCTTGAGTCAATTCTCTGGTGTTACCAAACACTGGAATTTATATTGAATTTCTTTGAGAATTCATTTCTGTGATTTAATTTCTGCACTTCATTTCATTTCTCTAAATTTCACCCTACCAAACGTGCTAGGCAACATTTTTCCTTTATACAATTCATTTGTAAACTTCATTATCACTCAATAATAATTCTCTCTTCCTCTCATATTTCTTGTTCTTCATATTTATAAGAGCAATGATATAGAGACATAAAATTAATGGCTAAAATTATGTCTAATCCATCTATTGCTTAACAAATGTTTTTGCTACTTCCTTTTTCCAAAATTCACCTTTGATCTTGCCATGTGTCTAAATCTTATTACTCTCTCCGTCCCAAATTTATTGTCAACTATTGACTTTTTTAATCTTTCTTCTTCAACTTTGACTTTAAATATTTTTGTGGGTGTTATATAATATTTGATGCAAAATATATAAATGGATTGGGTTTTAAGTGTACTTTTTAATGGTATAATTTTTAATCAAGTATTATATAATAAAAAATATATATATTTGTGGTCAAAGTTGAACCAGTTTGACTTTGAAAATTCAAACTGGACAATAATTTTGGGACGGAAGGAGTATTATACATATTTGTTAGGCATTAGAATCATTTCTCTATTTATAAAATTATCAACACGAATGAATCCAAAGAAAGAAGAGACGATAAGCGAAAAGGAAGAATCCGATCCATTTTTCATCAAAGGTCACAATTTAGCTTTTAACTTTTTTCCATTCCCGAAGTTGAAAATATACTTAAACTATATGTTTCAATATATCTGTCTAAATATGATATGTTCGTATACATATATGTAGATTGAGATATATTCATCCACCCTATGTGTATACAATCCACTTGTAACCTTGATACCACACAATAATAATTCTCTCTTCCTCTCATACTTCTCTTACTCTTGTTCTTTATATTTATAACACGTTATCAACATGAATAACTTTAAAGAAAAAAGAAGAGACGACAAGTGAAAAAAAAAAAGAATCCGATTCATTTTTCATCGTCACAATTTAACTTTTACCTTTTCCATTCCCAAATATAAGAATATTCTTAAACTATATGTTTCAATATATCTGTCTAAATATAATATGCTCGTATACGTATATGCCGTTTATGTTTTTGTAACAAAGTTACTAGATTTGCTAGTTATGTGATATCAAATTAACTACAACATAACAAACAAGTAAAGTGGAGAGTTAGGGAAAGAACACAACCAAAAGGGACGTCGAGATTTAAAGTGGTTTGGTACGAAGCTCACTCTTCGTCCTACTCCACTCCCCGAGTACCACACTCGAGAGTTTTCAATCACTATGTCAACACACTCCTTCAGGCGGAGCAATCTGATAAGGCAAAAAGTGTACCGCTTTTGGGGGTTCATTTAAGCCCGAATTCGTAATTATTTGATCAATTATTACCCTAAATCGTTCCTTTTGTCATTTTAGGTACTTTTGAGAGGAAATTTACAAAAAGAAGCACTTTGGACGTTTTTGGAGCGAAAAAGTGAAGAAAATGACAAAGTCTCAAAATCCTTGCTGGGAACAGTACATGACGGCGTCAAGGCATTGCAAGTGACGGCGTCAAGAGTGGCAAAAGAGGTGGATGTGGAAAATACACGTGTCGGCCCAGAACAATTTCAAGGCATTTTGGCCTGACGGCGTCACCAAGGCTGTCAGGGTCAAAACACATGTAACAGCCCAGAGTAAATTTACACATGACGGTGTCAAAGTGGATCTAGGCAATACGAATTTTATCTTGGCGGCGAGTTGACGCCGTCACAAGCTAAAACGTGACGCCATCAAGGTGTAAAATCTATATATAGTTTTCTAATTTTCATTCATTAAGTGTGGAACGTTTGGAGAGCTTCTTTGTAAAAACCCTAGACGAATTTTCGGTGATAATCAGGGTTTCAACCCTTATTCCATCCATGTTCAATTGAAGATAAGTTTTCCAATAATCATATGATATGTCTATGTGTTGTGTGATTCTATCTTATGTTTTTCTTCTCTTTAACATGTTAGGATAGGTTTTTCTTGTGTTTTGCTTAGATGTAGTGAAACCTAGATGTTGATTATTGGTTGATGGTTTGTTTATAGTTGTTTTGGATGATTGTATTCGATATTAGGCTTAAGAAAACTGGTAGACTTCCAATTGGTAACTTGCTTGAACGTCTTAAGAAACATGATCGGAGGTGTACTACGATTTATTGTTGTATTTAATGCATGAGCGAATTCTAGTGATCCCATGTTAGGAGCTTTTAGTCGGCTCGACATAGGAGTGAAGTAGGAGCTTATAGAGTTAGGGAATTTCGTACACGGCCCTACAACTAGTATTAAGGAATATAACCCGTCATCCATGCAATTGTAACAAGCTAATCAACCGGTAAAAGATATCTCGGGAGTAATGAAATCTAAGTAAACACATTTTCTCTTATTATTGTTTACACCACAAATTAGTTTTAGTTTATTTTATTTTATTTTGATTGCATCTTTAGTTAATTTGGTTAGTTGACTAGCAACTAATTCCGCCCACTCCTTCAAAACCCGAGATTTTACTTGCTTTTATAAAAATATAAAAATACAAAAAGAATCATCCTTCACCTTTAGACCTAGTTTAGTATACTTTTTAATCCTAGCGAACACTATTCCTGAGTTGAACGATCAATCCCCCGGTACTTGTCACTATACTATACTACAACGAACAGGTACACTGCCTGGTGGGGATTGCAAGCTTCTCAAGATCCCTTGAGAGGTAAAACCTTTTGCGAGGGTGCAATTCCACGTATCAAGTTTTTGACGCCACAGCCCGGGGAATAATTATTGTCTAGGTTAGAATTTCTTTTTATTAGGTATACTTGCTAGATTTCTTTGTAGTAAGATTTTTATTTTATTTTATAGGTTTTCTTTTGTCTATCTTTTCTTGTGTGTTTGTTCGTAAAATTCTAATAAATTATTCCGTTGGCCACTATGGAAAACGCGAATCCACCCCTTTCACCTAGTGAAGTTGCTTTGTTACGAGAACAGATTGAGAGTGAGATTAGGGAACGTAATAGGTTGATTAATGTTGAGCTCGATTATGCATTTAGTGACCTAGCGACCACCTTGTATTCGAATGAGGACCTAGGACCTATTGATTCTGAGGTTGATGCTGAGGATGTGGAGGAACTTAAGGAAGGGGAGATAGATCCAAAACAGGATGATTATTTCAATCTATATCCCACTAAGGAGGAAAACGCTTATTATAATAATCTTGCTGATAATCCTTGGCCTCCTGTTGTTAAAATTGACCCTAAGCTTAAGAAAGGTGACCCTAAGAATGTTAAGATACTATGTATGATTGGGTATAAGTACGTTGATAATGCATACATTGATTTCGAATCTCCAATCAACATCATGTCTTCAAGTGTTTATAATGATATAGAAAAAACAAGACTTGAACCTCGGAGGGACCTCAAATACCCCGGCGGAGTTTGTAATTTTGTCGGGAGAATTAAAGGTTTACATGTCTTTATTGGGGACTTTACTTATATCAGTGATTTTATGATTGTTGAGGACTTGGCTAGTGTTATAGATTGTCGCTTATCTCATGTTGTATTAGGTAAGCCATTTGTTGAAGAGTCAAAGTTAAAATACGATCAGATTGAGGGAACGGTCCAATTTTCTAGTGAAATTGATAGGATTACATATAGGATGCCTAATAGAATAAAGGAATTTCGTTATGTGCCTCGACTTGATATAGATAACATCGGCACTTTTGAGGACATTAATGAAGAGGATAAGAAAAAGGGCATGGATTATGTGTGGGAAAAGAGGAGCCTTTACTATAAGAATTGCTTAACCCTACGGCCAAAATATAAAATTGATAGAGAGATGGACAAAAGGATTATAGGAGCAATTGATAAAAAGGTGGTCGATCTTTATAAAGGATATTTACAATCGAAGCCGGAATAAAAAACTAAGATCGAGGATGACCTAGAGACCGTAACCTATGACGAGGTCACGTGATAGCCCATGACTTTGAGTCTAGCTACAAGACTCGTAAATAAAAAAAAAAAAAAAAAAAAAAAAAAAACGCTTCTTGGGAGGCAACCCATGTTTTATTTGTTTTGTTTGTTTGATTTTATTTGTTTCCATATGCGTGTTTTATTTTTATTGTTTGTGGATCATAGTTCAAAATAAATTGTAAAATGTTTTATTTTGTTTTTAACTTCGTCTTAATTACATATAAAGGTATTTTGCAAAAAGCTAAGTGTAAGGGAAACCCAAATTTGTTTATAAGAACGAAATTGGACATGAACCATAACAATATTAAATGAACATGTGTATTAGTAATTGTTAGAGTCAAATGCTTGTGTCGAGTCATAATGATGTTTTGCAGGATTTTCCAGGAAGTAAGACATAAGTTTTTCCAAAAAATTTCTGGAAACTTAACATGAGATTTTTGCAGGAACATTCTGACGGCGTCAGGAGTTAAAACCTGACGGCGTCAGGTACCAAAATTCTAAAAAAATTTGCGAGTTTTGTTTATACCGGAGTCTTAAAGTTTTTGTTGATTCTTTAGTTTTATAAACTCCAAGAAATCTGCAAACATTCATTCCACAAGCATTATATCTTAATTTGTTTTCTAGGATTTTTAGTATATATATATTGCCGCCGATTTTACGCGAGGTTTGCCTTGATTGTTTTCTCAGGTTTAACAGGTTACATTGGACAAGAGGATGATTTATATTTCTGGAGGGAAGCTTTGAAAGTTCATTTTCTTGGAAGAAGATCTAACCTTGTTGACACAGTATCTACACTGAACGAATCAGGGGAGTATTTGTTTTCATTCTTTTACTTTATTTTCTTTTACATATTTTTATTTAACATTGGGGACAATATTTAGCTTAAGTGTAAGGGGAGGGTAACTGATGATACTTTTGAGAATACAATTATGCTTGAGTTTGTTTGTTCGATAGTATGTGTGTAATAAAATTAAGAGAAATACTCGTTAGGGCAAAATTTAAATTTTTTTACAACATTTAGGAGTGAAGCTTTAGCCTTAATGAGCGTCTCATGGATAAGAGTTGTATAACTAGCACAAAACCGTACTACTCAGAAAAATTTTCCACCCAAATATGTGAGGTTCACCTTTAGATTTGTTAGGAAAAGCATTCATTATTAGTGCTTATGAGTGTACCGGTAGTATTTAGATTCTAGAACTTGCGTTAGTGATGCATCCCGAGACCGCTAGTGAGACTACATTCGTGTAGTAGGATTTACTACATGATAAGAGGCATTAGGATCACCCTTGTGTTAAACCCGTATCATAATTACTTGACCATTTAAGTCAACTACCTTGACTAATAAAGTCAATTGATTTTTCCCACACCTTTGCGTTGTACTCATTTTTAGTACACGATACCCCTAGTACATCCCTCCGAGCCTATATTTTCTTTTCTAACTTTAAGCATTTTACTTAAATGAAGAATTTGTTAACAATCCACCCCAAATGTGCAACCAAATCGCCTTAGCCTTCCGTGTATGCACTCATCTTTAGTGCATTATTGTTATTTGTTTAAACCCTTAGTTAATTGTCTAATTTATTTCATGGTTGCTAAGTCGAGTCATATCTTGTACATATTGTTTTGGGACTATTGGGACTCATGGGTAAAGTACTTGTGTTATTGAGTAATGGGGAAGAACATCATACATTACCCCCATATGTGCGTTAATCTTAAAAAGTACTCCAAGTGTTTTGATTATCTTAATTCGAGTCATTAGAATAATTGATTGTAAAGTATGTAAAAGTTCAAGTGTAAAGGGAATGTAAATCCCCTATGATATATTATTTTGGATGGTAGGGTAAAAGTGTATGCAAAAAAAAAATAAAAAAATAAATAAATAAAAATGAAAAAAAAAGTAAAAAAAAAAAAAGAAAAAGAGAAAAACATACGGACTACCATCCCGTTTCATTCTATGTTTGTTTTATGTTTTTGTTATTTTTGATTTATTAGCTTAAGTCGAGTCGAGTCTTGGCTTAGCAACGCCATACTATACATGTAATTAACCAAGATGATTAACTTGCCACCAGTAAAAAATTGCCTTTATCCAACAAAACCGTGTTTACCATATCCCTACACCTCACGTTATAACTCTTTAAAAGACCTCTTTGATAGTTTATCCTAGGTGCTTACGCCAAGTGGTAGAGGTTTGATCCTTTCCCAAGCCTATGGTAATCTATTTGCTATGACATGTAGTGGGAGATGTTTTCCATTTCCTTATTGTGATATATATTTTATTACACCCGAGAGATGTGAGTATCTAAACACTATTTGTGAGGAGCTAGTGTATAACCTCCGTACTTGTTTTTGGTTTTAAGTGGAACGATTATTTGTTGTAATTACTTTTATATTAGTGTTAAATGACCCCTAACTTGTATTTTGATTAGAATAAAAGCGCATTTGCTTGAGGACAAGAAAATCTCAAGTGTAAAGGTATTTGATAAGGCGAAAAGTGTACCGCTTTTGGGGGGTCATTTAAGCCTGAATTCGTAATAATTTGATCAATTATTTCCCTAAATTGTTCCTTTTGTCATTTTAGGTACTTTTGAGAGGAAATTTACAAAAGGAAGCATTTTGGACGTTTTTGGAGCGAAAAAGTGAAGAAAACGACAAAGTCTCAAAATCCTTGCTAGGAACAGTACCCGACGGCGTCAAGGCATTGCAAGTAACGGCGTCAAGAGTGGCAAAAGAGGTGGATGTGGAAAATACACGTGATGGCCCAGAACAATTTCAAGGCATTTTGGCCTGACGGCGTCACCAAGGCCATCAAGATCAAAACACATGTGATGGCCCAAAGTAAATTTACACATGATGGCGTCAGAAGTGGATCTAGGCAATACGAATTTTATCTTGGCGGCGAGTTGACGGCGTCACAAGCTAAAACGTGACACCGTCAAGGTGTAAAAATATATATATAGTTTTCTAATTTTCATTCATTAAGTGTGGAACTTTTGGAGAGCTTCTTTGTAAAAACTCTAGACGAATTTTCTGTGATAATAAGGGTTTCAACCCTTGTTCCATCCATGTTCAATTGAAGATAAGTTTTTCAATAATCATACGATATGTCTATGTGTTGTGTGATTCTATCTTATGCTTTTCTTCTCTTTAACATGTTAGGCTAGGTTTTTCTTGTGTTTGCTTAGATGTAATGAAACCTAGATGTTGATTATTGATTGATGGTTTTTATAGTTGTTTTGGATAATTGTATTCGATGTTAGGCTTAAGAAAACTAGCAGACTTCCACTTGGTAACTTGCTTGAACGTCTTAAGAAACATGATCGGAGGTGTACTACGATTTATGGTTGTATTTAATGCATGAGCGAATTCTAGTGATCCCATGTTAGGAGCTTTTAGTCAGCTCGACATAGGAGTGAAGTAGGAGCTTATAGAGTTAGGGAATTTCGTACAGGGCCCTACGACTAGTATTGAGGAATATAAACCGTCATCCATGCAATTGTAACAAGTTAATGAACCGGTAAAAGATATCTAGGGAGTAATAAAATCTAAGTAAACACATTTTCTCTTATTATTGTTTACACCACAAATTAGTTTTATTTTATTTTATTTTATTTTGATTGCATCTTTAGTTAATTTGGTTAGTTGACTAGCAACTAATTCCGCCCACTCCTTTAAAACCCGAGATTTTACTTGCTTTTATAAAATACAAAAAGAATCATCCTTCACCTTTAGACCTAGTTTAGTAGACTTTTTAATCATAGCGAATACTATTCCTGAGTTGAACGATCAATCCCCCGGTACTTGTCACTATACTATACTACAACGAACAGGTACACTGCCTGGTGGGGATTGCAAGCTTCTCAAGATCCCTTGAGAGGTAAAACCTTTTGCGATGGTGCAATTCCACACATCACAATTCGTACACAAGCTTACACCAAGTTTAACGACACTAAGCGGAATGTCGAGTCCTAGTCCTAGCTAGAACCAATCTAAACCAAAGGCAACGTGGCTACACGAACAAGCACTCTTGTCATTCTTGTATCGACACACAATCCAAGTTGTCACACGAACGAGCACTCTCGTTCACATGAATCTTCACACTAGAACTCCATTAAGTTCTAGTCTTCACACCACAACACACAACTATTACAAGAACTAATCTAGATACAACACTTCTTGGACTTTCACCAATGTCCAAATTTTCCCTAACACATCTAGTCACGACTCACACACAAGTCAGATTCACAATATTACAATATTTACAAATGATAGAATTTGAGGGAGAATAGAATCGTAATACTAATTACGTTTCTGTGTGGACTCAATAACAACTCGATCCTTGATGATCTCGAGTGTTATTCTCTTGCAATTTGATGTAGAGGAAATGAGAATCACTTATAAACACAATCCGACATGTTATAGTGATCAAAGAGAAAGAAAGAAAGAAACAGAATGTTTTTGTGCAAAGAGGTCTGATTTTCTGAAGAGTAACAGTGTAGTATTTATACATGCCAAATCGCTCCTTTATCACTAAGGGACCGTCGGCCATTTAAGGGACCACCCCGACAGACGCTCCTTTTTTTTTGTCCTGACGTGGTGAAGGTTTATCTGGTGAAAACTTTTAGTGATTTGAGCGGGAAAAATGGTTGTTACTCATTTGAATTTTGAATATATTTTCTACTAAAACATTTCTTTAAAAACACAATACTACATTTGTGAAAATGTTTTGTCATTCATAAAAATGTAATGTTTAGTGAAAATAATATCTTTGATCACTCTACTAGTGTCGGTATTGAGTTTGTTCATACCTGAAGTGACGTTGTAGTGATACGTTAGGTAAACGAGTTTTCTTGTTAAAAGCTTATTAACCGTAGTTTACGTATCGTGTTTTCATATTTTGTGATTATCAAAACGTGTAGAGATCGAATAATGCAAATAACGTTTTTGATATTATTTGTATTAACAAATCCAATAAAATGGTTATGTGTAATTAAACCCATATCTTTTTGTTTTAGATGGAGAATGAATCTGAATATATGTTGCGTAAAGCATAGTATGCTGTAATGACTTAGATTACTTGTCGATAGTTGATACTACATGCGCCTTCTTTTTCAGAATAAGGTGGTGTTTGTTTTTCATTAAGAGGCTCTTAACAGCCTCTTAATCTGAATCGTTCAGACGCGGTCAGATATTTTGGTCATTCAGACCGTTTGTTTTTTTCCCGTTCAAACGTGTTTAGAGGCAGTAAGATCTTAATGGTCTATACTTGAGAGGGGTATCTGAATGCCTCTTGTTGCCTCTTGCTGACACAAAAGAAAACCAAAAAAAATTAGTACAAGCAAACAAATATGCGGTTCAAACATGAGTTTTTTTTTCCCGGTCAGATGCGGTCAGATTCAGACATTTACACCTCAGATTCAGATTCAGATGTGCTGTTCAGATTCAGATTCAGAGCCTCTTAAAAAATAAACACCACCTAATATAAAGGCATATTTTGTACGTTTTGCTAAAAGTTCTCAAACCCTTATTTCACTTATTTGCTTCAGTTTTATCAATGTCTTTGTGAGCCAATTATCTTTAGTGCGTATAATGTAACACCATGATGATGATGGGTTCTTTAATTGGTTTAATACTATTATTATAAGTCATCTCTTTTGAATTCTCTTATCTAAACTACATATAAAAGAAAAATGATTAATGTGGAAAAGTGAAAAGTCTAATATATATATATATATATATATATATATATATATATATATATATATATATATATATATATATATATATATATATATATAAAATCCGGATCGATTGAGAAGGTTTTTATTTTGAAAAGATTGAGAAGGTTTTCAAAAACGATAGATTTTTAACTTTGATTCATGTTTTTCAAGCGCAAAACTCATTCTAATGTGATTAAAATTCAAAATGTGTAAAAAATATTTGAATCAATGTTAAAAATCTCTCGATTTTGCAATATATGTAGAATACTGAATCATCTATAAAAATTTAATGAATCATCATCATAACTCGATTTTAACAATAATTTGTGAATCAAATTTGTGATTTATAGATTTGATTCACCATAAAATGATGTTTACTTGTGAATCAAATAAAAAACATGATTCAATTTGCTCAAACGAAGATTTCTCAATCTTCTCAAAATAAAAACCTTCTCAATGGAACCGGATCCTATATAAGGTAGGGTTATAATAAAAAGTCTCTTAAAATAAAAAGTCTAGGAAGGCGAATTTTGGTGCATCACAGTTATAAAGTTACTGCATCACATTTTTAAGTCACTGCATCACAGTTATAAATTTTAGTGCATCAAAGTTACTGCATCACAACTATAAAAAGTTACTACATCACAGTTAGTGCATTGCAGTCAGTGTTCTAAAAGGCTCGCCAAGGCGCGAGGCGTGGCCTCGGCACCACAAAATGGACCAAGGCGTGAAGTCTAGGCGTCGTGTGAAAAGGCGTGGAATAAGGCGCGAAAAGGCGTGCCAAGGCGCGCCTTATCGTATGGCGTGGCGCCATTTTTAGAAGGGGATGATGTGGGCTTAAATTTTGGGCCTAGTAATTTTTAACATAGTTTAAATTTTCACTTTATTTCTTATGCATATCACTTTTTGTAAGCTCACCTTTTGTAAACTCACCTTTTGTAAACTCGATATGCATATAAAATATGATATTATAACATAAATGATAAAGATATAAATATTTTTTCGCCGCCTTAGTCACGCCGCAAAAAACGCCATGGCTTCGCCATGGCGCGTAAGGCTTGAGGCGTGGCCTTGCCGCCACGCCATGCCTCACGCCATTTATAACATTGATTGCAGTTATTAAGTTACTGCATCACATATTAAGTCACTGCATCATAGTTATAAATTTAGTGCATCAGAGACTTTTTATTCTTTTTATTTTAAGACCCTATATATATATATATATATATATATATATATATATATATATATATATATATATATATATATATATATATATATATATATATATATATTGTAATGCAATGAAAAGTGAAAAAAATTAATCTTAATTCAGGAAAGTTCAAGAACGCGTTTGAAATTAAGGCTGGCGTTTGAAAAGTATTCAAAGTATCAAACTTTGCAGGAAAGTATTGAAAGGTGCAAAGTAATTCAGGAAACATTGTTGGAAACACCTATCACATTGTTGGACAAGAAACTTATTTCAAACACACTATATTTCAAGCGGGACATTAAAATGCAAGTTGAAACTTCCATGCCTCACACCACATATAAGAGCACACCTGAAACACATACAAACCCTCATTTTATTCTTATATCTTTTTCTAGCGAACACACCCCACAGGCTCACTTCGACCGCCGCCACCACTATCACTCACACTACCATCGAAACTCCCTTCTCCACCGACCCACCAAGGCCGAGACCAACAACCACGAAATCCCCACCCCGCGGATATGTGTAGTTGCCGCAGCCGCTAGATCTATGTCATAAACAAGTTTTTTGTTTTTAGTATTGAAGGTCTTTAATAGTTTTATTTCTAATTTTGTAGATCTCGCCGAAATCTGTGTAGCCATCGTCAGAATCTCAAGGTTGTCTCTTTTTTTTTTTCCATTCTGATTTTTTTTTTTTTTTTTTTTTTTTTTTTTTTTTTTTAGATCTCGTAGGAATCTATGTAGCCGCCGCTGGGACGCCAGAAAAGTTGCTCCCCATTCGGAAGCATGTCACCAAAAACCCTAATTCTCATCATAATTACGGTGAGTTTTCCGCTACATCCGTTAAATCTGATGATCTTGGTTTTATTAAACTACTAGGAACCAGCTCTGTATGTGGAGATTAAGTAAATGTTGGATCATGTCATGTCAAGTGTTTTAGAGCGCTCCTGTTTATGGGTTTGGGGCTGGTTCTGGGCAGGCTTTGCTTTTGGTTCATATTGTTTGGCTTGTTTTGCTCGGTTTTTTCATCTTGTTTGGATTTCTTTGATTGAGAATTCTTTTTTATGCATATGTAGCTTGTTTACTATTGCATTGATTTTTATTGTATATGAGGATGAATGATTCTTTTGATGACATGTACTATTCTTCGAGATCGTTTAATGAAAAGAGCATTTTTTGTTTTTGTTTTCTTTGTTGTTGGTTAGATTTAGAATTATGTATAGCTTGATGTGTTTGTTTAGGTAAGTATGAAGATGTAAATAGGTAAAAATTAAGACGATTGTTGGTAAGTTATGTTTGTGTTTAGACGAAAACTACCCTACCCGGCTATGTCTTTGGTTTCATTAGCCCAGCGAATAACGCCAAAGTAAATATCGAATAGTGTTCAATAAAGGAAACTGTCTCTTAGTAATCCACCCAACTCGGTCCATGTGCATGTGACCTTGACCCGTTCAATAAAATATTAGTTAGTATCTCATGATTGATGTAATATTTTATTTTCCAGTCTCATTAAATATTCTTATATGTTGTTTGACACATGTTAAGAATTTTTGCCAGAGTTGAATTATCGCATGTCACAACCATTTGCAATTACATTTTCATCTTTTCACGTTCTATTTTAAACATTATACGAAACACTTACCACAATATCGCATATCGTTAATTGTCTGCCGTTAGGAACCTCCGTTACTATGCACGGGTACTTGCCTAGTAGTTTATAAGAACAAGAAATGTTTTATTGTTATTACTTGAAGAAAATCAAAGTAACATAACCTCATGTTATGTTAGAGGAAAAAAAATTAGAACCTCAAGTTCTAATAATATGTAATAAATAAAATTAATAACATAACCCCGTGTTATGTTAGAGAAAAAGAAAAATAGAACCTCGAGTTCTATTATGATTCCTTTAAAAGAATCAAAATGTATCATAACATCATGTTATGATTATTATAGAACCTCAAGTTCTGCTACGATGAATAGGATCAAAATACAATAACCACAAGTTATTGTTTTAATGTTCAATCATGATTCCCACAAAAGAATCAAATATAACATAACCTCAAAGTTATTGTTGTTGGAACATAAATTTAATGGTTACATAACCTCAATTTATTGTTATATTTTTTTAAGGACTTGGTCTATCACGACTCTCTCAAAGTAGAAACATCATAACCTCATGTTATGATTATATATTTTTTAAGAACCTGATGTTCTATATGATTCCTCAAGCAAATTACAATAAAATAATCTAAAGAAAAGTTTAGAACTTCAAGTTCTATTATAATTCCTTACAAGACTAAAATACATAACCTCATATTATGTTTAAAAAATGTTAGAACCTCAAGTTCTAAAATGATTCCTTCATACTAATCAATAACATAACATGTTAGAGAAAAAAATTAACAAAACCTCAAGTTTTAATATGACTTTCTTAAGACAATCAAATAATATAAGAATCATTGTGTTGCTTTTTAAAAAGCATTGACTCCTCCCAAACAGTCAGTCACAAATCAACCAAGTGTGTTGGTCAACAGGTCAAATCTGAGTGGGAGAAAGTGATCAATTTATGATCCGGTGTAAGCACAGTGTGTTCCCGGGTCGTTATGTCCCGACGAGGTTGAAATTGTATTTAGGAAAACGTTCAAGGGATTTAGTGATTGGGAAAGTAACCAGATAATGATTTGGATTTGATTATACTAATGGAAATGATTGAGATTAAGCTAAATTAACAATATTAATAAATACAGGAAACCAGATACGTATTTAAATTTAAAACGTAAACCAAATTTAAAACAAATGTAGTTGCGTACTGAAAAAGTGGGAATTAAGCAAAAATAAACTTAAGGGGGGTGAAAATGACTTTTTTACAAACTTGATATTATAAGAAAATTTTATAAAAAGGAAAATGATTTTTTTGATTTTTTAATTATTTTATATTAATTAAAAACTATTTAATAATTAATTTAAACTAATTTAAATTAAGAAAAATACTAAAATGACTTAGAAAATTATGAGATTTTTTTAAAAACTAATTAACCATCACAGGAATCCTATAAAATTATAAAAAGTTTATAAAATTTATAAATAAGCTATTTTAATAATTATTTACTTATTTATAAATTAAAACCTATTTAAACTAATTTAATTATGATAAATAGCAAATTAACAGTGAAAATTATGAATTTTTTTTAAAAATACTTTATGATTTATAAAACCTAGGAAAAATATAAAAATGTACTAGTGATTAAAAATAAGCAGTAATTATTTTTATTTTTGATTTTTTTAATTAAAACTAAATAAACTAAAATTAATTATTAAAAATACTAAACCTAAACAGAAAATTATGAAAATTTTTACACAACTATTTAAATATGACAGGAAATTAAGAAAAATATAAAATTGGGAAGTGCTCTTTTGAAAAAGCATAAAAATAAGCCAAATGGCTTAAATAGAAGCTATCAATTTTTTATTTTTGGTTTTTCTTGTTTTTTCTTTTACAAATTTATTTATACACTGATTTTAAGTAACTTTTGTAAAGGTGGGCTTTTTAGAAACTTGAAATAAGCTCTGTAAGAGCTTATGAGCTTATCAGTTAAGCTTTTTGGCTCAAAGTAAGATTTTTAGCTTAAATAAGCTCACAACAAGCTACTAAGTTGGAACCAAAGATAATATAAGCTACAAATGACTTAAGGACAATGGTGACAAGCTAAAAGATACAAAGAAACACACTGATAAGCTTAAATAAGCAAATAAGCAATTCCAAACCAAGCTACAAACCAAACAGTCCAAATGTGCCAACTGCAGGCCTATGTGGGGCCTACAGGAATGATCAAGGGTCCAAAATAAGGTTTGGTCCAATAAGCTGGGCTAGGGAGCTTATAAATAAGCCATGTTTCAAGTGGTGGGGTCCACTAATAAGCCGGCTATGAGCTTGTGAATATAGGTGGATTGCACTGAGTGACTCAGGTTTCTGAGTTGGTCAGGGTACGTTAAGGAGCAAAATAAGCTATGGGCTAAACCTAGGGTCCAAAATAAGCACAGGTGCAATGATTTGGACCAATAAGCTATCCAAAAAGCCAAGGTTTGAGGACTTAAGATCACAAATAAACTCTTGGTGAGCTTATGAAATTAGGAAATCCACCCTGGTACAGGGGAGGCTACAAGTGAAACAGGCTATAACAAAGACCAAAATAAGCAGTCTATAAAAATCCTAAAAATAAAATAAAAATACAAGCTTGAACACAAGCTGACAAATAAGCTCTAAGTCAATTTTCAGGTCATGATTCCTAGATTTGAGCAAATGATAAATCTAAACCAAAATGGACTTTTACCACTGTATGCAAGTTTTGACCTTTTAAAATTTAGGCTCAGTTTGACTTTTGGGAGGTTTGAGCTTAATTAATTGACTGATTAAGTAATAATAAGCTATAATAAAACTTATTCAAGCTATCTTATCAACTAATGAGGTGATTTGATGATTATGGTACCAAAAATCAAGACAGTGAGCACATAGGATGAGAATTGAACATGAATTTAACTTTTGTATGAAAGACCTCTGAATTTTATTACTTGACTATCCTATTGTGACCTATTGCAACATGTCTCAACAAAATGCAATCACCAAAACTACCTTGAACACAAAGCAACTCACAGATCCAAACACCCCTTAAATACTAATCTGACATTGTTTTTCAAAGCAATTAATGGATTTAAACTTAACCAATGAACAACAAACAATGAAAGAGGTGTGACAACATGAAATAAGCATAAAACATTCAGAGATGAGCCATGAACAATGAGCAACTACCAAATAGCATCATAAGATAATTATGACGGTTAAAATGAGATTTGGATTCAAAAGCTTACACAACAATATCTAACTTATTAAACTAATTCAAATATACTGTAAATACTACAAATAAGCAAGATAAGCAGGTTTAAACAAGCAACAAGCGTTACTAAGCAAGACTACAGATTTAAGCTAAAATGACAAAATGCTTACAAATGGGTCCTGAGCAAGAACAAAGGTACCAAGGCTCAAACACACATCCCTATTACTCCCCATGGAGTTCTAAACCAAGGCATTCTAGTATTCACCTTGCTCTCTGCAATCTCTTATTCTTTTTTATTTATTTTTGATTTTTAGCTATTTTTTTATTTATTTTTGAGTTTTGTGAATGAAAGCCTATTTAATTGGTTTCTTACTACTTACAAATGACAATTATAAGCTTAAAGGAACTAAGAACAACATCTTTTATCAAAGTTTAAGCTAAAAGGGAAATTAAGCAACAAAGAGTAAAAACTGAATTTAATAAGAAGCAATTGAAATTAAGGTTAAACAAACTTAAGATTACTCTAAAAATGTTGATTACAACCTTTTTTAACTAAAAATTACAACTGAAAACTAGAATTACATTAAGTCGACATTAAAACTACACTAATAATCTACTACTCCTTCATTCCTGCTTCTTTCTCCTTAAATAGAGGTTTTTAGGGTTCCTTGTAGTCCTCTGAGACTTTCCCACCACATTTCTGAGCCGTTGGATGGGTTTGATGCAATCTCAGCCTTTCACTCATTTTGGCAGGAAAACAGTTTCATCCAATTGCTCTGATTCTTTGCCATGAGGGGGGGGGGGGGGGAGGGTGGCATTAATTGTAGATGGTTTTTAGTGAAATTGGAGGGGAAAGGGTGGGATGTGATGGTGAAGGTGGGGGTGGGGTGGTGGAGGTGACAGGGTTTCAGGCAAGTGGGAGGGAAGGGATGAAGGGTTTGACTGGGGGTTTGACCCCGTTTGAATTATTAATAAAAAAGGGTGAGTTGGTTTGGGCTTGTAACATGGGCTGGTGATATAAGGTGGACTGGATCAGGTTTTATGTGTTTGTGGATTGGATTTGGTAAATAACACAAGTGGTCCGTTTGGTATTATTAGTGAAAACGATAAGGACCAAATTTGTATAAACTAAAAAGTGAGGGACTATTTTTGCCAACATTCCAAAGTTATCTAAGGGATCTTTTATGCCAAATGTCAATAATCCAAGGATCATAAATGATAATTTCCCAAATTAAAATTCCCAAGGACCAAATATTATAAACTAAAAAGTGAGGGACTGTTTTTGCCAACATTCCAAAGTTATCTAAGAGATCTTTTATGCCAAATGTCAATAATCCAAGGATCATAAATGATAATTTCCCAACTTAAAATTTCCAGGGACCAAATATGTCATTTTTCAAACTTGAAGGACCTGTTTTGCCATTTCTTGAAAAGTTTCATCCAAGGACCAATAGTGACCATTTTTGAATTCCCAAGGACTTAAGTTGACTTTTATTAAAAATTAAACCTTCCAGGGGCCATTTCTGCCAACTTTAAAACTTGAGGGACTAAAACTGTAAATTCCTCAAATTTTCCACCCAGGGACCAATCTTTACAACTTGTGAATTCCAAAAGACCTTTGTTGACTTTTCTTCCAAATCCAATGCTCAGGGGCTATTTCTGTCAATTTCCAAACTTGAGGGACCATTTCTACCAATTTTGCAAACTTTTGCTCCAAGGACTATCTTTGGCATTTTGTGATTCCACATGGTGTGTTTTGACAATCTGAGCTCAAAAGTGGTAATTTGCTTCCCCGGCTCTCGCTTTTGACACGTTTTCCAAACTCGTGCTCGCTTTTGTCCTTTTTCGTCTGATTTTTGCCAGTTTCTGAAATATTCGTTCCTGCACGATCAAACACACAAAAGACAATATCTTTGGCAATTATGGTTAGTTTGTGTCTGTTTTGGTCTTAATTTGGCCAGAAAAATGTGTGTGAATAAGCACACACCAAGCATTATTGAGAACCTCAAGTTTCAAGATAAAATATTAAAAATGTAGCATAACGTGAGTATTACACATTGTGATGCAACATTAAAGGCTCCTCAAGAGCTACTAGGCATAAATACATGCTATTACAAGTTATCTTGGAAATTATATCAAAACCAGAAACAAGGCATCTTTACAAGAGCCGGCCAAAGCAATGATATTCCTCCATCATCATCTTTGTGATGACCTAAGAAAGGAATACTTAAAGGTGAAATTCCCGTTAGAATTATGGAAAAATCTAAAAGATAGATTATCGTTTAAGTAAATCAATTATTTGATATCTCGCTACAATTGGATGCACCTCATGTTGCAAAATTATAAAAGTATAAGCCAGTTCAATCTCACAATTTGAGTGTTTGATCAAAAAAAAAAGTTGACCATCAAAAGAATGACTCTTTCAAAGACTCGCTATTATTAGATGCACTTCATATTGCAAGATTCTAAAAGTATAAGCAAGTATAATCTTGCAACATTTATGATTTATGAATTGAATTTATGCGAGGTAAAAGATACAAGTAAAGATATGCTATATAAAATATTCTCTAATTAGTATGCCTCAAATATGCTACTACTGCAATAATCAAGAACATGGCCTTTTAAATAGAACAAAAAGTTTTATAAACGTTTATTAGCCCTTCTTATTTCTAAACAAATCATGAACTTTTGATGAGAAACAATGAAACCCGGGAAACTCTTAGTCCATTCTCTAAAGTGAATGTGACAACAATAATGATGATCATATCAACATAAGATTTTCATTTCCTCATGTGAATACGATAAAGTGATCAATATAAGATCTCAATTCCTTCAAGTGAATGTGATCGAATAATTAACATAAGATCTTCATTTTCTCTCAAATGAAGTTAATTATTCACCCATAAATTAGATTGGGGCCTCAATCCCTCAATCATCTGGAAAGAAAACAAGTGGATACGTGTAGACATACACATGACCATGTGCACCATTTAGTTTTTAAAATCGATGCATCGTCTAAATAGTAATCAAAATCGCAACCTCAAGTTTGCATGATTAATAGCTTAAAGAATTAAAATATGAGCAATACATTCCTGATTATCTATTTCTTTATGAAAATATAGTGAAATCAATAATAATGAGAGAAAAACTATATGTTAGTGTATGAGGGCGTGATATAATATACACAACAAAAAAATTAGCATCATACTAAAATGTCATTATAAATCATACTTTTTATAATTGGTATTGTTTAGAAACCAAATATCTCTAATTTCATTTTCTTTTTGCGCAATACATACTCAAATTACTCCACCTAAATGCACATATATGAGATATAGAAAAGGGATAATTCCTTCAGGAGGAGAGAAAGTAGCTGCAGATTCAAAATGAATTATTATATTTTATTGATCCTTGTAAGAAACATTATGAATGGATAATCCAATAGCCATATATATACATTAAACCAAAACAAAATTTCAGCTACTCATGCTCTGATTATACGTTGTCCATCAATGACATTGTTTTATTATGACATGCCTCAAGCATGGTATACTAATTGATTCCAAATAAAATCCTCGATGAAAAATATGGAGCATGTAAACAAAATGGTTGTTCAAGGTATAAAAGACCCTATGATAGTCTCATCAACAGATACTAGACATGAAGGTTCCAAAAGAACCTAAGATAGGTAATGAGACCTCAATAAAATATATCATGTCTAAAATCATATGGGATCGAAACAAAACGACGTCGATAAATTCGTTTACATACAATATAGCGCTTGTTATTATGCATAATGAGGATCATAAATCAATTATTATCCAAAAGAGCGCTCAACAAAATGATTGACCAACATGAAAATACGCAATCTCTTGCAAATACAAAAATCATTAGGATGTGAAGTTCATACACGTCAATGTGTAAAAGCTATTGAATATACATCGGTCTTTGTGTGAAACCAAAATAAGAGCGCTGAGGTTATGTACATTAAGGCATGAATTGTGGAATAAATAAATTCACAAAAACATTTAAGTTAATTATTAAGAAACATATTGTCTCGAGGTGGATGTATATATCTTACTGATATTTTATATGACAATCAATGTAGAAATATTTAATTCTCTCTAAAATGAGTTTCATTAGAGCTCTAAAATTCCATGAAGGATCTATAATGACAATGACTTAAGCATATCTAACAAATTCAACTTCTATAGACAATTAATAAAGTCCTCACGAACTTTATTTGATCAGATTGAATGGATGCTTATATGGATCGAAAATCATTTGGAATATTATATTCCTTTTGCACTTGTCAGTTGTCTCTAAGAAATGGTTGGTCCTCAAGTATCATAATTAAGTGCAACTGAGGCTTTAATAATTCATATTCATCATGGGAGTGTATTTTCTCTTTTAATATTTGTATTGGCAATGTATATTTTCAAGCCAATGCATTTGGTATTGGGTTGGAAGCTACACATAATTTGTGATATTTGCAGGACATATTGTTAAAATCATTTATTCGATGAACTTGATTACAAAATCTTTGCTGACAAAAATGTCTAAGCAACTGCTTTAGAAAAAATGTACACTAAATTGAGGAGGAGTATTATGCGCACTGTACTCTTTTTCCGTTAAACAAGTTTTTTTTATCCTACTAGGTTTTCTTGATAAGGTTTTTAATGAGGCGGTCTACAATGTATAATAAATGTTGAATATTCAAGGAGGAGTGATGTAAATATTAATGGGCCTGTATCTATTCGCATTTATTTATAGTAGGTTTTAGGGTTTGAAATGTATTCATCTTCTACCCTACATATACAATTTAGGGCTAATGACTTAAATAGACAAATAGAATTTTTTTTCCAACCATATAGACCATTGTCTCTATTTGGAGAAAAACTTTCAAATATAGACTACTCGACTGCGTGACCACGCGACTCCAATATTGTTTTTTAATTGACTTCCTACAAGTTTGCTCGACTCTTCACTATAATTTTGCACGACTTCACTTTTTGGAAAAAAAAAAAAAAAAAAAAAAAAAAAAAGTCGTGCGGTCTATATAGTGAAAATCTTTTATTTTTTGGTCTATTTGGGCCATTAACTCTACAATTCACTTGTAAACTTGATTACCACTCAAAAATAATTCTCTCTTCCTCTCATACTTCTCTTACTCTTGTTCTTTATATTTATAACATGTTGTTCTTTTTGGAAAAATGAAGTGTAAAGTTTTGACATGCCAGTAGATGGAGTTTTTGTTACATGACGTAACCCATTCGTATTATGCTTTATTGATTGACTATTTATAAATCTAAAACCTTAATGAATCGTGAGTCCACAAAATCGGATTTGGGATTATTAATGTAAAGTCTAATTCTGTCGCGCAATCTGAGTGGTGAAATCATGAAAACTTGGATTTGATTTGAAAACCAAAAAACATGAAAGCAATAATAAATTATTGATGGAGAAACTTTACAGCAAGCAGAATCTGATTTTCAAACAGCAACAACAAAAACATAAACAAACAACAAAATGAAAAGCATTAAAGCAAACATAATTTTTTGTTGAAGACATCTGACCACAAATGAAAAAAATCTTTACAGTAGCCAAAGCAAGACAAGCAAAAGCAAATAAGCAAATTTTTTTTGCAGGCGATGGTGCGTGGCGGCGCGTCGAGTGGCCGGGGTGGTGATTCCATTTAGATTCTATGTATAATTGAAAATGAAGAGAATGCCGCTAATTGTCTTAGTTAACTCCAAACTGTTTAAAAGTTGTGGCCAAAATAAGATGCAGTTAGGGATTTGATAGGAATTTTGAATTTTGAATTTTTTGTAAAGAAAAGGAATATGGTAGGGTTTGATGGGGTGGCATAGATGATGTGGCTCAACGTAGCCACCTAAATCTGAAGATCAGACCCACTCCAATATCATGATATAAGCTTAGGATTCATTAGAATTTTAGGTTTATAAATAGTTAGTTAGTAGAATATAATAACAACGAGATTTACATCATTCAACATCATGGTTTAAACTTATAATAAAGTAATAAACAATGTGACGTCCCAATATGAAGAACTCTCTATTAACTTATAAATGAGAGAAAAATTAAAATGAGAAGGGTGAAAAGAAATCTAAATCACAAATTTCAGATGCATTTAAAAAAATAGATATATTTTTTCTTTAACTTAAAAAAAAAAAACTAGATGAGTACCCATGCGTAGCAACGAGATTTTATAACAACATATAGTTTTAGTGATAAAAAAAGTTTATAGGTTATAAACGATAATAAAAGTTTGAAGATTTAATGATTAAACATAATGTTTTGAAAACCGGTTCGACCCGGGTGGTTCAATCGGTTGAACCGTTTCGGTCGAAAATACGGGTGAAATTAAATTGGGTCAACTTTCCGGGTTGGGTTGAAAAATGGGTCAAATTAAACCGGATAAACTCATCGGGTTTGAAGCGACCCGGGTCAACCCGATTTTCGATGTATATTAATAGTGTGTTAATAGTTTTCAGCTTTACATATGCTTTCCGAAAAGAGTGTAAGGACTTCCTAAAAAACTTTGAGTTTTCACTTTTTCACTTTCAAGATACTAGACGAGTACCCTTACATAACAACGGGATTTTATAGTGTATTTTTGCGATAAAAAAAAATTAGGGGTTATAAATGAAAATTAATAAAAGTTTGAGAATTTGGGGATTAACCAGAATGTTTTGAAACTCGATTTAACCCAGCCGGTTCCACAGGTTGAATCGATTCCGATAAAATAAGGTCAGATAAAATTGGTTTTTATGTTTTCGAAACCCGGTTAGACTCAGAAATTGGTTTTGTATATTTTTCCTGAAAATTGTAATGTAAGCTCAGACTAATTAATATATACCTTAAATACATTTTAATTTAAAATTATTTTATAAGCTTCTTTAAACATGTGACTGAATTTTTTAAGTTTGACGATGACTGATTTTTTTTTCTTACTTTTCAAGTTTGATATTTTTGTTTTATATATAGTATATAAATATATGGTTAGAAATCATGCATCTAGCAAGTTAGTCATTAGTAAACAAGGAAAGAAAAAAAAATGTTTGCCAAGTTAAAGAGGTTTTGGAACTCAAATTATAAAAACAGAGCAAGGAAAAAAAATTCCACTTATACGACTTTTGGTCTTTATTTTTTACATTATTTGTTTAACATGTACGTAATAAAGTACGAAGATGAGATACAGTTGACATTAGGCTTTTTTTTTTTTTTTTTTTTTTTTTCTTCCTGTCACATTAGCTTTCTCTCTCCAACGACCTGCATGCGATTCGGTGCCCCAGTAAGAGCGACCAAGTTCATATATATATATATATATATATATATATATATATATATATATATATATATATATATATATATATATATATATATATATATAGTTAGGATCAAATTGGAAGAATAATTAAAATAGGAAGAATAAGAAGTAACCACAACCACACATTCTAGATGCACCTACAAAAATGAATGCATCTTCATTCAAATTTTCTCTCTCATATAAAAATATGTGGCTAAAATTACTTCTTACCATTCTTATTTTAATTAATCTTCTTATTGGATCCCTACCCATATATATATATATATATATATATATATATATATATATATTAACACAAACTCAAATTTCATTCATAATTAAAACGTTACATATTAATTCAAATAAAATAAAAACATTATAATAGAATTCAAATAACTCAAACTCAAATTTCATTCCAAAGACGAATCGGCAAAAAATATCTCGAAAGAATCCATGGTGTGAAAAAGTATAAAGAATGTTTGAAATGAGATTGTGTGAATTGGAGTGTGTTTATGTTGTGTATATATAAGGTAAAATTTAAAACATTTTTTTTAAATCTCAAACGGCTACATCTTTTAAAGTTCAAACGGATCAAAAAGTGAAGTGATCTGGAAATATCATTCGGTCGTAGGCTCGACCCTTTTTTTTTTTTTCCTACCTCTAATCGGTCGCGACCGAGATGCCACAACAAGGACGACCGAGTCGGTCGACCTCCTTACTGTCAGCAGACTTATTCTTACTAAACTGCAAAATACATCCCTGTGGTTTGCAGTTTTTGAGACCTTACATCCCTGTCAGAAACTATTGGCAACTTACATCCTTCGTTAGGCAAACGTTTACCATTATACATCCCTAAGGATGAACGGCGCAAATATTTTTTCATTAACTCCTAACAGGAGTCTAATAGAGGGCTGTTTTGGTCTTTTTACACATAAGAGGGATGTATTTTGCAGTTCACTAGTTTACTCATAAGAGGGATGTATTTTGCAATTTACTTTTATACTTTACTTTGTATTATTATTATTATTATTATTATTATTATTATTTTTACATGTTTTCGTCTATTTTTATACGTTTTTACACCAATTTTTATACATTTTCATCAGTTTTTATGCGTATAAAAACAGACAAAACGTATAAAAACTTATGAAAATGAATATACAAACGAACAAAAAAAATGGACAAAAACGTATAAATATAGACGAAAATGAAAAAAAAAACGAATGAAAACGGACGAGAGCGTATAAAAAATGGACGAAAACGGATAAAAACGTAAGAAAAGAAAATAAGAGCAAATAATAATAATAATAATAATAATAATAATAATAATAATAACAATAACAATAATAACAATAATAATAATAACAACAACAACAAAGGAAAAAAGGACGAAAACATATTAAAACTTATAAAAACGGATAAAAATAAAAAGATATTAAAACTTATAAAAACATATTAAAACATATTATTATTTTCGTCCTTTTTTCCGTTATTATTATTATTATTATTATTATTATTATTATTATTATTATTTGCTCTTATTTTATTTTCTTACGTTTTTATCCGTTTTCGTCTGTTTTTTATACGCTCTCGTCCGTTTTCATTCGTTTTTTTTTTTTTTTTCGTCTATTTTTATACGTTTTTGTCAAATTTTTTTGTTCGTTTGTATATTCATTTTCACAAGTTTTTATACGTTTTGTCTGTTTTTATAGGAATAAAACTAATGAAAATGTATAAAAATTGATGTAAAAACGTATAAAAATAGACGAAAACGTGTAAAAATAGACGTAAACATATAATAACTGATGAAAACGTAAAAATGTAAGAAAACATATAAAAACGGACGAAAATTGAAAATAATAATAATAATAATAATAATAATAATAATAATAATAATAATAATAATAATAATAATAATAATAATAATAATAATAAAGTAAAGTATAAAAGTAAATTGCAAAATACATCCCTCTTATGAGTAAAAGAGTGAACTGCAAAATACATCCCTATTATGGGTAAAAAGACCAAAACAGCCCTCTATTAGACTCCCGTTAGCAGTTAACAAAAAAATATTTGCGCCGTTCATCCTTAGGGATGTATAATGGTAAACGTTTGCCTAACGAAGGATGTAAGTTGCCAATAGTTTCTGACAGGGATGTAAGGTCTTAAAAATTGCAAACCACAGGGATGTATTTTGCAGTTTACTCTAATAATTAATTAGAAAATGATTGGCATGCCTAAATGGCATAACTAATTTTATGACTAATCTACTAAAAATCTGTTAAGTAGAGTATTATGTTTCTCTCTTCTCATAATAACCTTTGATTTCTCCACGTGTTGTAATCATACTGTTAGGCATAAAATTGGGCATGCTAATTAGACATGTCAATCACTGCTCTAATTAATTTACTTGACTATTGATAAAAGAAAAATGAATTGTATGCCTAAAACTAAGACCTAAAATTAGACCTAAAGATTTGATTGGTTCATTTGAAAAATTGATTGGTGAAAAATGATGAGAGAGAATTAGTGTTTAACACTTGTCATGAAATGAATGGATTGGTGAAAAGTTATGTTCATGAATCATGACAATTTGCTTTTTTTAGTGTTTCTTCTATCACAATTCCACAGTTTACATATTTATAAATAACACGGTAATGAGAAACAATACGAACTAGTATAATAATGAAAAAAAATATCATATTGCCATTGTGTGGTATTAAGTTGAGAACACTTTGGTTGAAAGCTAGCTTCCAAGTTTCGACAAAAATAAGTATGATACTTTAACGGGCAGGCTTAGATTGAAAGAATGTTAACCTGCATTTATACATTAGTTCACCTTTAAGTAGTCAAGACATAAAGTTTTTATTTGATTTCACATATTCAAATCATCCATTTTTCTATAAAAAAAAGTTGGAATCTAGAGACGTTAAAAACGATTACAATGTTCGGAAAACCCCACTATTTCTTCTGTTAAAAATAACATGTCCAACACTCAAAAGTCAAAACATTAACCGCGTCCACACATGTAAATACTACTAAAGAGTACTAAAATTTATGGATCCTAAATTCAAAACTGAATCCAATAAAAAAGACAATATAAATGTTAAACACAAGATCCCAAAACATGCAATGGATTTTGCTATGGAAAGCACCATGAAAGGAACCGACCTCAAAGTTGACATGCCTTTTGGATGGTTTGAAATCAGAGGCAAAAACAATGTTTTTATTATTTCCTTTAACCTATTGTTCATTGATGGGTTAAAAATGATTTCTTTATAATAATAATAAAATATGCATTCCTAATAAAATGATTTTTTTTTTTTTTTTTTTTTTTTTTTTTTTAATGTGACTTTCAATTTATTTGGTTTAGAGAGTCACACCTGCCAAAGGCAGGCCCTCATCCACCACAATACCCAGACTATGTTGTCTTAACCGGGCCCACGCTGGCGTAGTAGGGATTCAACGACTTCCGCCCGGAAACCGTTCTGCCTCCACACGAGAATACTCGCTGGAGTAACAGCCTTATGAAAATCGGGGCCGGCTCTGATTCAAGTCTCCGCAACATTGGCTCAAAGACTCTCCTCTTCATTGCCTAATATCTCCGGAGCATTATGGTCCACAAGTGAGGACTTCCCGGAAGGTCACTCATCCGGTACTACTCTCACTTGTAGCTCGCTTAACAAGTTAAGCCCCACCCACTAAACCACAAGTCCTTTGATTTCCTAGTAAAATGATTAAATTGTCATTTTTATATGTATTTTTTGTTTTGTTTCAAAATTAGAAGGATTATAAAAAAGTTTTCATACTGTGTATAAAACAATCAGAAGCTTTTTCCTGAGATCCATGGTTAAACATCGTCAATTGCACAACTAATTATAAAATTGTAAAAAGAGCATTTGCATATATTCCTTCAAAACATAATATATTCGTTTTACCATAAATTGGGTTACATAAGATGTGCATAAGGAGATACTTTATTTTGCATACTCTAATTTTGTTGCATACTAATGGACAAATCCCCACCATCTATCTAGTTTGATCTAATGGTGGGGATTAACCTAAGATTAAATATGAAACATAAGTGAATGTTTTTTTTTTCTTTGTCTTTTTATCTTTTTTATTATTCATTTTTTTCCTTTCTTTCTTTCCTTTTTTTTTTTCTTTTTTTTTATTTTTTTTTTCGTCTTTTTTTTCACGCTTTTATAGTTTTTTTGTTTCTTTCTTTTTTTTTTCTTTTTTTTGTTTCTTTTTTTTTGGTGTCTTTTTTTTACACGTTCTTTTTTTTTCATTTTTTTTTTGTTATAATTCACGTTTTTTTTCCTAATAAACATTTTTTTTTGCTTTCATACATTTTCGTCTGTTTTAATAAGTTTTCGTCCGTTTTCATACGTTTTTGTCTGTTCTCGCCCGCTTTCATATATTTTCGCCCGTTTTCGTCAGTTTTCATACGTTTTTGTCCGTTTTCATACGTTTTCATCCGCTTTCTTACGTTTTCGCCCGTTAACGTCTGTTTTCATACGTTTTCATATGTTTTCTTACATTTTCGCTCGTTTTCATACGTTTTCGTCCGTTTTCATACGTTTTCGTCCGTTTTAATACATTTTCGACCATTTTCTTTCGTTTTCGTCCATCTCTAATACGTCTTCGCCTGTTTTCGGACGTGTTTTTACGCTTTCATACGTTTTCATCCGTTTTCATACATATTCGCCCATTTTCTTATGTTTTCGTTCGTTTTCATACGTTTTCGTCCGTTTTCATCCATTTTCTTTCGTTTTCGTCTATTTTCTTTCGTTTTCGTCCATTTTTCAAACGTTTTTGTCCTTTTCATACATGTTTTTACACTTTCGTACGTTTTCTTTCATTTTCATACATTTTCGTTCGTTTTCTTACGTTTTCGTTCATTTTTTCATTCGTTTTCGTCCGTTTTTAAATGTTTTTGGCAATTTTCATACGTTTTCATATGTTTCTAAATATCACAAGTGATATTCTGAATATTAAAAATTATATTCTAAATATCACAAATTATATTCTGAATATCACAAGTGATATTCTGTGATATTCATAATATCACAATTGATATTCTGTGATATTGAGAATATCACAAGTGATATTCTGAATATCACAAGCGATTTTCTGTGATATACAGAATATCACAAGTGATACTATGAGTACCACAATGATATTCTGGATATCATAAGTAATATTTTGTAATATTCAGAGTATCACAAGTGATATTCTGAATATCATAAGTGATTTTCTGAATTTGACAAGTGATATTCAACAAATATTTTGTAACATGAAAATCACATGTGATATTCAGAAAATCACAAATGATAGATATTCAGAAAATCACAATTTATATTTAGAATATCACCATTGATATTCATAAAAACAAAAGTGAAATTCTGAATATCAATTATGATATTCAGAAACGTTTTCGTCCGTTTTCATCTGTAATCTTTCGTTTTCGTCCATTTTTCATACGTTTTCGTTCGTTTTCATACGTGTTTTTACGTTTTTGTCTTTTTTCATAGGTATTCGTCCGTTTTCTTACATTTTCGTCCATTTTCTTACGTTTCTGAATATCACAAGTGATATTCAGTGGTTCTAGAATATCACTTGTGATTTTCTGAATATCATTTGTGATATTATGAATAGCACTTGTGATTTTCTTATGTTTTTGTCTGTTTTCATACTTCATCCATTTTCATACGTATTAGTCCATTTTTTTACGTTTTCGTCCGTTTTTATACGTTTCCGAATATCATAAATGATATTCAGAATATCACAAATGATATTCAGAATATCACTTGTGTTTTTATGAATATCAATGGTGATTTTCTGAATATCTATCACTTGTGATTTTCTGAATATCACTTGTGATTTTCATGTTACAAAAAATTTGTTGAAAATCACTTGTCAAATTCAGAAAATTACTTATGATATTCAGAACATCACTTGTGATACTTTGTATATCACAAAATATTACTTATAATATCCAGAATATCATTTGTGGTACTCATAGTATCAATTGTGATATTCTCCATATCACAGAAAATCACTTGTAATATTCAGAATATCACTTGTGATATTCAGAATATAACTTGTGATATTTAGAATATCACAGAATATCACTTGTGATATTCACAAGTGATTTTCTGTGTTTTCTTATGTTTTCGTCCGTTTTCATATGTATTAGTCCATTTTTTTATGTTTTCGTCCGTTTTTATACGTTTTCGAATATCACAAATGATCTTCAGAATATCACTTGTGTTTTTCTGAATATCAATGGTGATATTCTAAATATCACTTGTGATTTTCTGAATATCTATCACTTGTGATTTTCTGAATATCACTTGTGATTTTCATGTTAAAAAACATTTGTTGAAAATCACTTGTCAAATTCAGAAAATCACTTATTCAGAATATCACTTGTGATACTTTGAATATCACAGAATATTACTTATAATATCCAGAATATCATTTGTGGTACATATAGTATCTGTGACATTCTCCATATCACATAAAATCTCTTGTGATATTCAAAATATCACTTGTGATATTCTGAATATCACAGAATATCACTTGTGATATTCAGAAAATAACTTGTGATATTTAGAATATCACAGAATATCACTTGTGATATTCAGAATATAATTTGTGATATTCAGAATATCACTTGTAATATTTAGAAACATATAAACGTCTGAAAATTGCCAAAAACATTTAAAAACGAACGAAAACGAATGAAAAAACGGACAAAAACGTAAGAAACGAATAAAAATGTATAAAAACGGAAGAAAACGTATGAAAGAGTAAAAACATGTATGAAAAGGACAAAAACGTTTGAAAAATGAAAGAAAACGAAAGAAAACGGATGAAAATGAATGAAAACGTATGAAAACAAACAAAAACGTAAGAAAACGGACTAATCTGTATGAAAACGAACAAAAACGTAAAAACACGTCTGAAAACGGATGAAGACGTATGAAAAATGGACGAAAACGAAAGAAAACGGACGAAAATGTATTAAGACGAATGAAAACGTATGAAAACTGACGAAAACATATGAAAACGAATGAAAATATAAGAAAACATATGAAAACGTATGAAAACAGACGTTAACGGGCGAAAACGTAAGAAGGCGGACGAAAACGTATGAAAACGGACAATGACTTATGAAAACGGACGAAAACGTAAGAAAATATATGAAAACGGGCGAAAACAAACAAAAACGTATGAAAACAGACGAAAATGTATTAAAGCGAAAAAAAACGTTTATTAGGAAAAAAACGTGAATTAGAACGGAAAAAAAGAAAAAAAAAAAAAAGCGTGTAAAAAAAAAAAGTAGCGTGTAAAAAAAAGACACAAAAAAAATGTGAAAGATCGTTTAAGCCCTATCTAGGATAATAATAACAATGATTAATCACAGCGGAATAAGAACATAAGAATCAAAGTTACTTCAAGGTTTTCTTTATTGAATATAAAAACTACTACAACTACTAAACTACTACTAACGCTCTATGCGTTTCTAGACTCTCATTGGAGAGACTAACTATGAATGAATGATCTGTAACCTAGACGCCTACCCTCTTTATATAATAGAGGGAGGTTACAAACCCTAAACCCTAGCTTACTAATCAAGCTAAGTAACTATTACATATTAGGCCCTTATTGTTTCTTCTTTCTTCATTCTTGCTTGTAGGTTTTGTAATCTTTAAATCTATAATTCCCAACAATCTTCCCCTATTTGATATTACAAAACAATCTGCATGAAGAAACAATGCTAAAATATGTCATCACAAATAATAAGCTGCACAAACAATGCTAAAACATGTCATCACAAATAATAAGCTGCACATCATAAATCTTCTTCCCCTTTTTGTAATCATCCAATAGGGTCTTGTGCAACTCCATAAACGCTTCCCCTCAAGTGATGCATGTAGATGGATAAGTATTTTTGAACAATAAGCTTCCCCTTAAAAATATACTAACCATCTGCTTGAATCATGAACTCAGTAGCATAGATCATCTCGTCCTTCAGTGAAAAAGACATCATAAAATGTCTTTGGATAATTCTTGTAGTCAATATATGCATGGCGATTCATGCAATGGCCGATAGTCTCAGTGAGTGCAGACGGATCAACCAGAAACCACTCAATGCTTATGATTATCTAATTTTGTGTAATCATATCATGAACTGTATGGTATCATATGCCCCCCAAAATATTTGTAAAGCGCGTGTAACTGTTCCAGTCAAGAATTATACCACGAACTGAATCTCCAAAATGAACCATACACATCTTCATTGTTCAAGATCCAAGGGCGTTTTCGGACCTAGAATTAAATATCAACCAACAAAAATAAAATAATAACTTTTTTTTTTTTTTTTTTTTTACTAATAAGCAGTAACGAGCAGCAGCAGTAAGTATCAGCAATAACTAGCATCAGCAGTAACAGACATAAAACATGCAAATACACCAAGAGGATTGTAATAATATAACACCAGCAAAGAATCATCTTCAGCAGAATCTCTATGATCAGCAAATAAGACTTGAAAACTCCATTCTTTGCAGCAACAAATGACTAAATGTACATCAAAACAAATTAGTTTCATACTATTCTCATCACTTCCAGGTGTGTTAACTCCTGTGAGAGGTGAATCATTGAAAATAATGGATTTGATGTCTCTTTACCAATAGCCATCACTACTGGAGTAGCCAAGTGATCTAAGGTACACTGATAACTACATGATTTTTAGCAAATCATTAGCTATAAATGGATTTGAGATGTCTTTACCTGTAGCCGTTTGCTCAGGACTAGCCAATTATTTTGATGAAAATCATCTTGGTTAACTGATTACCAAATATGGTTTTCCACTGCCTTTACCACAAGCCATATACATGTGGGCTAGCCAATTATTTGAAATCCATAAAGGAAAAATCCATGGTCAATTGACAACCATTTCAACTACTCAGCAATAAAGCATAGGTGAGTTGAAAACCCTATGATTTTGAGCAAACCATTACAGCTATCAACAGATTTGATATGTCTTTACCAAAGTTGTACCCTTTGAACTAGCCAACTTTGTGATGGAATAGTCAACATCAAGTAAGTTGATAACCAAACCTGCATACAATAGACACAATACTATACAATAAAATGTTAGTTTTTTTTTTAATTATTATTTTTTTTAATTTAATTAATTATTATTATTATTATTATTATTTATTTTTTATTATTTTTTACTAATAATAGAAGAAAGAAAGAAAAAGAAATACAAAATATTGAAAATATACCATCAAGCATCAGTAGAAACCAAAGAAATATGTAGTGCCAGCAGAAGCACTAAGCCTCCCCTTAGGCTTATGAGGATCCAACAGCTGCAAAAATTGTTAGAATACAAAGAATACAACAATAAGCCTCCCCTTAGGCTTATGAGGATCCAACAGCTGCAAAAATTGTTAGAATACAAAGAATACAACAATAAGCCTCCCCTTAGGCTTATGCCTCCCCTCAATCAGTGCACCTGACAAGAACTATTGTTCTTGGGTACCCAGAATGAACCTTTTCTTTTATTTGTCCAAGAACAACCTGTTGAGGGCTTAACACTATTATCCCATCTTTTCCCCCACCCCATATTCATTGGGTCAAAATAACTAGGCTAAAAACCATTCTGAAAGTAAGTGCTAGTAGGTATGTATAATGGTCTAGCATCATGTCTTTTCCAACCGGCTGGAAAAGGTCTACCAGCAGAAACTGGCTTACCAGCAGGTTTGCTGGTTTTATGTGTTGCTTGTGGAACATATGGAGGAATATCATTAACATTGGTCCACATTGGTCTAGGTCTCTTTTGGTCAGCACACATTCCCATTCTCTTCTCATGAAAATCACAATCTTTAATGAGATGAGACTTACTACCACACACAAAACAATATTTCTTTTTAACATTACTAGCCTTTTTATTAAAAAGACCATTCTTATTACAAGAAGTCCTAGAATTGTATGTATTCTTATCAGATTTAGTACAAGTGAAACTAGGCAAATCTTGAACAACAATGGGTTCTTGTTTGGGTGCCCTAAATGTGGATTCAATCTCAGCTTTACTCTTAGATGTAGAAACACTAGAAGCAGATGCAAAGGAGGTAGACTCAGTAGAATTGGACTCTGAGCTTTTGACACTAAAAACACTGGGGGTAGGGACATTGACCTTTGAAGACTTGTCACTTGAATCTGGTAAGTCAGTAGACTTTTTGCCATATAAATGGTGTGATCCATCAAAGTCAACAGAGATGGAAAGGTCAATGGGCATATGTTCTCCTCTAATAGGTCCAGGTACAACATTCATTCCCCCTGCCTTAACATATTTTACAGGTTTTTAAAATTCTTGGACAGGTTCAGGGTAAAAAACACTGGATATATCAGGGTAAGTTAACTCCTCAGGATCTATATATTTATCATACCCTAACGCTTTTCTAGACCTAACAGATTGGCGACCATCAATCAATTTACTCAAATTAGATGCTCCTTCCTGCCATTTCATACGACCAGCTATCTCTTTATCTAACTTAGCTTGTAATTCTTGCTTTTCCTTTTCTATATCAGACTTCTCTTTTTCAGTACGTCTTAAGTCTATCTTAGCACATTCTAAATCACTCTCTAGAACTCTTATCTTTTCATCATATTTAACTTGATTCTTTTGAAACCAGACTTTTTGTTTCTCTAAATTTTTTAAAGCCATTTTATAGGACTCTACTTCAATATAACATTCATTGTACTTTGGTTTCAATTCGTCATATTCTTGTTTAAGCTCATTGTATCTTACACTACATCCAAACACACAGTTGTGTACCTGAGAGATTCCCATCAAGGAGACTTGCTCCTTCTTGTCCTCTGAAGGTGAGTATGCCAGCAGATTCACTTGTGTAGAAGTAGAAGCTTCCTCTCCAGCAGGTTCATGTTCAGCCCAATCAATCTGGTGATCCAGAGTCACCATAGCCTTTGAAGGTGCAGCCTTAGTAGTCCCTGCTTCCAATGGATATGAGCCATATCTAACTTCATCACCAGACTTCCTCTCCTTGCATTCTCTTGAAAAATGTCCCACTTGACCACAAGTGTAGCATTTAACCTTCCTTCTGTCAAACCTTGCTGCCTCTCTTCCATTAAAGCCAAACTTCCTTCCAGACTTGGTTTCAAACCTCTTAATGTTCATGGATATCATTGCAAGCTGCCATTTCAAGTGCATCTCCTCCATCTCCAATGGATCCACCTGTTCAAAATCCTCATAAGCAAGAAACTGCTGATGTTCATATTCAGCCACAAATGAATGAACAATGTCATCCAACACATTACTGGATTTTGATTTAGGAGCAGATTGAGTTTGGGTGTGAGAAGATGCTCCTGATGAATAAGAGCTTGATGCATGATGCACAGGTTTTGTAGTGGTGCCAACAAATGCTGAGTGAGTGGATGGACGAATGGGACTTCTAACATCAGGCTCAAGTGATTTAAGCCTGTTGTAGAGGTCATCAAAGGACATCATGTCCAACCCACCCTTGGTCTTGAGAGCAATACAGACTTGCAACCAAGAGGGAGGCAAAGATCTCAGAAATTTAGCATTACAGCCCTCATTGTCTGGTCTAGCCTTCAGCTGATTAAGTTGACTTAAGATCCGATGAAACCTGTCATAGCCTTTATGGATTCCCTCTTCCTCAGATATCTGAAACTCTTGGAACTGCTGCTTCAGCAATGACTTCTGCAACCTTCTTGATTCATCATTCCCACCAAATCTTGCCTTTATTGCCATCCAAATGTCCTTGGCATCCTCCATGAAGTGGAAGTCACCCATGTGGTCATCTGGTATAGCTTGGAGCAGAATTGTTTTGACTTTACTCTCCCTTTGCATAGCCATAATCTCTTCAGTAGTTTTGGGACCTAGAATTGTAACTATCCCATCAGCATCTTTAACATGCTTCTTCAGGCTATTCCCCTTTTTGACAACCTCCCAAAGATTCCAGTCTATGTTTGTGATCCAGTTCTGCATCTTCATGGACCACAGATGATATTCTTCAGCATTCTTCAAGTATGGAAACTTAGCATTACTGTTGGAGAGGTTGAATTGTTGAAGAGAAGTGGTGTTAAGGTTTTGGGTTGTGTCAACTTCATCATCAGATCCAGGCATGTTTCTTGATTGGTTTGGATTCTTAAGGTGTAAGATTTGTGTTTCTTAGTATAACAGAGACTCTCTCGAGGCTCTGATACCACTTGTGAAAGATCGTTTAAGCCCTATCTAGGATAATAATAACAATGATTAATCACAGCGGAATAAGAACATAAGAATCAAAGTTACTTCAAGGTTTTCTTTATTGAATATAAAAACTACTACAACTACTAAACTACTACTAATGCTCTATGCGTTTCTAGACTCTCATTGGAGAGACTAGCTATGAATGAATGATCTGTAACCTAGACGCCTACCCTCTTTATATAATAGAGGGAGGTTACAAACCCTAAACCCTAGCTTACTAATCAAGCTAAGTAACTATTACATATTAGGCCCTTATTGTTTCTTCTATCTTCATTCTTGCTTGTAAAAAAAAAAAAAAAAAAAAAAAAAAAAAAAAAAAAAAAGGTTTTGTAGCGTGAAAAGAAAAGGCAAAAAAAAAAAAAAAAAGATAGAAAAAAAAGGAAATAAAGAAAGAAAAAAAAAGAATAATAAAAAAGACAAGAAGACATAAAAAAAAGAAAAAAAAAACATGGACTTATGTTTCCCCATTTAAATCTTAGGTTAATCCCCACCATTAGATCAAACTAGATGGATGGTGGGGATTTGTCCATTGGTATGCATCAAAATAAGAGTATGCATTTGAATTTTCCTCTGTGCATAAGATGTGTATCATCATTTCACTAAGTATCAGAGCTGGGTGTAGTCGTGCCATTCTTTTGCGCTAAAATACCAGCCCAAATGAAGGAATGGCGCACGAATACAAAGCTCGTGCCGTTCTTTCCACACCACACCATTTTTTTATTTTTTTATTGTTTTTGGTAAAATTTGAACGTTGGATTTGAATTGGAGAAGAAATGGAGCGTTTAGTAACGGTAGTATTACCGTTTGGAAGTAATCTTAAAAAAAATAATAAATAAAAAAAATTTGAAAAAAAAATTAAAAAATTACCTATAAATGCACTAACAATTTTTTAAGAAATCACACTTCTAGATACCAACCTCAAACACACTCATTAAACAACAATTCAAACACAAAACTATGGTTTGTCGTCTCTCCCATACCGTCGAACAAATGCAAAAGTATATTAAAAAAACAATGTGACAAAGACGACACGGCTCGACAACAGGCTATTGTCGAAGATATTAATTAAGCAGTTTGAGCTCGCCAAGGCACTGAAACAAATATTGAGACAACGATACGCAGACTGCAAAGACATCTCTGAAGAAAGAAAAGCTGTGTTTGACCAGTTTTTGAACGATGAAGCCCGCAAAGACGGTGTCATTAGTGAGACGTTGTGGGGTTGTGTTGATCAGATACAAGCTCAAATCTCCAACAAGATTCTTTGGAGTTTTGAAGAAAATGTGGAAGCTGGTTCTGTATCACAACAGAACCAACAATTTGGGCAAGGTGCATCAACTTCATCTGATGCACCAAGATTTGTTGAGTAGCAAAAATATCAACCTCAGCTAACTCAATTTGGGCTATGTTATGCAGAAGATGCGGGTTGGAACGAGAGTAAGGAGCGGCAACTTAGCAGATTGGAAGCAGAGTACGAAGAGAGTAGGTTTGCGAACTATTCTGCATACGACGATAGTTACCGCTTAGACAACTCTCAAACTTGAAATCGTTTGGATTCAGTTTACGCATCGTAGTTTTTAAATTTGAACGTTTTTATTTTATGTTTATGTAATGTTTAGTTTATGTTTATGTAATATTTATTTGATGTTTATGTAATGTTTTATATCCATGTTTTAAATCTATGTTATTGTAACGTTTTTATATTTTTAAATTTGTTGTTTTAAATTTGAATTAAAAAAGAAAAAAAGTTTTAGAGAACGGCACCACACTTTCTGATGTCAATGGTAACGACACAAAATATGATGCTAAATGTTTTCTTGTGCCGTTCTTTGTTTTTTTGACGTGGCACCACTTTTGAAGAAAGGCACCACGGCCCACTGCTCTCATACTAGCTCTTTTTTGTTGTTTTAAGAAAATACGTACAACATAAGTTTAATCCCCATGTGCATGGCATGCCATTTGGGAGGTTCTAGCTAGTCATGCTTCGAACATATTACAAGTAGTTGTTAACAAGTCATTCTTACCTGTTTTTGTCCTTTATCTGTTTGATTTTGTCTTTGTAGTATAAACAAACTCGTGATCTCGCACATTGATCAAAGGCATAAACTAAAAAAGAATGGGTAATGATATGTATACATATCAATTTTACTTTACACACATAGATAAAATTAATGAGTAAGAACAAAAATACCCATGTAATTTTATGTGTACAAAATAAAATCAAATGTGTACATATTAATGCCCACAAGAATTGATGTGTCAACTATTATGAACGAAGCTTGGGAGCTTGGTAAATTGCGACAAGGATAAATATGTAGTAATGTAGTTAACCAAATTAGTGTGGCGCTTAGGTTTGGTCAAATGGTAAAGAGCTTGTACTAATTATTGGGATGTCTCAAGTTCAATTCATGATAGGTGCAAACAATTTTAATTGATTACGTCAACTTTTCTGAAAAAGAAAGGTTTTACCCAGTTTGAGTCTGTGTTTCAATGGTCTTAAATCTCGTGAATTAGTCGCAAAAAGACCGATGGAACAAAGTCGAGAAAATTTAAAGGGACCACTATCCAAAGATAAAACATCGATAATGTTCGATGCATCAGATGATAAAACACTAGAAGTGACCATTGTAATTTGTAAATGACGAAGTACATCGGTACATGAAGCAAAGCTTTTAACTTCAAAGAACATAAGCTATAACTCTATTTTCTGTAAGTCATTTAAACTTTTGGAAAAGATATGTTGTCGTCATTGCCTCATAAGCTACTCATGTAGGCCACGAGATTAATATGACAAACGGTCGACATCAATTTCGTTTAAGAGGCAACCCTATATTCACCAACCATATAACCAAATGACAGGTGACGTACGATAGTTGGTTGTTGATTTTTTTCCTTATAAATGCAAAAGCAAACCACTTGACGGATGAAAGTATATGCATGTTAACACAAATTAAACGAGCTATAGCGACAGTCCACCTTCCACTTTATACAAACTATCCATCTATTATCATTTACTTTTCAGCACAACAACAACAAATCCAATCCCACCAGAGCAAGGTATAAAGAGGTAGAATATAGACAGATCCTACCCTACCCCATGATAAACCCGGGGGTAGAAAGATTGCTTCCAAGAAGACCTCCGGTAAATGCAGGTGTGCGGGTGAGAGAACAAAGAAAGGAGTGCAAGTGTGCCAGTGAGCAAAAATGGAGAAAAGCAGACAAAAGACCACAACAGACAAAACAAGCAAACACGCACACACAACAGAAAGGAACTAACAAGTGAACAAAAGAGAAAAGGACAAAACAAGCAAACCAAACGCTGCAAAAGAGCACATAAAAAAGGCAAAGAAGAAAGGGGACACGGGCAAAGGCAAAAGCAAACAAGCACATAAGCAAAAACACAAACAAGTCAAAGAACAAAAGCACCAAGAAAATGCAGGCAAACCTAAGGGAGTATCACATAACAAAGCAGGGCAATGCAAGGGCCTAAAGCTAAAGCAAAGCAAAAGGAACAAGATAGGCACCAAACCCTAAAGGAAAAGCTACGGTGCACCAAAACTAAAACGATGGGGCAAGGTAACAAAGAGAAGCCTAAAAGGCCTAACGCCAAAACTACCTCAACCCATGAAAAACCCAGCCCGAGCTTCTAATTGTGACACATGGTAATTTGACAATCAATATTTTAATAATAAATGTTAATTTACTATTTCTCAACTTTTAAAAAGCATACTTGAGCGTACGTGACTATTTCTGGAAGACAACCCACACACTGTAGCTTACAGTAACCCACTAAACTACTTAAATTTACTAAGAAAAGTGAAAATTTTATTTTCTGACACTTACTGACCATTTACGCATGAAACCGAGAAGTTATCTCGCATTTACTGAAAAGTGACCCCACACGCGTATCGACACAACACTAAATATGGTTTAAGTCAATTAAATACATTTATGAGTACATAATAATAATTTATTATTATTTTATTAAAAACGTCAAATACATGTCCAAAAACGTCAAACCGGTACTTTACGGTAGCATTTTAACTAAACTCGACACACATTATACATTAAGATAATTGAAAATGCCCCCCCCCCCCCACCCCCCCCCCTCTTTGGATCCTCTTGTTGCCGCCCATATGGAAGAACACAACAAAAATCACAAGTTGTCTTATTAAGGATGACGTAAAATGTTGTCTTATATTTTCATTTAGCTCACATAACAAAACACACACATAATTGTTCATCTAAAAATTTCCTCTCCTATTTTCCCTTCTCCAAAACCAGTCGAGCCACATTTTCCAAGATCTAGGATTTTTAGTTTGTGTTTTACAAATTTGGGTTGTACTTTCAAGCTCTTGAGGTGATTTGGAACGTGTCTTGGGTAATTTGGAAGCTATTTGGGTTATTCTTGGTTCTCTAAGGCTCGAATTCATCACAAAATCTTTGTAAAGTTTATAAAACAAAAAACTCTTGTACTTTCATGGTTAAAATTACTTGAATCTTGATGATATGTAGTTGTGTATGTAAATTTGTTAATCTTAAAAAAGTTATGGTTTCAATATATACATATACATACACGTACAAATTTTTATACATAAATACAATTTGTGTTTTCTTGCTTGTATGGTAAATCTTGCTTAATGACATACTTATTTGATAGTACAAATGATATTAGGGCTTGTTTCTTGATTTTAAACAAACTAAGCACTTAATTGGATTTTTAGCCCTGATCGACCCAAAATAAAAGAAAATAAAAATAAAGGTTTTGAAAAACATAAAGTTTTGTGTACTTGTAGCTTATAGCTTATTTGGTTCGAATTAAAGCTTATTGAAAACACTTGGTTTGGTTTGGTTTTGTTTTTGTGTCAACCACAATGGGCTGAGCCCAACCCACCGAATTAAAGCTTATTGAAGTGCTTATTTTGCTAATGACTTAATTTGTGTATTTATTTTGAGCTTGTATCATATTTTAGGAACTTATATAACGTATTGGACTTAACACTAGCGATGGCAACGGGGCGGGGAATGTTAGGGATTGTACTTACCATCCCCATCCCCATCCCCGTTCCCATCCCCATTGGGGAATTGATTTACATCCCCATCCCCTATGGGGATCGGGGATCCCCGTAGGGATTTGGGGATTCTCCACCCTTATAAAATAACATAAAAACTCCACCATCTCGTCAAAATTGGTGAGGCAGTCTTTTGTGTTTAATATGAAGCATTTGCTTCCAAACACTCTAAAGTAATCAATAGTGGGTTTTCTACCTTTCAAGATCTCGTATGGTGTTTTTCCTAATATTGGTCTAATTAAGATCCTATTTAGTATGTAACTTGAGGTGTCCACCACATTACACCAAAACTTTTGCGGAATTGATTGTTCATTCAACATCGTTCTACTCATCTCTTGTAGAGTACGATTTTCCGCTCACTACCCCATTTGATTGTGGAGTGCGTGGAGCCGAAAAATTGTGTGTAATACCATTAGCATCACAATAAACTCCAAATTGCATTTCATTGTCAAATGCCTGACCATGATCAGTCCTAATTGAGACTATTGTACACCCTAGTTGGTTTTGAACTTTCTTACTAAAGATTTCGAATTCCTCGAAAGCTTGTGTCTTATTCTTAAGAAATCTAGTCCAAGTATACCTAGAGTAGTCATGAACTATCACTAAGGTGTAGTAATTTCCTCTATAGCTCCGTACGCCGGATGGACCGAATAAGTCCATGTGGAGTAGTTCTAGACATCTAGAGGTCGAGACCATGTTCTTAGCTTTGTGACTAGAGTAAGCTTGTTTTCCAACCTTACAAGTATCACAAAAATGTTTATCAAACTTAAGCTTAGGTAGGTTTCTCATTAATTCCTAAGACGCCAATGATTGTATCAATCGCATATTGGCGTGACCTAACCTTCTATGCCATAGAGTGGAATTTTCATCTACGGTTGCTAGGCAAATCTTATCCTGAGGCTTATTTCCTATTTTCATAACAAATAGGCCATTCTTCCTAACTCATTTTCCTATGGTTTTACCATTCTTAATGATCTCACTACCCTCTTTGGAAAATATAACTCTATACTTATTGTCAACCATTTGACTAATACTAAGCAAGTTAAATCCTAAGTTATCTACGTGCTCAACATTTCTAATAGTAAGGGATTCTTAAGTAATCATACCTTTACCTATGATGTTGCCCTTGAGTTTGCTACCAAAAGTGACATTACCTCCATTGTAAGCCTTGCATGATGAGAGCAGACTTCGGTTTCCCATCATGTGATTAGTACAACCACTGTCCTTGACCCATTCGTCGGGCTCCAAGTCGATTCCCAAGCATATATATTGAATAGGACAAATATTCAAACATTTGGTCCTCAATATCTCATGGGTCCAAATTTGTTAGTGTTAAACATCCTATGCATTAGTTGCATTTGGTTAGGAAGTTGGAATGGAGAACATATCTCCCAAGGCAAGTAACTTCGTTGTTGAAGATTATTCCAAGTTATAGGATAGTTAATTGGATAACTTTGTCTTCTAAAGTTATTTCTCGGTTGAGGAGTCCTTAACCGAGGTTTAGGAACATTCATTTTTCTAGGTGGAGGAGTCTTAGATCTAGTATTAGGTTTTACAAACCCATGTCCAGGGGTTGACAAAGGTTTATAAATACTTTTGACTTCCTTTTTGCTAACAAAATGTACTTTAATTTTGCTAACTACTTTGTGACTTGGTTTAAGGCTTAAGTTATTTTTCAGACTTGACTCAGTTCTGTCTCTTGCACCAGACGGTACCACTAAATTTAGTGGTGCCATATGTATCTTTAGAGGTACCATCCATTGTTTTGACATAATTTATAGGTTTAGAAAATTTCACTTGTTTTGTTTTACTTGTTGAAGATTCATTTGAATTAAAACCTAGACCCATGTCAACATGTTCACTATGGCTTGTGTTTTCTAACATGTCGTCTAGAACTTTTGTTTCTTTTTCAAACTTAATGATTCTTAATGCGTTTTTCCTAATATGTCTTGTGTTTTCTAACATGTCGTCTGTAACTTTTGTTTCTTTTTCAAACTTAATGATTCTTAATGCGTTTTTCCTAAGGTCCAAGTTTTCTATTCTAAGATTGTGACATGATTCACAACCATCATCACATTCCTTTCTTTTCTCAAGTCTTTTAACTTGGTCTTTTAGTTCTAGGATTTCCGTTTCAAGCTTATGTAATGTTGTTTTTAGTGTTTTGTTTCTAGTGATGATTTTAGAAATTACTTCACATAGTTTATTATATTCATCATATAGTAAGTTATCGTTTATTGAAGAATTATCATCAGTATAACAAGAAAGGTCAGAATGTACCTCATTTGAAGCTTGAGCCATAAGTCACGTTTCGTCGTTAGGCTTCTCTTTCTTTTCTTCTTCACCACTATCACTTTAAGAGCCTCCTAAATATGCTCTTTGGTTTTTGGTTCTCGGTGGTTTAGGACACTCTCCGATGAGGTGATTTGGGTCTCCGCATCTAAAATATTTCCTATCACTCTTTCCTTTCTTATTATCTTGGTTCTTTGAGAACGACTTCTTTTCGTCATGAGGTTGTCTCACAAATCTACCTCTTCTTCTAAAGTCTTTAACCACTAATGCATACTCTTCATCATCGCTATCGCAATTAGAACTTTCCTCATCATTAGACTCCTTCTTGGCTTTCAAGGCTAGAGATCTAACTTTCTCACTTTTGCCTTTTACTATGTCGGAATCTTTCTTGATTATCATTTCATGAACTTTCAAGTTTCCTATGAGCTCATCAAGTTATAAGTCACCAAGTTCTTTGATTTTTCTATGGCGGTGACCTTTGCTCTCCATTTGGGATGTAGAGCTCTAAGAAACTTCCTAACATAGTTCTTGCTAGAATAACCTTCATCAAGAGCTTTAAGGCTAGTAATAATAGTATTAAATCTAGCAAATGCATTATCAATATATTCATCTTCCGGAATGGAGAATTGTTCATATTGTTGAACAAGAAGATCAATCTTGTTCTCTTTGACTTGATTATTACCTTGATGGGTGACTAACAAAGTTTTCCAAATCTCTTTTGCCGTATTACACATAAAAATTCTTTCAAATTCCTTTTTTGGCAAAGCATTGTAAATTACCATTTTAGCCTCATCATTTTTGGCTAGTTTTCTTTTAAGATTGTCACTTTGTTGCTCATAAGGAATAATTTGATCCTTTTTAGTTATCAGATCTTTTTTCAATAGGTTTAAAGTCACAATCGGTAATAACATGCCAAAGATCAATATCTTTTGATTTCACATACTTTTCGAAACCTGTTTTCCAATATGGAAAACAATCGATTTCAAAAAGTGGTGGTCTTTGCATAGATTTCCCTTCTTGATATTTATCGAAATCCATTGATCGATTCAAGTTTTAAAATACAGTTTACTTTAAAAACTTGCCTGATGTGTGATGCAGGATTTCTGACTAGGTTTTACAATTTATAAAGTCTCGTTTTTACCCTAGGTCTACCTTATGTACTAACGGACAGAGAATCCGGTCATGTGTAGGCTAGTAATGGTAACTCCAAGGTCATCCCAAGATCTATGTGGTGCGGATTATATCTAAGTCTAATGTCACTAAATAAAACTAATTTTAAAGTAGAATTGATTGATTGAATGAAGTGAAATGAAAGTAAAAGAACAAAATCAATTAAATGTGAGGTTGTGAGCAATAAGAGAGAAATGTGTTAACCTAATTACTCCTCCTATATCGCTTGCAATCATGTTTCCTATTAAACTAATCTCATGCTTTAGGTGGGGCGGACATATATCACTAGGTTCATATGGTCAAGTTCCCTAGCCTATCTCCCCCGAATCCTGCCGGGAACCACATGCACTACCCCATGCTAGTAAGCCGACGTACGGTAGACGGGTTTGAGTTATTAAGTGCTACTACATGCTAGACTTATGTTTTATGGCCCGTTGTCACGATCATAGGCCATACTTTAACTACTTAAGTTCCTCCACCCCGGAAAGTGGTCCTATGGTCAATTTGTATACAAGGTCCATGGTTAGTTGTCATCCCAACCATATCCTCGCAACCCAACTACGCCAGGATCCTATGGTCAATTCCTCCAGCATACCAGGTATAACCGGGTGTTCTAAACTACTGCAATTAAAGGTTCACAAAATAAACTAAGCATGCACACATGTAAAAGCATTTAAGAAAAGTACGAAAACATAATCAAAGCAATAAAGGAATCATATTTAGGCTGGCACCAGAGGTGCTTAGCCGATCATATTAAATGGAACACTCAAAATGATGTTTATACAAGCCATGAATTCAAAATGTAAATTTAAATATGAAATGCTAAAACTTATGGTGATTGAGGCGTGTTTTCTCCCTTAGAAAGGCTCTGTATGCTGCTGTAGAAGGGCCTCCTAAAAGTTCTAATGATCTCTGACTTTTTGTGTGAGAAAGTTGTATATCAAATGATCGAAATTAGGGCTGTATTTATAGATCCAATTAGAGCTACGGCGTAACTGAGAAAAGTGTTACGCCGTAGCTAGTGTAATCTTATCCAGATGTGACGGTTACTACGTAGTTGATGAAGTGTTACACCGTAACTCCAATATTAGGGTTTCTACTACGTCGTAGTCTTAAAGTGTGTTAGGTCGTAGCTTAATTCTTGGATCTTGGATTACTCTCGTACGCGTTGCTACGCCGTTGTTCCAAAGTAGTGTTACGGCGTAGTCTTCCATTCGAAAGATTCTTTGAAGACTTGGATTTGTTACGGCGTAGACTAGAGATTTGGTTACGCCGTAACTCTTGGTCCGTGTTGACTTTGGTCTTCATATTTGAATTCCTAGCTACGGTGTAGTTGAGAGATGATGTTACGCCGTTGCTTCTTCCATCATACTTAGATTGGTCTATCTTTGCATGTTCTTTCCAAATTCCTCGTCTTTTTAGCTCCTATGCTCATTTGTAACCTAGATACAAAATATAAAGAATCAAAGTATATATTCATAATATAAGAAGAATAAATGAGAATAATAAGAGGAAATTGACACTTAAATATCAGGATTATTTGACGTCATCAACGTGGCTCTGGTACCAATTGTCGAAAACCAGTAGGGGGAGTTGAATAGTTTTACCGATTTATTTTTCTTTATTAATAAAGATTCTTTGAAAAAACCCTGATTCAACTCTTTTGTGAAATCAATCAACACCAATATGAACTTCACACTACACTAATTAATATAAGTACTAAATATAAAGAGATGAGATGGAAAGATCAAACCGAGACAAAGAGATTTATAGTGGTTCGGTCACGAAGCTCTTCTTCGCCCTACTCTACTCCCCGAGTACCCAACTCGAGAGTTCTAAGTACTATGTCAATAAAGCTCCCTTGAGGCGGAGAAAACCGTATACGCCACTTATCACAATTTTTGACACTAAGCTAAATGTCAAGTACTAATCTAGCTAGTACCAATCTCACACGATCCTAACTTCTCACATGATCTATACGATCCTTATACGATCTACACGATCCACAAAATCAACACAATCTACCTTTGATCCACTTGATCAACACACTATCACACAAGCTACAAGAGATCTCCAATATCTCAACAAGATCACAATGATCAACACAAGAAGACTTGAACAATACTATGACACTTGTTGTATATCAAGATACAATTAAGTAATGCAAGTGCACTACACAAAGACACTCAACACTTAGTAGAGGAATTATGGTGATCACTTGATTGGTTGGATGAAAGGATCACTCTTTGAAACAAAAATAAACTAACTAAATGATCAAAGAAAGTTTAGGTGATAAAAGGTTTTATCACAGAAAGTTATGTGTGTAAAAGATACCTAAAATCTATGGAATGGACAGGTATTTATAGGCAGTGAAAATTTGACCATTTTAAAGTGCATGGTACCACTAAATATATCACGGTACTACTAAATTTAGTGGTACCGTGCTAGACAAGGATGCTCCAAATTTTGTTTTTAGTGGTGAAGATTTATTTGGGAAAGTTTGGAGCTGATTTAGGGGGAAAAATAGTTGTTATGTTTTTAAACTTATTTTTTCAAATAAAACATTTCTTTATAATACAAAAATAATTTGTAAAATGTATTTTTGAAAAGAATGTTTTGTTACATTAAAAATGTGAGGTTTGAAATACAAATTCACTTCTTTGATCATTTGTCAAGTTGTAAATTTGTTTGTTCTTACCTAGAGTGATTCACGTGGAAATGGGATATTTTGATTAAAAACTTGTTTACGTTGATTTTTACGTAAAGTGTTTTCACATTTTGTTATCATCAAAACGTAGAGATATCAAAAGATAGAAATAACGTTTATAGACATTATTTGCATCAACACAACTAATACTAAGTATTATTTTTCTTTGTTTAGAATCCATCAACTATCTTTATTACAAGCATTTACATATATAGGGAACATACAAAAGGTAACATGTGATGGCTGGTGATAGTTGTTGACATGTGTCATGCATTTAGTGGTGTAGTACGTCCCCTAATAAATGCTTCCCTTTCTTGGAAAAGCAACAACCATACTTTAGGAATAGTGTTGTCAACTATTCCCACTGTGATTCACGTAGAAATGGGATATTTCGATTAAAAACTTGTTTACGTTAATTTTTACGTAAAGTGTTTTCACATTTTTTTATCATCAAAACGTAGAGATATCGAAAGATAGAAATAACGTTTTTAGACATTATTTGCATCAATACAACTAATACTAAGTATTATTTTTGTTTGTTTAGAATCCATCATCTATCTCTATTACAAGCATTTACATATATAGGGAAAATACAAAAGGTAATATGTGATGGCTGGTGATGGTTGTTGACATGTGTCATGCATTTAGTGGTGTAATACGTATCCTAATAAATGCTCCCCTTTCTTGGAAAAGCAACAACCATACTTTAGGAATAGTGTTGTCAACTATTCCTACTTTTGTATCCACTCTTGTACTTTGTCTAACTTACTTGCATTTTTATTTTAGAAAGTTCCCGCCCATATAACAGCTTTTTTCTTCAAAGATAAGTCTTCAGAGTCAGTGAGACATTTGTCAGATCTCACGACTCTGGTGTTTCTCAGGTACTTTACTTACTAACATCGCATCAATAAGGTAAAGTGTTTCTTCAGCTGGTCTTCAACGTCCCTGAAGCTTGAGGTTGTTTGAGCTATTAATAATACTCTCTGATGACCATCAGTGAGTGACTTTGGCTATTTTATGTTCAAATACTTGTGAGGGATAATTGTTGGTCCATGGAAATCGAGTAAATCTTGATAATAGTAAATAGCAATTTCATTAATAATAATGAACAAAAGTTACAAGATTACTGAATACACATATGACTACATGATAACATCTTCATCTTCTTCAAGGGGATTGATGAGGCGAAAAATGATCCGTTTTTAGGGGGTCATTTAAGCCCGAATTCGAATTTATTTGATCAAATATTGCCCTAAATCGTTCCTTTTGTGATTTTAGGTACTTTGGGAGAGAAATCTGGAAAAGGAAGCAATTCGGACGTTTTTGGAGCATAAAAATGAAGAATACGCCAAAGTCTTAATTTTCCATGCTGGGAACAGTAGGTGACGGCGTCAAGAGCAACACCTTGACGGCGTCAAGAGCAAATTTCATGAATTTCCATGACTACCCAGAACAGATTTGACGGCGTCACGTAGGAAGGGCGTCAAGAGTAAAAGAGTCATGACGGCCTGGAAGTGTATAAGTCTTGACGGCGTCAGAAGTAGATCTAGGCAGTCCGAGGATTGTTTTGGCGGCGAGGTGACGGCATCACAAGTTTATTCTTGACGCCGTCAAACCTATTTTTCTATATATAGTTTTCTAATTTTTTACATTTAAAGAGAGAAGTTTTGGGGAGAAACCCTAAGTACGATTTTGGTGTAACTTTACAGGTTTTTCAAGGGTTCCAACCCCTTGATACCTTGCATGATTAATCAAGATAAGTGTTCTTCTAATTCAATCAATATGTCTATGTGTTGGTTGTCTATATCATGTTCTTGTCTTAATTCTATCATGCTAGGCTAGATCTCTTTTGTGTTTGCTTAGATCTAATGAAACCTAGATATTGATTATGTGTTGATTACTTGTTTATTCTTGTCTTGGATGAATGATTTATATGTTAGGCTTAAGAAAACTGGCAGATCTCCAATTGGTAACATGCTTGAACGTCTTAAGAAACATGAACCAACGCGCACTAGGTCTTTATTGGTTGTATTTGATGCATGAGCCACTGTTTACAATCCCTATAGTTGTGCTGGGCATGGTGTAGGAGGAGATAAGAGCTCATAGAATTGGGGAGTTATGTGTGCCACCCCATGAATGGTATTAAGGAATACAATCCGTCATCCATGCAATTATAACAAGTAATTAACGTGTAAAAGATATCTAGGGAGTAATGAAATCTAAGTAAACACATTTTCTCCAATTACTGCTCACAACTTTAGTATAAATTAGTTTATTTTCATTTTTAGTATTTTATTTTGATTGCATCTTAGTATTGGGTTAGTTGAATAGCAACTAATTCCGCCCACTCTTCCAAAACCCGAGATTTTTACTTGCTTTCCATAAAATATAAAAACACAAAAATAATCATCCCTCACCTTTAGAACTAGTATTTAGGCTTTCTAATCCTAGCGACACTATTCCTAAGCTGAACGATCAATCCCACGGTACTTGTCACTATACTATACTATAACGATCAGGTACACTGCCTGGTGGGGGTTGTAAGCTTCTCGAGATCCCTCGAGAGGTAAAGCCTGTTGCGATTCCCACGCATCAAGTTTTTGGCGCCGCACCCCGGGGAATAGTTATTGTCTAGGTTAGAATTTCTTTTTATTAGGTCTACTTGCTAGATTCCTTTCTAGTAAGATTTTATTTTTTTTATTTTTAGGTCTTCTTTAGTCTATCTTATTTCTTCGTGCCTTTGTTCGTAACTCTTTACCATCCGACATCATGGAAGGTGGTAACATCTTTGAACCCGTCATCCCACCACAACAAAACCCACCATTAGAACCCCTTAGGCCCCGAACCTTAGGAGAGTATTCCCAACCTAGCCACCAAGGCTACCGAAACACCATTGAGCTCACCGGAGCCAATGTGACCCCCTTGCGATCCGACACCATCCGGTTGGTGCAAAGCGGATGTGCATTCCATGGACTTCGTTTCGAAGATCCAAACCAACATCTTAAGGACTTTCTCAAAATCATAGATTCCATAGACCTAGGTGTTGAAACTTGAGAGACAACCCAATTACGCCTATTCCAATTCTCTCTACGGGATCAAGCTAGTCAATGGCTTGAGCGTTTACCCGTGGGATCCATCACCACATGGGATGATCTCACCACTCGTTTCCTTGCTCAATTTTTCCCACCGGGGAGAACTACTAAGCTTAGAAATGACATCTTGATGTTCCAACAACGTCAAAATGAAACCTTTTATGAAGCATGGATTCGATATAAAGACCTACTCCGAAAAGTCCCTCATCATGGCATCGAACCATGGCTCCAGATCCAAATCATTTACGATAAGGTTGACTATCAAACAAGGAGAGTCATTGATTACGCAGCCAAGGGTAGGTTAAATAGACTTAGCGTTGACGAGTGCTGGAAAGTTCTTGAGGGGTTGGCACAATACGAAGAGGAAGGATGGGAGGACCCGATGCTCCCAAGCAAGGTAAAACTTGACTATGCATGTGCCACCCAAGAACAGTTGTTAGGAAGCATCGAGAAGCAAGTAAAAGAATTAATGAGTATTGAGAAACTTGCTGCTAAACCCGTGTGGAATCATAACCCACATAGGAATACGGTTATCAACCAGAATTTTCCTGAACGCTCACGACAAGAGGAATTCGAAGGGATAATGGTAACCTTCATGAATAATCAGGAAAAACAAATCCAGCACCTAGAGGCACGCATGGAAAGCACTCATAAAGCTTTTATGAATTTCGCAGACCAATTCATATCAAGGGTCAAAGAAAAGATCAAAGAAAATTCCGTACCTAAAAAAATTGAAAAAGTCTTCGAGGTGTCAACCCCTTTGGTGTTTGACCAAGAGGATAGCGGGAAATTTTCCCCAAGTGCTTTACCATTAACTACCCCCCGTTCTCATGAGCTCCCCCATACAGAGAAAAGTTCGCAAATCCATAACATTTTCGTTGGATGTTTGCGAACTACATTCCCGAACTCATCCAAAAAACGTTCTTTTGGTTTTAAACCCGGTGTAAAGAGGTCGCACCTCAAAAACACCACTGATTTGAGACCCTATATGCAACAACATCTCTCTTTTCACACCAATGACCCGTGCACAGGGTTCGACTTAGCCAAAACATCATCCAACCCCTTCTACAACCTCACCTCTTTCCGTGACAGTAATGAGACGTTCGACCCTGGTGGACCTCGCTAACGGGATAGCTACTCATGGGTTTTACTAATGTTTAGCCATTCACGCGAAGTGCAGGGACTAAACATGGAACTACTCCAATTCTCACCTTACACGGGCATCTGACGGCGTCAGATTTAACTCTTGATGCCGTCAGCTCGATGGATCAACAATATTAACCCAAAACCAATCACTTTCAACCCATACCCCACAAATCTCACCCAAGGTGCTGCTGCTACTCCGATTCTCCACCATCCAATTCGACGTCTTCCGCATCCAATCTTCACTTGGTAAGTAAGTTTTCTTCATCCTTTTTCGATCAATTGTCCTTAGGACCCATCAATTCGGAAAACCCCTTTCGCCCGAAACCCCACTCGTGACCCATTATTAACAAATCGTAATACCATCCATTTGGTGATTTGTAACATGGGGGTTACCCGTTGATTATGTTATCTCACTCGAATTATGCATTAGATTAGGGAAAGCCACTCATGCCACGGATTCTTTGACCCCCCACCCATGTTTTCTGATTAAAGGAGCATTTGGGTAATGGGTTAAGAGTTTGAAAATTGATTTTTCCCTCGCATTTGCATGGTTCGGATTCTGATCCATCTGACGGCATCAGGATTACTCTTGACGGTGTCAGATGTGTCTGACTGCATAAAGTTCATCAAAATTCTCGTTCTAATCATTTCCGTTCACTCCACCTTTTTCCAGGAAAATGAGCAAAAGATCTCGTCAACATAAGGGCAGTTCCTCTAGATCTCAAAGGGTCAATTATGGAGAATTAGTCCATAGTTGGAGCGAGTTTGACAACGTTAGTGCTAACACCAAGTATGCGGAGTTGTGTAACCACCATATTGATGCTGGGGCTGTGGTTGACTGGGATTTTCTAAGAGCCAATGGGTTGGAGGCTGCGTTTTTAGGGAGGATCCACACAGATGGATTTGCGGGTCCACAGTGGGAGAGGTTGTTTAGGATTAGAGAGACAGTATATAGTGAGTTAGTGAGGGAGTTCTTTGCGACCTTCCATTTTGATCAGGCTGAGGCTAGGACAGATATGGGGGGCACCACTGTGTATTTTAGGCTAGGGGGAGAGTTGCGGTCATGTTCAGTGACTGAGTTTGGTTGGAGGATTGGGTTGTATACTAGTGAGGAGGTTGATGGGACTTTTATGCAGAGGTTGTTACATGGAGAGACTCAGAGGAGTGAGATGAGGTGTATTACTTTCTGGCCGACCATAGGGAACGGGGTTTACACCTCGACTACCGGGGCAGCATCCATCAGGGACCCCGTAGCTAGGCTAGTCCACAGGTGCATCACATACAGCCTGTCAGGACGTCATGGCACCACTCACCGTGTCACTGCTTCAGACATGTTCTACTTGTACACCATCTTTTCTGCGGATGTCTACTGCAACATCCCATTTTGGGTGGCCAGTTATTTGAGGACCAGTGTGGGTGAGAGGGATATTGACAAGGTGTATGGGGGGATGTTCGTAACCCGGCTGGCTCGTTCCTATGGTCTTCTTACTCCTAAGATCATAGGGTACTTGAGCGACTGCGGGAACTGTAGGGTAGTGAGGGCTAAATCCCTCAGGCAGATGAGCATTGTGATGCCTGAGAGGAATGGGACCTATACTTGGTATGAGTAAGGGGGGCCAGATATTCAAGAGGATGCTGATGATGAGGTAGACCCCCAACAGCACCAGTTCCAGGGGTATGAGGAGGGGACGGCAAACTACTACCGACACATGAGTCGGGGAGACTGGCAGGCACACCAAGGTGCCTGGATGGGTCAGATGGATGCATGGCAAGCCACCACTGACCAGCCCTTTGATTGGATGTACGATCATACCATCCGCCAGATGCAGCACCTCTCCACCCGAGATCAGCTTGAGCCTCACCTGCAGATTGACCCTTTCCCAGGCCGAGAGACTGACTACCCTCCCTACGGGTACACCGGACACCTCCCTCCTGGCTATGACTACCGCTTTGGTCCTCCTCCCCAGTGACTCCTCTTGATCTCCGTTGTCTTTGAACTATTTGTTGATGGTTGTGTAATTTGAAACATTTGGTACTGTAATAGCTTAGGATGCGGCCTTTGTTGGCCTTGAACAATTTACTTGCACGTTTACGTTTGTTTTGAAATAATTAATGGTGCTCATGGTGACATTATTCATTTCGTGTGTTCTTATTTGTGTGATTTTATTTGTTTGATTGTTATTTGCTTCCGTATGCATGCTTAATTTTTATTGTTGGTAGATCATGTTTCTAAACTAAAATGTGGAAATACTTTACTTTGTTGTTTTGGCCTAGTCTTAACTCCACCTAGAGGTATTTTTGCAAAAGATAAGTGTATGGGGAAACCCCAAATATGTTTTTAAGAAACAAGCCGATCATGATTCTCCACAATATTAAATGAACATGTATATTCGTATTTGTTAGAGTCAAATGCTTGTATTGAGTCATAATGAAGTTTTGCAGGATTTTCCAGGAAGTAGGACCAAGTTTTTCCAGAAATTTTCCGGAAACTTAACATAAGAATTTCTGCAGGTCCATTTTGACGGCGTCAGGAGTTTACTCTTGACGGCGTCAGGAGTTAAAATCTGGAAATTTTACCGGTTTTGTTTTTCTAACGGAGTCTTATGGTTTTTGTGAATTATTAAGTTTTATAATCTCCAGGAGATCTGCAAACTTCATTCCACAAGCATTATATCTTATCTTGTTTTCTAGGATTTAGAAACTTATATAGGATGCCGCCGATTTTACGCGAGGTTGTCTTGTCTATTTTGTCAGGTTTTACAGGTTATGTATGACAAGAAGATGATTTATATTCTGGAAGGGAAGCTTTGATTGTTCATTCTCTTGGAGGAAGATTTAACCTGGCCATCCTATTATCCATACCGAGCGAATCAGGGGAGTATTTGATTTCATTCTTTTTACTTTTTTTTCACTTTTACATTCTTTACTTGAACATTGGGGACAATGTTCATCTTAAGTGTAAGGGGAGGGTAAAAAGATGATACCTTACATATGCACTTTCGCTTGAGTTTGTTTTGTTTGATAGTAGATGTGTAATAAAACTATGAGAAATACTTGTTAGTGCAATTTTAGCGCCAAATTTAAAATTTTTTACAACATTTAGGAGTGAAACTTTAGCCATAGCAAGCGTCTCATGGATAGGAGATTGTATGACTAGCACATAACCGTATATTCAGAAAAATTTTCCACCCAAATATGTGAGGTTCGCCTTTAGATTTGATAGGAAAAGCATTTATTATTAGTGCTTATGAGTGTACCGGTAGCATTTAGATTCTAGAACTTGCGTTAGTGATGCATCCCGAGACCGCTAGTGAGACTACATTCGTGTGGTAGGATTTACTACATGATAAGAGGCATTAGGATCACCCTTGTGTTAAACCCGTATTATAATTACTTGACCATTTAAGTCATATTACTTGGCTAGTTAAGTCAACTAATTTTTCCCACACCCTTAGCGTTGTACTCATTTTTAGTACACAAAACCCCTAGTACACCCTTCCGAGCCTATCTTTTCGTTTCTAACTTTAAGCATTTTACTTAAAGGAAGAATTTGTTACACCCCACTTAAATGTACACCCAAATCGCCTTAGCCTTCCGTGTATGCGCTCATTTTTAGTGCATTATTGTTATTTGTTAAACCCTAAGTTAACTATCTAATTGATTACATGGTTGCTAAGTCGAGTCATATCCTTGTACATATTATTTTGGGACAATTGGGACTCATGGGTAAAGTACTTATTTTATGGAGTAATGGGGAAAAACATCATATTATTACCCCCATATGTACGTTAATCTTAAAAGTGCTCCAAGTGTTTTGATTTTCTTAATTCGAGTCATTAGATTAGTTGATTGTAAAGTATGTAAAAATTCAAGTGTAAGGGGAATATTCATTCCCTATGATGTATTATTTTGGATGGTAGGGTAAGAGTGTATGAAAAAAAAAATAGAAAAAAGGAAAAGAGAAAAAAACATACGGACTACCATCCCGTTTCATTCTATGTTCATTTTATGTTTTTGTTATTTTTCATATATTAGCTTAAGTCGAGTCTAGTCTTGGCTTAGCAACGCCATCTTGTATATGTAATTAACCAAGATTATTAACTCGCCACCAGTATAACTTCCTTTATCCAACAAAACCGTGTATTTCATATCCCTACACCTAACGTTACAACCCTTTAAAAGACCTCTTTGATAGTTTATCCTAGGTGCTTACGCCATGTGGTGGAGGTTTGATCCTTTCCCAAGCCTATGGTAATCTATTTTGCTATGACAGGTAGTGAGAGATATCTTCCGTTTCCACATTGTAATTTAAACTTTATTACACCCGAGAGATGTGAGTATCTAAACACTATTTGTGAGGTGCTTGTGTATGACCTCCGTGCTTGTCTATTGGTCTTTAGTGGAACGATTATTTGTTGTAATTACTTTTATAGTAGTGTTAAATGACCCCTAACTTGTCTTTTGAGTAGAATAAAAGCGCATTTGCTTGAGGACAAGCAAATCTCAAGTGTAAGGGTATATGATGAGGCGAAAAATGATCCGTTTTTAGGGGGTCATTTAAGCCCGAATTCGAATTTATTTGATCAAATATTGCCCTAAATCGTTCCTTTTGTGATTTTAGGTACTTTGGGAGAGAAATCGTGAAAAGGAAGCAATTCGGACGTTTTTGGAGCATAAAAATGAAGAATACGCCAAAGTCTTAATTTTCCATGCTGGGAACAGTAGGTGACGGCGTCAAGAGCAACACCTTGACGGCGTCAAGAGCAAATTTCATGAATTTCCATGACTACCCAGAACAGATTTGACGGCGTCACGTAGGAAGGGCGTCAAGAGTAAAAGAGTCATGACGGCCTGGAAGTGTATAAGTCTTGACGGCGTCAGAAGTAGATCTAGGCAGTCCGAGGATTGTTTTGGCGGCGAGGTGACGGCGTCACAAGTTTATTCTTGACGCCGTCAAACCTATTTTTCTATATATAGTTTTCTAATTTTTTGCATTTAAAGAGAGAAGTTTTGGGGAGAAACCCTAAGTACGATTTTGGTGTAACTTTACAGGTTTTTCAAGGGTTCCAACCCCTTGATACCTTGCATGATTAATCAAGATAAGTGTTCTTCTAATTCAATCAATATGTCTATGTGTTGGTTGTCTATATCATGTTCTTGTCTTAATTCTATCATGCTAGGCTAGATCTCTTTTGTGTTTGCTTAGATCTAATGAAACCTAGATATTGATTATGTGTTGATTACTTGTTTATTCTTGTCTTGGATGAATGATTTATATGTTAGGCTTAAGAAAACTGGCAGATCTCTAATTGGTAACAAGCTTGAACATCTTAAGAAATATGAACCAACGCGCACTAGGTCTTTATTGGTTGTATTTGATGCATGAGCCACTGTTTACAATCCCTATAGTTGTGCTGGGCATGGTGTAGGAGGAGATAAGAGCTCAAAGAATTGGGGAGTTATGTGTGCCACCCCATGAATGGTATTAAGGAATACAATCCGTCATCCATGCAATTATAACAAGTAATTAACGTGTAAAAGATATCTAGGGAGTAATGAAATCTAAGTAAACACATTTTCTCCAATTACTGCTCACAACTTTAGTATAAATTAGTTTATTTTCATTTTTAGTATTTTACTTTGATTGCATCTTAGTATTGGGTTAGTTGAATAGCAACTAATTCCGCCCACTCTTCCAAAACCCGAGATTTTTACTTGCTTTCCATAAAATATAAAAACACAAAAATAATCATCCCTCACCTTTAGAACTAGTATTTAGGCTTTCTAATCCTAGCGACACTATTCCTAAGCTGAACGATCAATCCCCCGGTACTTGTCACTATACTATACTACAACGATCAGGTACACTGCCTGGTGGGGGTTGTAAGCTTCTCGAGATCCCTCAAGAGGTAAAGCCTGTTGCGATTCCCACGCATCAGGGATCTGTGTTGTTAGTTTTGGAGTGATGGTGATCTTTGTTTTTGGTTGTGGTGTCGTGATTTTGGGTTTTTGGATTTTTTGTGTTGTGTATGTTTTAAGATGTGTATTGACCGGATCTGGGTTTTATCATCTTTTGATGATTTTGTTTGCTGGGGATAAGATGTGGGTATGTGTGTGGTGGGATGTGTGTTTGATATTTTGGTGCTTCAGGGAGGATACGAGTCAAAATTATGTATTTCTCCCCCTCAAAAATTGCAACAGCAGTAACAGTTTTTGAAGGTCATACTTAGTTATTTTTTACTCTTGAAGATTGTTATCAGCAGTCATAGAACGGATCTGGATTAGAGAAAAATCCATCCGCTCTGATACCACTTGTTGATCCATGGAAATCGAGCAAATCTTGATAATAATAAAGAACAAATTCATTAATAATAATGAACAAAAGTCACAAGATTACTCAATACACATATGACTACATGATAACATCTTCAGCTTCTTCAAAGGGATATGTGATGTTAGATCTGTGATGTTAGTTTTGGAGTGATGGTGATCTTTGTTTTTGGTTGTGGTGTCGTGATTTTGGGTTTTTGGATTTTTTGTGTTGTGTGTGTTTTGAGATGTGTATTGACCAAATCTGGGTTTTATCATCTTTTGATGATTTTGTTTGGTGGGGATCAAAGCTTTTGTCTGAGGGCACAACTACTGATCCCAAAGACTCAGGGGGAACAAACAACCCACTTATACAGGATTTCCTTCCACAGTTTCTCAGGATAGGACTGGATCAAACTCATCGGTTCCTGAAGGAACATTAGGGGACAAAGACTTAGGGGGCATGCGACCACCCGCTGATATGGAATCTACACCTTCTAATGGAGTTGCACAATCCTCAGGAACTGACTCCGCGGAACAGGCAGAGAAAACTGATGAGTGCTCAAACACTCATCATTTTTGGTCAAATCTGAGCTGCAAAACATTTAAAAAACACTCAAAAAGGCATCAAAAAACTAAAAATATCCCAGGGATTGTGTTTTATATGTTTCAGATGCAAAATGAGTAAAAAACAGATGAAAAACGATCAAAGTTTGCATAATTGGCAGTTTTAGTCCCCCAACTTTCAAAAATTGGCAAAAATAGTCCCTGAGCACTTATTTTAAAAGAAAAGTCACCAAAGGTTCTTTTGAAATCATAAGTTGGTCCTTGGAAACTCAAAAGTTATCACAAATGATCCCTTGGTGTAAAGTTTTAAGAATTTGCGTAATTGGTCCCTCAAGTTTCACAATTGACAAATTTAGTCTCCGAAGGACCAAAAGTGAAAAGTATCATTTTTTATCCTTGGACTATGAAAACTTGGCAAGTATGACCCCTTTGATAACTTTGTGAAAGTTGCACATTCAGTCCCTCTATTTTTAGTTTTTTTACACTTATGGTCCTTGTGATATTTAATAAACCAAATGGACCCTTTATTTCCTAAACTAATAAACCTAAAATCCAATCCACCACAAACCCCCTGATCCAAACCACCTCAGCCCAATACTTAGCCCAACTCCCGCCCGTTTGATATCTCAGGTCAACAGGTCAAAGGAACGGTCAAACCATTGTTCATCTCCAACCTCTCCCCCCGTTTTCTGCTTCCATGTCCCCCCTCCAATCACCTCCTTTTTCCACCAATCCCTCACCAACCTCACCACTTGTCCCTAACAACCCCCCTCCTCATTTATTACCTTACCTAAACCACTAAATCTGCCCTTTCTCCATTTGGCGCCAAAAATACATTTGAACAGCTGAGACCATTCCAAGCCATCTAAGGGTCAAAAATGAAGTGGGAAAGAGAGTGGGACACTCCAGGTTCTATTTAAGTGAAGAAAGAATGAAGACATATTATTAGTTAGTGTAGAATAAATTAGAGTAGTTTTAGTTAATGTCGATTAAGCCTAATAATCTATTTGTATTGTAATTTTTAGTTTGAAAACTTTGTATTTAACATTATCAGTGTATTAAAAACTTATTCCATCCTTTAATTTCAAAGTTTCAGTTTTAAGTTCCAAATTTGTGTTTTTAATCAAAAATTCTAAATTGTGTGTTATGTTTTGAAAATTATTGTTTCCTGTTTGTTTAAGCTCTTTTTTGCTTAATTATAAGTTTTCTAAGATGTTTGAAGCTTGGGAATCACCTGGTACTTAGTTCACTAAAAATACAAAAAAAAAAATCCAAATAAATTAGTAGAAAATCAAAAAGAAGAGGAGAAGGAATTGGAGATTGGTTTAGAGTCTCAGGGAGACAGTAGGATAAGGGGACATGTTCTGATTTTGGTTTTGAGCAAAAAGGATCATTGTAAGCCACATTTCAGTTATTTTATCATATTTGCTCACATTTTGTAATTCTTAGTTAAAGTTGTTATTTGTTATTGATTCCCGTTTATTTATGCTCATATTGGATTAGTGTCAGTGTTAGTATCAGTTTCATGGTCTAGATTAATCATTTGCTTCCAAAAATCCATTTTCAATTTCATTCGGGGTGTTTGGTTCAAGCTTGATAGCTGAGCTATAGTTGTTGTTTTGTGATGAAATTTGTTTAGATATTCAGCGTAGGTCATAATTAGTTCTATTCAATTCATTTTCTTGGTCATTTTTATAGCAAAAGTCAAAGTCACCATTTGGCCTCCTTCACTTGTTAACTGTTAAGTCCTAGGGTTTGTAATCCACTCAATTCAATTTATAGATAGATATTAAAGCTTAATTTAGTTGCATTCTATCCATTAACTTCCATTTCAGTCATCAAATTAGTAATCAAAACTCATCAAAGTCAAAATTTCAAGTTCATACAAAAAGTCAAAATTCACCATTTGTGTAGAAAACCAAATTTTGTGGGAATTTTAGTGAATTTTGTGTTGTGATTTAAGCCCTGATATTTTTACATGTTGTAGTCTACCACTTAGACTTTAGATTCCACCCATTTGCTTATTTTTCAGATTTTTGTTCATAGCTTATTTGTTGGCTTAAAGAGGGTTGCAGGGCAATGGCATGCCCTGCACAACAGACCTTGATCAAACCCCTATTTTCCATTGCTTATTCCTGGCTCATTAGTGGATCCCACAGGAAGCTTATTGGCTTTTTGAAAAGCCAATAAGCTCCTCTTCTAGTACCATAGCTTATTTTGTGGTTTAGAGCTTATCTCCTAGGGCTGCAAACAATGTTGCAAAAATCGTGAATCGGTCCTGAAGCGGTCGAGGGCCGAGTAGCGTTTTTTAGCCGATTAATCGGCCCTAAACCTTGTAATCGCTGATTAATCGGCCGATTTCCTTGTAAATATCTCCCAGTTCCAGGGCTGTTTACCTTGTAATCGGCGATTACAAGGCCGTGTTGGCCGTTTTTTGCAACATTGGCTGCAAGTGCCTTGGAGTTTGTCCCATTTCCATTATATGCTGAGTCATCAGCTTTAGTTGCCCAACTTCAGCCCCCCTAGTGCTTATTAGTGAGATTTAGGAGCTGAAATTTGGTTTTCAGAAAACTTATCTTGGTGGCTTATTGGATCACTTCTCAGTTTGGACTTCCAATCCACCCAATGGGCCCCACATTGGCCTAAAATTGGCCAATCAGGCCTGTTTGGTGCTTAGGTTTTGGGAATTTTGCTTATTGCTTATTTTTAGCTTATCTCTTGTGCTTTTCTGTTTCCCTTGGCTTATTTCAAGTTGTTCATTATCTGTTTATAGCTTATTTGTACTTGGGATATCAATTGGTAGCTTATTCAAGTTGAAAAATGTCCTAATAAGCTCTTAATCCCCAATTGTTAAGCATTTGTGCTTCTAAAGTGCTTATTTTTAAGCACTAGCCAAGTCACCTTCATTAAAGTTTGTTGGTTTTTGTATTTAAAGAGTTCTCAAAAAGAAAAACCAGAAAAATCAAGTTTTAAACTAAGTAATAGTTTCTATTTAATATAATTTATCTTTTTAATTTATCTTTTTAGCTTTTTATTAAGTAATTTGCATTTTTATATTTTTCTTAATTTTCTTTTATATAAAAGTATTTTTAGGAATTTTTCTAGATTTTTCTCTTGTTATTTAGTATTTATTAGAATTAAATATAGTTTAAGTAATAATCAATTAATATTTAAGTATTAAATAGCAAAATTAGTTTTTATCAAGTAATACCTAGTTTTTATATTTTTCCTAGCCTTTATATGTTATAAAATAATTTTAGGAATTTTCTTATAATTTTTACTGTTCATCTTCTATTTTTTAGAATTTAATTAGTTTAATTAGTAATTAATTAACATTTAGTTTAATAATTAGTAAAATAGTTTAAAAACATATAAAACAAACTTTTTATATTTTTCTAGGATTCATGTGCTGTTTAATTAGTTTTATAAAAAAATTTCTTAATTTTCTAAGTCTTTTTAGTATTCTTAATAATTTTGTTTAGTTTAATTAGGTAATTAATATTAAATTAGTAATTAATTAATAATAAAGAATTAAATAGTGTAAAAATTAATTTTCTTTTTCTAAAAATTTTCTTTTATTATTAGGATTGTAAAAATACCATTTTTCATATCCGTAGGCTTTTTATTTCTTAAAACTCGCATTTTATTTTGTACTTTCACGTAAATTTAAATTGAACGTACGCGTTTTTAGGTTTTAAACGTTTCTGGGTTTTCTAATTTCACGTATTTGTTAATATAGCTTATTTAACCTATTTCCTTGTATATTTCAGTAGTGTAATCAATCACAACCCTTTCCTGTCCAAACTCACCCGATCACAAACCCGTTTTGATACAATTCACACCTCGTCGGGACATCACGACCTGGGGAAACACTGTATTCCGCGGAGCATTGACTCTAAGGAGTTTGACTATATTGACCACATTCGTGGTTGAGTTTAGTTGACTTCTTTTGCCTCAATCAAATTTTGGCGCCGCTGCCGGGGAAGGTTATGCGCGTATTCTAAACAGTTTTGAAGATTAGTGAATCTGGATATACGCTCATTGTATATTTATCCATCCTTGTTTATATTTTCTTATTTTTATATAAAAACAAAACAAATCGTGAATTTTACCATTTCAGATTACTCAAGGATTACTTTGTGTGATCTACGAGGAAACGATTTGGTCTTTCAAAACGATTACCAAAAACATTTTAAATAAGTTTTCAATGAACACAAAAACCCAAAAAGATTTTCTTTCTTATTTTCATTAAATGTTTATCAAAAACTCCAAAAATATTCACCTTTACCCTCCTACCTTTTTGATTCTCCATTCCTTACCCTCCGAAACCCTTTGATTCTTTCTATGTCTCATCCACACCTTCTTGATTGTCAATTGTGTGGTGGTCCTTATAATGGTGAGAATTGCCCGAGTTGTGGCATGGTAGAGTCAGGAAACGGGTCTGTCTATAACCAAGATCCCTATTCCTACCATGACACGACTGATTCATTCCATCAGCTACCACACCATGAGACTCAGCAGTTTTCCTGTTGTGAGTACTGTGGTGGTTCACACTTCAGTTATGATTGTCAATCGGGAGCACGGTTGTCTATGAGCAGGTTCCTGGTAACGATTATGACTACAGCACATACGACTCACAGCCACATCAGTTTTACTGTTGTGAGTATTGTGGAGGTCCTCACTATAGCTCGGATTGTCAAACAGGGAATCCATTTCCTTGTAACAATTACGACTATCCATATCATGGCCCACCTCCACAGTACCAAATGATCCAAGCAATTCCTTAAATTCAGCAAGACCTGTGTCTTGAAGCTCTTGAAATATTGAAAGAACTTAAGGAGGAGTTGGCTAACATATCGTTTCAAAACTCTCGTGAGAAATCTATGGCAGAATTACTTGCTGAAGAACGAGAGGCTAGAAACAAAAAGAGTATGGAGGAATTACTTGTCGAAGAATAAACAGCTATAACACGTGCCAAATTTTGTAAAGCTGCTCTTCTCGACTGTGATGATGATAGTGATAATGAAGACACCCTTGATATCCTTTAATTTTATAAGGGTTCGTCAGATTCATCAGTTATGATTCCTTCCATGGAAAATCAGGGAGAAAATGATGTGACGGAGAAATTACTAGCAGAAGATCAAATGAAACTTGTACAATCCATGAATGCTAGCTCCTCTCAACTCCCTCAGTCTGTTGTTATCACACCCGAAGTTTCCACTCACTCGCTGAACATGGGGGACGAGCATCTTAGCACTGTTCCTGAAAAGGAATCGGACGAATTCATAAAGTTTAGTGTTGAGAACCTTATCCCAATCCCAAGAGAGTCACAGGGAACTTTTGATCATGTGTGTGATTTACCTTCCCCTCTTGAGTGTCCAAAAGATCAATTTGAGACTTTCTCCGATTGTAGCGAAGATTGTGCATCTTATGGAGACATAGTATGTTGAGGCATCAGTTTCACATTTTGATGATGATCATCTTCTTGAGGAGTTCGCCGATGAGCTCACTCCCATCAATCCACTTCCAACGGGAAGTGACGATGATTTCTTCGACTTTGAAGCCGATCTGGGAGAAATTGAAAGTCTCTTAAATCATGATCCGTCACTCAGGTCTGATCCCAACAGTCCAATAGAGAATGTTGATCACTTTGTTCCAGAAGCATTCAAAACTACTCTCACCAATCCTTTTTTTGAATTCGACTCTGAATTCACTTTAATTTATGATAATCCAATCTTTGGTACTCAGAACGAGGATAATGATGAGTCTACACCGGAACATGAGTTCACTGATTCACATCTTGTGATCGATTCTCTTCACGAGGAGTTCTCCGGTGAACTCACTCATATCATATCTCCGCCGGAGTATGATAACTTCCACTTTGATCATGACACACCCGGGATATGTCTTGATCATGTGAGCTTAAATGATGAGATTCATGATATACCAATTATGGATTCTCCTGTGGGTGATGATGAATTAGTCATGATTTTTATCATGACTTTCTTTCTTTTCTTCACCTATCCCGTGACTTCGTCTCCTCTTCACTCCTTCGGGAATGAAGACACTATCTTTGACCCCGGAATTTCCATGTATCATTATCTTGATCCAGGGTCTCTCTGTATATCTCATCGGTGTGGAACTTTCACATGCTTCAAATGTTTGTCCAAACATCTTGAATGAAAGTCCGATCCAGATTGTCTCTTCCACACCTTGCTTCCCCAAGAACCAATGAATTCGGGGTCGAGTCAAGCTAGCGACTCGGTAAACAAAAACAGTAGCATAATATGGGGTTTTCACCCTAAGTGTGGGGGAGTTACCCCTGCTGTTGTTACCATATATAATATATTATATATATATATATATATATATATATATATATATATATATATATATATATATATATATATATATATATATATATATATATATATATATATATATATATATATATATATATAATGTGTAATGTATATGTATATATATAAATAAAGTGAAAAAATGGTATTTCCACATTTAGCTCGTAATGTTGCCTTTTGATGTTCAAAGAGTCGGCATAATAGCCGGGACTTTGAATATTGAGGACAATATTCAATTCTAAGTGTGGAGGAGAAATTCTAGCGAATTTGATCACATTTTACCTTCTAGTACCCCTGTTTTTGGCCAAAATTTTAATTTTTTTTCACTTTATTTCAAAAATTTTTGTGGTTATCAGCCCACCATGTCTAAACCACAAAAGGACTGGCTAATCCAGGAGTAAACAGCTCTTGTTAAAGATATATCAAATCCGTTTATGGCTTACAATTTGCCCAAAATTGTATGGTATTCAACTCACCATATCTTAAAAAGTAAAAGAGTTGGCTAGCCCGCAAGATTATGGCTTGTGGTAAAGGCAGTAGAAAACCATAATTGGTAATCAACTCACCAAGATGATGACTTTATTCCATCAAAGAGTTGGCTAGTCCAGAAGCAAACGGCTTCTGGTAAAGACAAATCAAAACCGTTGACAGCTGATGCTTTGCTCAAAATCATATGGTTATCAGTGTACCATAGTTCTTACTTGAACTAAAACATTTGGCTACTCCAGAAGTAATGGCTTTTGGTAAAGAGATTCAAACCCATTAAGTTTTCTCAAAAGATTGTTAGGGACTAGCAATAGTTTAGTGTGGGGGATTGATGAGTGCTCAAACACTCATCATTTTTGGTCAAATCTGAGCTGCAAAACATTTAAAAAACACTCAAAAAGGCATCAAAATACTGAAAATATCCCAGGGATTGTGTTTTATATGTTTCAGATGCAAAATGAGTAAAAACAGATGAAAAACGATCAAAGTTTGCATAATTGGCAGTTTCAGTCTCCCAACTTTCAAAAATTAGCAAAAATAGTCCCTGAGCACTTATTTTAAAAGAAAAGTCACCAAAGGTTCTTTTGAAATCATAAGTTGTCATATTTAGTCCTTTGGTGAAAAATTTCAAAAGTTTTGAGAATTTACATGATTAGTCCCTGGAGTTTCAAATTTAGCAGATTTGGTCCCTGGTGGAAAATTTTGGAAGAAAAGTCATTATTGGTCCTTGGAAACTCAAAAGTTATCACAAATGATCCCTTGGTGTAAAGTTTGAAGAATTTGCATAATTGGTCCCTCAAGTTTCACAATTGACAAATTTAGTCCCCGAAGGACCAAAAGTGAAAAGTATCATTTTTTATCCTTGGACTATGAAAACTAGGCAAGTATGACCCTTTTGATAAATTTGTGAAAGTTGCATATTCAGTCCCTCTATTTTCAGTTTTTTACATTTATGGTCCTTGTGATATTTAATAAACCAAATGGACCCTTTATTTCCTAAACTAATAAACCCAAAATCCAATCCACCACAAACCCCCTGATCCAAACCACCTCAGCCCAATACTTAGCCTAACTCCCACCCGTTTGATATCTCAGGTCAATAGGTCAAAGGAATGGTCAAACCACTGTTCATCTCCAACCTCTCCCCCCGTTTTCTGCTTCCATGTCCCCCCTCCAATCACCTCCTTTTTCCACCAATCCTTCACCAACCTCACCACTTGTCCCTAACAACCCCCCTCCTCATTTATTACCTTACCTAAACCACTAAATCTGCCCTTTCTCCATTTGGCGCCAAAAATACATTTAAACGGCTGAGATCATTCCAAGCCATCTAAGGGTCAGAAATGAAGTGGGAAAGAGAGTGGAACACTCCAGGTTCTATTTAAGTGAAGAAAGAATGAAGAAATATTATTAGTTAGTGTAGAATAAATTAGAGTAGTTTTAGTTAATGTCGATTTAGCCTAATAATCTATTTGTATTGTAATTTTTAGTTTGAAAGCTTTGTATTTAACATTATCAGTGTATTAAAAACCTATTCCATCCTTTAATTTCAAAGTTTCAATTTTAAGTTCCAAATTTGTGTTTTTTATCAAAAATTCCAAATTGTGTGTTATGTTTTGAAAATTGTTGTTTCCTGTTTGTTTAAGCTCTTTTTAGCTTAATTACAAGTTTTCTAAGATGTTTGTAGCTTGGGAATCACCTGGTACTTAGTTCACTAAAAATAAAAAAAAAAAAAAAATCCAAATAAATTAGTAGAAAATCAAAAAGAAGAGGAGAAGGAATTGGAGATTGGTTTAGAGTCTCAGGGAGACCGTAGGATAAGGGGACATGTTCTGATTTTGGTTTTGAGCAAAAAGGATTATTGTAAGCCACATTTCAGTTATTTTATCATATTTGCTCACATTTTGTAATTCTTAGTTAAAGTTGTTATTTGTTGTTGATTCCTATTTGTTTATGCTCATATAGGATTAGTGTAAGTCTTAGTATCAGTTTCATGGTGTAGATTATTCATTTGCTTCCAAAAATCCATTTTCAGTTTCATTAGGGGTGTTTGGTTTAAGCTTGATAGAAGAGCTATAGTTGTTGTTTTGTGATGAAATTTGTTTAGATACTCAGCCTAGGTCATAATTAGTTCTATTCAATTCATTTTCTTGGTCATTTTTATAGCAAAAGTCAAAGTCAGCATTTGGCCTCATACACTTGTTAACTGTTAAGTCCTAGGGTTTGTAATCCACTCAATTCAATTCATAGATATATATTAAAGCTTAATTTAGTTGCATTCTATCCATTAACTTCCATTTCAGTCATCAAATTAGTAATCAAAACTCATCAAAGTCAAAATTTCAAGTTCATACAAAAAGTCAAAATTCACCATTTGTGCAGAAAACCAAATTTTGTGGGAATTTTAGTAAATTTTGTGTTGTGATTTAAGCTCTGGTCTTTTTACATATTGTAGTCTACCACTTAGACTTTAGATTCCACCCATTTGATTATTTTTCAAATTTTTGTTTATAGCTTATTTATTGGCTTAAAGAGGGCTGCAGGGCAGTGGCATGCCCTGCACCACAGACCTTGATCAAACCCCTATTTTCCATTGCTTATTCCTGGCTCATTAGTGGATCCCACAGGAAGCTTATTGGCTTTTTGAAAAGCCAATAAGCTCCTCTTCTAGTACCATAGCTTATTTTGTGGTTTAGAGCTTATCTCCTAGGGCTGCAAGTGCCTTGGAGTTCGTCCCATTTCCATTATATGCTGAGTCATCAGCTTTAGTTGCCCAACTTTAGCCCCCTAATGCTTATTAGTGAGATCTAGGAGTTGAAATTTGGCTTTTCAGAAAGCTTATCTTGGTGGCTTATTGGATCACTTCTCAGTTTGGACTTCCAATCCACCTAGTGGGCCCCACATTGGCCTAAAATTGGCCAATCAGGCCTGTTTGGTGCTCAGGTTTTGGGAAGTTTGCTTATTGCTTATTTTTAGCTTATCTCTTGTGCTTTTCTGTTTCCCTTGGCTTATTTCAAGTTGTTCATTATCTGTTTATAGCTTATTTGTACTTGGGATATCAATTGGTAGCTTATTCAAGTTGCAAAATGTCCTAATAAGCTCTTAATCCCCAACTGTTAAGCATTTGTGCTTCTAAAGTGCTTATTTTTAAGCACTAGCCAAGTCACCTTCATTAAAGTTTGTTGGTTTGTGTATTTAAACTTTTTAAAGAGTTCTCAAAAAGAAAAAACAGAAAAATCAAGTTTTAAATTTAGTGATAGTTTCTATTTAATATAATTTATCTTTTTAGCTTTTTATTAAGTAATTTGCATTTTTATATTTTTCTTAATTTTATTTTATATAAAAGTATTTTTAGGAATTTTTCTAGATTTTTCTCTTGTCATTTAGTATTTATTAGAATTAAATATAGTTTAAGTAATAATTAATTAATATTTAAGTATTAAATAGCAAAATTAGTTTTTATCAAGTAATACCTAGTTTATATATTTTTCCTAGCCTTTATATGTTATAAAACAATTTTAGGAATTTTCTTATAATTTTTACTATTCATCTTCTATTTTTTAGAATTTAATTAGTTTAATTAGTAATTAATTAATATTTAGTTTAGTAATTAGTAAAATAGTTTAAAAACATATAAAACAAACTTTTTATATTTTTCTAGGATTTCTGTGATGGTTAATTAGTTTTAAAAAAATTTCTTAATTTTCTTAGTCTTTTTAGTATTCTTAATAATTTTGTTTAATTTAATTAGGTAATTAATATTAAATTAGTAATTAATTAATAATAAATAATTAAATAGTGTAAAAATTAATTTTCTTTTTCTAAAAAATTTATTTTATTATTAGGATTGTAAAAATATCATTTTCATATCCGCAGGCTTTTTATTTCTTGAAACTCGCGTTTTATTTTGTACGTTCACGTAAATTTAAATTGAACGTACGCGTTTTTAGGTTTTAAACGTTTCTGGGTTTTCTAATTTCCCGTATTTGTTAATATAGCTTATTTAAGATATTTCCTTGTATATTTCAGTAGTGTAATCAATCACAACCCTTTCCTGTCCAAACTCACCCGATCACAAACCCGTTTTGATACAATTCACACCTCGTCGGGACATAACGACCCGGGGAAACACTGTATTCCGCGGAGCATTGACTCTAAGGAGTTTGACTATGTTGACCACATCCGTGTTTGACTTTAGTTGACTGCTTTTGCCTCAATCAAAAACCCACTCTGTTCACCTGGAGGGGTCAGGGACTGACCATAACAAAGGCAAGTCTTCTAATGAAGAGGAGCCAGATAGCCCAATTTTGCAGATTCAGGCCATGGCTGACTTTCACGCGGTCTTATTCTCTGAAGATGAGCTCAGTAAGGAAAGTGAGGAGGAAGTTTTTGAGGCTTGGGATGACATGGAGACTGATGCCCAAACCATTGAACAACTGCATTAGTCTCAAGAAGCTGAAGAATCAACACCTCAGGAGAATCATTCTGCTGATTCTGAATCCTCCTGCCCAGCCAACCTCAGGAAGTATGACAACACTCTTCCTCTCATTGCAAGGAAACTGGTCAAGTTCTTACAAAAGTCTAATGATGCACTCTACAATGGGCTTACTGAAGAGTTCTTTGATCAGCACACTTACCAAGCTGTCCACTACTTCAATCTCAAGGAATCTGTTGAAGCTTACCATGATGATACAATTGAGCAGCAATCAACCATCTCCTTCTCTCTGACAACTCTTGATACCCATCATAACAAGTTCAACACTAACCTTGTCAGCATTACAAAGAGCATTGCATCTATTCAGGAGTCTGTTAAGGATGACCCTAAGCTCAACAAGAAGATTCTTCATGCCTCCGAAACTTACCAGCAGAACTCTACTCAGTTCACTGAGTTCATCAATATGCTGAGGTCTGCTAACCTTCAGGGTCTTATCTCATCAGTGGATTCCATCAAATCCTCCTTGGGTCTTATGGAGAAGAATTTGGCAGCCTGGGCCAAATCTTCAAATTCTATGGCTTGGAATCTCGGGCCTAGGATGTCAGCTATGGAAGCTTCTCAGGCATCTCTTGAAACCAAAGTGACCACTCTTCAGGCGGACACCTCGGACATTAAGTCTATGATGACTGAAATATATCAGGCTTTCAAAGGTCAAGCTGCTCCCTCAACTTCAGTGGGCACTCCAACTCTTGCTCTCACCATGGATCCAGCAACAATTGAGAGGGAGAAAGCCACTGAAGTCCCTAAAACTTCTGCAAGCCAGCCAAAGGTGACTGAAGCCTCTTCAAGCCAGCAACTTCTTTCTTACATTGAGGGGGAGATACCACCAATTCAGGTCGAACCCATCTCTTCCTACAAGGCTCCTGAATCTCAGCTAGATAAAGGCAAAGGCATTCTCACAACACCAGATCCTGAGTCTACAAGATTGATACCTGCTTCCCTAGCTGTAAGACCTGACCCTGATGAAGCAGTCAAGGTCCCCCTTTGAAATCAATGGATTTTTGTATCAACTCACTACAGAAGAAATTTAGGCTCACCTGGAAAAGGAGTTGCTAAAGAAAGCTTCTGAAGAAGAAAGTGTAGAACCGTAGAGGGGGGGGGGGGGTGAATCCGGTTTCCTCGGCTTTTTAGATGTTTAAAAACTTTAAGCCAAAAAGAAAACCAAGTGGTTGTATAATCAATCCAACAACCACTACCACAACCAAAGTATATAAAGCAAGTAAAGAACACAACGATATATACTGGTTCGGGATGGGGGGTTTAGACCATCCGTACATCCAGTTGTGAATCCGCGACTCTGATACTATTCACTAGTATAATCCTTTCGGTGGACTGCAAATTGTTACAATTCATTCCACCGATATTCACCAATATCGATGCTCACAAAGAAGGAGTTACTCACCAACGGTATTCCGCCCTCGGAAACCACCCAAAAGAATCTCACGATTCGACTTCACCTAAGGATCACAAAGATCACTACTAAGACTTCCACCCAGAAGTATCACTACAAGAAAAGTGGCTTTTTAGGACCCCCATAAGCGTCATAAAATGGTACTTTTTAGGACCTTTCATTTAATAAGACCAAGGATGAAAGCGTTTCATGTAAGGCGGTTGTAATAGGTCCAAAGCGTTCTAATATCTCAAATACCCTTATGAAACCAATTTTATGGTCGTATTATATGTCTATGAACAACCCAAATAGCGTCCTAATAAAACCATATTAGGACACTTTTACATTGTTTTGACATGTGATTACCTACTTTTAATCTTTTGAGACACATAAAAACGTCCTTAAAAGTATTGTTAGGACGCTTATGATGTAACATCATAGCTATTTTAGCAACCAAGAAAAGGGTCCTAATAACTCAAATAAGATTATGATACCAATTTTATGGTCGCATAATAGGTCTATAAACAACCCAAATAACGTCCTAATAAAAACATATTAGGACGGTTATCATATACCATTATAATTACTTTAACACCAAGAAAAGGGTCCTAATATCCTAAATACGATTATGAAACCAAATTTATGGTCGCATAATATGTCTATGAAGAACCAAATAACGTCCTAATAACAACATATTAGGACGCTTTTACAATGTTGTAAAACGTGGTTACCTAATTTTAATCTTTTGATACACATACAAGCGTACTTAAAAGATAATTGTTAGGACGCTTATCATATAACATTATAGCTACTTTAGCACCAAGAAAAGGGTTCTAATATCTTAATGAAGATTATGAAACCAATTTTTTGGTCGTATAAAATGTCTATTAACAACCTAAATAACGTCCTAATAACAACATATTAGGACACTTTTACAATGTTAAGCGTCCTTAAAAGTTAATTGTTAGGACGGTTAATAAGTTTAATAGGACAATTTCAAAGTCCTGACAAGTCATATGATAAGACGCTATTTTCAGCATGCACACTCTATTATTACGATATGAATAAAACATCAACTAATTATTAAATGAATAAAACGAAAATGTATTTCAAATAAGCAATTGTCATAACAAAAGCACTAAACATAAATAAGGTAGACACTATCCAACATAAAGTCTTGGAACATTAAACAATAAATTAAAGCAACAAGAAGCTTAGTCTGGGGTCATCATGCATCCTTTCTCAATCCTCACGGACCACCTACAAATAAACACCCATGTATAAGCATTAAGCTCCATGTTAGTAAAATTATTGGTATCAAGTACGGAAGACTCGTGAACCTGGAAGTAGCAGTATAATTTGTTCTGTGCCTCTGGAGATAATATATCATGAAGAAGTTTATACAACTTCACAGCAGGTTCCAATACGGGTGCAGCAACCCCAGTAGCCGGTCTAAAGATATCCATCATGCCAGAGGGAGACGACTCGTCCAACGACTTATAGTTCTCAAAAACAACAGCAAAAGTCTCTTCAATTTGCTCTTCAATCTCACCCAATATTCTATTCTGCAGAGCCCAAAAAAGAAACATGCCTTAGTGTAGGGCACAAACTAAGGACATTGCGTAATCAAGGGCACTTGTTCAGCTTACCTCTTGATGACTAAGAGTGCTCTTAGCATTTCCCTTCATCATAACAAGTAACAACAAGTCGTAAACTAATGACAGACAGTCATTTGTACATTAGTAAATACATAAAATGTCAAAGCAACTACAAAAAATGGCATAGTTAAAATAAATACGCTCAGTTACAATCAAAGTTATATTGGAACGCCCGTCACAAGTCTCTACCCATAAAGAACCCCTTTCTTCCTTTCTTTGACTTTAAAAATAATCGGCACACATGACAGATATTCAAACCGGTGAACTAATAAACAACAGAAAACGCCACTTGACTAGCCTTGTTTATATAAACTATCAATACACACCCTTTACCTCTGTGTACACACTAGCAAAACCACTTAAAAGTGCCATGACCTGCAAAAGAAATAATCGAGCGCACATACATTAGAACGATCCTTAGTTGAATGAACACTTTGTTCGGTAATATAAAGAAATAGGCTAAAAAGCCTACTCACAATCGCCATCATCCAGCCTAGGAAAGGAGTCTGAAGAACATGATCAGAACTGTAACAAAGTGAAACGCCGTGTAAAAGAAGAGCCAATAAGTAAAATATAAATAGCCGCAAAAATTCATAGACAACTCAGTTTCCCTGTCTTTACACATACTGTTAAAAAAGCATGGTCAATGACAATGATAATATGATAAGTTTGAAACTAATAAGGAACCGAATAACAATGAAGTGTTTGCTAATGCGCCTATTCTAACTTATGGAAAATGCACAGATATAAAGCAATCTGATTCAGCAACAACACGGGTATTATTAATGTTGTAATACGGAGATATTTAAACAGACTTACAAAGGATTAAGTTGCGCTGTAGCCCACTGGATCTCACCTAACCTATGCAAAGTTATTGTAATGCAACATTATTATTAAAAAAAACATGATCAGAAGATGGTGTAATATAGTGGTAGAGTTGATCTTTAAAGGTAAGAGCACATACTTCCTTTTGAGAATTATGAGGTACAAGACACTGGTACTGATAATATTGAGGTTTTTGAGTATCTGATACACTGGTGCATCCACTTACGCAAAGATATAGTAGTGCCAACACGTGTCTCAGAGAGATATACTAAACTAAAAAGCCATTAAAAATGTAGAATTAACCATCGATAAACAACAACCTGGAGCAAATTCTTGACAAGATAAAGCGATGCTGGAATGGGGTAAACACTAACTTCGTCGACTGTTGTACTCAACCTGACACCAAACAACAGAACTAAAAGGTTAAGAGACGACTTCAAGCTTCTTGGACTTTTTCCAAATATGCAAGACAAAAGGAAGTAACTAGAAGAAGCCGTGATACCCGTATGCATTTGCAATGAGAAACGGCACACATGACAGATATTCAATTGTGCTCTACCCACCACTTTAGCCTTCTGCTACACCAAATCAACATGGCCTGAAAAATATACAATTGCAAAAGAATATGGTTAGTATTTAAAAAAAAAAAAAAAAAAAAAGTTGCTTGAAATGCATTTAGTAATTAAGATTTGATAATTTTTTAACATTACATACTACTTATGTTCAATGGATAGGTTTGGTCGGATCATATGTATTGGTTTGTTTCAGTCGTAACAAGTCCAAGTCCTTACTGGTGCTTCCTTTTAAATATAATAATAACAAATAGTATAACACGCTGAATGAGAATTAACAACTTATGTGCAAGTAAAAATATAGAAAGAAATAGGCAGGTTAGGCAACTTATCAAAGTGAGTTCACGTCTAATGGGTCACATTGTGCTTTATTGAAAGATGTCTAGCTTATTATGTTTACCTTTATAGTTAACTTCTGTTATCAGATCGGGTTAAATCGGGTTGAAATATCATGTCGGGTTGTTTTGACCCGAACCCGATAACTCGATAGTGTTATCGGGTCGGGTTAGGGTTAAATAATTAATGTTATCGAGTTAACCCGATAAGACCCGATAATCAATATTTAATTTTTTTTCCTAATCTTTTTAGGGTATTCAAGTTATCCTACTTTAATGGCTCGTATATGGAACATTGCTTTGCATGTTTAAGATATTCAAATTGTGCTTTGCATTTTGTTGCTTTGCCCTTTTTTAAGATATTCAACTTGATTAGTTAGGAATCCTTGACATAACTAAAACTAAAAATGCTACTGTAATAAAATTTGTAATTCATATATAGTAGAGTAAATTACATGGTTGGTCCCTGTGGTTTATACAAAGTAACAAGTTTCGTCCCTCTCTTTTAAAAGTTGCATGGTTAGTCCCTAAGTGCGTAAACAAATAACACCACAGGTCCCTTGGTTTAACTGGTGTTAACTAGGTTAGTTAAAATTTACAAGTTAGCCCCCTTTGGTTAAATAGCGCTGCATCGTTAATTCTTTGGTTAAATAGCGCTGCATCGTTAATCCTTTGGCTAAATAGCGCTGCATCGTTAATCCTTTTAACGTTTTCGCCCGTTTTTGTCCGTTTTTTTTTACGTTTTCTCCCGTTTTTGTCCGTTTTTTTTTTTGTTTTCGCCCGTTTTTGTCCGTTTTTTTTTACGTTTTCGCCCGTTTTTGACCGTTTTTTTTTACGTTTTCGCCCGTTTTTGTCCGTTTTTTTTTGTTTTCGCCCGTTTTTGTCCGTTTTTTTTGTTTTCGCCCGTTTTTGTCCGTTTTTTTTTACGTTTTCACACTTTTTTGTCCGTTTTTTTTACGTTTTCGCCCGTTTTTGTCTGTTTTTTTTACGTTTTCACACTTTTTTGTCCGTTTTTTTTTGTTTTCGCCCGCTTTTGTCCGTTTTTTTTTGTTTTCGCCCGTTTTTGTCCGTTTTTTTTACGTTTTCGCCCGTTTTTTTTACGTTTTCGCCCGTTTTTGTCCATTTTTTTTGTTTTCGCCCGTTTTTGTCCGTTTTTTTTTACGTTTTCACACTTTTTTGTCCGTTTTTTTTTGTTTTCGCCCGTTTTTGACCGTTTTTTTTTTACGTTTTCACACTTTTTTGTCCGTTTTTTTTTGTTTTCGCCCGTTTTTGTCCGTTTTTTTATGTTTTCGCCCGTTTTTGTCCGTTTTTTTTTGTTTTCGCCCGTTTTTGTCCGTTTTTTTTACGTTTTCACACTTTTTTGTCCGTTTTTTTTGTTTTCGCCCGTTTTTGTCCGTTTTTTTATGTTTTCGCCCGTTTTTGTCCGTTTTTTTTACGTTTTTGACCGTTTTTTTTACGTTTTCGCCCGTTTTTGTCCGTTTTTTTTTGTTTTCGCCCGTTTTTGTCCGTTTTTTTTGTTTTCGCCCGTTTTTGTCCGTTTTTTTTTACGTTTTCACACTTTTTTGTCCGTTTTTTTTTACGTTTTCGCCCGTTTTTGTCCGTTTTTTTTACGTTTTCACACTTTTTTGTCCGTTTTTTTTTGTTTTCGCCCGCTTTTGTCCGTTTTTTTTTGTTTTCGCCCGTTTTTGTCCGTTTTTTTTTACGTTTTCGCCCGTTTTTTTTACGTTTTCGCCCGTTTTTGTCCATTTTTTTTGTTTTCGCCCCGTTTTTGTCCGTTTTTTTTTACGTTTTCACACTTTTTTGTCCGTTTTTTTTTTGTTTTCGCCCGTTTTTGACCGTTTTTTTTTTACGTTTTCACACTTTTTTGTCCGTTTTTTTTTGTTTTCGCCCGTTTTTGTCCGTTTTTTTATGTTTTCGCCCGTTTTTGTCCGTTTTTTTTGTTTTCGCCCGTTTTTGTCCGTTTTTTTTACGTTTTCACACTTTTTTGTCCGTTTTTTTTGTTTTCGCCCGTTTTTGTCCGTTTTTTTATGTTTTCGCCCGTTTTTGTCCGTTTTTTTTTACGTTTTTGACCGTTTTTTTTACGTTTTCGCCCGTTTTTGTCCGTTTTTTTTTGTTTTCGCCCGTTTTTGTCTGTTTTTTTCCGTTTTCGCCCGTTTAGAAAAAATATTTTAGAAATATATTGGGGTAAAAAAAAGTTTCTAAAATATATTTTAGAAAAAATATTTTAGAAAAAATATTTTTTTTTACCCAATTTTTTATCGAAAAATATATTTTTGAAACTTTTTTTTACCCAATTTTTTTTTTCGAAAAATATATTTTAGAAACTTTTTTTTACGCCAAACTTTTTTTCCAAAAATATATTTTAGAAACTTTTTTTTACCCAATTTTTTTTTTCGAAAAATATATTTTAGAAAAAATATTTTTTTACCCAAAAATTTTTTTCGAAAAATATATTTTAGAAACCTTTTTTTACCCAATTTTTTTTTCGAAAATATTTTTTTCGATGATTATTTAAAAAAAATTCAAAATTATATTTAGACAAAAGACGGACGAAAACGTAAAAAAAAACGGACAAAAACATGTGAAAACGTAAAAAAAAACGGACAAAAGCGGGCGAAAACAAAAAAAAACGGACAAAAACGGGCGAAAACATAAAAAAAACGGACAAAAACAAAAAAAACGGACAAAAACGGGCGAAAACGTAAAAAAAAGGGTCGAAAACGGGCGAAAACAAAAAAAAATGACAAAAACGGGCGAAAACAAAAAAAAAAACCGACAAAAACGGGCGAAAACGTAAAAAAAGGGACAAAAACGGGCGAAAACGTAAAAAAACGGTCAAAAACGGGCGAAAACAAAAAAAAAGGGACAAAAACGGGCGAAAACGTAACAAAAACGGACAAAAACGGGCGAAAACAAAAAAAAAACGAACAAAAGCGGGCGAAAACAAAAAAAAACGGACAAAAAAGTGTGAAAACGTAAAAAAAACGGACAAAAACGGGCGAAAAAAAAAAAACGGACAAAAACGGGCGAAAACATAAAAAAACGGACAAAAACGGGCGAAAACAAAAAAAAACGGACAAAAAAGTGTGAAAACGTAAAAAAAAACGGTCAAAAACGGGCGAAAACAAAAAAAAAAACGGATAAAAAAGTGTGAAAACGTAAAAAAAAACGGACAAAAACGGGCGAAAACAAAAAAAACAGACAAAAACGGGCGAAAACGTAAAAAAAACGGGCGAAAACGTAAAAAAAAACGGACAAAAACGGGCGAAAAAAAAAAAAACGGACAAAAGCGGGCGAAAACAAAAAAAAACGGACAAAAAAGTGTGAAAACGTAAAAAAAAACGGACAAAAACGGGCGAAAACAAAAAAAACGGACAAAAAAGTGTGAAAACGTAAAAAAAAGGGACAAAAACGGGCGAAAACAAAAAAAAAACGGACAAAAACGGGCGAAAACGTAAAAAAACGGTCAAAAACGGGCGAAAACGTAAAAAAAACGGACAAAAACGGGCGAAAACAAAAAAAAAACGGACAAAAACGGGCGAAAACGTAAAAAAAACGGACAAAAACGGGCGAAAACGTTAAAAGGATTAACGATGCAGCGCTATTTTACCAAAGGATTAACGATGCAGCGCTATTTAACCAAAGGATTAACGATGCAGCGCTATTTAACCAAAGGGGGCTAACTTGTAAATTTTAACTAACCTTAGTTAACACCAGTTAATCCAAGGGACCAGTGGTGTTATTTGTTTACGCACTTAGGGACTAACCATGCAACTTTTAAAAAAGAGGGACGAAACTTGTTACTTTGTATAAACCACAGGGACCAACCATGTAATTTACTCTATATAGTATATTGTCAAATTAGTGTTTAACATATTTTACTCTATACTTGAATTCTTGCATTGCCTACTGTAACATACATCTTGCACTATCTAGTGTCTACTGTAATGTCTTCTACATGATTTTGTAATTCATACATTTTGCACTGCCTTCTCTAAGATATTCGAATACAACATATTGTACTATTTGCCATAACATATTGTTAATCATTTTTTAGCTATCAAAAACTAAATGTCAATGACCAACGTTTTAGCTAGAATAATTTTTTTTATCAAATTAAATAAACCAACCCGATTAACCCGAATCACCGGACCCGACAACACCCGACCCGATACTAACCCGAACCCGACTCCTTATCGGGTCGGGTTGCGGGTTAGTTTTTTCTTACCAAAACCGACTCAACCCGACCCGATAACACCTGGTAGCGTCATAAATTAACAATAAATAAACAAAATACTGAGTCTAATACAATATTTTATAGAGCTTCAAAGAACAGTAAAACAACCCCTATATCTATCAATTTCGCACATAATAGATCTCATGGCAATACATCAACGAAAAGGAAGTAATTTTGTTACCTTGATAAGGGCGTCGGAGTCGAGAAAACTTGTCTGCAAAGCCGATTGCATAGTAACAACATTGGTCACGAATCACGAAACAACAAAGTGGTTAACGAGATGCCACCAATTTACAAAGGATTAATTGAAGATTTAAAATCGATTTACTAAGGATTGAATGTAAATAAAGAAGTGAGGATCGATGGGAAATGGTTAATAGCAATTGGATTTTTCTAATTTTGGCTGAGAAAGAGGGAAAGCAGTTTGGGGGAATATAATTTTTAGATGGGCGGGGAAAGTTAACCTAATTTTATTTAGGGGTGTTTGGGCAGGTGTTCAAAATTTTTAGTTGCTTAACAAGATTAAAAGATACCCGCTTCTTTAAAGATTTGCAACACTTTGAGAAGAATGTTCCCTTGAGTTGAGATCCATGAAGAACCCATACATGCCATAGAACCTATCAACCAATCATATTTATCCATTTATATTTTCCACTTTTTTTTTTTTTTTTCAAAACAACATATCTTGCAAACGGTAAATCTTCAAGCTACAAAAAAATACCATCACGACGAGAATTAAATGATCTTTCTATAGATATGCATTGTTATATACTTTCGACGAACCTTTTTTTTTTAGTTTCCACCCAGAAAGAATCATATATGATTCGATTCTTAAGAATCATATATGATTCGTAAGAATCATATATGATTTGTTAAAATCGAATCATATATGATTCTTACGAATCATATATGATTTTTCTGAGCGAAAAAAAAAGTTCATCGAAAAAAAAGTTTGTCGAAAGTATATAACAATGCATATCTATAGAAAGATAATTTAATTCTCGTCGCGATGGTATTTTTTTTGTAACTTGACGATTTACGGTTTGCGAAATATTTAAGTTTAAAAAAAAGGGTGGAAGTTTATTTTTTTATTTTGATAAAAAAAAATGAATGGTTAAGATTGCTCTAATTTTTTCTGATAAAGCCCAGTTTTTTAAAAGAAAACATGGCTCTAATACGAGAAATAGAGACCGGTTTTGTAAAAGAAAACGCGGCTCTAATATTTTTGTACATAGAGCCCGGTTTTGTAAAAGGAAGCATGGCTCTATACCTTGTTTTAAAACATGGGATCTTCATAGAGCCCGTTTTTAACTAAAACCGGGCTCTATTAAGGGGGATCTATTTCACAATTTCTAGTAGTGCCAATAACAGTACACCATCCAATATCTCACAAGTTGAAGGGGATACAAAAAAAAAAAAAAAAAAAAAAAACGGGTCAAATTAAACCGGTTCAACCCGTCGGGTTTGAAGCGTCCCGGTTTGTGATTTGTATTAATTGTTTTAATTGGTTATAAATGAAAAATAATAAAAGTTTAAAGATTTGGGAATTAAACATAATGTTTTGAAACCCGGTTCGACCCGGGTGGTTCAACCGGTTGAACCGTTCCGGTTGAAAATTTGGTCGATTTAAACCGGGTCAGCTTGCTAGGTTAGGTCAAAAACGGGTCAAATTAAACCGGTTCAACCTGTCAGGTTTGAAGCATCCCGGGTCAACCCGGTTTGTGATTTGTATTAATTGTTTTAATTGGTTATAAATGAAAAATAATAAAAGTTTGAAGATTTGGGAATTAAACATAATGTTTTGAAACCCGGTTCGACCCGGGTGGTTCAACCGGTTGAACCGTTCCGGTCAAAAATTTGGTCGATTTAAACCGGGTCAGCTTGCTAGGTTGGGTCGAAAACGGGTCAAATTTAACCGGTTCAACCCGTCGGGTTTGAAGCGTCCCGGGTCAACCCGGTTTGTGATTTGTATTAATTGTTTTAATTGGTTGTACAATGTGTATAAATCATTGTACTTTTAAGTAATTGGTTGTTTTAATAAGAGTATTAATTACATTTTATAATTTCCTTTAATAAAAAATTTTAACATTTCACATTCCTTGACTTTTCACTTTTCCACTTTTCCACTTTGACCATTTTTGCTTTATATGTAGTATATTTTAAATAAATTTCGGCCCAAGCACCAAATAAACGTGTGATGTATTTTTCTTGTACATGTTTTGTAATTTTTATATATCATAAGTATTATAGGTTTCAAATGTCGCGAAACGTTCAAATATTATCATATAAATACTTAGGTCAAAAATTGGAATGTAACATTTTAGATTATTTAACGTCTCTTCAAAAGTTAAAATTAAAGGGGCATTTTGGGTATTTCAGATGTTCAAAATTTTAGAGTGTTATAGTTGCCTTGACAGAAAGCCTCCTCAGTCCAAACCACTCCATCATGCCCAAAACATCAAGCTCCAAAGCTAATTATTATTAGTAGCAATACCTGAAATACATGCTTAAAAGTAAACACAAAGCTTGAGTGTAATCCATAGGTTTAAATAATAAAGTTGAGCACAAGGTTTTAATCATATGATATAAGCAACATATGCAAATACCGGGTAATCAAGGTAACATACAATATATAGAGGCATCCCAGTGCATATAATAGTGTTGATGATGCTAAGCTCATGACACGCAAAACGTTAACCGAATTCATAAGTCGACAATAACCGCATAATTTCATAATATAATAAGTACCCTCAGGCCGGGTAGGTGATAGTTATTCACTTTAACCCACTTGGTTGAGTTTGAAAGGGCTGCAAATAGTTTATTAAGTTTTTAGATCAGTCTGCAGCAGTCTATGTGATAGTTATTCTCTAAATGCCCATATTAAGAGCTTAATTTCTGCTTATTCACTGTTGTTTCTCTTCTGATTTTTGTTTCCTTTAGTAGCTTATACTACTGACTTGAGAATTCTGAGCTTGTTTCTCTGCTGATTTTTATGCATCATTGTTTCCTTACAATCCTATTTTAAAAGTCACTTTTCACTTTCTCCATTTTTACTTAAACCTTGTATTTTTACGTCTTACTCGATTTAAGCCTACATTTTTATGTTTTAACCACATTTAAATCCTCCAATGAACTCACCACTCATCTAAATTACCTAAAATATATAATGATAACAAGTTTTAACATTTTTGAAAGTTTTATATTTTATTACTACCCGGTTTTATATTACGCGTCTTAAAAACTTAACGTTAACAATTACCGGGATCAAAACTACACTCTATAACACACTTATACCCAAATAATACCACAAAAATCTCCACTCACCAACTCTTCCTCATATGTGGCGTTTTCATATAGAGACCAAGAACACTTGTTTATTTCAAAATACAAATGTTCAACTTATTTTGCCAACTACAATTCCACTAAACACATCTACATAGTTATTGTCACCATTTTTCTTTCACTCTCCACCCTATGAACGAAATAAAACAACCCAATAACACCATCTCATCATCCTTTTAATCATAAAAATAATCTCCACAACATCCTCTTGAAGATCCTTGCAAAAGATGGTGGTTTGATTCAAAGTTTAGAAGATTTTCTTGAAGTTTTCATAGAGTTTCTTGGTGTTTTTCTTCAAGACTTGATTAGGGCTTTGTTTAATCAAGTGGGTAATCATTTGTGAATATTGAATTGAAGATTCCACTAGTCTTGGTGTCATTAGGGTCGTTTCCAATCCAAGCCCTAGAAAGGTTATTCGTGATTTATCACTACTTGTAAGCTAATATCATAATCCTCTTTGATTTTTGTCACATGCAAATGGTTTTTGTTATTTAATTAATTATGGGTTTTCTGAATTTTGATGAGTTTTAATGTTCTTGAGTTTTTTGTGATGATTAGTTTGGCATTGCATGATGAATGATGATGTTTTGGATGAGTTTAGAATAGGTTTAGTTAGATTTGATGGGACTGTTTTTACATCAGTAGAAAAACATGGGTTTTCTCATTAAGTTTTGGCCTGGAGCCTATGATTAAATTACATTTTTAGATGGATATAGTTCTAAGCTTCATGTGGCGAGTTGGAGGAATTTTTATCTCCTCCGGATGACCAAGTTATGCCCAAATTAGTAAAACTAGTCAAAATAAGTAACTTGCAGATTGTTTGTGTGTTAATGGTAAATTTATGGCTTAGAGCCTACTGAAGCTTTTCATAAATGAATAGGTTAATATCTCAGGTCCTAGTGGCGAGTTGGCCGGAAAACCAACTATTTCGGATGGTCGAGATACGACCAAAACCGTGGAAACATATTTAGTGTGTACCCAGAAATTGTAATTCAGATTGTTTTACTTGTAACGAATTATTCTTGAACTAGAGGGTACTGGGTTTTTACATGGGTGAAGGGTAAAACAAATGAGGACCTTGTGGCTAATTGGAGGGTTTATCAACTCCTCCGGATGAATTAGTTATGGCCATTTTGCTAAAATTGATCCGTTCTGAACTACTGTTTGTAAAAGGAGTTTAACTCCAGGTTTTTACACTAAAATTGTTGGAATAAAAGTTGAGACCTGTAGTAGACATCTTAGGCTAACACCTCCAATTGGTCTCACTTAAATTGCTATCATAGTTTAGGATTTATGGCCATTTTCGTAAGAGATTAAAATTCAGAAAATATCACGGGCTGGATGTTCAGGGGTAAAATAGTCTTTTCACATGATTCTGAATCTTTCAGAAGTTGAGGTCTGGATTTTTGAAAACTAGACTCAAAGGGATTTCCAGGGGTGAAGGTCTTGTATTCATATCATTTATAGATTAGGAGTTAAGGGTCTATAAAATAGAGTCAAATCCAGAATTTAATACTTTACGTCTTGTCTTGAACTCTAAAACGTGTAGATACACATAGGTAAGATAAGAATTGAGGGATGAAACTTGGTAGGTGTAAGCTTTCCATATATGCATATGCCCTATGTTGCATGGGATGTTAATGTTAGAGGGGTTTCCCATTTTGATAAGGGGTGTGCCAAGGATATATGGTCTCTCGGGACTATCGAATAAATCCTTATGGTATTCCCATTCTTCCTTGGTGGGCATCTTATCGAAGTACTTTTCTATAGGTTCTACCTCCTCTAATTCCTCTTCCTTTTTAACCTCAACTTCCCTACTTTCATCCCTAGTATTGGTTTCTACTCCAACTTCATCCTTGTCACTTTCCTCTATTCCCTTATCTATTGGCCTAATGGTGACAACATTGACAAAGTGGACATGTTTGGATGATGAGGGGTCCTTAATTTGGATTCCGTTATTGGTGTCCCTAGTGTCCTTCCTAGGTGTGGTTAATGCTTGGTTGTTGAGGGCTTTCAACAAGTTGTCAATCTTGTTGGTCATCTCCGTTTGTTGTTGGTTGAATTCGGTTTCAAACCTAGCTATGCGACCTTCTTGAGATGCCATAAACTTAGACATCAATCCTTCAAGATTGTTGGTACTACCATAATTGTTAGAAGGATTGTTGTTGAAAGTACGGTTGGAGGGTGGACCGTTTGGTTGATAACGATTAGGCGGGTTGGAAGAATTGGGTTGATTTTGTTTCCACCTAAGGTTTGGGTGATTTTTCCAAGAGGGGTTGTATGAATCACCGTAAGGGTTTGGCTCGGGCTTGAAAGTGCACCACTTATCTCCCGCTTCGTCGGTACGCGTGGATGCGTAGTCCGCAAAAGCTGTTCCGGGGAGTTCCACACAATCACGAGTGTCGTGGGGACCACTACATAATTCGCATGAAGAAGTGATTTTGTTCACTTGGCTTGAAGGCTTAGGAGCTTCGTAAGATTTCATGAGAAACTTGACTTGGTCCTCAAGTTCCATGATCCTACGGTCGGGAGTGCTAGAATTGTTCGAAGGAAAAGATATTGCCTTGACCGTTTTGTTCAAATCACGGGGATCATTCCAACTTTCGTTGTCATAGAGAGCAAGATCTTCTATGAGTTCCCATGATTGTTCCGCACTTAGATCACTTAGCTTACCACTGGCCGATTGGTCAATGGCTCGCCTCGTGGAGAGATCGATATGGTCATAAAAAATTTGTACTTGGAGCCAAAGATCTATGCAATGATGAGGAACTTTTTGGAGTAAGTCCTTGAAACGAGTCCATGCTTCATAAAGAGATTCATTTTGACGTTGTTGGAACATCAAGATGTCATTTCTAAGCTTAGTAGTTCTCCCCGGTGGGAAAAATTGAGCAAGGAAATGAGTGGTGAGATCATCCCATGTGGTGATGGATCCCGCGGGTAAACACTCAAGCCATTGACTAGCTTGATCCCGTAGAGAGAATTGGAATAGGCGTAATCGGGTTGTCTCTCTAGTTTCAACACCTAGGTCTTTGGAATCTACGATTTTTAGGAAGTCCTTAAGGTGTTGGTTTGGATCTTCAGAACGAAGTCCATGGAATGCACATCCGCTTTGCACCAACCGGATGGTGTCGGATCGCAAGGGGGTCACATTGGCTCCGGTGAGCTCAATGGTGTTTCGGTAGCCTTGGTGGCTAGGTCGGGAATATTCTCCTAAGGTTCGGGGCCTAAGGGGTTCTAGTGGTGGGTTTTGTTGTGGTGGGATGACGGGTTCAAGGATGTTCCCATCGTCCATGATGTCGGGTGGTGAAGAGTTACGAACAAAGACACAAAGAAATAAGATAGACTAAAGAAAACCTAAAAATAAAAATAAAATCTTACTAGAAAGGAATCTAGCAAGTAGACCTAATAAAAAGAGATTCTAACCTAGACAATAACTATTCCCCGGGCTGCGGCGCCAAAAACTTGATACGTGGGAATCGCACCAGGCTTTACCTCTCATGGGATCCTGAGAAGCTTACAACCCCCACCAGGCAGTGTACCTGATCGTTGTAGTATAGTATAGTGACAAGTACCGGGGGATTGATCGTTCAGCCGGGAATAGTGTCACTAGGATTAGAAAACCTAAATACTAGTTCTAAAGTTGAGGGATGATTATTTTTGTATTTTTATATTTTTTAGAAAGCAAGTAAAAATCTCGGGGTTTGAAGGATTTGGGCGGAATTAGTTGCTAGTCAACTAACCCAATACTAAAGATGCAATCAAAATAAAATACTAGAAATGAAAGTAAACTAAATTATACTAAGGTTGTGAGCAATAAGTGGAGAAAATGTGTTTACTTAGATTTCACTACTCCCTAGACATCTTTTACACGTTAATTACTTGTTATAGTTGCGTGGATGACGGATTGTATTCCTTAATACCATTCATGGGGTGGCGCACTTAATTCCCCAATCCTATGAGTGCCTACTTCACTCCTATGTCGAGCCGGCTAAGAAGCTCCTAACATGGGATCATTAGAATTTACTCATGCATTAAATACAACCAATAAAACCTAGTGCACGTCAGTTCATGTTTCCTAAGACGTTCAAGCATGTTACCAATTGGAGATCTGCCAGTTTTCTTAAGCCTAACATCGAATTCATTCATCCAATACAACCATAAACAAGTAATCAACACATAATTAACATCTAGGTTTCATTAGATCCAAGCAAACACAAGATAGATCTAGCCTAGCATGATGAAATTAAGACAAGAACAAGATATAGACAACCAACACATAGACATATTGATTGAATTAAAAGAATACTTATCTCAATTACACATGAAAGGTATCAAGGGCTGAGAACCCTTGAAAAACCTGTAAAATTCGTCTTAAGTTCGGACCTAGGGTTTCTCCAAAACTCCTCTCTTTTTAATGTGAAAGTTAGAAAACTATATATAGGAAATAGGGGCTGACGGCGTCAAGAACAATTTTGTGACGCCGTCACCTCGCCGCCAAAATACTCCTCGGACTGCCTTGATCCAGATCTGACGCCGTCAAGTGTTATGTGTTTCAAGGCCGTCATGCTTTTTCCTCTTGACGCCCTACCTTGTGACGCCGTCAAATATGTACTGGATCGTCATGGAAATTACTTTTGACGCCATCAAGATTTTCTTCTTGACGCCGTCACCTACTGTTCCCAGCAAGGAAAATTAAGACTTTGGCGTTTTCATCACTTTTATGCTCCAAAAACGTCCGAATTGCTTCCTTTTCCAGATTTCTCTCCCAAAGTACCTAAAATCACAAAAGGAACGATTTAGGGCAATATTTGATTAAATAAATTCAATTCCAGGCTTAAATGACCCCCTAAAAACGGTTCATTTTTCGCCTCATCAGTATCGAAGTGATCCGCGTAAAATACGGATCACCCGAGTCGTTTCCCAACGAAGGCGAATGGAATCGAGAATATCGATTCGTGAAATCGTGAATTGAAAAGTGAGAAAGTGAAAATAGCAATCAAATAGTTCACGTATTCACAAACAAGTATGAAATATGCAAAAAGTACAAGCTAATTATGCACCAAAGTGAAAAACGTAAAAACGGAAACGCAACCGCAAAATTTAAAACGTAACGTATGATCCTACGAACTTGAAAATAATTTCTAAAAATCTTTAACTAATAAAAAGAATTTTAAGAAAAAGAAAAATATTTTTTTTTACTTTTTATTTATTTTCTAGAATTTATTTTCTATTTTTGGAATTAAAAATGAATTTAAAATAAAGAAAAATAGAAAAATAAAGTGGAAAAATGAAAATTTAATTCTAAAAATTTTAAAATTTTATAAAAGAATTTCTAAAAATATTTTTGTATTTTTCACAACTTTTTATAATTTTTTTTATTGATTTTTGGTAATTAAAAATGATTTAAAAATAAATAAAAATTAAGAAAAATATCAAATCAATTCAGAAAATTATGAAAAATTTACAGAAAATCTAGAATTTTATAATGAGCTTGCAGAAAAATTTTGAGATGAAAAAGTTAAGCAGAAGTGCTTATTCAGTACTTAAACAGCTTATGGCAAGTGCTTATTTATAAGCACTTGCCATAAAAAACTTGACCAAACTATCAACACAGATGTATAATGCCAGAATAATGTCAATGATGCTCAGAAATCAACAAATAACCAACAGATAAACAAAATGCAAGCAAATAAGCAATCAAATATAAGCTACCAATAAGCACACATCAAAATTTAATAAGCAAGAAACTCATAACAGAATGCAATCACTAAAACTCAACTTAACAACTCAGAAATGACAGAAAATCAATAGGTACAAGCTAAAATGAGTACAGCAGACCTTATAATCAAAAGCAGAAACTAGTCCTATGTAACTAACTAGCAGACCAAATAAGCTTGTCTAAATAGGCTCAAAACTTTAAACCAAAGGGGGCAAAAGCTAGAATGCTATATTGAGAAGTCAAAACAACTAATTGCCTACTCAGAATCTAACATGAGATACTCTAAAAAGAGGCAAGATCAGCAGCATGTGCAACATGAAAACTGAAACAATTGACTTTTCAAAATTTATTCAAGTTTAACTTATTCTAAATTCCGTAGCTTATATCTACTACCACATGAATTATTCAGCTATACTTATGCTACATTAAACTTACTTGAACATTTTTGCATCAATTAATACAAACACTTCCAACTAGAACTAACTAACGCTAACAGTTACCAATTTAGAAAACTGATTTTAACTTTTAAAAGCAACAGCCTACTGATTTATTATCTAAGTATTTATAATATGCCTAAATGAATTGTTTAAAACCAGAAAGTAGTGAACAAACTACAACATCTTATCAAGTACTGTTACATCCAAACACCCCCATTACAGGCAACAATATAACAGATCTACAATTCTGATTATATTATTCCAATTCTCAATCAATATTAATGCAATTTACTACTATAATCAACAAATCAACAACTTCCTAACAACAAATTCTAGCAAAACAGATTCAATACTTAGACAGATGTGCAACAATCCCTAAGATGGAACAGTAAACTACACAAATCAGAGATCAAATAGTGAACAGATCTCAACTAAGCTTCAATTCAGAAATAACACTCAATGAAACAGTGTCTCAATCAATAACCAGAACTAAACTCAGTTATTCCAATCTCAGCTAATCAAATTAATCTAAACTATACAGATTTTACTAGCAAGTCTAATAGTAAACAAACTAAACTATGAATTTGTAGCAACAATTATACTGAAAATCAAAAGTAACAGTTATCAAATTAAACTAACATACTAAATCAGTTACAATGCAACAATAACAATAACTACACTACTCAACTCAATGAAACAGTAATCATAATTATACTACTAAAATCAGACAATTAAACTAAAATAAAGCTAAAAATCAAGAGTTTACCAACCAAATTCCCCCTCAGCTAGAACAGAGGGGGTTCCCTTTGCTTGCCTGTCTCTAGACAGGCTAAGTGCTTCCAAAATTCACCTTAGACTGCCAATCTTAACTCAATAAACCAGGATCCAATTACCTTCCAATACTGATCTAAACTACTTGTTGAATGAAAAAGTAAGATATAGACAAAAGCTAAAGGCTAGTGTATACATCTGATAATCTGAAGCAGCTTATTCAGAACCCATTATCACTAATTTGGAATATATTTTTTTAATCTGATTTTATTTGATTTTCTGAATTTAATTGTAAAAAAAAAATTTTTGAGAAAATAAAATAATTCTAAAAACTTGATGAATGTATGAAAACTATTTGGAAACAAGTTTTAAAACTCTGAGTAAACTATTAACTACAATTATATGTAATAACAATGAAACAGTAGATACAAATTGATGAAGTAAATGAGAATTTTATTAGAAATTAAACTGAATTACAAAGTAATTAAAATAAAAACTAATAAACTGAGTAACAATTTTAACAGAGTAACATTACACTAAAACTAACTACTCCAAACAAGCTAAAATGAGGACCTATTTATACTTGAGGTGAAGGGGTTGGGGTCTCGATTGCCAGGTTGGCAATCCACACCAATATGTGCTTCTTCTCCTTTCTTCATAGCCCTTTGATCAGAATTGTGTTTCTTTGATTCAATAGTAGCCCTTGGATCAGGATGTGAAACGTGGCCTGCCCAATTAACTCTTTCCATCTGTCCCATTAGTGTGCTAATACTCTCTGACATGTGACTCAGCTTCTAGAAGGGAATCCAATGATTGGAATTACGTGTTATGCCCAATCAACAGCAGCCAAGTGTCCATAATAGATACTATCATTCTCTCTGACACATGCTTAGCCACGTGATGTGCTTCTAGATGATCCAATTATTGGTTAATTAGGATGGTTTGAACCAATTGAGCCTTTAGGTGCATTAGGGTTCATGTTTGATTTGGTATTTCTGGGCATTTGGGGAAAAGGGTGAAAAAGAGGTACGTTTGGATTTATTTTAATCTGAAGCTTGACCCTTTGACCATTGACCATTATAATAAGGATTTTGACCGAGGGTGGGCTTGGGTTTATTATGGTATTTGGGCTTGATATTATAAAATGGTGGGATTGGGCTTATGAATTGGATTTGGACAAGGCTGTGTAATAATATTTTCAGCATTTAATGTAAAAGAAATCTCAAGGACTACAAAGGTAATATTCTGAAACTTCAAGGGCTTGTTTTGTCTTTCTTCAAAAGTAAAATCCAATGATCATTTTTGCCAATTCTGAATAGATGAAGGACTGAAGTTGACTTGTAAATCCCGGTTTTGACTTTTTGACCATCTTCCACTCTCGTGCCCGTTTTTTCCAGAATTCGTGTGATTTTGCGTCTTTTTGTGATTAATCCGTACCTGCATATTCACAACATACAAAACACGTGTTTTCTTGGGATTTGTTAGCTCAAATAAGTTATTTTGGGTTGGTATTTGGCCATAAAATGGTGAGTGAATAAGCACTCACCAAAATCCCCTAGACTAAGATATTGTCGTGTCCTCACGCAATGTGATCAATTCACGCTTTTGGGATAAATAATTTCAAAACTCTTCCTACTAACTTTGAAAAGTAGCAAGGAGGTTCGAAAGAAGTAATAAAATCATTTATTCCCGAAAACGCTCCGTTTTCCAAAATTTTTCCTTTATTCCTTTATTCCACTTACACTTTCTATTTTTGTACTTTTCATATTTCATACTTGTGACGGTTTATTGAACTTTCATTATTTTGCAATAATTATTAGGGTCAACGAGTAGAAACACTTTTCATGGAAAAGTGACCGTACGGATAAAAATCGTCATCCTTGATTTTTCACGAGCTCCCAAACTAAGCGTACAAACGAGATCACAGCTTATCTACAAATTAGATGCTAACACTACTCATAATAGTTACTTGTGGAAACTTCTTACTCCCATGTCCTAAGTTTTGTATCTCAATATTTTATTTTGTTGATAAATGAATTGCTTCATATTTTCTCGTTTCAATAATTTTTAGTCCGATAGTGATACCTAAGTTAAAACGATAAGTAGTTATTCATTTTCTCTTAAGAACCACTGCAATAGAAATTCGGTCCACATCAAGGAATTTTGGTACATACAATATCAGAAATATAAGTTGCGGAGTACTACACGTGCACCTCATGTGTCCAATTCAGAATCATACACATGCACCTCACGCGCCAACAACTTATTTATACATAAGCTCTTATTCGATACAACTTTTTACTTTTTTCATTTTTCACTTTTCTCATACTTTCTCATATTTTTCATTCTTTTCACTTTTTTCTTTCTTCGCTTTCTCATAACATCAATGGAAGCTTATCGGGTAGCTCCAAAACCACATAGATAATCAACTTTTGACTTTTGATTTTTCACTTTTGGCTCTTATTTTTGATATTCCTTGATATGTACCCAACTTTTAAAGCAAAAATTCTCTTAAGAAAACAAAGAACTAAATGTTATTCAAACCGAAATACCACTAATTAACCTAGAACATCTATTATATATTGGTGACGTTTATGATGGGAGTAAAAAGCCATAAGTACCTCTCATGAGCTCTAAAGAGAACCACTACTCCACGTTTAGCATCTAACTTCTAAATAAACTCTATCATTTCTCGCTCTTCGCAATTTAAGATTCCAAATAATGAAACCCGCGAATACTTAGCCGATAATCAGCCACGTATGTATAAAGTCGGTTACGGAAACTTGCAAATTCTAGAAGAAGAATTCGCGTAGTCGGTACATCCCCTCCAAAATAGTGTTTCAATCGGTGACCATTCACCTTAAAATTGGGACCATCTTGTTGAGCTAACTCAATGGTTCCATATGGGAAAACTTGGGTTATTGTGAATGGTCCAGACCAACGGGTTTTAAGCTTACCCGAGAATATCTTTAAACGAGAGTTAAAAAGTAGCACTTGATCACCAACATTAAAAACGCGGTCTTTGATCTTGGCATCATGGATTCTTTTTGTTTTCTCTTTATATATCAAAGAATTCTCGTAAGCTTGATCACGGAGTTCGACTAACTCATTCAATTGAACTTTTTTGTGATCACCCGCGGTTTTCAAATCAAAGTTGGCATGTTTTAAGGCCCAGTAGGCCTTGTGCTCTAGTTCGATGGGCAAATGACAAGCTTTCCCGTAAACCAGCTTATAAGGTGTACACCCAATGGGAGTTTTGTAAGCGGTCCGGAAAGCCCAAAGTGCATCGTCTAATTTGTCGGCCCAAGAGGCACGGTGCTCTCCTACTGTCCTTTCAAGTATACGTTTTAAACCACGATTGGAGACCTCAACTTGACCACTCGTTTGTGGATGATAAGCCGTGGAAAGACGATGTGTGACACCATATTTAAGCATAACTTTCGCAAATTGATCATTGCAAAAATGGGTCCCACGATCGCTTATGATGGCTCGAGGTGCACCAAATCGGGCAAAGAGACTCTTTAAAAACTTAACAACCACTCGGGCGTCATTTGTGGGGAGCGCCTGCGCTTCAACCCATTTTGATAAGTAATCAACGGCCACGAGAATGTATTTGTTCCCCCTAGACGACGAGAATGGCCCCATGAAATCGATGCCCCAAACGTCAAAAATCTCACAAACTTGAATCGCATTTTACGGCATTTCATCTTTTTGAGAGATTTTCCCTTGACGTTGGTAAGAATCACATGTTTTCACCAATTCATGGGCATCCCGATATATCGTCGGCCAATAAAAGCCGGAATCGAAAACCTTCTTAGCGGTGAAATTGGCACCATGATGTCCCCCCGTGGGTCCACTATGACATGCCTTTAGAATTTCAACGGCATCCGTACCGTGAACACACCGCCGGATCATTTGATCCGCACAGACTTTGAATAAGTAGGGGTCATCCCAAAAATAATGTTGGACATCTTTAAAGAATTTCTTCTTTTGTTGGGACGACATCCCTTTTCTAATGAATTTCCCCGCATGGTAATTCGCAAAATGGGCGAACCATGGGGTACTTTGGTCAATTTTGGTCACACTCCCAAGTGTCTCGAGAGGAAATGTTTCCGTAATTTCCTTATTCTCGAGAACACTTTGATGGGGATTCTCAAGTCGTGAAAGATGGTCGGCAGCAAGGTTCTCAGCTCCTTTCTTGTCTCGTATTTCGACATCAAATTCTTGGAGCAAAAGAACCCACCGCATTAAACGTGGCTTAGCGTCTTGCTTCGCCATTAAGTACTTTAGGGCTGAGTGGTCCGTATACACTATGCACTTTTTAAGCAACAAATAAGGTCTAAATTTCTCAAAAGCATAGACAACCGCTAACATCTCTTTTTCGGTAGTTGTATAGTGATGTTGGGCGTCATTCATAGTCTTGCTTGCATAGTGTATCGGTTGAAAGTACTTGTTCTTACGTTGCCCCAGAACTGCACCAATGGCATAATCACTTGCATCACACATTAGCTCAAATGGTAAGTTCCAATTGGGGGCAACTAAGATTGGTGCCTCCGTTAACTTCTTCTTTAAAACATTAAATGCATCGACTCATTCATTTGTGAAGTTAAACGGAGCGTCTTTTTCTAAAAGGTGGGTCAGAGGCCGGGCTATTTTGGAGAAGTCTTGAATAAAAGGTCGGTAAAAGCCAGCATGACCAAGGAAACTTCGGATTCCTTTAACGGAAGTCGGGTGAGGTAACTTAGCTATAACATCGACTTTTGCCTGATCCACCTCAATTCCAGATTTGGATATTTTATGGCCGAGAACTATTCCCTCTTTAACCATGAAGTGGCACTTCTCCCAATTTAGAACTAAATTAGTGTTTTCACACCGAATTAGCATACTTTCCAAATGGGAAAGGCAAGAGTCGAAAGAATTTCCATAGACGGAGAAGTCGTCCATGAACACTTCCATGGTTTTTTCAATCATATCCGAAAAAATGGCCATCAAACACCGTTGAAATGTGCCTGGAGCGTTACATAAGCCAAAGGGCATTCTACGATAGGCAAACGTTCCATACGGGCAAGTAAAAGTGGTCTTTTCTTGATCCTGGGGATCAATGGGAATTTGAAAGTACCCAGAAAAGCCATCGAGAAAACAATAGAACTCATTTCCCGCTAAACGTTCAAGCATTTGGTCCATAAAAGGGAGCGGGAAATGGTCTTTACGTGTCGCATCATTCAACTTGCGGTAGTCGATACAAACTCTCCATCCGGTCACAAGTCAAGTCGGTATAAGCTCATTATCGTCATTCTTCACAACAGTGATTCAGCCCTTCTTTGGCACACAATGAATCGGGCTAACCCATGAACTATCCGAGATTGGATAAATCATTCCAGCGTCAAGGAGTTTAATAACTTCCTTTTTGATCACTTCATGGATTTCTGGATTAACCTGTCGTTGTTGCTGGACGGAAGCTTTGTGATTATCTTCAAGAAGAATCTTATGAGTACAAAATCGAGGGTCGATTCCCTTAATGTCGGATATTTGCCAAGCAATCGCACTTTTATGCTTCCGAAGCACATCTAAGAGTCGTGTCTTCTCCTCATCTTTTAGGCCTTTTGATATTATAACTGGTAATTTATCATTTTTTTTTCAAGTATGCGTATTCGAAATGAGGAGGCAAATCCTTGAGCTCGAGCTCCGGAGGATTCTCAATAGACGGCTTAACTTCTTTTACGTCTGCCATTTTTAAGTCTACCGGAGGGGAAGAAACAATCGGTTTTTCATTTAACAATTTTTCAATTAATAAAATGTCCCCCTCCGGATCAAAGTTATTATTATCAAATTCCGGTGAAAATGATTCATTTGCAAGACAAGCATTGATTTCTTCCCAAGCGAGATCACTTCCCTCAAACGGAGTGAGGGAAGGGGAAGAATCGGAGACGATCGGTTCAAAAGAAGGAGTGGGATTACCAATCGAAGCATTATCGGTAAAACCAAGAAATTCTTGAGCATACTCCTCCGTAATTTCATCAATAACATCGATACAGTTGACGGAAGAAACATCGTAATCGGAGGAGTATCTCGCGGTTTGATCAAGGTTAAAAGTGACGGCTTCGTTTCCAACACGTAGAGTAATATCCTTGTCATAAACATCAATTAAAGCTCTACCGGTTCTTAGGAAACCTCTCCCGAGAATGAGAGGAACCCGTGGATCGGCATCGAAATCAACAACCACAAAATCCGCAGGGAAATGAAATTTCCCAACATTGACAAAAATATCCTCAGCTATGCCAATTGGACGAGATGTAGATCGGTCGGCAAGCTCGAGGGTCATAAGCGTCGGTGTCAAGTTAGGAAGAGACAACTTTTTCCATATCGACATTGGCATAAGGTTAATGCTAGCACCAAGATCGGCCAAGGCGAAGCATTGAACCATACCCGGAAAATTGCACGGTATAAGAAACTTGCCAGGGTCTTCAAGCTTTTCGGGTAGCTTTTTAAGAAGAACCGCTGAGCAATTCTCGTTCATTTGAGTCCTTGACATTTCAAAAAGCTTTTCTTTATTATTCAAAAGACCTTTTAGCATCGAAGCAAATTTGGGCATCAAAAGTATAGCATCCGCGAGACTTATATCAAAGTGTAACTCTTGAAAAATCTGATAAAATTTCTCCATTTGGTTTTTATCCTTCTCGCGGTGCTTTTGTTCATTTAAGCGTGACGGATATGGCAACTTTGTTTTAACGGGTGTTTCATTTTCATTATCATTAACAACCTTTTCTTTTCCTTTAGACGTCGGGACCACCGGAGGTCGGATGTCTTAGGTCCTTCCATTATTAATAGGAATTTTCGTATCCGTTGTCACCTCGGGTTCACGGGCGACTACCTTGGGAGGTAGAGAAGAAGAGGTAGTCGGAGCCGTCGGTCCATCATAAGTAACACCACTCCTTGTTATGATCGCTTTTGCATCGCCCCTCGGGTTAGCGATCGTGTTGCTTGGCAACGTTCCAGAGCCCGAGGGTCGATCATTTAAACACTTGTTAATATCGTTGATTTGAGTCGCAAACAATCTCGTTGTTTCATCTTGTTTAGAAATTAAAGCTTGTTGACTCTGAATCAATTGTTTAATCAACTCTTCCGTGGGCGACGGATTTGGAATAACAGCTTGATTTGATTATTGAAACTTTGCCCACGGTTTTGAAAATTGCCATTGTTCTGATTTCCATGATTATTATTCTGAAAATTCCCATTGTTTTGAAAATTATTCCCTTGAGACGGGCCTTGATAGTAATTTCCCCGGTTTTGATTTTGTTGAAAATTCTGATTTTGTCCTTGAAAACCATTATTTCCTCGGTTGTGATTTTGATTGTTATTGAATTGATGATTACAGTTTTGCACATTGTTATTCTGATTCACTTGAGTAGGTTGATTAAACCCGGGTGGTCCTTGAAAATGGCTCGAACGGTAGCTGGGGAGATTACGGTCTCCTTGAAGAGGTGGGTAACCGTTGCCACCCATATTCGCAGCATACACGTTCTCTTGAGCAAAAGAGCCGGTCGTCGGACATTCATAATATGGGTGTAGACCACCACAAGTAATACAACCTTGATTAACGACATTGACTTGTTGACTTGATTTTTCCATAGACATTGCATCAACTTTCTTCGTTAAAGCCACAATCATATTTACCAATTCATCGTTATTTTTACCATTGTTAGACACTTGTGGTTTATTTCTTGACATTCTAACACGAGCCTTATTTTCAATTATCGTGAAAGCAACATGCGTGTTCCTAGCCAACAAGTTACCACCCGCAGCAGAGTTAAGTGAATCTTGATCAGCATGACATAACCCATTATAAAACGTATCAATCTGCTGAAGGTCGGTAAACCCGTGGTTCAGACATTTTTCCTTCAAATCTTTGAATCGGTCCCAAGCTTCACTAAACGTTTCATCAAAAGCTTGTTGGAACCGAAAGATTTGAGAACGTAGGTTAGAAGTTTTAGAGGGAGGATAGAAGTAATTCACAAACTTGGAAGCGAGATCATTCCAAGTGTGAATCGAATTAGGCGGTTCCTTTTCCAGCCAAGTCCGGGCTGCTCCTTTTAAGGAGAAAGGAAATAACTTCAATTTCACCACATCGTGAGGAACTTGGTTCATCCTTATGGTCTCAGCGATGTCGGTGAAATTTCAGATGTGAGCATAGGGGTCTTCGTGATCGAACCCGTGAAAGGATATACCCGTGATCAAATTAAGTAATCCGTGATTGATCTCAAAGTTGGCATTGATGTCCGAAATCACAATAGCTCGCCTCACACCATTGAATGGTGATTGGAGTTGTTCTTCCATCGGACGTGGATAAAATGCCGGTTGTTGTCCCATCGGCGGGATAACATTGTGCTGCGGACCACCCATCGGCGGGGGTCCGTTGTGTTCGTTTTGGTTCATCTCCTCGTCGTCAAGGAAATGAACCCGACTCGTATGTCGTAACACCCGCTCGGGGTTAGAGAACGGAGACGTAAGACTCTCAAAAGAAGATCGGGTGTGCATACACCACGAGCAAAATCAAAAAGAAAATGAAAAAGAAAAGAGAAAAGAAAATCTTTTTGTTTTTTATATTTTTATCACAAAAACTTTTTATTACTTTTGTTTTTTCCTTTATTGAAACGTTATGTTAATCAAAAACCGTTTCTTTCAAAACCACGCGCGATGGGACGGGAAAGAAGAGTGTTTCTCTCTTCAGCTAGCAATTTAATGTTTTAGCTTCCGTATTTCCCGCTTAATCGGTTGTAGTAAATGAAATAGTCCGATAATTAATTAATTTCACGTTTTCGTTATATTGCGAGACTTCTTTGGTTTAAAACGCCCTTCCTTTCGGTCGAGTCGAGGCTGTAACTTTTATTATTTTTTTGGTATTTTGGAAACACTTTAGGAAAAGTGTTTTGAATTTTTCAATTTTTATAGAAATATATATACAAAGTAGAGGAAGGCTTAACTAAACACGATTTTTCAAAAAGATATTCAAAAATTCACTTCGGACTTCTCCGGCAGCGGCGCCAAAAATTGATTCGTATGAAAACCAATTATATAATATATAGTATAGTATCGAAGTGATCCGCGTAAAATACGGATCACCCGAGTCGTTTCCCAACGAAGGCGAATGGAATCGAGAATATCGATTCGTGAAATCGTAAATTGAAAAGTGAGAAAGTGAAAATAGCAATCAAATAGTTCACGTATTCACAAACAAGTATGAAATATGCAAAAAGTACAAGCTAATTATGCACCAAAGTGAAAAACGTAAAAACGGAAACGCAACCGCAAAATTTAAAACGTAACGTATATCGAAAAATGATCCTACGAACTTGAAAATAATTTCTAAAAATCTTAAACTAATAAAAAGAATTTTAAGAAAAAGAAAAATATTTTTTTTTTACTTTTTATTTATTTTCTAGAATTTATTTTCTATTTTTGGAATTAAAAATGAATTTAAAATAAAGAAAAATAGAAAAATAAAGTGGAAAAATGAAAATTTAATTCTAAAAATTCTAAAATATTATAAAAGAATTTCTAAAAATATTTTTGTATTTTTCACAACTTTTTCTAATTTTTTTTATTGATTTTTGGTAATTAAAAATGATTTAAAAATAAAGAAAAATTAAGAAAAATATCAAATCAATTCAGAAAATTATGAAAAATTTACAGAAAATCTAGAATTTTATATTGAGTTTGCAGAAAAATTTTGAGATGAAAAAGTTAAGCAGAAGTGCTTATTCAGTACTTAAACAGCTTATAGCAAGTGCTTATTTATAAGCACTTGCCATAAAAAACTAGACCAAACTATCAACACAGATGTATAATGCCAGAATAATGTCAATGATGCTCAGAAATCAACAAATAACCAACAGATAAACAAAATGCAAGCAAATAAGCAATCAAATATAAGCTACCAATAAGCACAAATCAAAATTTAATAAGCAAGAAACTCAGAACAGAATGCAATCACTAAAACTCAACTTAACAACTCAGAAATGACAAAAAATCAATAGGTACAAGCTAAAATGAGTACAACAGACCTTATAATCAAAAGCAGAAACTAGTCCTATGTAACTAACTAGCAGACCAAATAAGCTTGTCTAAATAAGCTCAAAACTTTAAACCAACGGGGGCAAAAGCTAGAATGCTATATTGAGAAGTCAAAACAACTAATTGCCTACTCAGAATCTAACATGAGATACTCTAAAACGAGGCAAGATCAGCAGCATGTGCAACATGAAAACAGAAACAATTGACTTTTCAAAACTTATTCAAGTTTAACTTATTCTAAATTCCGTAGCTTATATCTACTACCACATGAATTATTAAGCTATACTTATGCTACATTAAACTTACTTGAACATTTTTGCATCAACTAATACAAACACTTCCAACTAGAACTAACTAACGCTAACAGTTACCAATTTAGAAAACTGATTTTAACTTTTAAAAGCAACAGCCTCCTGATTTATTATCTAAGTATTTATAATATGCCTAAATGAATTGTTTAGAACCAGAAAGTAGTGAACAAACTACAACATCTTATCAAGTACTGTTACATCCAAACACCCCCATTACAGGCAACAATATAACAGATCTACAATTCTGATTATATTATTCCAATTCTCAATCAATATTAATGCAATTTACTACTATAATCAACAAATCAACAACTTCCAAACAACAAATTCTAGCAAAACAGATTCAATACTTAGACAGATGTGCAACAATCCCTAAGATGGAACAGTAAACTACACAAATCAGAGATCAAATAGTGAACAGATCTCAACTAAGCTTCAATTTAGAAATAGCACTCAATGAAACAGTGTCTCAATCAATAACCAGAACTAAACTCAGTTATTCCAATCTCAGCTGATCAAATTAATCTAAACTACACAGATTTTACTAGCAAGTCTAATAGTAAACAAACTAAACTATGAATTTGTAGCAACAATTATACTAAAAATCAAAAGTAACAGTTATCAAATTAAACTAACATACTAAATCAGTTACAATGCAACAATAACAATAACTACACTACTCAACTCAATGAAACAGTAATCATAATTATACTACTAAAATCAGACAATTAAACTAAAATAAAGCTAAAAATAAAGAGTTTACCAACCAAATTCCCCCTCAGCTAGAACAGAGGGGGTTCCCTTTGCTTGCCTGTCTCTAGACAGGCTAAGTGCTTCCAAAATTCACCTTAGACTGCCAATCTTAACTCAATAAACCAGGATCCAATTACCTTCCAATACTGATCTAAACTATTTGTTGAATGAAAAAGTAAGATATAGACAAAAGCTAAAGGCTAGTGTATACATCTGATAATCTGAAGCAGCTTATTCAGAACCCATTATCACTAATTTGAAATATATTTTTTTAATTTCTTTTTTATTTTTTTTTATCTGATTTTATTTGATTTTCTGAATTTAATTGTAAAAAAAAACTTTTGAGACAATTAAATAATTCTAAAAACTTGATGAATGTATGAAAACTATTTGGAAACAAGTTTTAAAACTCTGAGTAAACTATTAACTACAATTATATGTAATAACAATGAAACATGAGATACAAATTGATGAAGTAAATGAGAATTTTATTAGAAATTAAACTGAATTACAAAGTAATTAAAATAAAAACAAATAAACTGAGTAACAATTTTAACAGAGTAACATTACACTAAAACTAACTACTCCAAACAAGCTAAAATGAGGACCTATTTATACTTGAGGTGAAGGGGTTGGGGTCTCGATTGCCAGGTTGGCAATCCACACCAATATGTGCTTCTTCTCCTTTCTTCATAGCCCTTTGATCAGAATTGTGTTTCTTTGATTCAATAGTAGCCCTTGGATCAGGATGTGAAACGTGGCCTGCCCAATTAACTCTTGCCATCTGTCCCATTCGTGTGCTAATACTCTCTGACATGTGACTCAGCTTCTAGAAGGGAATCCAATGATTGGTATTACGTGTTATGCCCAATCAACAGCAGCCAAGTGTCCATAATAGATACTATCATTCTCTCTGACACATGCTTAGTCACGTGATGTGCTTCTAGATGATCCAATTATTGGTTAATTAGGATGGTTTGAACCAATTGAGCCTTTAGGTGCATTAGGGTTCATGTTTGATTTGGTATTTCTAGGCATTTGGGGAAAAGGGTGAAAAAGAGGTACGTTTGGATTTATTTTATTCTGAAGCTTGACCCTTTGACCATTGACCGTTATAATAAGGATTTTGACCGAGGGTGGGCTTGGGTTTATTATGGTATTTGGGCTTGATATTATAAAATGGTGGGATTGGGCTTATGAATTGGATTTGGACAAGGTTGTGTAATAATATTTTCAGCATTTAATGTAAAAGAAATCACAAGGACTACAAATGTAATATTCTAAAACTTCAAGGGCTTGTTTTGTCTTTCTTCAAAAGTAAAATCCAAGGATCATTTTTGCCAATTCTGAATAGATGAAGGACTGAAGTTGACTTGTAAATCCCGGTTTTGACTTTTTGACCATCTTCCACTCTCGTGCCCGTTTTTTCCGGAATTCGTGTGATTTTGCTTTTTTTTTGATTAATCCGTACCTGCATATTCACAACATACAAAACACGTGTTTTCTTGGCATTTGTTAGCTCAAATAAGTCATTTTGGGTCGGTATTTGGCCATAAAATGGTGAGTGAATAAGCACTCACCATGTAACAAGTTAAATTAGGTAGTATTAGTTCATTAGAGTCATAAAAGTCAGCGGTTGTTTGTCCAAAAGTCAAAATCTCTTGTAAACCTCCATTTTAGTTGTCTGTTAGTAATTTAGGGGTCATAATCTTGTATTTCAGTGTATTAATAGTTAATATAGCTTACTACCCTCTCATTATAGCTTAATATAACATAAATAATTAGTAGGATCCAATCTAAGTCTATTAAAGTCAAATTAGGTGTTAACAGATAAAAGTCAAAATTGCATGTTCTAGGAAAAACTAATTTTTTGTAGGAATTTTCAGGATTTTTGTATATCAATTTAAGCTTTGAAATTTCTTGAGGATTAAATTCACCTACTAATCTATTGAATCCCAATATTGGCTTATTTTTGTGATTTTTTCTTGTGGCTTATTTCACTGCTATAAGTGACCTGCAGGGCAAAGCACTGCCCTGCATCAGGTTTTCTACCCAACTTCCTTGCCCTCTCAATTGTTCATTAGTGGGCCCCACCCTTAGCTTTTTGGCTTTTTGGAAACCCCAATAAGCCATCTTGTTGAATCAGGGCTTATTTTGTATTTGTAAGCTTATTTGGACCTAGTAATCAGTGCTTATAAGTTGTTCATTTCACCCAATGAAGATTGAGACTTCAGGTTTTGTCTGATTTTCATAAGTGCTTATCTGGCTTATTTGTGGGAGTTAGGTCTTGACTCTTGGCTTATTTGAAAGCCTTATAGCTTATCTTTAAAGTTCAGGCTTAAAATTGGATCCCTGATCCATTGTGTGGACCCCACACAGGCCTGCAGTTGGACCAATTTGGCCTGTCAATAAGCCAAGTGCTTATTTGCCCTTCCTGGCTTATTGTGAGTGCTCATTTGAATCTTTTGTTCTTATTTCTTCATATTATTGTTAGTTGTTGGTTAATTTTGGCCTGTGGCTCAATAGTGTAGCTTATTCAAGCAATTCCAAATCCTAATAAGCCATTGGCTTATTTTGTATTGTTCATAAGCTCACCGGCCATTTGCTTATTCTTGATACTCAGCCAAACTTCCTTTATTAAAGTTGCTCATATATAGTATATAAACAGGATTAAAAAAGAAAAATCCAAAAAAAGACAAATTTAATAAAAGTGATAGCTTCTATTTAAGCCAATTGGCTTATTCTCAGCTTTTTGTACAAGTAATTTTCATTTTTATATTGTTCTTAGGTTCCTGGTAACTTGTAATAATTTTAGTATTTTTTTCAGATTTTTCTCTTTTCATTTAATACTTTTCATAATTTAATATAGTTTTTATTTATTAATAATTAGTTTTTAATTAATAATAATTAATTTAAAAGTCATAAAAATACAAATTTGATTTTAAAATTAGTTTTAAGTTATTTTAGATTTTTCCAAATACTATTTTCATTTTTCTAGTGTAATTTTATAATTAGTTATAATTTAGGTTAATTTAAATAATTAAAAAGTAATTAGAAAATAGAAATTAATTAATAATAATTAATTAAATATTGCAAAAATTAATTTTCTTTTTCCAAAAATTTTCTTTATTTATTAGGATTGTAAAAATATCAATTTCATATCCGTAGCCTTTTTATTTCTTCAGATTCACTTTTTATCGCGTACGTTAGTATCCGTTTGTAATTAAAACGTACGTGATTATGTTTTTACGCGTTTCTTTCTAATATAATTTCACGTAATCAATCACATAGCTTTCCTAAGCTATTCCTTTTCATAATTCTTAAAATTTTCTCATCATAACCCTTTCCTGTGAAAAATCACCCGATCACAAGCACGTTCATATACAATTCACACCTCGTCGGGACATAACGACCCGGTGATACCCTATATTATCCGGAAGCATTGACCTAGGTAGTTTGACCTTGTTGACCATTCACTTAGTTAATTTAGGTTGACCGTTTGGAGTCAATCAAGGCTCACCAATGATATTCACAAGTTCAATTGTTTTGGACTTTGTCCAACTATCTTGAGGTCTGGGATATGAGTTAGAACTTGTAGAAGCCTGATTTGGTGGTGGAGTAGGTTCTATCACTGAAGCTTGAGGTGTCTCAAGGTTTTGATTTTCAGTGGCCTCCATATGAACAATTTGATCAGTGAGTTCATGAACATTTGGTTCAGTGTTGGTAGCCTCATTTTAGACTTGTTGGGTTTCAATGAACTCACTGATGTTTGGCTGAGGAAGGTAGTGAGGGATGATGTAGTATGAGATATCTGCATCTGCTTGGTATTGTCTGGAGGGATCACTCTCAAGGTGGTATTCATCAGGAGGATATCTTGATGAGTCATCAATACCAATTTCTTCCACTAAGGAGTTTGAGAACCTGATGACTTCAGTGCTCTCATCAAAGGTTATGTGAAAAGTTTCTTCAGTTGTTGTCTCCTAGTGTTAAACACCCTGAAGGCTTTTGAGACAAGAGAGTATCCAAGGAAGTATCCATCATCAGCTTTGGCATCAAATTTGCCTAAGTGATCCTTATGATTATGAATAAACATAGGACACCCAAACACATGAAGGTAGTTGATGTCAGGGATCCTTCCTTTAAATATCTCATAAGGAGTTTTATTGTGCCTTTTCACAATAATGGACCTATTCTCAGTATAACAAGTTGTTTTGACTGCTTCAGTCCAAAAGTGTTTCGAAAGGACTGAGCCATTTAACATTGTTCTTATAGCCTTAATGAGTGTCCTATTCTTCTTTTCACCCACTCCATTTTGTTCAGGAGTGTAGGGAGAAGATAAGTTCTAAGAGATGCCTTTCTCATCACAAAAACACTCAAGATCATGCTTTATAAACTCAGTACCATTGTCAGTTCTTAGCTGTTTGACTTTGACATCATTTTGATTTTCAATGTTTCTCACAAAGGACATGATAGTTTCAGCTGCCTGACTCTTTTTGGTCAGGAAGTAAACCCAAGTGTATCTTGAGTATTCTTCCACTATGACCACAGTATACCTCTCATGATGAATTGACATTTGACTGACAGGTCCAAAGAGATCCATGTGAAGAAGATGAAGGCAGCTTTTGATGGAGATGTTTTGTTTTGTCTTGAATGATGCCCTGTGGTGTTTTCCTTTTTCACATGCTGAACATGGTTTGTCTTTTGTAAACACCAGGGATGGAAGGCCAAGAACTTTGTTCTGTTTGACCAGCTTGTTGATGGTTTTGAAATTGAGATGAGAGAGTCTTTTATGCCAGAGCCAGTTGATTGTTTCACTTTCCTTAGTGAAAAGACAAGTCCCATTCTGTGTGAGGGTTGACATATCAAGTACATAGACATCATGCCTCCTGGGAGCAATCAACACAACTTCTTTGTTGGCATTTGATAAGGAAAAATTTGTTACGCTTTTAGGGGGTCATTTAATCCCTTAATTATGTTTTTATGATCAAATATTACCCCAAATCATTCCTTTTGTCATTTTAGGTACTTTGGAGAAGAATTCTGGAAAATGGAGCATTTTGGACGTTTTTGGAGCATAAAGTGAAGAAAACGACAAAGTCAAGAATCCAAGCTGGAAACAGTACCTGATGGCGTCAAAGGTCACAAGGTGACGCCGTCACATGTTGATCAAGAGGTGGATATTTGTTTTACACTTGGCGCGCCAAAAAGGAATTTGGAGATTTACACGTGACGGCGTCATGTTATAAAATACCAAGGCCGTCACGTATTAAGTTAAAGAGAGACGCCCAGTGTAAAATTGAACTAGATGGCGTCAGAAGTTGATCTAGGAAATCCGAGGAGTAATTTGGCGGCTACTTGACGACGTCATGACCAAAAAGTTGACACCGTCAAATTGAAAATTCTATATATTGTTTTGGATTTTTCATTCATTAGAGAGGAACTTTTGTGCTAAAAACCCTAAGTCGAATTTCATACCTTTTTCAAGGATTTCATACCCTTGTTTCAGCCATGTTTAATTGAAGATAAGTGATCCTTTAATCATTCAATATGTCTAGTGTTGTTTGATTATTTCTTATTCTTGTCTTTCTATTAACATGCCAGCTTAGGTTTATTTGTGTTTACTTAGATCTAATGAAACCTAGTTATTTATTATTGATTGTTGGTTTTTCATTGATTGTTGTGGGCGATTGATTTTAGCGTTAGGCTTAAGAAAACTGGCTAAGCTCCTATACGGTAACTTGCTTGAACGTCTTAAGAAACGTAATTGGATGTGTACTACAGTTTTATTGGTTGTCTAAAATGCATAAGTAACTATTAATGAGGACATGATAGGATACTAAACGTGTCGTCATAGGAAGAGATAGAAGCTTATAGAGTTGGGGAAGATCGTACACGGCCCCACGAATGATATTAAGGAATGCAACCCTTCATCCACGCAATTGTGACAAATCAACCAATCAATAAAAGATGACTAGGGAGTAATGAAATCTAAGTAAATACGCTTTTCTCCATATAGAAGTCCCTACATTTTATTTTCTTGTTATTTTATTTTTATTGTTTAAGTAGTTATTTGGGTTAGTTGGCTAGCAACTAATTCCGCCCACTCTTCCAATACCCGAGATTTTTACTTGCTTTCCATAAAACATAAAAATATAAAATGAATCATCCCTCACCTTTAGACCTAGTTAGATCAGTATCAATCCTAACGAACACTATTCCCCGAAAGAATGATCAATCCCCCGGTACTTGCCACTCACTATACTACATCGATCAGGTACACTGCCTGGTGGGGATTGCAAGCTTCTCAAGATCCCTTGAGAAGTAAAACCTTTTGCAAGGTTGCAAAACCACGCTTCAAGTTTTTGGCGCCGCTGCTATGGAATAGTTATTGCTTAGGTTGAATTTATTTTTGTTAGGTCTACTCATTAGATTCCTATCTAGTGAGATTTTTATTTTCTTTTTATTAGCTTTCTTGAAGTCTATCTTTTTCTGTTGTAGAACCATTTTCATTTGTCACTATGGCGGATGAAATTCCATTTAGATCATTGACAATAGAGGAACAATTATATAGAAACGTAGAGGGGGGGGGGGGGTGAATACGTTCCTCTTTAAAACTTAAAATGTTTCGTATCAAATTTCTGATCAAGCGTGACTAAATATGAATAGTGGTTATGTCACTCATAACAATCATATATGTCACTTAAGAACAAGTATGCAATCTATCACATAAACATAAACATAACACTAGGTTCAAATGTTTTTAGCTAATTATGATTACACTGTGGACGGTCCCTAATATACACCGGAGGTCCCTTAAATATTTGGGGACCGTCCCTATATAAAGGACCGCCACCAGTGGGCATGTCTATTACGTCTGATTGAGTTTCTTATGTTTTGTGTTTCTAAGTTAACTAGTTTATATCATAAGCATAAACACAACAAACCACACAAACCTAAATGCAATGCAAGTATGGAAAGTAAAGAGATAGGAAAAGAAAAGCACAAACTGGACACGATAATTTATAGTGGTTCGGCACGAAGCACCTCTTTGTCCCGAGTACCACACTTGAGAGTTACTTCACTAATCAACACGCTCCTTCAGGAGGAACAAACCATACACAAGCTTACAAGAGGTTTAACGACACTAAGCGGAATGTCGAGTTCTAATCCTTGCTAGAACCAATCTACCAAAGCCCACGTGGCCAGACGAACAAACACTCTTGTCTAACTTAGATCGACACACGATCTAAGCCTTCACGCGAACGAGCACTCCTGATCACTAGATTCTTCACACTAAGTCACACATGGATCTTCACCCAATCCAAGTCTTCACACATGACACACTTGGATCTTCACCCAATCCAAGTCTTCACACATGACATACTTGGACCCTTTCCTGATCCAAGTCTTCACACAATGACTCAACTAAGTCCTAACCTAACCACTAGGACATTACTCTCCTTATAAAAAATAAATGAACTAATCTAGTTACAAGACTTCTTGGATCTTCATCTTCTCCAAATTCACACACATATATCTCCATCCTCGACTCACACACAAGTCGGAAGTATTTACAATATTTACAAAACCTATAACCTTAACACTTGTTACGTTTGTGTGTGTGGACACCTATAACATCTCAAATCTTCATCTACGTCGAGAGTTCTTCTCTTGCACTTTGCGAAAGAGGGACACACTTTAACATCTCGAATCTTCATCTACGTCGAGAGTTCTTCTCTTGCATATTGCGGAAGAGGAATCACTTATAAACATATACCGACATGTTATAGTGATCAAAGAACAAAGGAAAAATAAAATAGAAAGTTTTTGTGTGTGTGGAAGCTTATTTTCTGAAAGGGAACAGTTCAGTATTTATAGACGCCAGGAAGGAGGTGACGGTCCTTTAAATAGGCGACGGTCCTGTTGGGAATTATATTAACAGTTACCACGGCTATTATGGAGATTACAACTACTGAAGAATGCACTAGCAGTGGAAACTCATTACCACTGCTAGTACATATTATTACCACTAGTATTGGGATAACTGTTAGGAAACTTGTATAGATAAATATAGAATAGATTTTGTGTATATCTTATTCTATTATGATTATACGTATTTTGTAGAAGAGGACTCCTTGTGCTATAAAAGGATGTCCTAGGTTTAGGTTTAATAAGACGTTTTCTTAAAGCTTCAAGGTTGTAACCCTAGTGATACAAAGATCACTCGTATTATTGTTCTTAATAATATTGGAGCTAACAGTTTGTTTCACTCATTGTTCTCATTCATATACAACTGTTTTATTCACATACAAATTTCTAAGTATTACTAAGTAGATTCCGCATACTTAGTGGTATAATTCAAAGTATCATTCTAACATAAATCTAGGTGTTTAGATCCATCAAGTGGTATTAGAGACAGGCTTTGATACTTTGATTCAGAAGATCCGAAGTTCACTCACAAGATTCAATGGAGACAAAGACCAGTCAGTCCAACATTGCTGCTAAGCTTCCTAAGCTTAAGTTCAATGACTATGAGATGTGGAGACTAATGATCGAACAATTCTTTATGGTTCAAGACTATGCACTTTGGGAGATCATTATGTGTGGTAATTCCTTTAAACCTGGTACTACCTCAGAAACTATTGATGGCAAGGTAGTACAAAAGATTAACACTAGACCAGTCACAACTGATGAAAGACTTCAGATGAAGAATGATCTGAAGGCCAGAGGCTTGTTGCTGATGACCCTTCCCAGGGATCAAATTTTAGCCTTCAGCAAGAACAAGACTGCAAAGACCTTATTTGAGGAGATCTGCAATGTTTTTGGTGGTAATGATTCCACCAAGAAGACACAGAAGACCTTGTTGAAACAAACTTATGAAAATTTTGGTTCAACACGTAATGAATCCATTGACAGCATCTTCACAAGACTTCAAAAGATTGTTACTCAACTCACAGTGTTTGGAATTGAGGTGGAATGGGAAGACCTCAATTTAAAGTTTTTAAGAAGTCTACCTTCTGAGTTTGGTACTAATGTTGCAGTATGGGAAGACAAGCCAGAACTGGAGAATATGAAGCTTAATGATTTGTACAATAACTTTAAAGTTATTGAACAGAGGTTGAAGAAGGCTGGCAAACTAAGTTTAGGATCAGGGAACTTAGCACTTATATCATCATTTGTTGATGATAGCTCATATGAAGAGAGTGATAGTGATGATGATGTTGCTAACATTGTTGTTTCCACTAGGAGTGGAGGAGTTACCACTGCTAGTTCATAAAGGCAGGTTGCTGTTCTTGGAGATTCTACTTTTTATGCCTTTCTTTCAAGTCAAGCAAATGGTTCAACTCTGACACATGAAGACTTGGATACAATTGATGAAGATGACATGGAAGAGATGGATATTAAATGGCAAGTTGCATTGCTAAGCTTAAAGGCAAAGAAGTTTTGGAAGAAGACTAGTAGGAAGATCATCATTAATGGCAATGAAACTGTAGGTTTTGATAAGAAGAAGGTGGAGTGCTACAACTATCACAAGATGGGGCACTTTGCCAGGGAATGCAAGAAACCAAAGAAACCTGATAATAGGTCAACTTGGTATAAGCAGGACAAGAAGAAAGAGCATACAGTTGAAGAACCAAAGCTGCTTTTGGCCATTGATGGAGTGAGCTATGATTGGAGCTATATGGTTGAGGATGAAGAAGAAGGTTCAAAGTCTGCAATGATTGCTACAGAGCTTGCACTTATGGCTTTTTCTGACTCTGAGGTACAAATTAATAATGCTTGTTCTAAAACTTGTAAGGCTTTAAAAGATTATGAGAAACATAAAGATCAATATGATGAACAATTGTTAGAGTTAAATCAAACTAATTATAACCTAGCAAATCATAAAAGAGGTCTTGCTATTTTAGAAGCACAGTTAGAGCACTATAGAGCCAATGAATCTAAGTTCAATGATGATATTGCTGTTTTAAAAAGAGACTTAGATTATAAGATAGCTGTGAATGAGGATCTTAGGGAAGAGTTAGAGAAGATTAAAAAGGCTAATGATAACATACAGATAACCTGTAATACTCTAGATCATCAGTCTAAGTGCATTGATAAAATTTGGGAAGCCCAAGTTGTCAATAAAGTCAAATCAGGAATAGGATACAAATCAGTTCCACCACCCCTAAGAGGTGTTCCATCACCTCCTGGTATTGACTTAGCACACACAGGGTTAGAAGAGTTCCAGAAACCAACCATGACCTATGGCCCAAAATTTGTTAAAGAAGTTGCTATTGAAAAAGTTAAGGTTGAGGTTGATACATTTGATAGTGCTAGTGACTCATCTCTTAAAGATGAAAGTATGAATGTTGAGTCTAAAACTAGTGTTCCTGAGAGTGTTCAAGTGGAAGTTAAAAGGAGTATTCCTGAAGTTGTCAAAGAGAAGCCTAGGACACAAGCTAATTACACTAGGCCCACTACTAGATATGCTGAGATGTACAGAAGCAGGTCAACAACTCCTAGGGGCAACAAAAGGAATTGGAATCATATTAAATCTAGACAATTTGGTAGTGACTTTGTGTTTAACAACAAACCTTGTTACATATGTGGTAGTTTTGAACATCTTCATTATAATTGTAACTATCACATGGGTAGAAGGGAAGTATTTGGGAATACCAGGGTGAATGAAATCAATGTTAAAAAGAATACTCACCCAAATCCACTAAGTAATGTTGATCCCAGTTGAGCTTAAACGATCTTGTATAGAAGTTAACTTGATTAAACACTTAAGCTAATATGCGGAATGTAAAAACTTAACTTAAGAAGAATAATGATTCTCTTTCAACACTTCAATATTATTAATACGAGCACTCAACAATGCTAGGGTTTTACAACCTTGAAGTGAATAATAATACGTACATAAACTAACCCTAGGATCCTCCTTTTATAGACTAAGGAGTCCTACTAGGTTTACAATACCTTTCTCTACACGATAAGTATATTCTAGATAAATATAATATTTACATATTCTATTCTGTATTTATCTAAACCGTATACATACTTATCCCATCAGCAGTAGATTCTATCAGCAGCATTTAACCTCAGCAGCACTTTGACATTAGCAGCAGAATCATTACCACTAGCAGCAGTTTCACTTATAGCAGCAGTTTCACTCAGCAGCAGTTTCAGACCCAACAAGTAAGATGATTCCCAGGTCTGTTTTGTTAAACTCTAGCATCAAATCTCTTTCCACTGCTAGAAAAATAAACAGAGTTTACCCTAAGTCTCCTGTTAAGAGTGCAAATCCAATTACAACTTTTGTTAAATCTGCACAAACAGGGAAAAAGACCTTTTATGAAAAGAAAGTTTACAATAACCACAAGTGGGCACCTAAAATTTCAAAACCAGAAGTTGCCACTACTAAGCCAGCAGTTACCACTGCAAGGACAAAAGTTTCCACTGGTGGTTCTGTGAACAACAAAAGGGTAAATGTGGGAAATGTTGTGAAGGCCTCAGCACGTTGGGAATGGAAACCAAAAGGAATTATCATCTTAAACAATCCCAATGGTGTATCAATGACCTTTGACAGATACAATTATATTGATACACGAGGCAGATCCAAGTCATTTGTGGCTTGGGTCCCCAAAAGGAACTAATTCCTTTATTTTATGTGCAGGGACATTCAAAGCCTAAAGAAGATCAAGGATACTCAGACAGTGGATGTTCTAGGCACATGACTGGCAATATTAAGTCCTATCTTTCAGATTTCAAACCTTATGATGGACAGTTTGTTAGCTTTGGAGGTGGTATTGGTGGAAAGGTTTCTGGCAAAGGTACTATCAAGGCTGGAAACTTGGACTTTGAGAATGTGTATTATGTGAAAGAACTCAAGTACAATCTCTTTAGTGTGTCACAGATATGTGATAAGAAACATAGAGTTCTATTCTCAGAAGATGAATGCTATATCCTGTCTAAGGATTATAAGCTACCTGATGAAAGTGAGGTTTTGCTTAAAATCCCTAGAAAAGGCAACCTATATAGCATAGACATGAAGAACATAGTGGCTAAAGATGATGTTATTTGTTTGCTTGCAAAAGCCACTTTGGATGAATCCATGCTTTAGCACAGAAGACTTGGTCATGTTAACTTCAAGACCATTAACAAGATTGTGAAAGATGGTCTAGTAAGAGGTTTACCAGAGAAGAGATTTGAGAATGACCAAACATGTGTTGCCTGTCTTAAGGGCAAGCAACATAGAGCTTCATGCAAGACCAAGGCATATAACTCTATTGATCATCCACTTTACATGTTGCATATGGACTTATTTGGTCCTACATCTGTGAGCAGCATAAATTTGAAGAAGTACTGTCTTGTTGTAACTAATGATTTTAGTAGATTTACATGGGTTTTCTTTCTAAGAACTAAGGATGAAACCACTGGCATCCTTAAGACTTTCAACACTGAAGTTGAAAACCAAGTTGATAAGAAGATCAAGATCATCAGGTGTGACAATGGGACAGAGTTCAAGAATAAAGTTATGGATGATTTCTGCAGAGACAAAGGTATTAAAAGAGAATTTAGTGTTGCAAGAACACCTCAGCAAAATGGTGTTGCTGAAAGAAGAAACAGGACACTTATTGAGGCTGCTAGAACCATGTTAGCTGATTCTAAGCTACCAGTAACTTTTTGGGTTGAAGCAGTTAACACTGCTTGTTAAATTCAGAACAGGGTTTTATTGGTGAAGACAAAGAACAAGACACCTTATGAGTTATTCAGAGGAAGACCCCCAATTTTAGATTTTATGAGGCCATTTGGATGTCATGTCACAATTCTCAATACCATTGATCATCTGGGAAAGTTTGAAGAAAAGTCAGATGAAGGCTTCTTTGTTGGATATTATATGGCTAGCAAGGCTTTTAGAGTCTACAACTTAAGAACTAAGAAGATTGAAGAAAATTTGCATGTTGAGTTCCTTGAAAATAGAACTAACATAGCAGGTTCAGGACCAGAATGGCTATTTGATCTTGAAACTTTATCAAATACAATGAATTATGTACCTATTACCTCAGGTACAAAAGACAATAATCTTGAAGAATCAAAAGAATTCATTGATGAAGATGAACCTTGCAAAGATGATGAAGATGATAAAGATCAAATTGTTATGCCACTTTGGGACTTTGTTGATAATAATGAAGACTCACAACCTTCAAAGAATTCTGAAAAGGAAGGTGATGCAAATGTTGTGAATTTTGATGTCTTGAATAAAGAAATTCTTGAAAGCAGTGGTAATCCTATTCCTACTGCTCCACCAGAAGTTTCCACTGATGGTCCAAATGTGGAAAATTCAACTCAGGAATCACCCAGTAATGATGTTGAAATCACTAACATGCCTAAAACATATGATATTCCTAGCACATCACAGACTATAATTCACAAAGTGCATCCAATTGAAAATGTAATTGGTGAGCTAGAATCAGGTGTGAAGACAAGAAGGCATACAAAGATGAATGATGTTCATAAGTTCATTAGTGAAGTTTATGAGTCCAAGAAGCACACAAAAAAGAATGAATGTTTGTTTTTCTGTTTTCTATCGCAAGTAGAGCCTAAAAATATTTATATGGCTTTAGAAGAATCAAGCTGGGTTAAAGCAATGCAAGAGGAGTTGTTGCAATTCAAACTTTAAAAGGTCTGGGTTCTTTGTGATTTGTCGGATGGAATGAAGGTAATTGGTACTAAGTGGGTTTTCAGAAACAAGAAAGATGAAAGAGGTATTGTTATCAGGAACAAAGCTAGATTGGTTGCTCAAGGATACACTCAGGAGGAGGGTATTGACTATGAAGAAGTTTTTGCTCCTGTTGCAAGGATTGAGGCTATTAGATTGTTTTTAGCCTATGCATCCTTTATGGGCTTTACTGTCTATCAAATGGATGTCAAGAGTGCCTTCCTGTATGGAAAGATTGATGAGGAGGTCTATGTCTCTCAACCTCTAGGATTTGAAGATCCTCAACATCCCAACAAAGTTTATAAAGTGGTTAAGGCTCTTTATGGCTTACATCAAGCTCCAAGGAAGTGGTATGAAACCTTAGCTACTTATCTATTGAACAATGGGTTTCATAGAGGAAAGATTGATCAAACTTTGTTCATCAAGAAAGACAAGGGTGATATTCTACTAGTTCAAGTGTATGTTGATGATATTATCTTTGGATATACTAGACAAGAGATGTGCAAAGAATTTGAAAAATTGATGAAAGATAAGTTCCAAATGAGTTCTATGGGAGAACTTACTTTCTTTTGGGGACTACAAGTACAACAAAGAAAAGATGGCATCTTTATCAGTCAAGACAAGTATGTGACTGAGATTATAAGGAAGTTTCACTTTACTGATGCAAAACCTTCAAATAACCCTGCTGATAAGACTACTCATCTATTGTTGAAGAATGCAAGTGGAGCAGATGTTGATGTGCATACTTATAGATCAATGATTGGTTCCTTGATGTATGTTACTTCATCAAGACCAGACATTATGTTTGCTGTATGTGCTTGTGCAAGATTTCAAGTTACTCCAAAGACATCACATATGACAGCAGTAGAGAAGATTTTCAGGTATTTGAAGACATATCCTAATCTAGGATTTTGGTATCCAAGAGAATCTCCTATGGAGTTGATCACATACTTAGATAGTGATTATGCTGGTTTAAGTTTGGATAGAAGGTCAACTACAGGAGGATGTGAATTTCTTAGATGTAGATTGGTGTCATGGCAATGCAAGAAACAGACAATGGTGGCTACTTCAACAACGAAGCAGAATATGTAGCTGCTGCTAGTTGTTGTGCTCAGATCTTATGGCTTCAGAATAAATTGTTGGATTATGGGTACAATTTCATGAACACCATTAAATATATAGACAATAGTAGTACCATATGCATTATTAAAAATCCTGTGCAACACACTAAAACTAAACATATTGAGATTAGACATCATTTTATTAGAGATTGTTTTGAGAAAAAGCTTATTCAAGCTGTCAAAATTCATACTGATGACAACTATGCTGATTTGTTAACAAAAGGGCTTGATGTGGGTAGGTTTCAGTACTTGGTAACAGGTATTGGAATGTTAAATCCATAAATCTTTGATGTCTAATAATTTTAAGTGTTGTAGGATAGTTTTTAGGTACTCATATTGTTTGTATATGTTTGTATGGTTTTCTACTAACTTGTATGCAGAAGAATTAAAGAATAGTGGAAACCATGGTACAAACAGTGGAAATATTTATTCTCTTTGTGGTAAAAGCCAAAGATAAAAAGTACTTTTATTCAACCATTATCATGAGACTGAGTACATCAACAGAGAGACAAATACATAAACCAAATCAAAACACACAAAAGCTTCACAACCTAACACCCTACTCTTCAAACAAGCTACTCCAAGGGCTTCTTGCCTTTCCCCTCATAGTCATGCTTGCCCTTAGAAGCTGTCTTTCTCTTGTCATCAAAAGAAAGTTGCTTTCTTGGACAAGCAAGTCCCAGCACTTGTTTTGGTGGCTTTTGGAGTCTTGCAGGCTTGTCAGGTGCAGACCACTTCATGTTCACCAAGGCTGACTCCAGGGCTGTAGTAAGGGCTTTTGGAAGCTCCTTGGACAGGGTGTAGGAAGGATCATCATCATCATCTGAAGAAAAACTTGAGTAAAATTCTAGAGATGGAGCAGGAGGTGCCGAGACCTTCTTGTTTGGCTTCATATTGGATGATGTAGCTGTTGCAGCACTTGGAGGAAAATATCCACTCCATCCAGATGATAGTTCTTCTAAATCAGAATAGTAACTGATTTCTTCATCAGATGAGTCATCAGATGAGATATAGATCAGTGAAAACCAACTCATAATGATTTTTTAGGTTTGTTATATTGGAGATTTGTTTTGATAAAGACTGATGTTGTTTTGAAGCCCCTTTTATAAGCAAAGTCAAGGCCAAGGGTTAATTAATGAGGGATATTTACACTTATCTGTTTTGGTAGGTTGGAGAAGTAAATTTGGATATAATTTATTTAACCGGGTTGACTTTGGAGAGATATTTTAGTGAATAGTAACTTGGTCAAAAAGTTACTTTGGGTTAACTATATTGGTTAAGTTTGGTGTTTACTACTTATGCAGAGTACCAACCAATATTTTCTGAGTGATTGGAGTTACAAGGTGTGTATCTAAGACACACAACAAATGGTTATTGATTCACCATGTCTAATCAACATAAGAATCAACTAGTCCAGAGCAAACGGCTACTGGTAAAGACTTGTCAAATCCATTTATGGTTGATAGTTTACCAAAAACTGTATGGTCATCAACTCACCATATTCCAAGGGATGAAGAGTTGGCTAGTCCATAGCAAACGGCTCATGGTAAAGACATATCAAATCCGTTGATAGCTGATAGTTTGCTAAAAACTATGCTTAGAGCAGCTGAATTTTACTTGTTATACTTACCACTGCTCTTGAAAATTTTGTGAAAATTTACCACTGCTAGTTCACAGTTACCACTGCAAGAGTAATTTTTACCACTGGTGAACTAGCCGTTACAACTGTTGTGTCAGTAATCTTATTTTTTAACTAGCCGTTGAAAATAACCGTGTTTCCTTATTAATAGGGTAAATATTTGTGAATTATCCACTTACCTATTTTAATTTATTCTTTTCCCAAACATAAATTTATTCTAAAGATAATTCACATTACGCATACTCCTCAAAACCCTATTAGTATATAATTATCCTCATACGGCTTGATTCTTATTCACGATTACTAACACTTTTACCTTTTTCTCACAAAATTATGGCGATTCTAAACTTTGCTGAGGAGCACAACCAAGTGGCCTATTTACAGAAGTCAAACGAAAAGAGTGGCCCTTTTTTTCATCAGATTGTGGATTTTCTCAACACTACCCATATAAGGTATGGTTTAACTGTCAATCCCACAATCTATGTTTCTCATATCAAACAGTTTTGGAACACTGTGGAGTCCATAACTATTGAACAGGGAGACACACAAGAATCTGTGGAAGCTCTTAGAGCCACAGTGGATGGGGTAACTATTGATGTTACTGAGTCATCCTTGAGGAGAATTCTCCAATTGGATGATCTCAATGGTATCATCACCTTACCTAATTCGGACATTCATAAATATATTGCTTCCATGGGGTATGATACATCTGATAAAAAGGTGACTTTCAGAATTGGAGGTTCTTCATACATACTCTTTTACATTGTCTAAGTCCTAAGAAAGCTTCTTATGAACAATTTGCATCAACTATGGCATACCCTTTGGTTTGCTTAGCAACTGATAGGACTTTCAATTTTTCAATGTTTATTTTCAATAATATGAAAGACAATGTAAAGAGTCCATATAAATTTTTGATGTATCCAATGTTTGTGCAAGCAGTGCTAACGGAATTTCCACTGCAAACCCACAAAAGAGTTTATAAAACCCCCTGTCTTAAGCCAAAAGTTTTTCAAAATATGAGTAAGGCTTCAGAACTTTGGAATGGGGAGGTTAAACCAGTTTTTCCTGAAATGCTTTCAAAGATTTCACAGGTACAGGGTGAAGATGCAACAATCCCAATTGTATCCCATCACACACCCACTATTGTTGTTCCACCTATTCAACACACCCCTGCTGCTACTCACACTTATGAGAGGAGGAACAAAAAGCCACCTCCTCCCATTACAACATTGCATGTTTCTGAGCCTTTTGGTTTAGGAACCAGCAGTGGTGGTTCTAGGCTTCACTCTAGTCCAACTAGAGAAGAGCCTGAATCAATGCCCTATGATTCACCTCTCCCAACAGGTAACACAGTTGGAAGTGTTGAGGGCAGTGTGCAACCTAATGAATTGATGGAACTTTGTACAAATTTAGTCAAACAGGTTAAAGCTTTGGAGAAAGAACTGGCACAGACTAAGCAACAACATGCCACAGAGCTTACTCAGATGAAAGCAGAGATCAAGAATTTACAGGAAGAAGTTGAGGGGTTAAAGAAGCAAAGATCTGCCAAAATAGTGCTTTCATGTTCATCTTCACCTCAAGCAGATGCTTCAGCAGCATTTAGTGATGATTTGGGAGATTCTTCCAAATAGGGGAGGAAAACAGATGCTGAAACTAAGGGGAGGAAGATCGATTTTGGAGATGATTATGGTTTGGATGCTGATTTTAATGATACAGTTGGAATTTCTCAACCTATTTCCACTGATGAGTTACTAGTTCCCATTGCTAGTCAGAATGTTATAACTGAAGGACAAAATGTTAACACTGTAGAAGAAGAAGCTGCTAGAATAAGACCAGAGAAGGGTAAAGCAGTTATGACTAGTTCAGATCAAGAGCAGCAAAGAAATATTTCTAGAAGGGAACAAGCTCAGATTGATTATGATGCTGATTTGGCTATGACTAGTTCAGATCAAGTGCAGCAAAGAAAGATTTCTAGAAGGGAACAAGCTCAAATTGATTAGGATGCTGATTTGGCAATGAAATTAGTGGAAGATGAAACTGCAAATCTCAAGAAAAGACAAGAGGAGGAAGAGATTGCAAGTTTCATGGAGGCTAAGAGGTTGGATAAGTTGGAAACGTGCTTGAAGAACCCATTTCAACTGTTCCACCAACAGTGCTAAAAGAGAAACCTCTAATGTTCACTTATGTACCAACTGAAGCAGAGATTGAGTACATGATTACCAATGATCAAGTAGTTAAGAAGAAGGCAATTGAGCTTGTTGCATGATACGTGGGAATCGCACCAGGCTTTACCTCTCAAGGGATCTTGAGAAGCTTACAACCCCCACCAGGCAGTGTATCTGATCGTTGTAGTATAGTATAGTGACAAGTACCGGGGGATTGATCGTTCAGCTAGGAATAGTGTCGCTAGGATTAGAAAACCTAAATACTAGTTCTAAAGATGAGGGATGATTATTTTTGTATTTTTATATTTTTTTAGAAAGCAAGTAAATATCTCGGGTTTGAAGGATTTGGGCGGAATTAGTTGCTAGTCAACTAACCCAATACTAAAGATGCAATCAAAATAAAATACTAAAAATGAAAATAAACTAAATTAACTAAGGTTGTGAGCAATAAGTGGAGAAAATGTGTTTACTTAGATTTCACTACTCCCTAGATATCTTTTACACGTTAATTACTTGTTATAGTTGCGTGGATGACGGATTGTATTCCTTAATACCATTCATGGGGTGGCGCACTTAATTCCCCAATCCTATGAGTGCCTACTTCACTCCTATGTCGAGCCGGCTAAGAAGCTCCTAACATGGGATCATTAGAATTTACTCATGCATTAAATACAACCAATAAAACCTAGTGCACGTCAGTTCATGTTTCCTAAAACGTTCAAGCATGTTACCAATTGGAGATCTGCCAGTTTTCTTAAGCCTAACATCGAAATCATTCATCCAATACAACCATAAACAAGTAATCAACACATAATTAACATCTAGGTTTCATTAGATCCAAGCAAACACAAGATAGATCTAGCCTAGCATGATAGAATTAAGATAAGAACAAGATATAGACAACCAACACATAGACATATTGATTGAATTGAAAGAATACTTATCTCAATTACACATGAAAGGGATCAAGGGCTGAGAACCCTTGAAAAACCTGTAAAATTCGTACCAAGTTCGGACTTAGGGTTTCTCTAAAACTTCTCTCTTTTTAATGTGAAAATTAGAAAACTATATATAGGAAATAGGGTCTGACGGCGTCAAGAACAAATTTGTGACGCCATCATCTCGCCGCCAAAATACTCCTCGGACTGCCTTGATCTACTTTTGACGCCGTCATGTGTTATGTGTTTCCAGGCCGTCATGCATTTTACTCTTGACGCCCTACCTTGTGACGCCGTCATTTCTGTACTGGATCGTCATGGAAATTACTTTTGACGCCGTCACCTACTGTTCCCAGCAAGGAAAATAAAGACTTTGGTGTTTTCTTCACTTTTATGCTCCAAAAACGTCCGAATTGCTTCCTTTTCCAGATTTCACTCCCAAAGTACCTAAAATCACAAAAGGAACGATTTAGGGTAATATTTGATCAAATAAATTCGAATTCGGGCTTAAATGACCCCCTAAAAGTGGTTCATTTTTCGCCTCATCATATACCCTTACACTTGAGATTTGCTTGTCCTCAAGCAAATGCGCTTTTATTCTAATCAAAATACAAGTTAGGGGTCATTTAACACTAATATAAAAGTAATTACAACAAATAATCATTCCACTATAGACCAAAGACAAGCACGGAGGTCATACACTAGCACCTCACAAATAGTGTTTAGATACTCACATCTCTCGGGTGTAATAAAGTATAAATTACAGTATGGAAACGGAAGATATCTCTCACTACCTGTCATAGCAAAATAGATTACCATAGGCTTGGGAAAGGATCAAACCTCCACCACATGGCGTAAGCACCTAGGATAAACTATCAAAGAGGTCTTTTAAAGGGTTGTAACGTTAGGTGTAGGGATATGAAATACACGGTTTTGTTGGATAAAGGAAGTTTTACTGGTGGCGAGTTAACAATCTTGGTTAATTACATGTACAATATGGCATTGCTAAGCCAAGACTAGACTCGACTTAAGCTAATAAATGAAAAATAACAAAAACATAAAATAAACATAGAATGAAACGGGATGGTAGTCCGTATGTTTTTTTCTCTTTTTCTTTTTCTATTTTTTTTTCTTTTTTTCTTGATTTTTTTGATTTTTTTTTTTTTTTTTTTTTTTTTTTTTTTTTTTTTTTTTTGCATACACTCTTACCCTACCATCCAAAATAATACATCATATGGAATGAATGTTTCCCTTACACTTGAATCTTTACATACTTTACAATAAACTAATCTAATGACTCGTATTAAGAAAATCAAAACACTTGGAGTACTTTTAAGATTAACGCACATACGGGGGTAATAAATGATGTTCTTCCCCATTACTCCATAAAATAAGTACTTTACCCATGAGTCCCAATCGTCCCAAAACAATATGTACAAGGATATGACTCGACTTAGCAACCATGTAATCAATTAGATAGTTAACTTAGGGTTTAACAAATAACAATAATGCACTAAAGATGAGTGCATACACGGATGGCTAAGGCGATTTGGTTGTACATTTAAGTGGGGTGTAACAAATTCTTCCTTTAAGTAAGATGCTTAAAGTTAGAAACGAAAAGATAGGCTCGGAGGGGTGTACTAGGGGTTTCATGTACTAAAAATGAGTACAACGCAAAGGTGTGGGAAAAATTAGTTGACTTAACTAGCCAAGTAATATGACTTAAATGGTCAAGTAATTATGATACGGGTTTAACACAAGGGTGATCCTAATGCCTCTTATCATGTAGTAAATCCTGCCACATGAATGTAGTCTCACTAGCGGTCTCGGGATGCATCACTAACGCAAGTTCTAGAATCTAAATGCTACCGGTACACTCATAAGCACTAATAGTAAATGCTTTTCCTATCAAATCTAAAGGCGAACCTCACATATTTGGGTGGAAAATTTTTCTGAAAGTACGGTTATGTGCTAGTCATACAATCTCCTATCCATGAGACACTTGCTATGGCTAAAGTTTCACTCCTAAATGTTGTAAAAAATTTTAAATTTGGCGCTAAAATTGCACTAACAAGTATTTCTCATAGTTTTATTACACATCTACCATCAAACAAAACAAACTCAAGCGAAAGTGCATATGTAAGGTATCATCATTTTACCCTCCCCTTACACTTAGGATGAACATTGTCCCCAATGTTCAAGTAAAGAATGTAAAAGTGAAAAAGTAAAAAGAATGAAATCAAATACTCCCCTGATTAGCTCGTTATGGATAATAAGGTGGCCAGGTTAAATCTTCCTGCAAGAAAATGAACAATCAAAGCTTCCCTTCCAGAATATAAATCATCTTCTTGTCATACATAACCTGTGAATCCTGAGAAAATAGACAAGACAACCTCGCATAAAATCGGCGGCAACCTATATAAGTTACTAAATCCTAGAAAACAAAATAAAATATAATGCTTGTGGAATGAAGTTTGCAGATTTCCTGGAGATTATAAAACTTAATAATTCACAAAAACCATAAGACTCCGTTAGAAAAAAAAACTGGTAAAATTTCCAGATTTTTACACGTGACGCCGTCAAGAGTTAACTCGTGACGCCGTCAGAAGTGACTTGCAGAAATTCTTATGTTAAGTTTCCGGAAAATTTCTGGAAAAACTTGGTCCTACTTCCTGGAAAATCCTGCAAAACTTCATTATGACTCAATACAAGCATTTGACTCTAACAAATACGAATATACATGTTCATTTAATATTGTGGAGAATCATGATCGGTTTGTTTCTTAAAAACATATTTGGGGTTTCCCCTTACACTTATCTTTTGCAAAAATACCTTTAGGTGGAGTTAAGACTAGGCCAAAACAACAAAGTAAAGTATTTCCACTTTTTAGTTTAGAAACATGATCTACCAACAATAAAAATAAAGCATGCATATGGAAGCAAATAACAATCAAACAAATAAAAATCACACAAATAAAACACACAAAGCATGGGTTGCCTCCCAAGGAGCGCTTGTTTTTGTTCGAGTCACGAGCCTGACTCTACCCTTATTTAACGGAAATAGGGGAGGCTTTCCCTACACTTAGGATTAAGTGCGGGTGAAAGTAGCGATACACACCCTTAGGGTAGAAATATGCTTCGTGAGGAAAGAGTGGTGGATGAATTATATGCTCAAAGGGGTGTGCTCCTATCATCATAACCTTACCTAATTCAATCCGGTTAGTGGGTGGATTAAGATTTTCTCCTAGAAAGGGATCATTTTCAATCAACTTCAAGAGACTCCTAGTTGGGAATCCATCTTGACCTAATAAACCCGGTTTAAACCCATAATTTTTCTTGTGATCAATCATAAATGGGTGATGTAAGCATGTAAGGTCATTTTCCACTCCTATATTGGCCTCCTCTCTAAAAGGCTTCGAGTCCACTACCTTTGTCCTAAGACTACCCGGACTATATGGTTTGATGGGTGGATCGGAACCTATTTCAATTCCTAAATTTTCATCCAAGGATGGAAGATTAGGTAACGGTTTTGGTTGAGGCTCTGGTTCATCAAAACTAGGAACTTCCCTAGAACTAAGAGTAGGGTTATCATTATAAGTATTCAAACCTATATCCTCTAGTTGTGTTTGGTTCAAAGGTTCTACCTCAATTGGGATTCCTAAAGTCTTATCTACTTCATCTGAATAAGTCACGGGTGGTGTGTATGCCTCAAATGATGGTAGGACTTGTGGGGTATTTGGTGAGCTTAGATTTTCTACTTTATCAACCATCTTATCAAGATCACCTATATCCTCAACATTTGTTTCATTATAATCCAACCCTAACATTTTCCCAAGTATCTCACGTACTTCTTTAGGCATCTCAACTTCTATGTCCGAATCATATGGATCATCCTCAATATTCTGACTGCTATATACATATTGGCCAAAAGATTCATCATATGTTTCTTGAGATTCATCATCATCGATCATAGGACCTAGGTCTTTTTGATCAATGTGATCATGTTCGGCTAAATCTTCCATCACATCAAGGTCACCTATGTGTTCAGATTACATGACAACCACTTAGGTATCTCAACACTAATATATTCATCCCCAAACAAACTTGTTTCATGATCCTGGAAATTTATATTCAATTGACTTGTACTAACGTTTGTTGGGTTGTCTACCCTATAATAATATTGGGCACAATCTTCTATGGTATCCCATGCTTCTTTAGCACTTAATTCCCTAAAGTCCCCATTGGCAAAATCCTCAATGCGCATTTGGTCATATTGGCCAACACGATAGTAAAAGGTTCGGGTTAGGATGCTAAAGCGAAACTATGATGAGGGAATTTTCGGAGTAAATTTCTAAAACGAGTCCATGCATCATATATGGGTTCATCTCGATATTGTTTGAAATTCGAGACGTCAATAGGGTAGAATGGCCTTTGTGGTTGGTGGTATGGTGGATTCGCGTACTCCATAATGGTGAACGGAAGAGTCAATGGAAATTACGAACAAACACACAAAGAAAAAGATAGACTAAAGAAACCTAAAAATAAAAAAATAAAAATAAAATCTTACTAGAAAGGAATCTAGCAAGTAGACCTAATAAAAAGAGATTCTAACCTAGACAATAACTATTCCCCGGCAGCGCCGCCAAAAACTTGATACGTGGGAATCGCACCAGGCTTTACCTCTCAAGGGATCTTGAGAAGCTTACAACCCCCACCAGGCAGTGTACCTGATCGTTGTAGTATAGTATAGTGACAAGTACCGGGGTATTGCTCATTCAGCTAGGAATAGTGTCGTTAGGATTAGAAAACCTAAATACTAGTTCTAAAGATGAGGGATGATTATTTTTGTATTTTTATATTTTTTTAGAAAGCAAGTAAATATCTCGGGTTTGAAGGATTTGGGTGGAATTAGTTGCTAGTCAACTAACCCAATACTAAAGATGCAATCAAAATAAAATACTAAAAATGAAAATAAACTAAATTAACTAAGGTTGTGAGCAATAAGTGGAGAAAATGTGTTTACTTAGATTTCACTACTCCCTAGATATCTTTTAAACGTTAATTACTTGTTATAGTTGCGTGGATGACGGATTGTATTCCTGAATACCATTCATAGGGTGGCGCACTTAATTCCCCAATCTTATGAGTGCCTACTTCACTCCTATGTCGAGCCGGCTAAGAAGCTCCTAACATGGGATCATTAGAATTTACTCATGCATTAAATACAACCAATAAAACCTAGTGCACGTCAGTTCATGTTTCCTAAGACGTTCAAGCATGTTAACAATTGGAGATCTGCTAGTTTTCTTAAGCCTAACATCGAAATCATTCATCCAATACAACCATAAACAAGTAATCAACACATAATTAACATCTAGGTTTCATTAGATCCAAGCAAACACAAGATAGATCTAGCCTAGCATGATAGAATTAAGACAAGAACAAGATATAGACAACCAACACATAGACATATTGATTGAATTGAAAGAATACTTATCTCAATTACACATGAAAGGGATCAAGGGCTGAGAACCCTTGAAAAACCTGTAAAATTCGTACCAAGTTCGGACTTAGGGTTTCTCTAAAACTTCTCTCTTTTTAATGTGAAAATTAGAAAACTATATATAGGAAATAGGGTCTGACGGCGTCAAGAACAAATTTGTGACGCCATCATCTCGCCGCCAAAATACTCCTCAGACTGCCTTGATCTACTTTTGACGCCGTCATGTGTTATGTGTTTCCAGGCCGTCATGCATTTTACTCTTGACGCCCTACCTTGTGACGCCGTCATTTCTGTACTGGATCGTCATGAAAATTACTCTTGACACCGTCAGAAATTCCTTCTTGACGCCGTCACCTACTGTTCCCAGCAAGGAAAATTAAGACTTTGGCGTTTTCTTCACTTTTATGCTCCAAAAACGTCTGAATTGCTTCCTTTTCCAGATTTCACTCCCAAAGTACCTAAAATCACAAAAGGAACGATTTAGGGCAATATTTTATTCAAATAAATTCGAATTCAGGCTTAAATGACCCCCTAAAAGTGGTTCATTTTTCGCCTCATCATTACAAACAAGACTTTGACAGAAGACCAGAGAACAGCTCAATTAGCTGACTTTATTCAAATGAAGAATCAACAAGCACTGGATGAGGTAATTGGTAAAGTCAGAAAAAGTCAAAAGAAGCAAAGACAACCAACCAAGACACAAGTGATTGCTGAGATGAAGACATATTGCTGTCATGTTGGGAATTGGAAGATGTCTCAATTCAATGGCATGTCTCATGATAGATTTGAAGTAATCTACTACAAGCTCAAAAGACAAGACAGTGATTTTATTCCTATTGACTTTGAAGAAGTAAAAGGAAAGCTACAGCTTCTGAAGAGAATGTCACTAAAAAGGCAAAGCTTGCTCAAGAAAAAGGATCTCAAACTGAGAAACTTTCAGAAGATCAGCTAAGTGCCATGATTGTTATAGAAGAAGAAGATTTCTACCCAGATCCTATACAAGTAAGGCATCCAATTATTGATTGGGAAGTTTACACAGCAAAGAACTTTGCTCCAACATGGAAGATTACAAGGTTGGCAGGAGAAACTTCATCATTTATTCAATTTGAAGATCTTATTAAAGCTTGTGACAGAGATGATCTTGATATGCTTTGGAAGTTAGTTGATGAAAGATTCAAGGCTGATACTCTCAAGGATATGAAAGAAATGCAGCTATGGGTTGACTTGAGAATATTGTATGAACCAGATCTTAAAGATACCTATTGGAAGTTTGAAGCTTCAGATTTGCATACCACATGGTCATATTATGATTCATGTGAGGTTCATCATGTTTCTACAACAGCTGGAGTGGATGTATTCATGTTTGCTGAGAAGGAATATCCACTTAGAGCAGTAACTCTTACTGCAATGTTGACATCAAGATTAAGAGTTCATGAAGATACTGAAAAAGTTAGAGCTTTGATTCAGAAGATACAAGATCAGTGTTCAAGAGCTGTGCAGGCTTTAAGAAGAAAATGAAGTATTTGGAAGAATTCCCTATATCCTCAGTGATGCTGATTGATTGAAGAAACTTATGGATTTGTATAGAAATCATAAGTTTAGGGAAGGATTGTTGGGAATTATATTAACAGTTACCACGGCTAGTATGGAGATTACAACTGCTGAAGAATGCACTAGCAGTGGAAACTCATTACCACTGCTAGTATATATTATTACCACTACTATTGGGATAACTATTAGGAAACTTGTATAGATAAATATAGAATATATTTTGTATATATCTTATTCTATTATCATTATACGTATCTTGTAGAAGAGTACACCTTGTGCTATAAAAGGAGGTCCTAGGTTTAGGTTTAATAAGACGTTTTCTTAGAGCTTCAAGGTTGTAACCCTAGTGATACAAAGATCACTCGTATTATTGTTCTTAATAATATTGGAGCTAACAGTTTGTTTCACTCATTGTTCTCATTCATATACAACTGTTTTATTCACATACAAATTTCTAAGTATTACTAAGTAGATTCCGCATACTTAGTGGTATAATTCAAAGTGTCATTCTAACACAAATCTAGGTGTTTAGATCCATCATGTCCTTTATCACTAAGGGACCGTCGCCCACTTTAAGGGACCATCCCGACAAGACGCTCCCATTTTGTCCTGACGTGGTGAAAACCTATCTGGTGCAAACTCAACTATTTTGGGGGGAAATATAACTGTTACAAAATTTGAATTTGAATATATTTTCTTAATAAAACATTTCTTTAAAAACACAAAAATAATTTTGTGAAAATGTTTTGTTAAACTTAAAAATGTAAGTTTAGAAGAAAATAAAATTCTTTGATCACTTTACTAATGACGGTATAGAGTTTGTTCATACCTGAAGAGATGTCAAGAGACGTTGATGTGTGAACGAGTAACTTGTGCACTTTACATTATGTATTACAAGTTACGTGTTTCTAATCATTAAAACATGAATACGTTGTATAGATTAAACGTCGTAACGTTTGCACTAACAATCTCCCCCTTTTTGATGATGACAAATATGTAAACTGTAACTCATAGTAACGTGTAGAAGTTACTAGTTTACACTCCCTCTCTCCCCCTTTTGTCGAAGCAAAAAGGTGTCACCAATGTTGAGGTAGAAAAAAGATAGGCATGAACTTGAGAAGATAACTTGAGAGGACAATCTTGAGCATATAAAATGAGAGATGATCCCCGAATGTATTAGACTATCTCGACCCCATCATTTAAAGAATTGAGCGTGCATCATCCTAGTGAAGTCTTGCTCCTACCACCATGGTTTAACCAACTCCGAACCATGTACCCCACTACTTTCGAGCTCCCCCTAGCTCATTGCATCCCTAGTTTGACACTTGCAAATGCTCCCCCTTAGTGTATGCTCAAAACTAGTTTTGGCTACCAAAGAATCGAGCAATGAGTAATGCTACAAAATAAAGTTAGTAGACAAGTGCACATATATAATAATGATGATATATATAGGATGACATTATCAAAGATTAATACATGCATGACTCAATTGTGATTATTCTAAAGCATGGCATGAAAGGGATTGAAACTAAACATACATAATAGTTGATTAACACACCATTCTCTAACTTCTTCCAAGATAAGTGTCTAGGTGATATGGGATGAGGATGATATGCTCCTAGATAGGGATGAAGATGACTCTCTAATAGTGGAGAAGTAGGAAAGGATGGACCGAAATGAAGAGAGTATGTTTTGAGCTAAAGTTTGGCAAGGATGGTGTGAAGATGAGAAGGAAGATATGAAACTTCATATTTGAAGTTGGTGGTTCAATTAAGGCTTATGTTGAAGAGAATGAGAAAAGATGTGTGTATGAGGAGATAATGAAATGAACGTTTGCACTTACAATGAGTGAGGAAAGGATTCAACGGAATACAAGCATCCTTAAAAGGCATCGTCGATGTTGGAGAGAGGAAAGAGATCGACAGAATATTATCATCCTTAATAGGGCAACGTCGAAGATATCGATGGAATAAAAGCTATCCAAATTTTGCTGGGTAGATGAAGATGTAGGAGATTTGGATTTGTCATTGGAGGTGGATATGTTGGTGACAATGAATGATCTTGAGGATTGAGGTTAGGAGACTCTTTGTGATGGATGATTGTGAATCATGGAATTTTATGATGTTTTGTTGGTTGAAGACCGAAGATGGATATGTGAAATGAGGTGGTGATGACTTGACAAAACTTGAAGCTTGGATATCTTCTTTGTGTTCTTCACTTGCTAGAAAGTGGAAAAGACGCATTTCATAATGAAATTCACTTGACTATTGATGACATAGACAAATATGTTTATGAGTGTATGGATATGACCGTTTCCCTTTGAATCAAAGAACGACACAAGGGTGAACATAGCTTTATGTATCATGAAAGATGGTTTGATCTTCATGGATTAAGTTGTAGTTGTGATGACACATCTAGTAGAGTGTAGGGGATGGTTACAAGGTTGAATCTTCTTGTGAAGATGACTAGGTGGAGTTATTGGTGAAGATTGATGAGAGCTAAAAAGCAATGTTTAAGGAAGAAATTTCTTAGGTAGGAGGTGGTGGTGACACTTTTGGTGGTGGAGACTCATTTTGGGGTTGTGAAGCAAATAAGGAAATGATGAGAAAGTTGCTTCTTTGTGAGTTTTCGACAAGGCATGATGTAGGATGGTTCAAAGTATTGCAGAAAAGGAAAAACAGTGAACCAGTTTGTGACACCTTTACTGGGGATGGTCCTTTTAAATCATTGGACGGTCCTTTAAAAGATAAGGGACCGCCAATGCAATAAGGGACCGCCGTCAGTAAAGTGCAGAGTCTCTCCAGTTTTCTGTTTTTCCCAGATTAAAGGATAGGAGTAATAAAATGATTAAGGAATGGTTTAGGTAATAAGGCGGGATTATGACACTAGACACCCTAAAGGAAGATTATGAGCTAGTGTAAGTAGAAATAACCCTAGTTGCATAGTAATCAAAGATTTAAGCATGTAAGCCATTTAATCATGCATCACATAATAATCAAGGATATTGGCATGTAAGACTATATGACATCTAAGAGGTATCATGAAAGGCATACCTAGTCCAACAAAGTTTAAGTGCACAAATAACATGTAAGTCATGTAAAGAGATACATACAAAACATGATTACTATAAAGATAAGCATTAAGTAAAACATGTTGACATTTAGCGAAAAAGAACATGTATCATGGACATATATCAAGAATATGACATTAGAAAAGCTAATTTAAAGCAAGATCTTTCTAATGAGCATGCATTCAATTAATTAAGCAAGTAGGCATTGAGCATTTAAGGAGGCATGAAGACATATTATACAAGTGCAAAATGTTGTTTACACATATTAAACACATATATGCAAGTAATCTAGGTTTGTCAAGAGGAATCCTAACTACTACTTGTTTAAAGTGCACTCCTAACAGGAGACAAATATCATCCATGTAAAACGTCTTTGATATGTGGGAATCGCACCAGGCTTTACCTCTCGAGGGATCTCGAGAAGCTTACAACCCCCACCAGGCAGTGTACTTGATCGTTGTAGTATAGTATAGTGACAAGTACCGGGGGATTGATCGTTCAACTCAGGAATAGTGTCGCTAGGATTAGAAAGTCTCCTAAACTAAGTCTAAAGGTGGGGGATGATTCTTTTTGTGTTTTTATATTTTATAAAAGCAAGTAAAATCTCGGGTTTTTGGAAGAGTGGGCGGAATTAGTTGCTAGTCAACTAACTCAATAACAAAAGATGCAATCAAAATAAAATAACAAAAATGAAATGAAACTAATTAAACTAGTGGTGTAAACAATGATGGGGAAAGTTGTGTTTACTTAGGTTTCATTATTCCCTAGATATCTTTTACAGGTTGATAGCTTGTTACAATTGCATGGATGACGGGTCATATTCCTTAATACTAGTCGTAGGGCCGTGTACAATATTCCCTAACTCTATAGGATCCTACTTCACTCCTATGTCGAGCCGTTAGAAGCTCATAACATAGGATCATTAGAATTCTCCTACGCATTAAATACAACCAAATATCGTAGTACACCTCCGATCATGTTTCTTAAGACGTTCAAGCAAGTTACCAATGGAAGTCTGCCAGGTTTCTTAAGCCTAACATCGAATACAATCATCCATAACAACTATAAACAAACAATCAACCCATAATTAACATCTAGGTTTCACTACATCTAAGCAAACACAAAAGTAATCTAGCCGAGTATGTTAAATTGAAGACAAGTGTAAGATATATTCAAGCAACACATAGACATATTGATTGAATTGAAAGACTACTTATCTCAAATTGAACATGAAAGTTTCAAAGGGTTGAAACCCTTGAAAAAGCTGGAAAATTCGACCCAAGGTTTTTCCCTCAAAGTTGCACACTAATGAATGAAATTTGGAAAACTATATATAGATTTTACAGGGTGATGGCGTCAAGAAGGAATTTGTGACGCCGTCAACTCGCCGCCAATAGTGAAATCATATTGCCTAGATCTGATTTTGACGCCGTCATGTAGGAATTTCTTCTGGGCCGTCACTAGCAAATGGACCAAGACGGCCTAGGTGACGCCGTCATCTCCAATGCACAAAACACTCTGGACCGTCACGTGTATCATCTACTTCCACCCCTTTTGTAACTCTTGATGCCGTCACTTGGAGACTATTGACGCCGTCAGGTACTGTTCCCAGCAAGGAAAATTAAGACTTTGCCATTTTCTTCACTTTTATGCTCTAAAAACGTCCAAAATGCTTTCTTTTCCAGATTTCTCTCCAAAAGTACCTAAAATGACAAAAGGAACGATTTAGGGCGATATTTGATCAAATAATCTCAACTTCGGGCTTAAATGACCCCTTAAAAATGGTTCATTTTTCGCCTCATCAAATACCCTTACACTTGAGATTTGCTTGTCCTCAAGCAAATGCGCTTTTATTCTAATCAAAATACAAGTTAGGGGTCATTTAACACTAATATAAAAGTAATTACAACAAATAATCGTTCCACTAAAGACCAAAGACAAGCACGGAGGTCATACATTAGCACCTCACAAATAGTGTTTAGATACTCACATCTCTCGGGTGTAATAAAGAATATATCACAATATGGAAATGGAAAACATATCTCACTACCTGTCATAACAAAATAGATTACCATAGGCTTGGGAAAGGATCAAACCTCCACCACTTGGCGTAAGTACCTAGGATAAACTATCAAAGAGGTCTTTTAAAGGGTTATAACGTTAGGTGTAGGGATATGGAAAACACGGTTTTGTTGGATAAAGGCAATATTTACTGGTTGCGAGTTAATCATCTTGGTTAATTACATGTACAATATGGCGTTGCTAAGCCAAGACTAGACTCGACTTAAGCTAATAAATCAAAAATAACAAGAACATAAAACAAACATAAAATGAAACGGGATGGTAGTCCGTATGTTTTTTTCTCTTTTCTTTTTCTATTTTTTTCCTTTTTTCTTAATTTTTCTGATTTTTTTTTTTTTTTTTTTTTTTTTTTTTTTTTTTTTTTTTTTTTTGCATACACTCTTACCCTACCATCCAAAATAATACATCATAGGGAATGTACATTCCCCTTACACTTGAATATTTACATACTTTACAATAAACTAATCTAATGACTCGAATTAAGATAATCAAAACACTTGGAGTACTTTTAAGATTAACGCACATATGGGGGTAATATATGATGTTCTTCCCCATTACTCCAAAACATAAGTACTTTACCTGTGAGTCCCAATCGTCCCAAAACAATATGTACAAGATATGACTCGACTTAGCAACCATGTAATCAATTAGATAATTAACTAAGGGTTTAAACAAATAACAATAATGCACTAAAGATGAGTGCATACACGGAAGGCTAAGGAGATTTGGTTGCACATTTGGGTGGGTTGTAACAAATTCTTCCTTTAAGTAAGATTCTTAAAGGTAGAAACGAAAAGATAGGCTCGGAGGGGTGTACTAGGGGTATCGTGTACTAAAAATGAGTACAACGCTAAGGTGTGGGAAAAAATTAATTGACTTTCCTAGCCAAGTAATATGACTTAAATGGTCAAGTAATTATGATACGGGTTTAACACAAGGGTGATCCTAATGCCTCTTATCATGTAGTAAATCCTACTACACGAATGTAGTCTCACTAGCGGTCTCGGGATGCATCACTAACGCAAGTTCTAGAATCTAAATGCTACCGGTACACTCATAAGCACTAATAGTAAATGCTTTTTCTATCAAATCTAAAGGCGAACCTCACATATTTGGGTGGAAAATTTTTCTGAATGGTACGGTTTTGTGCTAGTCATACAACTCCTATCCATGAGACGCTTGCTAAGGCTAAAGTTTCACTCCTAAATATTGTAAAAAAAATTAAATTTGGCGCTAAAATTGCACTAACAAGTATTTCTCTTAGTTTTATTACACACCTACCATCAAACAAACAAACTCAAGTGCAATTGTATCCTATAAGGTATGATCGTTTACCCTCCCCTTATATTTAGGATGAACATTGTCCCCAATGTTCAATTAAAGAATGTAAAAGTAAACAGATAAAAGAATGATGACAAATACTCCCCTGATTCATTCGGTGTAGATAGTGTGGTGACAAGGTTAGATCTTCCTCCAAGAAAATGAACATTCAAAGCTTCCCTTCCAGAAAAATAAATCATCTTCTTGTCATACATAACCTGTTAAACCTGAGAAAATAAACAAGGCAACCTCGCATAAAATCGGCGGCAATCTATATAAAGTAACAAGTCATAGAAAGCAAATTAAGATATAATGCTTGTGGAATGAATGTTTGCAGATCTCCTGGAGTTTATAAAACTAAATAATTAACAAAAACTTTAAGACTCCGTTAGAAAAACAAAACTCGCAAAATTTCCAGAATTTTACACATGATGCCGTCAGGAGTTAACTCCTGACGCCGTCAGAAGTAACCTGCAGAAATCTTTATGTTAAGTTTCCGGAAAATTTCTGGAAAAACTTATGTCCTACTTCCTGGAAAATCCTGCAAAACATCATTATGACTCGATACAAGCATTTGACTCTAACAAATACTAATACACATGTTCATATAATATTGTAGCGAATCATCATCATTTTCGTTCTTAGAAACAAATTTGGGGTTTCCCTTACACTTAGCTTTTGCAAAATACCTTTATATGAAGTTAAGACGAAGTTAAATGACAAAATAAAGCATTATCACAATTTTAGTTTGAAACATGATCTACCAACAATAAAAACAAAGCATGCATATGGAAGCAAATAACAATCAAACGATTAAAAATCACACAAAACATGGGTTGCCTCCCAAGAAGCGCTTTTCTTTATTTTACGAGTCTTGTAGCTAGACTCGAGGTCATGGGCTACTACGTGACCTCATCGTTGGTCTCATTCTCTAGGTCATCTCCAATCTTAGTTTTGTATTCCGGACCTAGTTGCAAACATTCCTTGTAGAAACCAAGGATTATATTCATGACATAATCCACTCCTCTACGTCTATCCTCATCATTCCTATAATAAACCACTTGCTTGTGTTCCTTTTCTATGTTTGATAGAAGGCGGTATTGTTCAATCTTATAGGGCATTTGGTAAGCAATCTCATCGTTCCCTTCCTTGAATCTAAGTATCCCTAGGGTCGGGTCATAACTCATCTTAGAGGCCTCAACAAACGGTTTTCCAAACACTACTTGACTTAGGCAATCATCTATTACTAGACGAGTATCCTCAACTATCACAAAGTCGGTAATATAAGTGAAGTTTCCTACAAATACATGTAATCCTTTCACTCTTCATACAAAGTTGCTCATCTTACTCGTGTTGGCCATCATTCTATAACCAAGTTGCTTCTTGATCACCCAATTATAATAGGTCCTAGTCATGATGTTTATCGGAGACCTAGGATCGATATAAGCTTTCTATACATGCATATGCCCAATGTTGCATGGTATGTTGATGTTAGAGGGATCACCTACTTTAATAAGGGGTGAACCAAGGATGTATGGTGTCTCGGGATCATCGAACAGATCCTTGTGACACTCCCGTTCTTCCTTGGTGGGTAACTTATCAAAGTATTATTCTATGTTTTCTACTTCCTCTAACTTCTCTTCCATAATATCCTCAACTTTCTTAATCTCATCCCTAGTCCCGGTTTCTATTCCAACTTCATCCTTGTCACTTTCTTCCATATTCTTATCTATTGGCTTAATGGTGACAACATTGACAAAGTGGACGTGTTTGGATGATGAGGGGTCCTTAATTTGGATTCCGCTATTAGTGTCCCTAGTATCCTTCCTAGGTGTAGTTAGTACTTGGTTGTTGAGGGCTTTCACCAAGTTGTCAATCTTATTGGTCATCTCCGTTTGTTGTTGATTGAATTCGGTTTTAAACTTAGCTATGCGAGCTTCTTGAGATGCCATAAATTTGGACATCAATCCTTCAAAGATTATTGGTACTACCATAGTTATTAGAAGGATTGTTGTTGAAAGTGCGGTTAGCGGGTGGACCGTTTGGTTGGTAACGATTAGGTAGATTGGAAATTGTTTTGGTTTTGTTTCCACCTAAGATTCAAGTGATTTTTCCAAGAAGGGTTGTAGGAATCACCATAAGGGTTTAGCTCGGGTTTGAAAGTGTACCACTTGTCTCCTGCTTCGCCGGTACGCGAGGATGCGTAGTCCGCAAAAGCTTGTCCGGGGAGTTCCACGCAATCACGAGTGTCATGGGGACCTCTACCTAATTCGCATAAAGAAGTGATTTTTTTCACTTGGCTTGAAGGCTTAGGAGCTTCGTAGGATTTCATGAGAAACTTGACTTGGTCCTCAAGTTCCATGATCCTACGGTCGGGAGTGCTAGAATTGTTCGAAGGCAAAAATATTGCCTTGACCGTTTTGTTCAAATCACGGGGATCATTCCAACTTTCGTTGTCATAGAGAGCAAGATCTTCTATGAGTTCCCATGACTCTTCCGCACTTAGATCACGTAGCTTGCCACCGGCCGATTGGTTAATGGTTCGCCTTGTGGAGAGATCGATATGGTCATAGAAGATTTGGACTTGGAGCTAAAGATCTATGCCATGATGAGAGACTTTTTTGGAGTAAGTCCTTGAAACGAGTCCATGCTTCATATAGAGTTTTACCTTGACATTGTTGGAACATCAAGATATCATTTCTAAGCTTGGTAGTTCTCCCCGGTGGAAAAAATTGAGCAAGGAAACGAGTGGTGAGATCATCCCATGAGGTGATGGATCCCGCGTGTAAACGTTCAAGCCATTGACTAGCTTGATCACGTAGAGAGAATTGGAATTGGCGTAATCGGGTCGACTCTTTAGTTGTAACATCAAGGTCTATAGAATCTACAATTTTAAGGAAATCCTTGAGATGTTGATTAGGATCTTCGGAACGAAGTCCATGGAATGCACATCTGCTTTGCACTAACCGGATGGTGTCGGATCGCAAGGGGGACACATTGGCTCCTTGAGTGAGGTCAATAGTGTTTCGATAGCCTTGGTGGCTAGGACAGGAATATTCTCCTAAGGTTCGGGGCCTAAGAGGTTGGTTTGCTAGTGGTGGGTTTTGTAGGTGGTTTTGTTGTGGTGGGTTGATGGGTTCAAAGATGTTACCACCTTCCATGATGTCGGGTGGTAAAGGTTACGAACAAAGACACGAAGAAATAAGATAGACTAAAGAAAACCTAAAAATAAAAATAAAATCTTACTAGAAAGGAATCTAGCAAGTAGACCTAATAAAAAGAAATCCTAACCTAGACAATAACTACTCCCCAGCAACGGCGCCAAAAACCTTGATACGTGGGAATCGCACCAGGCTTTACCTCTCGAGAAGCTTACAACCCCCACCAGGCAGCGTACTTGATCGTTGTATAGTGACAAGTACCGGGGGATTGATCGTTCAACTCAGGAATAGTGTCGCTAGGATTAGAAAGTCTCCTAAACTAAGTCTAAAGGTGAGGGATGATTCTTTTTGTGTTTTTATATTTTATAAAAGCAAGTAAAACCTCGGGTTTTTGGAAGAGTGGGCGGAATTAGTTGCTAGTCAACTAACCCAATAACTAAAGATGCAATCAAAATAAAATAACAAAAATGAAATGAAACTAATTAAACAAGTGGTGTAAACAATGATGGGGAACATTGTGTTTACTTAGGTTTCATTATTCCCTAGATATCTTTTACAGGTTGATAACTTGTTACAATTACATGGATGACGGGTCATATTCCTTAATACTAGTCGTAGGGCCGTGTACAATATTCCCTAACTCTATAGGATCCTACTTCACTCCTATGTCGAGCCGTTAGAAGCTCATAACATAGGATCATTAGAATTCTCCTACGCATTAAATACAACCAAATATCGTAGTACACCTCCGATCATGTTTCTTAAGACGTTCAAGCAAGTTACCAATGGAAGTCTGCCAGGTTTCTTAAGCCTAACATCGAATACAATCATCCATAACAACTATAAACAAACAATCAACCCATAATTAACATCTAGGTTTCACTACATCTAAGCAAACACAAAAGTAATCTTGCCGAGCATGTTAAATTGAAGACAAGTGTAAGATATATTCAAGCAACACATAGACATATTGATTGAATTGAAAGACTACTTATCTCAAATTGAACATGAAAGTTTCAAAGGGTTGAAACCCTTGAAAAAGCTGGAAAATTCGACCTAGGGTTTTTCCCTCAAAGTTGCACACTAATGAATGAAATTTGGAAAACTATATATAGATTTTACAGGGTGACAGCGTCAAGAAGGAATTTGTGACGCCGTCAACTAGCCACCAATAGTGAAATCGTATTGTCTAGATCTGATTTTGACGCCGTCGTGTAGGAATTTCTTCTAGGCCGTCACTAGCAAATGGACCATGACGGCCTAGGTGACGCCGTCTTCTCCAATGCACAAAACACTCTGGACCGTCACATGTATCATCCACTTCCACCCCTTTTGTAACCCTTAACGCCATCACTTAGAGACTCTTGACGCCGTCAGGTACTGTTCCCAGCAAGGAAAATTAAGACTTTGCCGTTTTCTTCACTTTTATGCTCCAAAAACATCCAAAATGCTTCCTTTTCCAGATTTCTATCCAAAAGTACCTAAAATGGCAAAAGGAATGATTTAGGGCAATATTTGATCAAATAATCTCGACTTCGGGCTTAAATGACCCCTTAAAAATAGTTCATTTTTTGCCTCATCAGTCTTTAGTTAAATGTAGGAATGTAAATTTTTCATGTTAAAGAATGGATATGAGACTATTACTAGCGGTGCTCAATTAAGGCTAAACACGACCATTTTTACGGGTTTACCACAATCCCAACTTCTCTCCCGAAAGCAATTCAACCGTTAGGTTAAATTGAATTTCTAGTGCAATAGGTTCTCCAGTAGCCATTCTCATATTAGAAAAATTGGAATTCCTATACTTTCCCATCAAGGTTTACCAAAAATGATATTGGTCGATTCCGCTAGAACATATCCTAATATAACTCAACTAACAATATTTTAAAAGCTGGTTAATGAAAATGATATGTCTTACACAACATCCTAACAAAGTCATGTGCGTTATTTAAATCATGTGTTTGAGATTTATAGTTTGTTTGGTTTAGATGGTGCATTACATGATCACATCTTTTTTTGTTGAGTTCTTGTTTTAACATGTTTTAGCTTCAAGAATACTCCATAGTAAATCTTGATAAAGAGAGTCTAATTAAGGTTACTTAGCTTAATAGATCTTGTAATGTTTTATGTAGTATTGCTGAGAGAAAACATATTGTATCTTTTGACAAATATGCTTATTTAAAAGGACACTCTTTTCACTCTTATTAGTTGCTTATAACAACAAGTATTTTAGTTATTATGTGATTAACGAATTTTACTTGTTTATGCAATGACACACATTATATTAGGTTTCTTCCAAAATCTAATATCCTACATTTTTCAAACAAGTCATCTTGTAACATAACCATTCATGTTACAAAAGAAGTGGAATGCATAGGATATAAATTATCCTTTAGAAATACATGTTATCTTGTTGGAGATTAATGATGTATTATGTGTGACACTTTTACTTGACATGTGATTTTGAGTCTTGACTCGTTCATGAGCAAAGTCTACATATGTTGTTTGTTTGCTCGTGTTTGGGTTTTTGGAAACGACACATTTACAAATTGCGTTGCAATGTAAATTGCGTTGTAATGTAAATTGCTTGAATATTTTGGATGAAACATCAAAGTCGTCAATCCTACTTCGTTGTGTCTTTTAAGCATCTTTTAAACATATTAGTTTAACGTTTAGAACACAACCATTGGACAATTATACTCAATATGACATCATCAACACAAGTGTGAGTTATGATCTGATGCATATTCTGTCTCGAGAAGGATGTCATTATTTTCATACCAATCGAGTGTGATTGAGTATGTAGGTTCAAGATTATATGTTTTGTTAAACAAATAATGAATCCAATTTCATGTCCACACTCAAAATCTTATCAATTAGATTCGATAATTATATCAATCATAATTTGAATAATGAATGGATATAAGTTCAAATCTTTCTTGACCCACACAACCACTCTTTTTAATAAATAAAATAAGTAAATATTTATGGAATGTGCTCCATCAAATTTAATACTTTTTGTATGTGTGAGGTTAATAATAATGACATGTTAACTTAATGATTAAAGATTGTCATTTATTTTTGTGTGCAAAAACTATTTATTATTACGTATAATATGTGTAGTTTTTGACATTTCATAAGTATAAAAATAATTATCCTAACCATTTTTATACAAAACACAACTTAAGAAAAAATAGTTTATTACTACATGTTTGAAACAATTGGTGTGTGTTCAATTATATGCAAGGTTCAAAAATATATTTTTTTTACTTAAATACTAATGTATTATTATAAACCTTTATCTTGTTTAGGCAACCCATGGCTACTCAAGATAAGTGCATGCAATATTTTAGAAATCATGTTGAAGAAGTGTTACATATTTTAAGGTGACTTATTTTAACACTTGAAACTTTAGAAAGATTATTGTGTAAGACAATTGACATACATGATTAATCAACTTAGTCTACATGTCCAAGTGATTTACTAAAAGATTATAACATAAGCAAGCATCCAAAAACACATAATCATTTAGCATAACACACACAAAGATATTTGTAATCATTTTGTATGTTAGATACAATAACGTGTACATAGCTTGATTGTGTTTTAAACCAAAATAGTTTACTCCCCTTTTAAAAGATTAGTTAAGATTGATATTTTAAAAAGATGAAGACTCAATTTTTCAAAGATTCATTTACTAGAAGTGTCCGACTCGAAAGTAAGAGTAAAATGCAAGTTTTACGTTAAAACGTGACATACGGTTTTGACTACTATGTAGTATTTTTCAATTACGACTTAATTAAGTCTAGAATCAATCCTTGCAAGTCTTTTTAAACGAAAGTACATTCAATTACCTTTAAAATGGCGGGTGGCACGACTCCTACAGACTTACGGTTGATTTTATATGAATTTTCAAAGTTTGACACTATTCTAGTGGAGGTCCCTTAAATACCCGACAGTCCCTTAGTGATAAAGGACCGCCCAGGGATAAAGGATCGCCCCCAGTAATCAAAAACACATTTTTTGTGTAAAAATTCATTTCCATCAAGCTAGTATACGAAGTGCATTCAACCAAAAAAACTAGTAAGAATTAAACAACAAAGCACATGTTTAGCAACTAAACACTTTTCATATTTAATCCCTCTTAGTGAGAAATTTGATATGTGGACCGTACTCTATTTTAAAACCCATTTGTTTTGAAAATTAGAGCAACGTGGCTCTAATACCAATTTTAGAAACGTAAGGGGGGGGGGGGGGTGTGAATACGTTCCTCTTTAAAACTTAAAATGTTTCGTATCAAATTTCCGATCAAGTGTGACTAAATATCAATGGTGATTATGAAACTCATAACAATCATATATGTCACTTAAGAACAAGTATGCAATCAATCGCATAAACATAAACGTAACACTAGGTTCAAATGTTTTTAGCTAATTATGATTACACTGTGGACGGTCCCTAATATACACCGGCGGTCCCTTAAATATTTGGGGACCGTCCCTACATAAAGGACCGCCACCAATGGGCATGCCTATTACGTCTGATTGAGTTTTCTTATGTTTTGTGTTTCTAAGTTTAGTTTATATCATAAGCATACACACAACAAACCACACAAACCTAAATGTAGTGCAAGTATGGAAAGTAAAGAGACAGGAAAAGAAAAGCGCAAACCGGACACGATGATTTATAGTGGTTCGGCACGAAGCACCTATTCGTCCTACTCCACACTCCGAGTACCACACTCGAGAGTTACTTCACTAATCAACACGCTCCTTCAGGCAAAACAAACCGTACACAAGCTTACATGGGGTTTAACAACACTAAGCAGAATGTCGAGTTCTAATACTAGATAAAACCAATCTACCAAAGCCCACATGGCCACACGAACAAGCACTCTTGTCCCACTTAGATCGACACACGATCTAAGCCTTCACGCAAACGAGCACTCCCGTTCACTAGATTCTTCACACTAAGTCACACTTGGATCTTCACCCAATCCAAGTCTTCACACACGACACACTTGGATCTTCACCCAATCCAAGTCTTCATACACGACACACTTGGATCCTTTCCTGATCCAAGTCTTCACACAATGACTCAACTAAGTCCTAACCTAACCACTAGGACATTACTCTCCTTACAACAAATACATGAACTAATCTAGTTACAAGACTTCTTGGATCTTCATCTTCTCCAAGTTCACACACATATATCTCCATCCTTGACTCACATACAAGTCGGAAGTATTTACAATATTTACAAAACCTATAACTGTAACACTTGTTACGTTTGTATGTGGACACCTATAACATCTCGAATCTTCATCTACGTCGAGAGTTCTTCTCTTGCACTTTGCGGAAGAGGAACACACTTTAACATCTCAAATCTTCATCTACATCGAAAGTTCTTCTCTTGCATATTGCGGAAGAGGAAATCACTTATAAACATATACTGACATGTTATAGTGATCAAAGAACAAAGGAAAAATAAAACAGAAAGTTTTTGTGTGTGTGGAAGCTTATTTTCTGAAAGGGGACAGTTCAGTATTTATAGATGCCAGGAAGGAGGTGACGGTCCTTTAAATAGGCGACGATCCTTTATCACTAAGGGAACGTCGTCCACTTTAAGGGGCCGTCCCGACAAAATGCTCCCATTTTGTCCTGACGTGGTGAAAACTTATCTGGTGCAAACTCAATTGTTTTGGGGGAAATCTAGCTATTACAAAATTTGAATTTGAATATATTTCTTAATAAAACATTTCTTTAAAAACACATAAAAACTTTTGTGAAAATGTTTTGTTAAACTTAAAAATGTAAGTTTAGAAGAGAATAAAATTCTTTGATCACTTTACTAATGACAGCATAGAGTTTGTTCATACCTGAAGTGATGTCGAGAGATGTTGATGTGTAAACGAGTAACTTGTGCACTTTACGTTATGTATTACAAGTTATGTGTTTGTCATCATTAAAACATGAAGATGTTGTATAGATTAAACGTCGTAACGTTTGCACGAACAAATTATATTTCACTAATAGATTTGCTTCCTATCATTCCAATGAATTTTTGTGTGATCTTAGTGACATCCAAGAGGAGTTGGGGGTAAAGTTAGATGGGTTTGATGAATTCTATGCATGTGTGATTTCTATTAGACGATCATTATCAGGATCAATTCCTTTTAGTAAGACCCTTTGGATGAATTTTGAAGAAAGCTTCCTAACCATGACCCATAAGTGGAACGAATTGATGGATTCGTATAAGCAAGAAGACCTAGTTTCTAAGAACATGAACTTAGAATCAAACCAAGATTCTAAGATGGTTAGTGTTGTACTACCTAGTTGCATGAGTAGGATAGATTTCACCAAAACATATGACACACATGAGGGTAGAGTTGAGCTACCTAAGTGCATGTCATGGTTAGGCACTACCATAATACAGGATGAACACATAGGTGATCTTGATGTGATGGAGGATTTAGTCAAACATGAGCACATTGAGCAAAAAGACTTAGGTTTTTATGATCAATGGCTTTGAATCTCAAGGAACACATGATGAATCCTTTAGGCAAATTGAATATAGTAATCAGATCATTAAGGAAGATTCTTATGAATCAGGCTTAGAAGTTGAGATGCCTGGTTAGATATAGGTGATGCTTAGGTTAGATTCTACTAAAACACATGATGAGGATATAGGTGATCTTGACACGAGGAATGATGAGGAAAATAACCAAGCCCACCGAGTACCCCACAAGTCCTACTATCATTTGAGGCATACACACCGCCCGTGACTTACCCGGAAGAAGTAGACGAGACTTTAGGAATCCCAATGGAGGTAGAACCTTTAAACAAAACACAACTGGAGGGTATAAGTTTGAATACTAGCCATAACCTTACTCTTGGTTCTAGGGAATTTCCTAGTGTTGATGAACCGGAACCTCAATCTTTACATAACTTTCCATCCTTAGATTTACATCTAGGAGACAAAAGAGCAACCGACCCACCCATCAACCCATATTATCCGGGTAGTTTTAGGATGAAGGAAGCCATTCACTCACCCCCTTCACCTCACGTGGCATATTTCCACCCTAAAGGTGTGTATCGCTACTTTCACCCGCACTTAATCATAAGTTCAGGGAAAACCTCCCTTATTTATGTTAAATAAGGGTAGAGTCAGGCTCGTGACTCGAACAAAAACAAGTGCTTCTAGGGAGGCAACCCATGTTTTTAATTGTTTGATATTTTTATTTTATTTGTTTGATTGTTTCATATACGCTTAATCATAATTGTTAAATTTTCATGTTTCGAATAATTTGTGAAAATTCTTTATTTTGTTTTTAACCTCATCTTAATTGCATATAAAGGTAGTTTACATAAAGATAAGTGTAGGGAAGTTTATATCTTGTTAAAAAGAATGAAATTCGAACATAAAAAACTCACAATTCATGATTAGCATATATTCTATCTTGTTTGTGTGTCAATACTTGTGGATATGTTTTATGAGTTCCTATTTGTAATTCATTCCACAAGTATCCTATCTTTTAATTGTGTTGTTTTTATTTCTAAGTCTAGAATTACATCTAGTTGCGATCTTTCATTGTTCGGTTTGATGCTTTGTGTGGAAAACTAGAAGGGGGGGTTGAATAGTTTTACGTCTTTTTCGTTTTGCTTATTTTATAAAAGATAGTTTCTAAGATGAAACCTTCAAATCACTTTTGCACATAAATATATATACTAGTTAATTTATGATTTTGTGTAAATATTACTTATGTATAATGTACAATTTCAAAACACTTAACTACAAAAGTATAAATACAAGATTTATTAAAGGTTTTATATATACAATGCTTATGTATAATGTTAGGAAAGAATATACAATTTCATATATTTTATGTAAGCATATATATGTGTAGTAGTGTATAGATATAATTTTATGTACTAGGTTGGTTTTTGTAAGATTAGTTTTATGAATGGATTTTAGTTTGATCTTTATGTGAAATCAACATATGCACACTACTATCAATTATGACTATGTATGAAATGCAAGTAAGTAATAAATCAAAGAGTGAGGAATGGAAAGATCAAACCGAGACACAAAGGATTTATAGTGGTTCGGCTACAAGGACACCTTCCTTGCCCTACTCCACTCCTCGAGTCACCTACTCGAGAGTTTTCTTCACTAGATCAAAGACCTCCTTTATGGCGGAGAAAACCGTACACACCAATATACATACCAATTTACACACCAATCTTCACACCAATCTACACACCAATCTACACACCAATCTACACACCAATCTACTATTTTCTTCACACCAATCTTCTACACACCAATCTTCTATACACCAATCTTCTATTCTCTTCACACCTTCAAAGTACTAATGTCTTGACACCTTCAAGTCATTAATATCTTTGCAACTTCAATGCACTAGTGTCTTGACACCTTCAAGCCACTAATGTCTTCACACCTTCAATGCACTAATGTCTTGACACCTTCAAGCCACTAATGTCTTCACAACTTCAATCTACAAATGTCTTCTAGTCTTCTCCACTAGAGATCCTTAATTTCTTCACTACAAGCTCCTATTGCTACAATCTCCTATCACCACTACTATCTAACCCTTCTTCTTCACTTCAAGTCACACTTCACACTTACAACAATTCTAGATTCTTCAACTAAATCTAGTTAACTAATACATACACCTTATTCACCAAAGTATGAAAGATGTACAAGGAAATGTAAACAAACAACTTAGATAACAAGATGATACTAAGTTGTAATACTTCTAATAGAAGTATTCTTCTCTTTGCACTTGAAAGAATGAGGCTTTGGATCACTTGGAAACAAAGGCTTATGAAATGATCAAAGGATTTTTAGGATTGAAATGGAGATCTAGAACAGAAACTTTTTGTGCAAAAAGGTGGGGTAAAAATCCAGGTTTAAGGTGGTATTTATAGGCAAACGTTTCTGACAGAGGAGCGTGGCCGGTCCCCTTAAAGCATGGCCGGCCCCCTTAAAATTAAGGGGGCCGCCCAACTGTAACGGCCAGAAACTTTGTCTTTTAGTGGGGAAAGTTTATTTGGTGAAAAACTAACTGATTTTGGTTAAATATTTGAAATCATATATTTAGTATGATTAAAACATTTTTCCTTATTACCAAAAGTGTTTTTCAAAAATATATAATAAGATTATGTAATTAAATAAACTTTGTATTAGTTAATTAAATACCCCTTTGATCATGCATTTCACTAAACACTTTGTTTATTCATACCTTAAGTGATTTGTTGGTGAAAGTGATTATTTATTACTAAATACATGTTTACGTCATGATCTTTGGTTTGATTAGTTTAGGTTTTGTGATTATCAAAACATAGAGATATCGGAAGATATGAATAATGTTTTCAGTCAATTATTTATATCAACAATCTCCCCCTTTTTGATGATTACAAAACCTAAACTTATTAAATCCAAAAATTAATATTTAGACAAGTATTTAGTAAGTTTACATTCACTTCTCCCCCTTTTTATAGAATCAAAAAGGTTAGGCCGAATAAACTTCGTGAGAGAAGTTTAAACGGGTAGAAAACTCCCCCTTGATGTATGCTCCCCCTCGTTTGAGGGCACCAAGGTTTCGAGAAAGTAATTCTTGCAAGAAAAATATTAGAAGCACAAGCATGGCACAAGCAAATACATATAGCATAATATTAGCAAGTAAAAATCATGGCACAAGGGAATAAGAAACGTATATTAAACCCTTCAATAATAGAAAAATGATTATGTCAACCCATAATCATTGTTACAAAGGCAATACAAATAGAATTCTAAATAACATAGAACATCCTATAGTGCCAACAAGAAGTGTCATCAAACTTTCTTGAATCCCAAAATGGTTGAGGAGTTTTATTTGAAAATGAGAAAACATAAGCATATCAAATGCTTGGTGGTTTAGTGGAGGTAAACTCTTGGTTCCATGGGTGTTGGTGAGTTTGTAGAGCTTGGAGGTGGTGGATTTGAAGTGGAGTTTGTTGGTTGAGGGTTGTGATGTTGTTCAAGTGATGGGGTTTGTTGAGATCTAGTAAGAAGATACTCAATCCAAGTAAAGTGCTCATTCAAAGCAATGGTTTGTTGTTGAAGGAAGATGCAACAAGGGCAATTGTTAACATGCTTCTCAAGTTGGTTTTTGTTATGTGGTGATGATGGTGAGCTTGATTGTGGTGGATCCAAATTGCGTTGAGCAAGATGTAAAGCTAAAAGAGCACTAAGCTCATGTGCCTCTTTTAGCTCCTCAACGAACTTTAAGTGTTCGGAGGAAGGTGATGGTGGTGGAGCATGATAGTTGTCTTGGGTGAAGGTTTGCACATGCAACATTGGAGTAGCATGTGAGGTTGTAGGAAGTGGTGGTGGTACTCTAGGTGGTGGAGATATGTTTGAACTTGGGTAATCATGAAAACATGATATGGGTGGAAGAGTTTCTTCATGAGTGGATGATGTCTTTGTTGAATGAGCAATATGTGAAGTGTTGATTGAGATATTGGGATTGTTGTTTTGGGATTGAGCATGCTCATCAAAAGAGGAAGCATTAATGAGGGTATTAGTGGAAGATAGGTTGTGGGATGACTCATTTGAGTGGGTTTGAGGTTGAGTTGTTGGTTGACTTGAAACAACATCACAAGAGTTATGACAAGAATCAAGTTTCCTCCTCCAAACGGGTTTGACGGAGATCCTTGCGGTTCTTGAAATCTTTGGTTTTTGGTTGTTGGGAGATGACATGTTTGGGTGTGATGGCATTAATGATGGGAAGAGGATATTTATAGTGTATGAGAAATGTGGTTTAGGAAGGTAAATTTTGAGGGATAGCATGGGACAAAATATGTTTGTGAATTTTGGGAAGTATAGGCTGAAATGGATCAAAAAGTGATAAAGAAAACAGTATCCCCGACCATCAGATGGCCGGTCCCCTTAAATGGAGGCCGGTCCCCTTAAATTTAAGGGGGCCGCCCTTATGATTTAAGGGGGCCGCCCATCTGGTGATTCCCAGAATGCCAGAAATGGGTTTTTGGCAGAAAATTGTCAAAAAGGTTGTGTTTTTGGATTTGGATTCAAGTAAGTTCAACTCTTGAGGCAATATAGAGCATACTATTCATGAATGTAGGGAAATAATAAAAGTGAACAATAGATTCCTCATAATCATGCTATTTCAATTAAGTATGGTAACTAAGGGAGCAATAAAGCAAACTACTTAAGTATGCAACTATATAAAGATAATGGCAAGTAGGATTAGTGCAAACAAATTGAAGATTGCTTATGATAAACACGTGGGAAGATATGATTATATGAACTTCAAGACTTGTTACAAACAAGATCCATATGGGCAAACCATGATTCTCATGAAATGATTTGATTAAATTGTAGATGTCACTTTCTCATAAGTGTATGACATATATGAGAAGATAATAACAATGCTTTAAACAAAACGTTTTTAGTTTTATTCAACAATGTTTGAAAGTAAGTTTTCACTTAATCCCATAAATCTGAGAGTGAAAGAGTTTAATGAGAAGCAAAGTTCATACAACTAAACTAGCGTTAGGTATATATAGGAAGTGCAATTTAATCAAGTTGGAGAATGAGTATGAGACTATTACTAGTGGTGCTCAATTCAGGCTAAACACGATCGTTTTTACGGGTTACACACACCCAACTTCTCACATAGAAGCAATTCAACCGTTAGGTTAAATTGAATTTCTAGTCAATAGATTCTCCAGTAGTCATTCTCCTTTTTAGAAGAAATCGAGTTCCTAAATTTACCTATCGAAGATTACCAAATATGAAGTTTACTTGATTCACTAATACTTAGCTTAATGTTTTGAGATACATTCAAGTTAGTATCCCAATAAAACAAAATTTGTTTTGTTTCAAAAAGAAAAATGTTTCTATCTTGATCAAGATCAAAATAATGTTATGAAAGCTTATGATTAAGCATGTTGTTTGAAAAAGCATAAAATAGATATTCGAAAGGTTTTAATTCAAAGAAAGAAGTTTTTAAATATGATGTTTTGATTTTGACAATCAAGAAATTTTAAGTGAAAGATACACTTCAAGAGAATCGATTAAGCCCATTGTCACATATAATAGTTTCTAATGGCAACTAAAGATATGAAAGAGATATGGTAGACATTAAACATCTAAATGCAATGAGATAGGAAGGGACAAAGAAAATCATCAATGAATACAATATAGACATATGAATGTATGCATGTATACAAGACACATTGTAATATTGAGTTACTAGCAAGTCTTAATTATAACACATCTATTAATGCAACTAGTAAGATCATATAGCATAAATGGCAAGTATTCTACTTTAAATCATAGAAGATTATCAATATAAATGAAAACTAAGATAAATAATAATAGACATAGCAACAAGAGGGTTAATTATCCTAATGTCATGTATGCATATATTGGTATTCATGATCTAAAAGCATAGCAACTTGCAAATTAAAACATATTAATATACTAATTGAAGCATACTCTATCTTAATGTAATGTAGGCAAGTTTTTGAAAAGAAAAACTTACCTCAGGTCCAGCTCTTCTTTAGGAGTGGTCATGAGAGCAATATAAAACGTCAAGAAGGTTTTCCCCAAAGCAATTTGAAGAAGCGAAGAAATATCCTAATGCAAAGAGGATCAAGGAGACTTGATCATAGAAACACTATCGGTCGCACCAATCATCACAAGTCATGCAGATTAAGAATGGTAGAACAAGAATCCTTCGTCATGAGGTAGTAACGAACACACCATAAAGACAATGGTCATCAAATGAAAGAAAGCGAATAGAGCGATCCAAAAGGTAGTAGTTCCTTTGATCGATAATTACCTACACATGACAGAGAGCTTGGTACCCAGATTCTCATGGGTCCGAGTTGATTAGTAGCGAACATCCAATGCACTTAAATGCATATGAAGAGGATGTCGTCGAGAAGTACATGAATTCATTATTTGTTTGTTTTAGCAAACAAACAATAACATTCTTGACTAGAGAAATAATCAATGGATATAAATAATAATAGTTCTAAATTTTTCCATTGGGTTTAACAAATTTTATTTGTTTTGATGTATTTGTCAAATACTCATCTGCCGTATATCCTAATCCGGTTTTATCATAAAATGACTTTTGAATGTTAAGTAGATATTTTAAAGAATTAGAACTATTTTCGAATTTTGCTAATATTTTAGCTTTTTCTTTTTCCATTTTAATTTCATGTTTATAGTCTTGACAATTTTTACATTCAAGATCAATTTCAATATTACTTTTAAGTCTAGACATTTTGTCTTCCAAAATTATTTCTTTTTCAAAGTTATTTTCAGCGGATGTTGAAGATTCATTTTTAAAAATAATTTTTGAGTCAATGTTGCAAAAGTGTTTGAAGTTATTTTCCATTTTTGAAAATTCTAATGTAAATTGATCATAGCAAAAATGTTTGGTTTTGAATTGTACCTTATTTGTACTTGTACACTCTTCACTCGCTATACGGTGATCAACTCCATTGTACATGTCGCTCCATGTTTTGTTTGTAGCATTGCTTGGATCTTGAAGCATGTAATCCTTGTCATCACTATTTGTATTAACATTTGTTAGGATGTTCACGTATTCCGTATTTACATCGTCTTTATCGTCCTTGTTGCACCATGATTTATTAACATGCTTTCTTCGGATTTGACACATGTGTTCTTCATTATTAGTACCTTCAATGATCACATTTGAACTAGTAGTACATGTGTTTATTTCAACTAAATATTTATCTATTAAATTTTCTAGAGTAACAATTTCATGTGCAATATCAAGTTTATCATCTTTGGTTTTACATTTCTCTTGGTGAAACTTTAAAAGGCATTTCCAAATATCATTTGCCGTTATACAAGGAAATAATCTTTCATATTCAACATTAGGTAGAGTTTTGAAAATAAGTAATTTAGCTTTAGTATTTTTATCAATTTTTATTTGAAGATTATTATATTGATTTTCAAAATCCATTTTGGTTAGTTTAAGATCACCAATTGAAATAGTATGCCAAAGATCAAGATCTATTGATTTCACATAATTTTCAAATTTATTTTTCCATTCAAGAAAATGATCATTTTCAAATAATGGTGGTTTTTGCGTAAATTCTCCTTCTAGATATTTTTCGAATTACATAGATCGTTACAAGTTTTAAAATACAGTATATTTTAAAAATCTTGTTAAACGTGGCTCTGGTACCAATTGTGGAAAACTAGAAGGGGGGGTTGAATAGTTTTACGTCTTTTTCGTTTTGCTTATTTTATAAAAGATAGTTTCTAAGATGAAACCTTCAAATCACTTTTGCACATAAATATATATACTAGTTAATTTATGATTTTGTGTAAATATTACTTATGTATAATGTACAATTTCAAAACACTTAACTACAAAAGTATAAATACAAGATTTATTAAAGGTTTTATATATACAATGCTTATGTATAATGTTAGGAAAGAATATACAATTTCATATATTTTATGTAAGCATATATATGTGTAGTAGTGTATAGATATAATTTTATGTACTAGGTTGGTTTTTGTAAGATTAGTTTTATGAATGGATTTTAGTTTGATCTTTATGTGAAATCAACATATGCACACTACTATCAATTATGACTATGTATGAAATGCAAGTAAGTAATAAATCAAAGAGTGAGGAATGGAAAGATCAAACCGAGACACAAAGGATTTATAGTGGTTCGGCTACAAGGACACCTTCCTTGCCCTACTCCACTCCCCGAGTCACCTACTCGAGAGTTTTCTTCACTAGATCAAAGACCTCCTTTATGGCGGAGAAAACCGTACACACCAATATACACACCAATTTACACACCAATCTTCACACCAATCTACACACCAATCTACACACCAATCTACACACCAATCTTCACACCAATCTACTATTTTCTTCACACCAATCTTCTACACACCAATCTTCTATACACCAATCTTCTATTCTCTTCACACCTTCAAAGTACTAATGTCTTGACACCTTCAAGTCACTAATATCTTTGCAACTTCAATGCACTAGTGTCTTGACACCTTCAAGCCACTAATGTCTTCACACCTTCAATGCACTAATGTCTTGACACCTTCAAGCCACTAATGTCTTCACAACTTCAATCTACAAATGTCTTCTAGTCTTCTCCACTAGAGATCCTTAATTTCTTCACTACAAGCTCCTATTGCTACAATCTCCTATCACCACTACTATCTAACCCTTCTTCTTCACTTCAAGTCACACTTCACACTTACAACAATTCTAGATTCTTCAACTAAATCTAGTTAACTAATACATACACCTTATTCACCAAAGTATGAAAGATGTACAAGGAAATGTAAACAAACAACTTAGATAACAAGATGATACTAAGTTGTAATACTTCTAATAGAAGTATTCTTCTCTTTGCACTTGAAAGAATGAGGCTTTGGATCACTTGGAAACAAAGGCTTATGAAATGATCAAAGGATTTTTAGGATTGAAATGGAGATCTAGAACAGAAACTTTTTGTGCAAAAAGGTGGGGTAAAAATCCAGGTTTAAGGTGGTATTTATAGGCAAACGTTTCTGACAGAGGAGCGTGGCCGGTCCCCTTAAAGCATGGCCGGCCCCCTTAAAATTAAGGGGGCCGCCCCTTATAATTAAGGGGGCCGCCCAACTGTAACGGCCAGAAACTTTGTCTTTTAGTGGGGAAAGTTTATTTGGTGAAAAACTAACTGATTTTGGTTAAATATTTGAAATCATATATTTAGTATGATTAAAACATTTTTCCTTATTACCAAAAGTGGTTTTCAAAAATATATAATAAGATTATGTAATTAAATAAACTTTGTATTAGTTAATTAAATACCCCTTTGATCATGCATTTCACTAAACACTTTGTTTATTCATACCTTAAGTGATTTGTTGGTGAAAGTGATTATTTATTACTAAATACATGTTTACGTCATGATCTTTGGTTTGATTAGTTTAGGTTTTGTGATTATCAAAACATAGAGATATCGGAAGATATGAATAATGTTTTCAGTCAATTATTTATATCAACACTTTGGTTTTTGTGTTTGTTTTCTTAGTTATTTAACAGGTTATATTGGACAAGAAGATGTACATGCAACACATCAAGTTTTTGGCACCGCTTCAATCTTGAGTTTTCACTTCTTGGAGGAGGATTTAACCATGTTACTACATCATCCACACCAAACGAATCAAGGGAGTATTAGTTTCTTTCATTCTCATTTATTTTTACTTTTACATCTTTTATTTAGAACATTGGGGAAAATGTTCGGTTTAAGTGTAGGGAGGGTAAATTAGGATGTCTTAGAAACTACAATTTCGCTTGATTTTTGTTTTGTTTAATAGTGAATGTGTAATAAAGCTAAGAGAAATACTTGTTAGGGCAATTTTAGCAACAAATTTAAATTTTTTTGCAACATTTAGGAGTGAAACTTTAGTCTTAATAAACGTCTCATGGATAGGAATTATATGACTAGCACAAAAACAGTACCAATCAAAATTTCCACACCAAATATGTGAGGTTCGCCTTTAGATCTTTAGGAAAAAGCATTCATTATTAGTGCTTGTGAGTGTACCGGTAGTATTTAGATTCTAGAACTTGCGTTAGCGATGCCTGCCGAGACCGCTAGTGAGACTACATTTGTGTAGTTAGGATTTACTACATGATAAGAGCTATTAGGATAACCCTTGTTTTAAACCTGTAATATAATTACATTGACTTCATTGGTCAAGTAATTCTCCCACACCTTTGCGATGTACTCATTTTTAGTACACGATACCCCTAGTACACCCCTTAGAGCCTATCTTTTTCGTTTCTAACTTTAAGCATTTTACTTGAAGAAAGAATTTGTTTACAATCCACCCCTAAATGTATTCCCAAATCGCCTTAGCCTTCCTTGTATGCACTCACCTTTAGTGCATTATTGTTAAATGTTTAAACCCTTAGTTAATTGTCTAATTGATTACATGGTTGCTAAGTCAAGTCATATCTTGTATATATTGTTTTGGGACAATTGGGACTCATGGGTAAAGTACTAGTGTTATTAACCCCCTATGTGCGTAAATGTTTTAAAGTACTCCAAGTGTTTTGATTTTCTTGATTCGAGTCATTAGAATAGTTAAATGTAAAGTATGTAAAAGTTCAAGTGTAAGGGGGAATATAAATTCCCTATGATGTATTATTTTGGATGGTAGGGAAAGAACGTATGCAATAAATAAATAAATAAATAAAAATAAAAGAATAAATCGAAAAAACAAGAAAAAATGAAAAAAAAAATAGAAAAAGAAAGAGAAAAACATATGGACTACCATTCCGTTTCCTTTTATGTTTATTATGTTTTTTATTAGTTTGTGATTAGCTTAAGTTGAGTCGAGTCTTGGCTTAGCAAGGCCGTATTGTACATGTAATTGATTAAGATGATTAACTTGTCACTAGTAAAAATATCCTTTATCTAACAAACCGTGCTTATCCTATCCCTACGCCTAACGTTACAACCCTTCAAAAGACCTCTTTGCTAGTTTATCCTAGGTGCTTACGCCAAAATGGTGGAGGTTTTTGATCCTTTCCCAAGCCTATGGTAATCTATTTGCTATGATATGTAGTGAGAGATATTTTCCCATTTCCATTTGTGATATATACATTTATAACACCCGAGAGATGTGAGTATCCAAACACTATTTATGAGGTGCTAGTGTATGATTTTCGTGCTTGTTTTGATTAAGATGGAATTTGTTGTAATTACTTTTATATTAATGTTAAATGACCGCTAGCTTGTATTTTGATTGGAATAAAAGCTCATTTGCTTGAGGACAAGCAAATCTCAAGTGTAAAGGTATTTGATAATAAGAAATTTGTTACGCTTTTAGGGGGTCATTTATCCCTTAATTGTGTTTTTATGATCAAATATTACCCCAAATCATTCCTTTTGTCATTTTAGGTACTTTGGAGAAGAATTCTTGAAAATGGAGCATTTTGGACGTTTTTTGAGCATAAAGTGAAGAAAACGACAAAGTCAAGAATTCAAGATGGAAACAGTACCTGACGGCGTGAAAGGTCACAAGGTGATGCCGTCACATGTTGATCAAGAGGTGGATATTTGTTTTACACTTGACACGCCAGAAAGGGATTTGGAGATTTACATGTGACGGTGTCACGCTATAAAATGCCAAGGCCGTCGCGTATTAAGTTAAAGAGAGACGCCCAGGGTAAAATTGAACCAGACGGCGTCATAAGTGGATCTAGGCAATCCAAGGAGTAATCTGGCGGTGACTTGACGGCGTCACGACTCAAAAGGTGACGCCGTCAGATTGTAAATTCTATATATAGTTTTTTATTTTTCATTCATTAGAGAGGAACTTTTGTGCTAAAAACCCTAAGTCAAATTTCATACCTTTTTCAAGGGTTTCATACCCTTGTTTCATCCATGTTTAATTGAAGATAAGTTATCCTTTAATCATTCAATATGTCTAGTGTTGTTTGATTATTTCTTATTCTTGTCTTTCTATTAACATGCTAGCTTAGGTTTATTTGTGTTTATTTAGATCTAATGAAACCTAGTTATTGATTATTGATTGTTGGTTTGTCATTGATTGTTGTGGGTGATTGATTTTATCGTTAGGCTTAAGAAAACTGGCTAATCTCCTATACGGTAACTTGCTTGAACGTCTTAAGAAACGTAAGTGGATGTGTACTACAGTTTTATTAGTTGTCTAAAATGTATAAGTGATGAAGCGAAAAGTGTACCGCTTTTGGGGGTCATTTAAGGACAAAGTCGAGATTATTTGATCAAATATTGCCCTAAATCGTTACTTTTGTCATTTTAGGTACTTTTGAGAGGAAATTTACAAAAGGAAGCATTTTGGACATTTTTGGAGCGAAAAAGTGAAGAAAACGATAAAGTCTCAAAATCATGCTGGAAATTGTACATGATGGCGTCACAGGTTGCTAGTGACGGCGTCATGACTTGACAAAGAGGTGGATAAATCAAATACACATGACGCGCCAGAAGTTTTCTAAAGAGTTCGTAACGGCGTCACGTTATAAAATGCCAAGGCCGTCACGAATACCACAAAGAGAGACGACCCAGAGTCCACAAAGAGTGACGGCGTCAGAAGTGGATCTAGGCAATACGAGTATTGTTTTGGCGGCGAGTTGACAGCGTCACACCTATCTCTTGACGCCGTCAGGATACAAAATCTATATATAGTTTTCCAATTTTCATTCATTGTGTGCAACTTTAAACGGAGTAAACCCTAGACAAATTTTACAGATATTCTGAGGGTTTCAAACCTTTGTTTCATCCATGCTTAATTGAAGATAAGTCTTTCATCAAATCATTCAATATGTCTATGTGTTGTTTGATTATATCTTACGCTTGTCTTCTCTTTAACATGCTAGGCTAGGTTTTCTTTGTGTTTGCTTAGATGTAATGAAACTTAGATATTGATTATGGGTTGGTTATTTGTTTATAATTGTTGTGGATGAATGACTTCGATGTTAGGCTTAAGAAAACTGGCAGACTTCCAATTGGTAACTTGCTTGAACGTCTTAAGAAACATGATCGGAGGTGTACTACGATATATTGGTTATATTTAATGCGTAGGTAACTACTAATGAGGCCATGTTAGGAGCTAGTAGTCGGCTCGACATAGGAAGAGGTAGAAGCTTATAGAGTTAGGGAAGATCGTACACGGCCCTACGAATAGTATTAAGGAATATAACCCGTCATCCATGCAATTGTAACAAACTAATCAACTGGTAAAAGATAGCTAGGGAGTAGTGAAATCTAAGTAAACACAATTTTCTCTCATTATTGTTTTCGCCATAATTTATTTTAAGTTTAGTTTAATTTATTTTGATTGCATTTTTAGTTATTTGGGTTAGTTGATTAGCAACTAATTCCGCCTACTCCTTCCAAAACCGAGATTTTACTTGCTTTCATTTAAAATATAAAAATACAAAAAGAATCATCCCTCATCTCTAGACCTAGTTTTAGTGAGTTTTAACCCTAGCGAACACTATTCTTTGAGTTGAACGATCAATCCCCCGGTACTTGTCACTATACTATACTACAACGGTCAGGTACACTGCCTGGTGGGGATTGCGAGCTTCTCAAGATCCCTTGAGAGGTTAAACCTTTTGCGAGGGTGCAATTCCACACATCAAGTTTTTGGCGCCGCAACCCGGGGAATAGTTATTGTCTAGGTTAAAATTTCTTTTTATTAGGTCTACTTGCTAGACTCCTTTCTAGTAAGATTTTTATTTTATTTTTATAGGTTTCTTTAGTCTATCTTTTTCTTCGTTCCTTTGTTCGTAACCTTTGCCATCCGCCATCATGGAAGGTGGTAATCTCTTTGATCCTATCAACCTACTACAACAAAACAATCCACAAAACCCATCACAACCAAACCAACATCCTAAACCCCAAACTTTAGGAGAGTAATCCCGTCCTAGCCACCAATGCTATCGAAACACCATTGAGCTCACTCAAGGAGCCAATGTGTCTCCCTTGCGATCCGACACCATCCGGTTGATGCAAAGTGGATGTGCATTCCATGGACTTCGTTCCGAAGATCCTAATCAACATCTCAAGGATTTCCTCAAAATCATAGATTCAATAGACCTTGTTGTTGGAACTCGAGAGACCACCCGATTGCGTCTCTTCCAATTCTCTCTATGTTACTGATGAGTGTGTAAATACTCATCATTTTTAGTCAAATCTGAACTGCAAAACGATCAAAAACACTCAAAAACGCACCAAAATGCGAAGAAAATCCCAAAGATCGTATTTTATATGTTTCTTATACAAAACGAGTGAAAACAAACGAAAAACAAACAAAATATGCATATTTGGCAGTTTCAGTCCCCCAACTTTCAAAGTTTTACAAAACTAGTCCCTGGTCAGTCATTTTCAAAAGAAAAGTCAACCCAAGCTCTTTAAAAGTCAAAATAAATTGTAAATGACCTTTGGGTAAAAAGATTTGAAAAATTGCAAAATTGGTCCCTGTACTTTGGCTAATTGGCAAGTTTGGCCCCTGGGCATTTTAAAATGAAAAAATCATACATCATGGTCCTTGAGAAATTAAAAGATGGCAAGTGTGGTCCTTGGTTGAACTTTGGAAGATTGGCAAATTTGGTCCTTCAAAATCAGAAAATAGCAAATTTGGTCCTTGTGTTTACAACTAAACCAAACGGACTTAACAATAAAACCCCAAATCCACCCTCCTACCAGCCCACCACTCAAATAAATCCTACCCAAGCCCAAAATAACCCCAAAGCCCAAATCATAATCTGTGCTAGTATTAAAACTCAAAAGGAAGGGTCAAACAGTCAACCTAACACTATTGCTATGTCTTCTTCCCCAAAACACTAACCCCCCCCCCCCCCCCGTGACTGCAACCAGCCAAGACCCCCATCACAATCTCCCTTGTCCTCAATACCATTCCCCAATCCCACTAATCCCCTCCAACCCCTACCTAACACCTTAAACCTATCACACTTTAACAAGCTGGAAATCCACCTCTCACTTTAGGCGCCAAAGCAAGATTAAAGGCTGTGATCATTGGAACTTCAATCGAAAGGTTGGGATCATCTCAAGAAAGCACAAGAATCATGGTTTGATGGTTTACACTCACTGGAGAACCACAACAAAGGAGAGGGAAGCTCAATTCGTACCTACCACCATTTTAGTATAAATAGATAACTAGTTGTAAGCCTGAGGGCATCTCATCTCATTATTATCCTTTGTATTTTCTAATTTAAAAGTTTAGTATTTTTAGTTGTAATTTCAAAAGTTTGAGTTGAATGAAAGTTGTAGTTTAAGTTTGTTCAAATCTCTATTCAAGTTAAGTTTCTTACTTTTTATCAAATTCTGTTTGATACTTATGAAAAATTCATTTAAGCACTGCTAAATCAAAACTCAGAAAAAGAAAAGAGAGATAGGAAGAAAGATTCAGAAAAATGAAAATGGTGGAAAAGAAACAATGGAAGCTGTTACAGATTAGGAATGAAGTGGTTTAGAGCCCATGGGGGCATTTAGGTGGTTCTTATGGTTCTTTGTTCTCAGTCACCAGTTTCTTGGAATCCAAGTAATACTTTTTGCTTTTCTTAATTATATGTGTTGTTGAATGCTAATTTTGGTCGTTTACTATTTAAACTAGCTCATTTAGGTTCAATTTAAATAGATCAGTAGAACTTAAGGGTTAATTGACTGATTTGCTTTGAAATTATTTTAAAACAATCCACTGTAGGGTTGTTTGGGACAAGCTAACCTGCTAGGATATTGTGGCTGTCAAGATTTAGAAAGCATTTGTGCATTAGTCTATACCCCTTACAACCCATTCTGACCATCACTTTGGTCATATTTATCTGTAAAAGTTGATTTTTCTCTCAAATCCTTTAGGCAGTTCACTGTTTGGAATGATGTGAGCCAAGCTCTTGAATTCAGTTAGGTAGTAGTTAAGGAAGCTTCAAATAGGTCACATTAGGGCAAAGCATTATCAAGTAATCATCTGTGATGAATTTAAATTCACAAAAGTCAAACAAGTTAAAAATCCAAAAGTCAAATTTGCCTACTCAGTTTTTTGTAGCCAATTTCAAATCAAGCTCTAGGATTTGTTAATGGATAAAAATCAGTAAGGTTTGTTTGTTTCAAATGTTTGTCAGCTTGTGTTCCTAAATCAACAAGGAAATTGGGGTTTAGAGTTGATTTGGTTATAAAAATTTGCATGGGAAGTTGCCTTGTTGACTGAGTTTATCCCCTGAACCTCAGTTGTTGGTCAGCCTTCTATCACACTTAGTTAATTCATTAGTAGGAGTTAGGATCTGATTATTGTTGTTTTAAGTAGCTCCCTAGGTGTAGAGTTCATAACTGCCTTTAGTTTAAGATTAGCTACTTATTCAGACTGCTTATTAAGGCATTCTCTTGGCTTATTGGAACACTGCAGCTGCAATGTTCTTGGTATTCTTGTTAATTGGATTTGGTTTGTCTGTTTGATCTCCTTGTTGTTGTAATTGTGGTTATAATTGTTGTTGTTACATTGCTTCTTATAGTTATTGTTGCTCTTGTACTGCTCTCAAACTAGTTTTAAAAAAGCTGTAAACCAAACTTTTAAATCAAGTGAAACTCCTTTTTGCTTTTAAAAATCTTTTGATCTTGAAGTTGAGAGCTGTTGGTTGAATCTGTTTTCAAAAGTTAATTTGAGTTTGTGAGCTGGCAGTTAACATAGAATCAAAGGAGAAAACTAAAAGAAAAAAAAAATTGTGTAAAAAAGCAAAGGCTGAGGGTCGAACCCCTGACCTCTTGAAACTCAGCCTAAACACACAACTCACAAACCAACTGCACCCTTGGGATTTTTGTCAATAACATTACACTTTTAGTCCTTTTATAGTTATGTTTGTTTTGTTTGCTCATTTAGCTTAACTAACTGTCTATAGCTTATAACAGCTTATGTAGATTGGCTTATTCTAGTTTAATAGTTTTCCTAGGGTGTTATTAGTATAATTTATTTTTCCAAAAAGTTTCGTACTTTTATAATTAGTTTTAGTAATTATTAGAGTTTAATTTAGTTTAAATGGTAATTTAATTATAATAAATAGAATTTTGTTTGAAAAATTAATTTTCTTTTTTCAAAAATTTTCTTTAGTCTTTTAGCACGTAAGAAAATTATTCGTCAACTCGTAGGACGTTTGGAACTCAAAATTCACGTTTTATATTGCGCACTCGCGTAATTTTTAATTAAATGTCGCGTTTTTGATTTAGTTAACGTTTTAGGATTCCCGATACCTAATCATGTTTTCCCGTGGTGTTTTAGGTATTGCTTAGATTGTTAGTTGCCTTAGGTTAATTTTCTTTTACACTCGTTCGTTAATTTTCAAAATTCGTTAGTTTAACGTATCGCAAAACCAAATAACCTTTCCAATCATACAAGATTTTAATCCAAATCTCATTCGAAGCTTTCCATTCACACCTCGTTGGGGTACGACCCGGGAAATCACTTCCCGGTCTCACAATCTGAATATCACTTTCACAAGTTTGTAAGGTAATCGTTTTCCTAAACGGTTTACTTGTACTACTTCACGTTTATTTGTCTCACGATAAATTAAACTTCACGTTTGTTGATATTTTGATAAATTGTTGTTTGCACACACCAAAACACAACGAATCAGTGACCAAGCTAGTCAATGGCTTGAGCGTTTACCTGCGGAATCCATCACCTCTTGGGATGATCTTACCACCCGTTTCCTTGCTCAATTTTTCCCACCGGGGAGAACTACAACGCTTAGAAATGACATCTTGATGTTCCAACAACGTCAAGGTGAAACTCTCTATGAAGCATGGACTCATTTCAAGGACTTACTCCAAAAAGTCCCTCATCATGGCATAGATCTTTGGCTCCAAGTCCAAATTTTCTATGACCATATCGATCTCTCCACAAGGCGAACCATTGACCAATCGGACGGTGGCAAGCTTCGTGATCTAAGTACAGAAGAATCATGGGAACTTATAGATCATGCTCTCTATGACAACGAAAGTTGGAATGATCCCCGTGATTTGAACAAAACGGTCAAGGCAATATCTTTGCCTTCAAACAATTCATGCACTCCCGACCGTAGGATCATGGAACTTGAAGTCCAAGTTAAGTTCCTCATGAAATCCTACGAAGCTCCTAAACCTTCAAGCCAAGTGAACAAAATCACTTCTTCGTGCGAATTATGTAGTGGTCCCCACGACACTCATGATTACATGGAACTCCCCAAACAAGCTTTCGCGGATTACGCATCCTCGCGTACCGACGGAGCGGGAGACAAGTGGTACACTTTCAAACCCGAGCAAAACCCTTACGGTGATTCATACAACCCCTCTTGGAAAAATCACCAGAACCTTAGGTGGAAACAAAACCAAAACATGCCCCAAAACAATTCTTGCACTCCACCTAATCGTTATCAACCAAACGGTCCACCCTCCAACCGTACTTTCAACAACAATCCTTCCAACAACTATGGTTGTACCAATAATCTAGAAGGATTGATGCCCAAATTTACGGCATCTCAAGAAACCCGCATAGCTAAGTTTGAATCCGAATTCAATCAACAACAAGTGGAGATGACCAATAAAATTGACAACTTGTTGAAAGATCTCAACAACCAAGTGCTAACTACACCAAAGAAGGACACTAGCAACGGAACCCAAATTAAGGACCCCTCATCATCTAAACACGTCCAGTTTGTCAATGTAGTTACTATTAAACTAGTCGATAAGAGTAGGTAAGAAAGTGATATGGATGAGATTAAGGAAGTTATGGAGAAAAAGGAAGAGAAAGTTGAGGAAGTAGAAAATGTAGAGGAATACTTTGATAGGTCACCTACCAAGGAAGAACGGGAATACCATAAGGATCTATTCGATGACCCCGAGACACCATACGTCCTTGGTTCACCAATCATCAAGGCGGGTGATCCCTCTAACATCAACATACCATGCAACATTGGGCATGTGCATGTATGGAAAGCCTACATCGATCTTAGATCTCCCATAAACATTATAACTAGGACCTATTACAATTGGGTAATGAAGAAGCAACTTGGATATAGGATGATACCCAACACGAGTTGGATGAGTAACTTTGTGGGAAGAGTGAAAGGATTGCACGTCTTTGTAGGAAACTTCACTTATGTTACCGATTTTGTGATTGTAGAAGATATTCGTCCGGTAATAGATGGTTGCTTAAGTCAATTAGTGTTCGGAAAGCAGTTTGTTGAGACTTCTAAGATGAATTATGACCCATCTCTAGGGATAGTTAGATTCAAAGATGAGAACGATGAGATAGCTTACCAAATGCCCTATAAGATTGAACAATTTCGTCTTTTATCAAACATTGAAAAAGAACACAAGCAAGCGGTCTACTATAGGAATGACGATGATAGACGTAGAGGAGTAGACAATGTCATGAATAAAATATTTGGTTTTTACAAAGAATGCTTGCAACTAGGTCCGGAATACAAAACTAAAATCGAGGATGACCTAGGAACCGGGACTGATGACGAGGTCACGTAATAGCCCATGACTTGGAGTCTAGCTACAAGACTCATAAATAAAGAAAAGCGCTTCTTGGGAGGCAACCCATGTTTTATTTGTTTTATTTGTTTGATTTTATTTGTTTCCGTATGCATACTTTATTTTTATTGTTTGTGGATCCTGTTTCTTAATAAATTGTGAAAATGCTTTACTTTATTGTTTGTCTTAACTTCATAAAAAGGTATTTCGCAAAAGATAAGTGTAAGGGAAACATAAATTTGTTCTTAAGAACGGAAATTGAACATGAACCATAACAATATTAAATGAACATTTATATTAGTATTTGTTTGAGTCAAATGCTTGTATCGAGTCATTATGATGTTTTGCAGGAATTCCAGGAATTAATGTAAGTTTTTCCAGAAATTTTCCGGAAACTTAACATGAGATTTCTGTCAGATACTCTGACGGCGTTAGGATCATAACCTGGCGGCGTCAGGTTTAAAAATTCTGAAAATTTTTGCAAGTTTTGTTTTTCTAACGGAGTCTTATAGTTTTTGTTAATTATTTAGTTTTATAAACTCCAGGAAATCTGCAAACATTCATTCCACAAGCATTATATCCTTATATATATAGATTGCCGCCGATTTTATGCGAGGTTTGCCATGATTGTTTTCTCAGGTTTAACAGGTTATATTGGACAAGAAGATGATTTATATTTCTGGAGGGAAGCTTTCAACGTCCATTTTCTTGGAGGAGGATTTAACCTTGTTATCCATTTATCCACACCGAACGAATCAGGGGAGTATTTGTTTTCATTCTTTTACCTTCATTACTTTTACATCCTTTTCATTGAACATTGGGGACAATGTTCAGCTTAAGTGTAAGGGGAGGGTAAATGATGATACTTTAGAAAATACAAGTACGCTTGAGTTTGTTTGTCAGATAGTAGGTGTGCAATAAAACTAAGAGAAATACTTGTTAGGGCAATTTTAGCGCCAAATTTAAAATTTTTTACTACATTTAGGAGTGAAGCTTTAGCCTTAATGAGCGTCTCATGGATTGGAGTTGTATGACTAGCACAAAAACCATACCACTCAAAAAAAATTCAACTCAAATATGTGAGGTTCGCCTTTAGATTTGTTAGGAAAAGCATTCATTATTAGTGCTTATGAGTGTACCGGTAGTACTTAGATTCTAGAACTTGCGTTATTGATGCATCCCGAGACCGCTAGTGAGACTACATTCGTGTAGTTAGGATTTACTACATGATAAGAGGCATTAGGATCACCCTTGTGTTAAATCCGTATCATAATTACTTGACCAATAAAGTTATAATTACTTGACTAATAAAGTCAATTAATTTTTCACACATCTTTGCGATGTACTCATTTTTAGTACACGATACCCCTAGTACACCCCTCCGAGCCTATCTTTTTCGTTTCTAACTTTAAGCATTTTACTTAAAGGAAAAATTTGTTAACAATCCACCCCAAACGTACACCCAAATCGCCTTAGCCATTCGTGTATGCACTCATCTTTAGTGCTTATTGTTATTTGTTTAAACCCTTAGTTAATTGTCTAATTGATTACATGGTTGCTAAGTCGAGTCATATCTTGTACATATTGTTTTGGGACGATTGGGACTCATGGGTAAAGTACTAGTGTTATGGAGTAATGGGGAAGACGTCAACTATTACCCCCATATGTGCGTTAATCTTAAAAAGTACTCTAAGTGTTTCGATTATCTTGATTCGAGTCATTAGAATAGTTGATTGTAAAGTACGTAAAAGTTCAAGTGTAAGGGGAATGCAAATCCCCTATGATGTATTATTTTGGATGGTAGGGTAAGAGTGTATGCAAAAAAGGAAAAAGAAAAAAAAATCAAGAAAGAAAAAAAAAATAGAAAAAGAAAAAGAAAAAAAAAAACATACGGACTACCATCCCGTTTCCTTTTATGTTTATTTTATGTTTTGTTAGTTTGTTATTAGTTTAAGTCGAGTCGAGTCTTTGCTTATCAATGCCACATTGTACATGTAATTAACCAAGATGATTAACTCGCCACCAGTAAATATTGACTTTATCCAACAAAACTGTGTTTACCATATCCCTACACCTCACGTTATAACCCTTTAAAAGACCTCTTTGATAGTTTATCCTAGGTGATTACATCAAGTGGGGGAGGTTTGATCCTTTCCCAAGCCTATGGTAATCTATTTGCTGTGACAGGTAGTGAGAGATGTTTTCCATTTCCATATTGTGATATATACTTTCTTACACCCGAGAGATGTGAGTATCTAAAAAGTATTTCTGAGGTGCTAGTGTATAATTTCCGTGCTTGTTTTTGGTTGAAGTGGAACGATTATTTGTTGCAATTACTTTTATATTAGTGTTAGATGACCCCTAACTTGTATTTTGATTAGAATAAAAGCGCATTTGCTTGAGGACAAGTAAATCTCAAGTTTAAGGATATTTGATGAAGCGAAAAGTGTACCGCTTTTAGGGGGTCATTTAAGGCCAAAGTCGAGATTATTTGATCAAATATTGCCCTAAATCATTCCTTTTATCATTTTAGGTACTTTTGAGAGGAAATTTACAAAAGGAAGCATTTTGAACGTTTTTGGAGCGAAAAAATGAAGAAAACGACAAAGTCTCAAAATCATGCTGGAAATTGTACATGGCGGCGTCACAGGTTGCTAGTGACGGCTTCATGACTCTACAAAGAGGTGGATAAATCAAATACACGTGACACGCCAGAAAGTTTTCTAAAGAGTTCGTGATGGCGTCACGTTATAAAATGCCAAGGCCGTCACGAATACCACAAAAAGAGACGGCCCAGAGTCCACAAAGAGTGACGGCGTCAGAAGTGGATCTAGGCAATACGAGTATTGTTTTGGCGGCGAGTTGACGGCGTCACACCTATCTCTTGACGCCGTCAGGATACAAAATCTATATATAGTTTTCTAGTTTTCATTCATTGTGTGCAACTTTGAAGGGAGTAAACCCTAGACGAATTTTACACATATTTTGAGGGTTTCAAACCCTTGTTTCATCCATGCTTAATTGAAGACAAGTCTTTCATCAAATCATTCAATATGTCTATGTGTTGTTTGATTATATCTTACACTTGTCTTCTCTTTAACATGCTAGGCTAGGTTTTCTTTGTGTTTGCTTAGATGTAATGAAACTTAGATATTGATTATGGGTTGGTTGTTTGTTTATAATTGTTGTGGATGAATGAATTCGATGTTAGGCTTAAGAAAACTGACAGACTTCCAATTGGTAACTTGCTTGAACATCTTAAGAAACATGATCGGAGGTGTACTACGATATATTGGTTATATTTAATGCGTAGGTAACTACTAATGAGGCCATGTTAGGAGCTAGTAGTCGGCTCGACATAGGAAGAGGTAGAAGCTTATAGAGTTAGGTAAGATCGTGCACGGCCCTACGAATATTATTAAGGAATATAACCCGTCATCCATGCAATTGTAACAAACTAATCAACCGGTAAAAGATAGCTAGGGAGTAGTGAAATCTAAGTAAACACAATTTTCTCTCATTATTGTTTTCGCCATAATTTATTTTAAGTTTATTTTATTTTGATTGCATCTTTAGTTATTTGGGTTAGTTGATTAGCAACTAATTCCGCCCACTCCTTCCAAAACCGAGATTTTACTTGCTTTCACTTAAAATATAAAAATACAAAAAGAATCATCCCTCATCTCTAGACCTAGTTTTAGTGAGTTTTAACCCTAGCGAACACTATTCTTTGAGTTGAACGATCAATCCCCCGATACTTGTCACTATACTATACTATAACGGTCAGGTACACTGCCTGGTGGGGATTGCGAGCTTCTCAAGATCCCTTGAGAGGTAAAACCTTAGGGTGCAATTCCACGCATCAATAAGTAACTATTAATGAGGACATGATAGGATACTAAACGTGTCGTCATAGGAAGAGATAGAAGCTTATAGAGTTGGGGAAAATCGTACACGGCCCCACGAATGATATTAAGGAATGCAACCCTTCATCCACGCAATTGTGACAAATAAACTAATCAATAAAAGATGACTAGGGAGTAATGAAATCTAAGTAAATACGCTTTTCTCCATATAGAAGTTCCTACATTTTATTTTCTTGTTATTTTATTTTTATTGTTTAAGTAGTTATTTGGGTTAGTTGGCTAGCAACTAATGCCGCCCACTCTTACAATACCCGAGATATATACTTGCTTTCCATAAAACATAAGAATACAAAAAGAATCATCCCTAACCTTTGGACCTAGTTAGATCAGTTTCAATCCTAACGAACACTATTCCCCAAGAGAACGATCAATCCCCCGGTACTTGCCACTCACTATACTACATCGGTCAGGTACACTGCCTGGTGGGGATTGCAAGCTTCCCAAGATCCCTTGAGAAGTTAAACCTTTTGCAAGGTTGCAAAACCACGCATCAGCATTAAAGATGGTTCCTCTCTAATCGCCAAACTCAACTATGTATTTTGCATCACATAGTTAGCTGACACTGATGAGATTGTACTTAAGACCATTAACATAAGCAATTCTTGTAAAAACTATACCATTGTGGTTTACTGAACCATAATCTTCAGTGGGGCATGATGAGTTATCACCAAATACAACTTTGGGTCCTGGTTCTTTAACATATTTGTGCAGATATTGCTTCACACAAGTCATACTCCTTGAGCATCCACTGTCTAGATGCCAAACAGGTTCCCTGGTGTGTTTCTGCACAAATAGTAGGCTGGGTTAGTTTTCTTGTTAACCCACTTCCTTGTGGGCTTGGGTTTAATGCACTTCTTAAATTTAATAACATACTCATGGTCAATGGAGGTGTGAACATTACTTCCACAAATTTTGAACTTAGATGTGGATGAGGACTCAATTGACTGAGATGTGTTAGTTGTCAGTCCTCTCCTAGCATGAATGACCTGGTCATGTCCTAATCCATCATGGGAGGGATCTCCACATATATCACAACAGGGATACATGAGACAGTCATCAGGATGATGGTCATTGAATCCATAGTGTGGACATGGTTTGAAAGGCTTGGCCTTCAGTTTGGATTGTTTTGATGTTGAAGCATACTTGTGAATCTGAGTTTTATAGTTTGCTTGAGCACTCAGAGAGGTAATGTAAGATATGTGATCAGAGATCCTGTGATCCTCTTCTTTGCATACCATGCAGAACAGGATCCTATAGCAATCATCAGTAGTATGATTTGTGTAATTGCATAGTTCACATCTTTTCAGTGGTTTGTGTATGGGTTTTGGTTTGGTGGTGCTTGAGGAAGTTGGAGTTGGATCTTTTTCTTTTGATGAAGATTTTTCAAATGATTCCAACTTTTCACTCAGCATCATGACAAGTTCAGCTAACTGATCATATTTTGAGTTAGTGCTTTCAGATTTTACTTCACTAGGGATTGAAGGTGTTTGAGTTTCAGTGGAAACTAAGACCTCAGTGTTTGGGACATATATTGGTCTTTTCAGGATGGTTCTTCATAAACCAGATTTCTCTTTGGGAGAGTGTGGTTGGTAAACAAATGGGGTAAGGTTTGAACAAGGTGCTGCTCCCTGAAGGAGTTTCAGTGGAGGTAGAGGTGATTTGGATTCTGATTCAGACTCAATGATGGGCTCAGTGTGACTGGGTTCATCAGTGACACCTAGCATAGTTTTGATTGCCTGACTTTCAGGTTCCAAAATTTTACCAGTGTTAAAGTTAGGAAGTTTACTATCAGGATTGACTCTTTCAACCCAATCACTGGATTTTGGATTCATTTTCACATCAAAAGGTATGCCAGCAGGCAGAAAAGCTTTTTCACGATGACTCTCTCCTGAGGATTCAGTGAGTTGGTTCTCTCCTAGTACAACTTTCTTGTGACTAGGTAGGAGACTCATCGTTTCATAAAGCCCGGGTTTTTTCTTAGTCTAGGTTTCAATGATAGCCATTTCTTTCTTAAGTTCTTCCAGAAGAGCATGATTTTGTTTTACAAGTTCTGAGTTTTGAATTTGTAGTGTGACACTTTCAAGTTTAGCTTGTTTTAAAGCAAGAAGTTCATCTCTACAGTTATTTAATTCAAAACTTAGTTTGTTAAATTTTGAAAACAGGTTTAATCTTTGCTCTTCAACATACTTAAGATCAACATTAATATAATTCAAATAAGATTGCCAATCAGAATCATCATCCATAGAAAGTAAAACATTTACTTTCCTCATGGTGACGCTAACTCATTCTCCATTTCTTGCATGATTTTTCCCAACAACTAACTTGTTATCATCAGAAAGAGCCATCAGTGCACTGACATGAATTTCTTCATCATCAGAGGATACTTCTTCTTCATCCCAGTCGAATTTTTCAGCAACAAGGCCTTTGTTTATGCCCTGAGAAAGCTTAGAGACCTGAGGTGACTGAGAGTATGAGGAAGTAGTCTCAAGAAGTGCAAGTTTGGCCTTGGCCATTCTATACTTTGATTCAAAGTCCTTTTGTGGAAAATTTTCAGTCTTCTTTTGAAAAGATTGACTGGACTGAAGCATTTTGGGTTGAAATTTACTAGTTCCTGAAAAAAGAACTGTTTCCTGAAAATTTGTATGAGGGTTCTGAGGTGGTTTTTGTTGGCATAAATATTATGATATTTAATCTAAACATCCTCTTCATGTTTTGATGATGGCAAAGATGTAAGTTATAACACATATCGTAAAGTGCTTAAGTTACTCGTGATCACAAATCATCTATGCATTCATACGATAACATCTCTCGACGTCTATGCTTCAACAACAAATAAGTGTGCATCCAACGATTAATCACTAAAGTTATGAATAAACAAACTTTATTTAGTTGAATGATCAAAGGAATTTTTATTTTTACAAACCTTACATTTTTTATAAAATAGGACAAACATTTTTAAACTTATACAAAATGTTTTTGTATTTATAAGTAATGTTTTATTCAAAATAAATACTTTGAATTCAAATTCTTACCCAAAAAACGGCTAAATTCCTCAGATAAAACCTTCCTCACAAAATGACAAAAAAAAATCTGAATTTTTTTTTTACTAGGCGGCCCCTTAAAGTTACTAGGTGGCCCCCTTAATTATTGAGGGGACCAGCTAGTAATTAAGGAGACCACCAACGCTTCTGAAGCCCTAAATTTTGCCTATAAATACTGGATCATTCCTGGACTTTTTCCCAACCTTTTGCACTCAAAACTTTCTCTCCAAATCTATCTTAAACCTCTTTCTAAACCCTTTGATTATGTAATTATAAAGTTTTGTTTTCAAGTGATTCAAGCTTAATTACACAAGTGCAAGAGAAGAATACTTCCTATCATCAAGCCAAAAAAGTATTAGAGTCTAGTTAGTGTTGACGTGAAGTTGTGAGTTATGTAAGAATATGTAATAAGTAGATCAAGATGATCTTACTTAGTAGTGAGTCAATAGGTGTGTAAGAACAGGTGTGTAAGAAGTAGGTGTGTTGTGAAAGAGTAGTGTAGAAATAGTGTGAAGTTGTGAAGTAGTTGCGGTGTGAAGAAGTCATGAAGCCGTTGTGAAGAAGTCGTGAAGCCATCGTGAAGAAGTTGTGAAGAAGTTATGTAGAAGTCGTGAAGAAGTCGTGAGATTGGTTCTAGCTATTATTAGAACTCGACATTCAGCTTTGTGTCGTTAATCGGTGTAAGCAAAAGAGTGTACAATTTTCTCCGCCAAAAGGGAGCTTGTTGAGTAGTGTTGTGAACTCTCGAGTAGGTGACTCGGGGAGTGGAGTAGGGCAAGGAAGGTGTTCTTATAGCCGAACCACTATAAATCATCGTGTCCGGTTTGCATTTTCTTTCTCTTATCTCTTTCCATCTATTCTTGCATTTATTGCTTTATATCTATGCTTGCAAATATGTGTTGATTGTTGCTCATATTGTCATGATGATTGATTGTTTTATAGTTACAAGTTAATATTGTGATTATGTGTATAATTATATGATATGGTTTAATAGTTTATTATTCACACTTCTCATATTGAGTTTAACTTAATAGATAATTTGATACAAAACATTATAAGATTTTAAAAGGGAATCGTATTCACCCCCGCTCTATGATTTCCACAATTGGTACTAGAGCCACGTCGCTCTAATTTTCAAAACATATGGTTTTTAAAATTGAGAACGATCCATGTATCAAATTACCCATTAAGGAGGATTAAATATGATAAGTGTTGATTAGCTTGTGTTAGTTTTGATGTTATATACACTAATTATACTAGCTCGAGATAAGATTATACTTTAAATAAGTATTACATGTTTGGTATCAAATTCAGAAAGTTTCACAACTTTTAGCAAATTCAGAAAACAATTTTTTGCAAAAAATGAAATTTTGAGTAGCAGATGGGCGGCCCCCTCAATTATCTGGGCGGTCCCCTTAAATATTTAAGGAATCCGCCTGTCTGTTCGCAGTTTTTCAGAAACTTTGAAAATCATATAAAATTAACTGTAACTCCGTAGAAGTCGTGTCACCTGGCGTTTTAAAGGTAATTGAGTCTATTTTCATTTAAAAATACTCACAAGTAATCATTACAAACTTAAATAAGTCAGAAAGTCAAAATACTAAACAGTGGTCAAAAATTTGTGTTTTGTTGTAACATAAAACTTGTATTTTATATTTTCCTTCGAGTCGGGCATTCCTAGTTGGTATATCTTTGAAAAATTAAGTATTCATATTTTTAAAATATTGATCTTTAAAATGGGAAGGAAAATATTTTCTTTTCAAATAAAATCGAGCCTAGTAAACATTATTGTATATAATACATAAAATGACGACAAGTGGTTTTATGTGTTATGCTACATGATTATATGAACTTCTTTGTGTCTTAATTTTGTTAATTGAATATATTAGATGATTGTTGCTATTTGAATTTTAGCTAATTGTATATCTAAGCATATGTGCCTTATTAGTTTATAGTTAGTTTCTCGGTTTATACTTAACTATATCTTATGCTAGATTTCTTGCGTTAGGATTGCAATATTAAGCTTGCATTGCATATAGGTATAGATGGCTTAATGTTACTCAAACACCTTGTAAATGAGTTAAAACTAGTCACCTAAATATTTCAAACAATTTAATCTATTCTCAACAACACACTTAAATATTTTCAACAAATTACCTTATTTTACCTTAAGTTGTTTAATAAAAGAAATTGGATCATTTTAAAACATTAGTAGTTATATAAAAGAAAAAGGTATTTTCAAAATCTAAGTGTGTTCATTATACATAACAATGAAGACTCTTTAACATAAATAAAACATATAACAACTATGAAGTAATAAGTCAACTTTCAATCATTGACTAACCTCACTCAAAAATAATCTTAGGATTAATGGAACACACTATCAAAATGCCTATTTATTTTAAATGAGTGTCAGTGAGGGTCAAGAAAAATCTTGATATTATATCAATTCATTATTCAAATTATGATTGATATATTTATCAAATCTAATTGACATATTTTTTAGTGTGCACAAGAAATTGGATTATTATTTGTTTAGTTTCAATATTATATCAAATTATAACAAAAGATATACTCTTGAATCTACATACTCAATCACCTTAGATTGATATGAAAATATTTACATCCTTTGTATATAAAAAGAATGTGCATTGGATTATAACTTACACTTGTGTTGATAATGTCATATTGAATCTACTTATCCAATAGTTGTGTTCCAAATATTAGAATAACATGTTTAACATATACATAAAATATACAATGAAGTAGGATTGATGACTTGGATATTTCGTCCAAAATATTCAAGCAATTTATATTGCAATGCAATGGATAAATGTGTCATATCCGAAAAACCAAACATGAGCAAACTAACAACATATGTAAACTTTGCTTACACTACTTAAAATCATCATTCTAAGCTAAAATACATGTTTAAGAATATATATATATATATATATTGAAGCGTTCAAATGAGAAGCCTAAATTTTGTGAGAACGCGAGAAGCAATCTTAGCCACTCATTTTATCCTCCTTTAACTTTAATCTAATAGCTAATATTAGTTAATCAATTTTTTGAAAATTTCTCAAAAGATTTTGAAAAATTTTTAAAAATTTTCGAAAATTTTCAAAAAAATTTCGAAAAAAAAAATTAATTTTAAAATTTTTTTTTCGAAAAAAAATTTTCAAATTTTTTTTTTCAAAAATTTTTTTTTCGAAATTTTTTTTCAAAAAAAAATTCGAAAATTTTTTTTTCGAAAAAAAAATTTTTAGAAAATTTTTTTTTTTCAAAAAAAAAATTTTCGAAAAAAAAAATTTGAAAATTTTTTTTTTCGAAAAAAAAAAATCGAAATTTTTTTTTCCGGATTTTTTTTTCTGAAAATTTTTTTCATTATATGTGAAAAAAATTTGGAAATTTTCACGAAATTTTTTTTGTCACGCGTGAAAAAAAAATTCGTCACATGTGAAAAAAAAATTCCGTCACATGTGAAAAAAAAATTCGTCACATGTGAAAAAAAAATTTTGAAATTTTCATAAAATTTTTTGTCACGTGTGAAAAAAAAATTCGTCACATGTGAAAAAAAAAATTCGTCGCATGAATTTTTTTTTTTTGTCATATGTGAAAAAAAAATTCCATTACCTGTGAAAAAAAATTTGAAAATTTTCACGAAATTTTTTTTGTCACGTGTGAAAAAAAAAAATTCGTCACAGGTGAAAAAAAATCGTCGCGTGTAAAATTTTTTTTTTCATCACATGCGAAAAAAAAATCCGTCACATGTGAAAAAAAATTCGTCACATGTGAAAAAAAAAATTTTCAAAAATTTTTCAAATAAATTTTCGAAAATTTTTGAAAACTTTTTGAAAATTTTTCAAAAAAATTTTGAAAATTTTTTGAAATTTTTTTGAAATTTTTTCGAAATTGTTTTGAAAATTTTTTAAAATTTTTTGAAAATTTTTTAAAATTTTTCAAAAAAAAAATAGCTAGCTAATAATAGCCATTAGATCAAAGTTTAATGAGGATAAAATGACTGGCTAAGATTAGTTCTCGCGTTCTCACAAAAATTAGATTTCTCACATGAATGGCCCTATATATATATATATATATATATATATATATATATATATATATTCTATGTATTTCATTTTCTTTGTAGCATAAATGGTTGTGTTACAAGATAATGTACTAAACATTCCTTTTTGATATAATATAAGTTATTAGAATCGAAAAATAACTTGTCACAATGCATAAACAAGTAAAATTCATTTTAAATACAAGTTAAATTATGGTATATAACATTGTCAAAAATCATAGAAAATAATATTTATTTAAGAATATAAAAATGTCTAGTTTTAATATCATTTGAGAATCACAAACTCAATTAAGATAAATAATATTAATGAGATTCATTTCACAAGATATGCTAAGGAGCATTTTTAAATCAAGTACATTTATTAAATCTAGTAATATGCCATCAAAACCAAACAACCGATAGATCATGAACAAAGGATTAAAACATTTTGTTTACTCTTATCTAAACATTTAACACGTCTCTATTGAGATCGTGAATAAAATATATCATCTAGATTTACCTTTATAAAAACATAGTTTGAGTCACATTAAGGCAAGCATTAGTGAACCAAGCAAACTTCATATTTGGTACTCTTCGATAGGTAAATTTAGGAACTTAATTTCTTCTAAAAAGAGAATGACTATTGGAGAACCTATTGTCTAGAAACTCAATTTAACCTAACGGTTGAATCGCTTCTATGTGAGAAGTTGGGTGTGTGTGACCTGTAAAAATGGTTGTGGTTAGCCTTAATTGAGCACCACTAGTAATAGTCTCATACTCATTCTCCAACTTGATTAAATTGCTCTTCATAAATATACCTAACGCTAAGCTTACTTTTATGAACTTTGCTTCGCATTAGAATTTTTCATTCCTAGATTTATGGCATCTCACATATATGATATTTCTAGATGTTTATTTGCTCCTATATGATTTGATTGTATGCCTTCGTAATAATCTACTTAGTTATTGAATGCATGTTTATTATAATAGTTTTTGTTTTTCTCTAACTATTTCGAGATGATATATTTTTTTACTTGTTTATGATACATGCCTAAATGCCTTTACTTGTTTAACTCTATTTGTCTCATTTATCTAGGTATATATTTCTTGACTGTAGATTTTATACCCTTATTTCATGAGAATCTTAGTGTCACCATCCGATAGGTCATAATAGTCTCAAAACTGTCTTAAGTGTCCTAGAGTCTCCATGCATACTCACTTCCTTATTCATCATCTTGTTTCCTTCCAAACAATCCACTCCTTTATCAAGAGATAGTTAGATTGTAATCTAATACCTCTCTTAGTAGGTGTGACAACTTAAATATTTCATCCAAAATGTTTAAGTATTTTTAATTAGCGAAATGCAAATTAAAATGTCACTCATCCTTCATCCTTCGTGTCATTGTCAATCTTATCGCTTTCGTGTTGATTTGTCTTTGTTTTGTCACATTCTATATCCGGATGAGCATGACTTTAATGGGAAGGGAAAACACACTCACTCATATATACCCTTCTGCATCACTCTCAAACCTCATAACCATTCGTCACTTTTGTCAATGACAAATAGTTTTAGTACATCCTCAAACCACCAAAGTAAAATGAAAAACCGAGTCATCCTTTGTACTACCAATCTCGAGTCATCCACCATTTCCCTAAATTCACAAACATGCCTTATCCTAAACCATCCAACATAGTTTGCCTTCCTTAACCACATCATTCTTACACCATAAATACCCATCTTCATCATAAATTCTCATTCATCCAATCTCGAGTCATCCACCATTTCCATGCCCTCAAAGAAACAAAGAACCAATATTATACCTCCTAAACCACTCCTCATTGATTTAACACAAGATAACACCAAAACCTCATCACCTCAACCTCGAATTGCATTTCCTAGTGCACCTAATGCACCATCTAAAACATCGTCCACCATATCTTAATCTCCATCCATCAATGGATATATCAACTCACAATTGTCTCCACCACCAAAAGTATCACCACCACCTCCTGCCCAAGAAATTCTTCCTTGAACATCGCTCTTTCGCTTCCACCTACTCATCTCCACTTGATCCTCATTTCCAATCTTCACCAATAAATCCACCGAGTCATCTTCACAAGAAGATTCAACCATGTAACCATTCCCTACATTCTACTAAGTGCGTCATCACCACCAAAACTTAAATCCCTGAAAGTCAAACCATCTCTCATGATACATAAACCCATGTTCACCCTTGTGTTGCTCTTTGAATCAAAGGGCAACTGTCGTATCCATATTCTCATAAACATGTTTGTCCATGTAGTCAAAAGTCAAGTGAATTTCTTTATGAAATGCGTCAAGTGTTGTTGAGTCACCATCGGTATGTAGTCAACTCCACCTAGCCATCTTCGCCAATACCCATTTCCCATCTCCATACACTCATAAACATGTTTGCCTATGTAGTCAAAAGTCAAGTGAATTTCATTGTGAAATGCGTCTTTTCCACTTTCTAGCAAGTGAAGAACACAAAGAAGACATCCAAGCTTCAAGTGTTGTCGAGTTATCACCACCTCATCCAAGTGAATTTCATTATGAAATGCGTCCTTTCCACTTTCTAGCAAGTGAAGAACACAAAGAAGATATCTAAGCTTCAAGTGTTGTCGAGTCATTAGCACCGCATCTCACATATCCACCTTCGGTTGTCAACCAACAAAACACCTAAAAATCCCATGATTCCCAATCATCCACCTTTGTCAAGCGATATACCTCATCCAAGTGAATTTCATTATGAAATGCGTCCTTTCCACTTTCTAGCAAGTGAAGAACACAAAGAAGATATCCAAGCTTCAAGTGTTGTCGAGTCATCACCACCGCATCTCACATATCCACCTTCGGTTGTCAACCAACAAAACACCTAAAAATCCCATGATTCCCAATCATCCACCTTTGTCAAACGATATATTAATCTAAACCATATTTGTCAACCTTTTGTCATCACCTTCCCTTTCCATTCACGCTCATCCTTCCTCATTCTTCTACATTTTTAAAAGAACGTACCATTCTCATCTTCAATTTTCTTTTACATAAGTCGGTCAAAAATTTGCATTTGGTCCTAATCGTTGTCATGTCTTAAGTATTGGTCATGGTAAAATTTTTTTGGGGTTTAGGTTGTTGTTTTTAAAACAATAATTGCATGCGTCATATTTTTAGTCCATATACCTTAGACATCCATATCTAGTTCCCCGATTTGAGTCATGCATGTATTAATCGCAGATAATGTCTCATATATATCATCATTATTATATATATGTGCACTTATCTACTAAATCTGTCTTGTAGGATTACTTCATCACTCGATTCTTTGGTAGCCAAAACTGTAACACCCCCAATTCATGGATGCAGCGGAATTCAAACTGGGTGTTACTCGACGGCACAATAGTCACAATAATAGAAAACGAACTCCAATTAAGTCATTTTAAAAGATTTATCATTCAAATTGTATAAATATCAGAGATTACAAAAGTGAGGTCCCAAATGGTTCCATGTTTACAATGTACATTAAATGAGTTTTTGAATGATAATAAAATTTATCATGTTTACAATGTACATTAAAGGAGTTTTTGAATGATAATAAAATTTATAGCCCTCTTGAGTATCCGTGTCCTTCCGTGCCATCCTTGATCGTCATGAACCTGAAATACATGCTTGAGAGGTCAACACAAAGGTTGAGTGATATTCATAGAGTTTGTTAAATCGTTTGAACACAATATGTTGGTAGTGTGAGTTATAGGCTCACACCAATGTTTGGAAAACAAAATAGGTAGGCTACGTTATTATACGCCCGGAACAGTTATTATACACTCAGCTTATGAAACCATAACGTTAACGTGTACCAATATCGATTGGCAGATTTATCCCGGTAGGTACTTTGCTAACATACCTAAATCTCAAATATTAATGCATTTGTTTGAACTTAGTCAATACAAATGGGATTCGTCAATCCCAATAGGCCTATTATTAATATTCGCGCTCACTATTGCTAGTGACTAAATGGTTCATAATAAAGGATCTCGGTTTAGCAAGGTTGGTACTTAGTGATAATAAAACATCGTCGTGAAGCATACATTAGAAAGCATTGTATTCGATTTAGAAATAGCATGTATTCCCCCCAAGGATTTGTAAAACAATTAAGTAATGGAAAGTGGGGCTATGAACTCACCTTAAGTTAAGATAGCAAGTAATGAATGTAACGGTTGAATCGTGAAGGTTTCTACGAGCAACCTATAATCGAATGTTGCGACTTAGGATCGGAGTAAAGAATATGAATAAGTGCCTATATATATATCTTGCATCTAGTCCATGATGTGGTATGATGTATATTGTAAGTCTTTGAAAGAAAGATTCATGAAACATGTATGTTTTGGTATATCGTTCACTACCGTTCGGGCCGACATAATTCAGAAGTCATGTTAGTAAGCGTTCGAGGAGCCAAGACACTTTAATTCGTAAATCCACAACTCAACTCGACGGCTTACATAATGAACTCCTCACATGAGGCTCCCTACTATTGTAGTAGTTGATAACATATATAGATATAAGTTTTGATTCGAAAAGTTACATGTCCGATATTTGAATAAACTTAGGAAAGTTTATTAGTACATGAAGATTGTTATTAGGGGTAGTTTCATAAGTCTTGAATGACCATTTTCTCTTGGTAATATCTCATGGTTTCCTTTTAAGTGAAGTAGATCCAAATTGCTTGTTCAAGATATCGCCTAATTCATTGTTTCATGTTTACGCCTATGTAAGTTGGTATGGTCATTTCGTCATGGCCTAGCCATGACCTTTGGTCCTTGTTCCAAGGTCATGAGACACAACCTTGGCTCTAGCCATGGTTGTGGTCTTCATTATAGGTCATAAGACCCCTTTGGTCTTCATAAACCATAACCTATATGTAATGACTTTGTCTAAAAATGGGCTGTTTAGAATTTGAAGAATTTTATCACTCGGAAAGCGTTTTCAGGGCTCGAGCTTCTTTGTTCCTGAACGAAAACGTCGTTCCGGACAACTTTCGTGTTTTAACTTTTTGATGAATCGGACCAGAAGTGGGACTTTCAAAATCACAGAATGCAAAACAGTGTGGTTTAGGCAGTTTTGCCGAAAATCTTTGGTAACTTCAAATGGGCGTAACTTTTGACTCGTATACTCGTTTTGGGTGGTTCAAATTGCTATGGTTTCCTTGTTAAGTCCTCTACTGTAATTGGTAATGATCCAATATCATAATTTTACCATTTTGGTCGTGGTTTTCCAAGAAAGTCATTAGTTTACTTGTTTGAATAACATAAGTTACATATATGTATCAATACTTGTTTTACTCACTTGTATACATCATGGACATTAATACAAGACAATATATAGCACAAATAGTATGTAAATAACATGAACATGATTATTTAACAAGAATCAAGTTAGGGTTTGGCTCACAACTTTTGGCTTTCAAAGATGAAAGGAAGTTAACATGTAAGGATAGGACTTTGATAGACTTGCTTCAACCCACTTCACTTCATGCAATCTTTCTACCCTTGGTATTCTTGAAAGATGGGTGATGAAGGTTTAGGTGACTTGAGTGGATTTAAACTCAAGAGAAATCACCAAGTATATGAGGTTATGGAAGTGTTTGATGAATGATAACCTATCTAGGGTTTCAACCTTGAAGAATCACTTGAACCATGCATGAAACTAGAAGGAAATGAGCTAAGAATAGGATGGTTATGGGGTTGGGGATGCACGGCAACAAAGGGGATGGGAGGGAGTATTTATAGTCAAAAATGAGGAGGTTAGGAAGCTTACTAGGAAAGTGTTACAACTTGGTGACCAAGTTGTAATTAAGTGTTGATTTAGGGGTAAATTCATGAGATGAAGCCACATGGGGATGACTCCCCCCCCCCTAGGCCGGTTTCATGAGCTTGGAGAGCAAGCTTTGGCTTTTGCTTGGTATTATCCTAAGTATTAGGATGAAACTTGACTCCGGGAAATGCAAACCGTAAGTTGTTACGCCTCAAAACGTAAAACCGGGTGTCGTAAAATTATGAAACTTTAAAGTATTGATAAACATGTCAATAAGTTCCATAATAAAATATAAAATTAGTGGTAGGTTCCATTTGGGTGGTAAACCCTGCTAAAAACTGGAAACACGGGTCTAAAACGCGTAATACGTAAAATGTACGAATTTTATGTAAAACTGAGAAAAGTAAAATGTTACTTTTCTAATATGATATAAATGATTTAAAATGACTTATAATGTCTAGACTGGGCTCAGTCTAGTGTCGGTTGGTGTTAAATGTCTTTTAGACATCAAACCGTAAGCCTAAAAATCAAGGAATGACTTTTGGTCAAAGGAGGAGGGAAAAATTATGTTGACTTTTTCTAATAAGTTTGAAAACTCAAAACGTCTTAGAAACTCGTTTTGTGGTCTAACGGTTAATCGCCCATTCGGTTAAGCGTGCTCATGTGAGAGTAGTACCGACTTGGGTGACCTGCTGGGAAGTCTTTGGTCATGTTTTTCTCAGTCACGATTAATTCTCAAATAAATCATGAGTGTGTCAAACATTTTTCTGATGCGGGGTCACTTAACGCGGTCGAGTTTCGTTGTACGTAGAATTTCTGAATGACGTTTTACCCTAAAACGTGTAATTCCTTAATAACTTTCACGAAAATGATCTGACGAATGTCAAACATTTAATTTGCCATGGAAATGATTTATCACTCGAGAATATCAAATAAAAATCAACTTTCGGGAAAGTTTCGGGAAAAATGAATAGTAAAAGTGAATAGTGAAATTTTCCGGGAATGGTAATTACCCTGAAATTGCGAATTGTTACAGTCTCTACCCCTTACGGGGAACTTCGTCCCGAAGTTCTATGTGTGTCATATGTTGGAGTGGTATCGATGAAAAGGTGTGGTTACTTATGAGGACTAAAGCCTGGGATTACTGGTGATGTAATTTGATTTGTCATTTCAGTGTATGGTGTAGGATGAGGCTCACTTTTATGTAGGAAAGGTATGGTAATAGTCGAATATCAAAGGAAATTGATATAGCAGTCGAATATTAATAGGAATTGAGATAGTAATTGCAATCATAGCCTAGTAGGTAATCGGTTGTTGTACCTAGTGTTTATTGACTTCATACTTATGTTATTTCGGTATACAAATAAGCCCACTTGTTTATAATTCTTTATTTACATAGAGAGGCATCCCAAACAATGTAAATAGGGGAATATAAACTTATGGTTTGGTGATTTACAATGTCTTTATTTAAATGAAAAGGCATCCCAATCCATTCAAATAATTACAAATCATCCTACACAACATTCATACTTAGTCGGTGAGTTACAAGGTAGGGTATTACGAGATGATACTGGTGTTCCAAAAGTACAAGATGAATATTCAATCTTGTAAAGCTGATGAGGGTACTTGTGGTGTAACTAAGGATGATTTGAGCTTTAAAAGTGCATCAAGATCTGTTAATGAGCTTGTGTTTGTAACGGTTGTGACGATAATGTTGTGATATGTTGATGAACAAAAGTGTGTAATGTATGCTTAACATTAATACTGTTAGGTATAGATGTTGAGTTTGCTTTAAAAATCTTAAAAGATTTTTAAAAGTTTATGATGGAATGGTATCCTTAGGACCTAAACAGGATAGTACTTCTACAGGATGAAGAGAATAATTGATAACTATCCCAAGATAGTAGTTCGGATTATCTCATAAATGAAAAATTTCAAGAATGAATTTAGATCATACAAATAAGGTGTTAAGATCTTGCTGAGTGATAAGGCACTATCGTGTCTCTAGATTGTTTTAATGTATTCTGGTGGTTTATCGAGTTCAAGTAGGAAATCAACCTAAACATAACCCTAGTACAACTATTCTCAGTATTTGAAAATTTTAAGTCGAATATAGTTAGTCAGACTATATTCCACTGTCCCTAGGTTAAATATAGGTGACTAGTCTATATTTAGCCAAGGTTCGATAAAATTTTGAAATACCTAAATTAGGTATACTTGTGATATGTCCGTTGCTTTCGGGAAACTGTCCACTAAACAAAGGCGATGTCAAACAATTCAGTTGCAAGTCCCGCCCATACAAGACTTGTAACATATGTTTTCATATTCCATTGCATAGAAGATAGTAAGGGTAGGTACATATGAAAAGGAAGTTTTAAGTAGTTCTAAAATAGAACATACTTGGCCAGGATCACGAACTTTTAATAATGAAGGTTTCATAAGAAAACTTTGATGAATGTAAAGAAAGTTCAGCTTTTGTCGATGATGGTTTAGTTTGTCCTTTAGAAATCTCATATTTCTTGTTTGGAAATCGATAAATTGTGATGGGTTTTTGATATCATATGAAATGATATTGATGATGTGACGGAATAATTCTAGAGACCATTGCACAAAACACAATGTCTCGGAAGTAGGTTAGACCATTGTGCAATTCACAATGTCTGGGGAGTAGGTTAGACCATTGTGTGACTCAAAACATTTGAGAAATGGTTAAGACCATTGTATAATACAATGTCTTGGAAAATAGGAAAAACCATTGCAATCAGTTACAATGTCTTGGACATAAAATGTTGGAGTAGGAACATGATTGGGAGAATGTGATTGTGTCGAAATGCCCTAGAATAGGCATACGCAGATATGTTTAGTCCATTGTTTAGATAAATGATTGAAAATAAACCGAGTTTATATATCAATATACTAATGCTTACGGGGAAATGCTCAAAATGGGTATATATGAATATACTAATATGTTTGTCTAGCATAACATGCTTACTAAGTCCATAATCGTCTGGAGGATGGAAGACACGGAGAGCGGAAGGCTATAAAAATGTTTTTGCTTGTATGTGCGGTTATAGTTTAGGTCTCAATTAGACTCGTTTCTCTATAACCATGGCTCTGGTACCAATCTGAAACACCCCCAATTCATGGATGCAGCGGAATTCAAACTGGGTGTTACTCGACGGCACAATAGTCACAATAATAGAAAACGAACTCCAATTAAGTCATTTTAAAAGATTTATCATTCAAATTGTATAAATATCAGAGATTACAAAAGTGAGGTCCCAAATGGTTCCATGTTTACAATGTACATTAAATGAGTTTTTGAATGATAATAAAATTTATCATGTTTACAATGTACATTAAAGGAGTTTTTGAATGATAATAAAATTTATAGCCCTCTTGAATATCCGTGTCCTTCCGTGCCATCCTTGATCGTCATGAACCTGAAATACATGCTTGAGAGGTCAACACAAAGGTTGAGTGATATTCATAGAGTTTGTTAAATCGTTTGAACACAATATGTTGGTAGTGTGAGTTATAGGCTCACACCAATGTTTGGAAAACAAAACAGGTAGGCTACGTTATTATACGCCCGGAACAGTTATTATACACTCAGCTTATGAAACCATAACGTTAACGTGTACCAATATCGATTGGCAGATTTATCCCGGTAGGTACTTTGCTAACATACCTAAATCTCAAATATTAATGCATTTGTTTGAACTTAGTCAATACAAATGGGATTCGTCAATCCCAATAGGCCTATTATTAATATTCGCGCTCACTATTGCTAGTGACTAAATGGTTCATAATAAAGGATCTCGGTTTAGCAAGGTTGGTACTTAGTGATAATAAAACATCGTCGTGAAGCATACATTAGAAAGCATTGTATTCGATTTAGAAATAGCATGTATTCCCCCCAAGGATTTGTAAAACAATTAAGTAATGGAAAGTGGGGCTATGAACTCACCTTAAGTTAAGATAGCAAGTAATGAATGTAACGGTTGAATCGTGAAGGTTTCTACGAGCAACCTATAATCGAATGTTGCGACTTAGGATCGGAGTAAAGAATATGAATAAGTGCCTATATATATATCTTGCATCTAGTCCATGATGTGGTATGATGTATATTGTAAGTCTTTGAAAGAAAGATTCATGAAACATGTATGTTTTGGTATATCGTTCACTACCGTTCGGGCCGACATAATTCAGAAGTCATGTTAGTAAGCGTTCGAGGAGCCAGGACACTTTAATTCGTAAATCCACAACTCAACTCGACGGCTTACATAATGAACTCCTCACATGAGGCTCCCTACTATTGTAGTAGTTGATAACATATATAGATATAAGTTTTGATTCGAAAAGTTACATGTCCGATATTTGAATAAACTTAGGAAAGTTTATTAGTACATGAAGATTGTTATTAGGGGTAGTTTCATAAGTCTTGAATGACCATTTTCTCTTGGTAATATCTCATGGTTTCCTTTTAAGTGAAGTAGATCCAAATTGCTTGTTCAAGATATCGCCTAATTCATTGTTTCATGTTTACGCCTATGTAAGTTGGTATGGTCATTTCGTCATGGCCTAGCCATGACCTTTGGTCCTTGTTCCAAGGTCATGAGACACAACCTTGGCTCTAGCCATGGTTGTGGTCTTCATTATAGGTCATAAGACCCCTTTGGTCTTCATAAACCATAACCTATATGTAATGACTTTGTCTAAAAATGGGCTGTTTAGAATTTGAAGAATTTTATCACTCGGAAAGCGTTTTCAGGGCTCGAGCTTCTTTGTTCCTGAACGAAAACGTCGTTCCGGACAACTTTCGTGTTTTAACTTTTTGATGAATCGGACCAGAAGTGGGACTTTCAAAATCACAGAATGCAAAACAGTGTGGTTTAGGCAGTTTTGCCGAAAATCTTTGGTAACTTCAAATGGGCGTAACTTTTGACTCGTATACTCGTTTTGGGTGGTTCAAATTGCTATGGTTTCCTTGTTAAGTCCTCTACTATAATTGGTAATGATCCAATATCATAATTTTACCATTTTGGTCGTGGTTTTCCAAGAAAGTCATTAGTTTACTTGTTTGAATAACATAAGTTACATATATGTATCAATACTTGTTTTACTCACTTGTATACATCATGGACATTAATACAAGACAATATATAGCACAAATAGTATGTAAATAACATGAACATGATTATTTAACAAGAATCAAGTTAGGGTTTGGCTCACAACTTTTGGCTTTCAAAGATGAAAGGAAGTTAACATGTAAGGATAGGACTTTGATAGACTTGCTTCAACCCACTTCACTTCATGCAATCTTTCTACCCTTGGTATTCTTGAAAGATGGATGATGAAGGTTTAGGTGACTTGAGTGGATTTAAACTCAAGAGAAATCACCAAGTATATGAGGTTATGGAAGTGTTTGATGAATGATAACCTATCTAGGGTTTCAACCTTGAAGAATCACTTGAACCATGCATGAAACTAGAAGGAAATGAGCTAAGAATAGGATGGTTATGGGGTTGGGGATGCACGGCAACAAAGGGGATGGGAGGGAGTATTTATAGTCAAAAATGAGGAGGTTAGGAAGCTTACTAGGAAAGTGTTACAACTTGGTGACCAAGTTGTAATTAAGTGTTGATTTAGGGGTAAATTCATGAGATGAAGCCACATGGGGATGACTCCCCCCCCCCCCCCCTAGGCCGGTTTCATGAGCTTGGAGAGCAAGCTTTGGCTTTTGCTTGGTATTATCCTAAGTATTAGGATGAAACTTGACTCCGGGAAATGCAAACCGTAAGTTGTTACGCCTCAAAACGTAAAACCGGGTGTCGTAAAATTATGAAACTTTAAAGTATTGATAAACATGTCAATAAGTTCCATAATAAAATATAAAATGAGTGGTAGGTTCCATTTGGGTGGTAAACCCTGCTAAAAACTGGAAACACGGGTCTAAAACGCGTAATACGTAAAATGTACGAATTTTACGTAAAACTGAGAAAAGTAAAATGTTACTTTTCTAATATGATATAAATGATTTAAAATGACTTATAATGTCTAGAATGGGCTCAGTCTAGTGTCGGTTGGTGTTAAATGTCTTTTAGACATCAAACCGTAAGCCTAAAAATCAAGGAATGACTTTTGGTCAAAGGAGGAGGGAAAAATTATGTTGACTTTTTCTAATAAGTTTGAAAACTCAAAACGTCTTAGAAACTCGTTTTGTGGTCTAACGGTTAATCGCCCATTCGGTTAAGCGTGCTCATGTGAGAGTAGTACCGACTTGGGTGACCTGCTGGGAAGTCTTTGGTCATGTTTTTCTCAGTCACGATTAATTCTCAAATAAATCATGAGTGTGTCAAACATTTTTCTGATGCGGGGTCACTTAACGCGGTCGAGTTTCGTTGTACGTAGAATTTCTGAATGGCGTTTTACCCTAAAACGTGTAATTCCTTAATAACTTTCACGAAAATGATCTGACGAATGTCAAACATTTAATTTGCCATGGAAATGATTTATCACTCGAGAATATCAAATAAAAATCAACTTTCGGGAAAAATAAATAGTAAAAGTGAATAGTGAAATTTTCCGGGAATGGTAATTACCCTGAAATTGCGAATTGTTACAAAAACTAGTTTTGAGCATACACCAAGGGGGAGCATTAGCGATGGGTTTTACATCCCTATATATATATATTTTGTTGTAAGAAACTAACCCTTGATGCAGTTTAAAAGTTTGTAATTTATTTGATCCATGGATCCGCTAGAGTCAAGTTTTAAAGGTTGATAGGATCAAGTCTTCACTTACGATGATGCAAGCTCGCCTATTTATTTCAACGGTTGAAGTGTAGTAGAAGTCTCGTCTGGGAGTACACCTTTTTGCTTCGACAAAAGGGGGAGAAGTGTAAACAAGTGACTTATACATTTTACTATGAGTTATAGTTTACATAGTTTGTCATCATCAAAAAGGGGAGATTGTTGGCATAAATATTACGATATTTAATCTAAACATCCTCTTCATGTTTTGATGATGACAAAGAAGTAAGTTATAACACATATCTTAAAGTGCTTAAGTTACTCGTGATCACAAATCATCTATGCATTCATACGGCAACATCTCTCGACGTCTTAAGTATGCTTCAACAACAAATAAGTGTACATCCAACAATTAATCACTAAAGGTATGAACAAACAAACTTTATTTTGTTGAATGATCAAAGGAATTTTTATTTTTACAAACCTTACATTTTTTATAAAATGGGACAAACATTTTTAAACTTATACAAAATGTTTTTTTGTATTTAAGAAATGTTTTATTCAAAATAAATACTTTGAATTCAAATTCTTACCCAAAAAAGGGCTAGATTCCTTAGATAAAACATTCCCCACAAAAGGACAAAAAAATTCTGATTTTTTTTACTAGGCCTCCCCCTTAAAGTTACTAGGCGGCCCCCTTAATTATTAAGGGGACCGGCTAGTAATTAAGGGGACCGCCCATGCTCCTGAAGCCCTAAATTTTGCCTATAAATACTAGATCATTCCTAGAATTTTTCCCAACCTTTTGCACTCAAAACTTTCTCTCCAAATCTATCTTAAACCTCTTTCTAAACCCTTTGATCATGTAAATATAAAGTTTTGTTTCCAAGTGATTCAAGCTTAATTCCACAAGTGCAAGAGAAGAATACTTCCTATCATCAAGTAAAAGAAGTATTAGAGTCTAGTTAGTGTTGATGTGAAGTTGTGAGTCATGTAAGAATATGTGATAAGTAGATCAAGATGATCTTACTTAGTAGTGAGTCAATAGGTGTGTAAGAAGTAGGTGTGTTGTGAAAGAGTAGTGTAGAAGTAGTGTGAAGTTGTGAAGTAGTTGCGGTGTGAAGAAGTCGTGAAGCCGTTGTGAAGAAGTCGTGAAGCCATCGTGAAGAAGTCGTGAATTAGTCATGAAGAAGTTGTGTAGAAGTCGTGAGATTGGTTCTAGCTATTATTAGAACTCGACATTTAGCTTTGTGTCATTAATCGGTGTAAGCAAAAGAGTGTACGGTTTTCTCCGCCAAAAGGGAGCTTGTTGAGTAGTGTTGTGAACTCTCGAGTAGGTAACTCGAGGAGTGGAGTAGGGCAAGGAAGGTGTCCTTGTAGCCGAACCACTATAAACCATCGTGTCCGGTTTGCATTTTCTTTCTCTTATCTCTTTACATCTATTCTTGCATTTATCGCTTTATATCTATGCTTGCAAATATGTGTTGTTGTTGCTTATATTGTCATGATGATTGATTGTGTTATAGCTACAAGTTAATATTGTGATTGTGTGTATAATCATATGATATGGTCTAATAGATTATTATTCACACTTCTCATATCGAGTTTAACTTAATATATAATTTGATACAAAACATTTTAAGATTTTAAAAGGGAATTGTATTCACCCCCCCCCCTATGATCTCCCCAGTTTTTGATAAACCATCTTTTGTAAAATTTCCTTTTTTTGCCACATTTGAAACACTCAGTGTTATCATTTGCTTTAGTATTTGAAAAGTTTTTGTTTCTTTTGATAAAATGTTTAAAGTTAGCAAAGAGTGCCCTTTCATGAAATTCAACTTGCAAGTTATAAAGGTACTCCTCACTGATCCTCTCATCAACCTCATCCTTAAGGTCTTCCTGAAAATCCTGCACAATACCATTAGAATAGAAAGCAGTTGATATGGGTGCAATGGTCAGAGGCTTCTTGGTCTCTTGAGGCTTCTTTGAATCAGGGTATCTCCTTGAGATTAGGTTGTCTTCATAGACAAACTTTTCATAGATTTCAAGAAGCTCAAGATTTTGAATGTGATTAGCATTTCTGAGACTTTGAGAGAAGTTCAACCATTTCTCAGGAAGACTATTGACAAAGCCAACATTTATCTCATGCTTAGACAAGGTGACACCATCATTGGTCAGTTCATTTAGAAGGGTTTTGTATCTGGTGTAAGTCTGAAAGAGAATTTTAGAGTCCTTAGCCCTGAAGGTATTGTACTCAAGTTTCAGGTCCATGATCATGTTTTCCTTGGTATCTGAGGGACCTTCAAAGCTGTGAACCAAGTCAGTCCAAGTCTGCTTGGCAGTTGGATAGTTAATGACTGATTCCATTACATCGTCAAGGTGACAAGATATAATTATGCTCTTTAGGTGTTGGTCTTGATTGAACACCCTTCTCTCATCAGGCGTCCACTGAGCTTCAGGCTTTGGTAGCCCTTCAGCAGTTTTAGGAACAAAGGGACCACCATTAATAAAATTAATGTAGTTTGGTTCCATTCCTGTCAAACAGCAAAGCATATGCTTTTTCCATTTGTTGAATTTTCCAGCCTCGAGTCTAGGGGTAGTAGCATTATAGCTTCCTCCTTTTTTGTCAACGAGTTGGGGTACATTACTTTCTACCATGATAGGATCTTGATTTTAAAAACTTTTGAGCACTCTTTTGATTTTTTTTTGAAAAGTTTTAGAAATCAGAGGTTATGATACCACTTGTTGTTCCCTATTACCCAATTAGTGTTAACTACAAAGTTAAACTAACCAAGTTCCATGGCTAGCAATGTAAAGATTGATTAACAATAAGTAAAGAAAACATAAAGATAAAGGACAAGATATTTTTCAACATTTAATTCTTATTAGAAGTTAATCAAAGAATTATTACCCAAGTGTTTGCGGAACAACACTTGGGATTGAATGACAAGTATTGTGTATCTCCTCTTTAAACCTAAGCTGAGCTTAAGTGACAACTGAGGTACAACTGAGCAATCTCAGGTACTAGGTTGTTCTTTGGAGGAGTAAATGTGTTTATGAATGTCTAAGCATTAATTGCACAAACTTACATTTACTCCTCTTTATGATCCTATTTATACACAAGTATGATTTAACCGTTACCTAAAAGATAATGATGACATAAGCCTACATTGGACAAAATGCGTAGGCATTTTGTCACTGTTACATGTTCTAGTAGTAAAGGACAAGACTACTTTCATATCTTCAATGTTGACACACTTCTTGGTTTTATACCTATACAGAGTAAGTTGACCTTTGCATGATAAGGACCTTCCCTTATTCATTCAAACTTATCCCGCCTTTACTTTAGTCTTCATGTCTTCAGTCTTGAGTTGCTTAGTCTTCATTATTGGTGAGGAGACTTGGGGATTCAGTGAGCTATTGTCATCACTCACTGAATGGTGAACCTTTCTTTATAGGCTCGTCCTGAGCATCTTAAAGGTGACTTACTGAATGACTGTACATTCAGTAACTTGATTGTGTTTAAGGTTATTGAACACTTAGGTTATTTTATGTTCAAATTCTAGTTTAAAGAATTTTGGGTATTAACTGACCCAACATCAACCATTACGGAGCCTAAAACAATATTTTAAAACGAGGCCTTATATATATTAAAGTGTTTTGCGCAAAATATCGGTTATGTGAAATTATCTTTCTTACTTCTTGAATGTCAAATTGTTAATTAAGCTTTTGAATTCAATTTGGCAAAGTATCTCCTTTTCAATTGAGAAATGAGTAATCATTTTTTTGATTTATTTTTTCATAGTTTAGGTTGTACATATAATATATAAAAGTAGAATGTTCAATATTCTCAATTATAATATAAGTCAGGGTCTTTGTAAATCCTGGACCTTAGAGCATTGGGTAAGTTAACCCCGAGTCGTAACATAACTCAGTGATACGTCAGCGCCACATCAGCTTTAACCTTTTAACCTTAACTTACCAAAAAACACCATGGTACCATAACTCACCTTCACTCAATTATTTTCAAATTCAACCCTACACTAAAACAAATATTTCATTTTAATAACTAACATAAACATTTATAGGACCATTTCAATTTGAATTTGAAATTTAAATATATCCCGCTCTGATTTTGAATTTGAATTTTAAATGTATCCCGCCCGTTTCAATTTGAATTTGAAATTTAAATATATCCCGCTTTGATTTTGAATTTGAATTTTAAATGTATCTCGCCCGTTTCAATTTGAATTTGAAATTTAAATATATCCCGATTTGATTTTGAATTTGAATTTTAAATGTATCCCGCCCGTTTCAATTTGAATTTGAAATTTAAATAAATTTCGTCCTCTTTTACTGTTTGAAAATAACGGCTATTTTTCAATTTTTTTAAACCTTATAAATACAACGCATCAATTTACAAATGTATTCACACTTAGCATTCTCACACTTAACATATTTACATACAATTATGGCTTGTAAACTCCTACATACCGTCGAACAACTGCAACGATTTTTCAAAAAAGAAACTGAGAAAGGCGACATGGATCGCGAAATGCTATTGTGGAAGTCATCAAGAAGTTTGAGCTTGCGAAACAACTGAAACGACGACTTAGAGAATGCTACGCAGCGTGCATATACATCTCAGATGATAGGAAATATGTAATCGACAAGTTCTTGTACGATGAATATCGTAAAGACGCTGCTGTTGTTGATTCGCTGTGGGTTTGTGTCAACCAGATACAGGCCCAAATCTCCAAAAAGATCCGTTGGAGTTTTCAAGAAAATGTGGAATCTGCTATGGTTGAACAACAACAACAACAACAACAACAACAACTTGTGCAAGGTGCATCAAGTTCATCTACACCAAAAGTTATTGAGCAACAACAGCTGCCTCATCTAGATCACTTTCAGCTAAGCTTTGAGGAAAATGTGGCAACTGATGATGGTGGTTGGAGCTCTGACAAGGAGCGGGAGCTGAGCAGGTTGGAAGCTCACTTAGAAGCAGAGCAGTTTGCCAGCTATGATCCTTACAACGACGGTTACCGCTCCGACAACTCGCAAACCTGGGATCACCCAGATTACAATTGAAGTTTAAGTATATTTCTGTTAAGTATGTTTCTTTTAAGTATATTTAAGTATGTAACATTTAAGTATTTCTATTAAGTATGTTTCTTTTAAATAAATTCAGTTCCTTAAAAAACCATTACAATACGATACGAAAACAAGACTAGCAGGATATATTTAAATTTGAAATTCAAATACGAGCGGGATATATTAAAATTTCAAATTCAAATACTAGCGGGATATATTTAAATTTCAAATTCAAATACTAGAGGGATATATTTAAGTTATGGTTTGATTTTTAAATCATAGGGGGTGTTTTGTAATTTTTGCATTTTGAAATTCATAAAAGTATAAAAGAATACAAGAGCCAAAAGTGTAATTCTTTTTATACAAACGTAGCTTAACGCTGCGTTAAGGAGAAAACGCACCGCGTTAATGCCACTTTGCCTTTCAATGCCAGTAACGCTTAACACACTAGAATTGAAGGTGCGTTATGTTATAACGCAGGGGGCTCGGTTAACTTACTGAGTGCTCTTAAAGATAAGCTACCTTTATATTGGTTTTGGATTTTTAGACATTGTAGACCTAGAATAAAAATACCCAAAATTCTCACTTATTTACCTGTTTTAACAAAGGTCTTTCAAATTCGTGGTGCTAGAAACAATGGGCGAAAAACTTGTATGACTGACTATATGTACAAGACCTTAAAATTGCGGGCCTTAATAAAATCAAAAGCATAAGCTCTAATGTTAGTAGCTTTACCTTATGCACCCTAGTTAAAGTAAACTAGTGATGTTTTGAAAATATTAACACATTGTTATTTATTTATTTATTTATTTTTGGATTTTGCCATTTTTAGCTGAGTTACGTTCAAAAATTAAAAAATGCAATAAAAGTGATACACTAAGTTGGTTAAGTGTAGTTAAATCAAGTAGGCATGATTATTGTGAAGATACAACTAATTTGTACATGTTATGTTTTCTTAACTAGAGCCCTTAAAGACATTTTTAGCATATTTTTTAATTATCTATACTATATATAAAGAGAAAATATTTTTGCTTAAAAACTTTCAAAATAAGAAATGTTTAATTACTATTATGCTCTCCTTGTGTTATGACCCGTATCAGTTTTGATCCCTTGATAACTATTTCCGTTAGTTTGACCGTCAAGTGGAACTAAAATGACATACATACCTTTAAAAGCAAGGTCCATGTGGTTTGTGGGCTATAACGAATTTAATCCCTGTTTTTTTATTATGTTTTCGTCCGTTTTTATTACGTTTTCATATTACGTTTTCGTTCGTTTTTATTACGTTTTTATCCGTTTTAATACGTTTCGTCCGTTGTCATCCTTTTTACACGTTTTTATCAATTTTTCTTACGTTTTTATCCGTTCCATCCGTGTTTATCCGTTTCATCAGTGATTATATGTTTTCGTCTGTTTTTATATGTTTTCATCTATTTTTATACGTTTTCGTCCATTTTTCCTATGTTCTTGCGTTTTCATATGTTTTTATCCGTTTTAATACGTTTTTGTCTGTTGTCATCTATTTTATATGTTTTTGTCCGTTATTCTTACGTTTTTATCCATTTTTATCCGTGTTTATCCGTTATAACAACGGATGAAAACATATAAAAAAAGTCGAAAACATAAGAAAACGGACGAAAACATATAAAAACGGATGAAAATATATAAAAACGTAAGAAAACGAATGAAAACTTAAGAAAACGAGCAAAAACATATAAAAACGGATGAAAACATATAAAAATGAGCGAAAACGTAAGAGAACAAATGAAAACATATGGAAACTTAAGAAAATGGGCGAAAACATATAAAAACAGATGAAAACGTATAAAACGGACGATAACATATAAAAATGGGTAAAAACGTATAAAATAAGCAAAAACGTAAGAAAACAGACAAAAACATATAAAAACGGATGAAAACGTATAAAAACGTATGAAAAACGGGAGAAAACGTATAACAATGGACGAAAATTATAAAAATGGGCGAAAACGTAAGTAAACGGATGAAAACATATAAAAACGGATGAAAACTTAAGAAAATGGGCGATAATATAAGAAAACGGACGAAAACATATAAAATGGACGAAAACGGATGAAAATGTATAAAAACAAAAAAAATGGACAAAAACATGTAAAAACGGATGAAAATCCAAAACAAAATGGACAAAAGCATAATATAAAAAAATTATAGATTATTTTCGTTAAACCTAACGGGTACTATTTATGAAATTAACTCAAAAGTTTCTTAGGGGTTAGAGATATCTTTGATGACACGCATGGTAATCACGTGAAGCAAAAGTACCGGTTCAATTTCCAAACCGTGATCTCGGCGCCAATCACATAACGACATAAACCACCACCACCCGATAAGCATTTCATCAAACATGTGGCACTCATTTCCCTTTTCAAATCCCAACACACCCTCTCCCTTCGCTCCATTTTCCACCTCACACACTCTCACTCAAACCCTCACACACTAAAAACACACACTGTAACTGATCAAAACCCTCACACACTAAAAACACACACATAACAATGCCGATAACCGCCGGTATCGGAACGTCAATATTCACACCTCCGTCACTCTTCCGCCTCACCGCCACTGCCATCAGCCGTACAACTGCCTCCGGTAGCTTCTCGCCGTCGTTCACCACCGCACGAGCACTTAAAACACGACGAAATGCTTACGTCATTAAAGCGTCATCTACAACAACCGAATTTCAAGATCTAAAGGTATAATTTTATAGTTAAAGCTTGTTTAATGTTTTTATAATTTATTTTTTTTTGTATCTATAGAGGTTGATTGTGTATATAATTGTGTAAATTTGATGTAATTAAAGCTTATATAATACTACTATTTTTGTGTCAATAGGTTGATTATGTATATAAATGTATACATTTACTGTTGTTAATGCTTATATAATGTTATTTTTGTGTCCGTAGGCTGATTTTTGGTAATACTTATTTTACGTAAATTTTTGTGTTAATAGGTTTATTATGTATATAATTGTATAAATGTTGTGTAATGGAAGGTTGCTGGATGTTTTTTAATACAATTATTGTGTTGTTAGGTTAGTACGATTGCTACGAAACCGATAGAAGGACAGAAAACCGGAACTAGTGGTTTGAGAAAGAAGGTTAAAGTGTTTATGGAAGAGAATTACTTAGCAAACTGGATTCAGGTATAAATTTATTCGCAAACCGTTAAATTACCGGCAACACCGACTGATGCAGACGCCTTTCCGTATAAATTTAACTTGTTTATTAGCGTTAGGGTTTAAAAGTGTGTGATTAGTTGTTAGTTTTAAAATGTGTTTATTTATGTGTTTGTAATTAGGCGTTGTTTAATTCGTTGCCACCGGAGGATTATAAGAATGCGTTGTTAGTATTAGGAGGTGATGGGAGGTATTTTAATAAAGAAGCTGCTCAGGTGAGTTGTATGTTTTCTATAGTGTTTTGATAATAATAATGGGGCTTGTGAAGTGATTATAGTGTAAATGTTTTGCTGATTAGTTTATTGGTTTTAAATGTAGTTGATTATTAAAATCGCTGCTGGAAATGGAGTTGGTAAAATTTTGGTGGGCCAGTGAGTTTCTTCATACTTAAATCGTTGTTATATTGTTGCTAGAGATATAAGCATTGTCGTATGATCATTGTTTTTGCATCAATATGTTTCTGTTTATGAAATTTAAGATATAAACATTGTCTTATGAGCTTACTGCTTGTTAGCCCAACTTCTGTTTTGTGTTTTGTTTGTGAAACTATAGTATTGGGAATTTAAAGTCACCTGTCACTGAAGGCAATGCATATTTTTGAATTTATGGTGCAGTTATTTGATTTGTGTTTATTATCATTGTATCATGACCTTTTGATGCTGTCATTGAAGGGAAGGTATTTTGTCTACGCCTGCTGTATCTGCTATTATAAGGAAGAGAAAGGTAAGTGTTCCTTCATGTTTGCTTTCAATGGGAATTCGATGAATATTACATTTAAAGGTGCCATTGGATTTTATAGGCAAATGGTGGTTTTATAATGAGTGCAAGCCATAATCCTGGTGGGCCTGAATATGACTGGGGTATTAAGGTGAATATTTGGTGCTTGTAATCTTCTTATCCTGTCCTTGGCGGTGTATCACGGGGTTTGTTCGTATAGCTTATTTAGGATGTTATTAGCCGATGTTATGACCACCCTAGGCTGTAGCTTCTTTATATCTCTGTTTCGTGCTTAATTTTACCATTGCTTTTGAAGTCCACAGTTTAATTGATACTAGTTGGAAACACGCGCACAATGGCAGCGATAAATATAGTTATATTATAAATATAGTAAGGGTGTGTTTGTTTCTTAAAAAAAAGTCTTGCTAGCTCTCTTACTCTTACCAATAAGAGGTGGGCAGACGTTTTGCTTGTTTGTTTTTTTCTTTTGAATTAGACCAAGTTAGACATATAACATCTTACTCAGTAAGAGGTGGGAGACTTGTCTTACTGCCTCTTACTCGATAAGAGATTGAAGACTCGTGTTAATATAATATATTTGATGGTTTATTAACTTTGTTATATTTATGATAAAAAAAATCTTGTTTCATATTTACATATGTTACTTAAATAAATTGCAGAAACGAGCACTTAAAATCATTCGACAATTATAAAAAAACAAACAACATTATTTCGTTTAGATTTAGACTTTCTAGCCACCTCTTACCGGTAAGATGTGGTAGTCAGATACACACATAAAACATCTTAATGAAACAAACACACCCTAAATGAATTGCTAACCCAACTCTCCCCGCAATTCCTTACCCGCTTAGTAAATTCGTTTCACAACACTCCGAATGGATATGTGTTAGTTGTATGTGTTTATTTGGGTTTCGAGTAGCTTTCCCGTGACATCATTATTCCCACATATAGAAAGACCCTCGCAATCTCTTACCCGTCAAACACTCCCCCCAAAAGCATATGATTTTGTCGAATCAAGTTTGTATTGATTGAAATAAAGGTTAAAGTTGTAAAAATTTGAATCAAAATAATATAAACGCACTAAAAATGTAAAAGCTAAAAACTCATAAAAGATATCAAAATGGATGTTGAATTAAAGAACACAATTTTAGAAAATATGGTGATATTAGATCATAAAAAAAATAAATAGATAAAAAGGTATTTCAATTTGAAAACTAAAGTGATTTTTTAGTTGAGAAGTGACACATGTCACTCCATGATTTTTGGTGGAGTACATAACTTAAATGCTTTATATAATAGTATAGATATAGATATAGTCTTTCTCCTTGAAGATGATTAGGCGTATAACCTTTGTACGATAGCTTCACAAATAAGTAGTTACTGACGCTTATTGTTCTTGCTTTTACAGTTCAATTACAGCAGTGGACAACCTGCTCCCGAGTCCATCACTGACCTGATTTATGGGAACACACTTTCTGTATGTTATCTTCTCTCTACATATGTTCATGACTTCATTCGTGCATTATGTTGTGCGCACTATAGATTGCTCCTTGTTATGTTTGCTATTAAGACAAAGTTCTGTAGCATATGACTTGTCTATGTGAAATAAACCTTGGATAAAAAGAAGTTTTGGTAGGCGTTGATGAGAAAAACTGGTCTTAAGTTCTATGAGAATTTACTTAGCTTTTTGCAGATTTTCTTTAAAATCCATATTTTGGAAAACTCAACTTCTTTTGACTATAGAAAAACTATAGTAATTTCGTTATCATTTTGAAGTACGTGCTCTTCACATGTCGTAGACCATTGTAAAAATGTCTTGGATACCTTTGGCTAGCGACATAACAATTTTTACAAAATGAAAATGAGACAATAAGTAATTTTGATTTGCATATATGCCAAAACGGGTTAGTATATAATTTTTTATTGGTTGTATGATTTATGCATGTAAGTATCTTAGATTTTCTAAGTTAGTTAATGATATGAATCCTGATCCGGATGACATGCTCACCGAATGGAAAGTTTACTGTATATGGGTCTAAGACAAATACAATTAGACCGGATGTAATAAGGACCCCAAGTGACCTACATCTCACCTGCCACCTCAGCTTTCTCCCTCCTAGACTACTTCAATGACCTACTTGTAATAAGGTGACCTACATCACCATTTTTTTAAATTATTATCATTATTTTTTTTTCATTTTCATTTTTTTAACAATAAAATTAAAACTTCATTAATAATAAAAAAACCATTACATAATAATTCAAATAAAAACTTAAAACATTACAATAAAAATTAAAATGAAATGACAAATTAGTGTGCATTTGTTCGACACCAAATGTGTTCCACTAAATCGGTTTTAAGGCTTAGATGAGTTGTATGGTTGTGTATCTCTCTAACGACTTCTAATGTTTCTTCATGCGTTTGTACCGGATCATAATCATGATGTTGCTCCTCTAGATAAAATTCGGGAGAGATTGCCATCTTTTTGTCTTTTAGAATCATATTATGTAATATGATGTATGCGTACATCATATCCATTATTTTACTTAGCATTATCGGCCTTGCAGGATGTGCTATACAACCCACTTTTTCGTTAGGATGCCAAACGCTCATTCCACATCTTTCCTTGCTGCTTCTTGCCCGTTCTTATACCTTATTCGCTTTGTTTCATTTGACCCCGGGTATGAAATGTACTTCATAAGTTCGCATGCCAAATCCATAAATCTTGGGAGGCAATCGCTTCAATAAAATGAATGGATCTGAGGCGTAAACACCCCAACAATATTGAGCACACAATGCATTTGGGCAATTAGCCTACGACCAATCCGTACAATTAATGCTTCCTATCATCCCAGGAAACCCATGTTTTTGCTCGTGAAAATCATAGAGTTTTTCTATATCAGTATATGTCGGCTTTCTCAAAATCTCGTTTCCATATAATTTCATAATACCCTTACAGAAAGCTCCGAGAGAATCACAGGTGCCACATGCCCAATTAACGAATTGTGGAGGTACACTTCAGTAATAGGGAAATGCCAACTCTACTCGAACAATCACTAGTTTGTTGAAAATACGGATCATGGTCAATTATTTCTCGAACAATGCGTGTGAATAGCGTTCGGCTCATTCGAAACCGCATACATAATTTTTCTTCGTCATACGTTTGGTGTTTGGTTTTCAGAGAAGTAAGCCGCCACTAGACGATCATGAGCACCGTAACGATGTCTTTCTACCGGGTTTCGTGGGATTTTTGGGTTTGAAGAAGATGAAGCTTGAATAACGTTGTCTCTATAGAGATAAAACTATGAGAAATTTTTGATTGCTCAGCCACAATGCAAATATGAACCCGTTTACCTAATAAAAGAACTCACAAGTGAACTTAATAGTCCCACTAAAGCTTGGTCCCCTATTCATTAAATCAAATACAGAAGCTCAACCTCTTTTATATAGCTAGAGGATGGCGAAATTGAACAAGGAAATATAAAACTATAGGAAAACCGCTGCTATTCTAAGACTTCCCATAGGAACTACCATGGCCCGTCATCTATTGCAAAATGATATTTTGTTGTGAACATCCTGTGACTTCACGACCATCCAGGTAACAAGTTACTAGCATTCACATCAATGTTACCCATCACATTATCAAAATACCCTACAAAAGTAGGGCTAGCCTCATAGTGCAACTACCTGTATCAGTCATGACTACATACTTGGTCATTAACGAAACATCGAGTCTGAAAGATATTGGTGCGTTGCAGCTTTAGGTTCTTGCTTTACTTTGGTCGTTGAGGTGTTCAAACAATTATCAAGGCTGAGCTATCCAGGCGGCATCATACTCTTCTTTCACATCTTCATGTCTACCATCAAGCAGATTTTCAATCACCAAGTTCTTTATCACTTTTTCTTTCATATGTGTCATCTCCTTGTACTATCTTGGTCCTTGAATTAAGGCATGACTAACCTGGCAATCTAGACCCAAATGGGTCTAGTTGGGTTTGTATGGAAAAGTGGTAACTTATACGTTTATGTTACTCTATCCCGTTGGACCCACCATACTTCTTCAACAGTTTTGGAAGTGACCCGAGTAGACCCATGAGGTGTTAAGAGTTGTGTTTATGCTAACCCCCCAGTGTTGTAAAAAGCGGCACAGGCAGCCACCAGCCCCCTCGATTTTACCAAATCGGCCTAAAAAAACGGGTCAACGCCTTTCAACATGACGGTCAACGGTGGTAAAAGCCAGTCAGCGTCGGTCAACACCGTTAAAACTTTAAATTTAGGGGTTTTTTTATTTATTTATTTATTTTTTTTGGGGGGTCGGATCTTGTTTTTAGATTATGTGAAAAAATAAATTTCGTAATGTAAGTGTTGTAGATGAGAAGAACAAAAGATGAGAGGCATGAGATGAGATGTTGCCTAGAAAAGAAAGAGAGTAATGAAACGTGCTTAAAAAAAATAATCCTAATTTAACTTGATAAAAGCCCCAATTTACATTTAAAGCCCAACATCAATTCTTTTTTGAGACCCACTTATAATAAAATTTATCAATATAGATTTAAGTTTATAGATATAAATATAATTTTAATATTTATATATAGAAAAGTCCAATCTGCCTTAGTAGCTAGGCGGTGGTCGCCGACTAGCGCCTAGCACTTTTTGCAACCATGCTAACCCTGTTGGGTAAAGAAGATACTCATATACCCAACTAAACCCGTTTGGGTCTAGATTGCCATAAGGATGTAGCATGCCCTTTTTTCAAAGATGCCACACTCTTGCCTTCTACTGTTCAAACATCTACTTGAAGAGATTCTTACTGAATTTTATGAAAAGATTTCCCATAATTTAGCAATGCTGACCAAAGTAAACAGTTAATAATGATTGCTAGGATGAAAAACCACATTGTTTAGACAAGAGAAAGAACAAAGCATTCAAATACCCTTTAACATGATAGCTACATTATTTCTTTTGGAAAGTAAGCAGAAAAATGAATCTAGGAAAGGAATAATGCTTGCCTAACATTTTTTTTTTCCTCAGATAATAATGTGCTTTTTATTTATATTCAAACACGATTTTGAATGGAATCAACATGATACGGGAAGAAGAAATATCAAGATGGGAACTTTCTAATTCAAAACCTTTTTCTCTTCTATCTAATTCTTTTTTGGTTGTTCGACTCTGATACCATTTGATATGGACCTCATCTAAGTTATGTGTGTGTAAGATTTCCTTCTAAAATTTTTTAAAATACAAAACTTACAGCCTTGTGTTTAGTACTTGCCCATGTGTCCCAAACACGAGCACTGTTTCTCTTGTATCCAGAATGGTTTTCCAGATAACTTTACTTTTGGTCTGTATACGTAATTCTCAAAATACTTCTGAGATTTTTTTTGGGTAACCATGGTTTCTGACCTTTTGGCCGACTAATCCACACAGTTAAAATACTTCTGAGATTGGTCTACAATAATAGGTTTGTGAACAGGCAGCTTTATACATATTAACATATCCAATTTTCCCCTCTGATATCAAACTCATATCCATATGCAACATTGATCTATTTTTAATATATTATATTCGTTTGTTATTATTCATACTTCTGATTTGATAATGCATTGGATAATTAGAAATTTAGAATATTATTTTCTATCTATGTGAAAATTTGTTAAAGTTACCAAAGTTTATGATTTTGTTGTTGTTGAAGTAAGATAAAAGCTAAAAAGCCAAACTGTACGTGCTTCTTTTTCTTGAAATTAACATTAACAACAAAACCTTTATAAAGAACTACCGGTAAGTATGTTCAAGTGACATCCAAATCTGGGAGTTTGTAACTTGGCTAGTAGGTTGTTGTTTAAGACAAAAAGAGTATTGCAAGTGTATGAACACCTGATCATGGCACTATCACATTCTGGTGAGTTTTTAAGTTAGAAATGGCTATATTGCCATATAAACAGAGGTAACTGATATTTAAATATATAAAAGATTGAGTATATCGTTGCCATTTTCACATTTCTCTCATTTCTTATATATATTATCTAGTATGCACAAAATTCGGTTTATAGTGTAAAGGATGATATCGTGTATAAGCGAACACAGGTGTGGAATTGTAGTCTAAATTTCAAATATTCACTGGTAGTCCTGTCTGCATATCTTATAACAGACGTCACATTTTTGCCATCTTACCATGTAGACTCTTGCGTGTTCATTTTCTCTTCCCTTGCCAGTTTTCTTCTTCTGTTAGTATTATTGTTTAGAATCTCAATTGGTTCTACAACTGGAGTTCTAATTTCCACAAATGCTCTGCAGATATCTGAAATAAAGGTAGCTGACATTCCAGATGTTGATCTTTCTAGTGTCGGGGTTACAAAATATGGCAACTTTAGTGTAGAAATAGTTGACCCAGTCTCTGATTATTTGGATCTAATGGAGGTAAATAATAGATGATATATATACACAATTTTAATGTACGCATGATCCATAAATTGAATTTCGTTTTTTTGTGCTTTCCCTGCAGGAGGTCTTTGATTTTTCACTAATCAAAAATCTCGTTTCTCGCCCAGACTTCAGGTATAAACATGTGATATCCAGTAGCATCTCCATGATTGATATTTGCTAATATATGTATAGATTTTTAATTTTATATCATTTATTTTGTCAGGCTCACTTTTGATGCAATGCATGCGGTTACAGGTGCTTATGCAAAGCCAATATTTGTAGATAAGCTTGGAGCTAGTCTGGTATGTCACATATATGCAACATATCCTATCTCGATAACTACTAAGAAGCTGGTACAGTAGCTAAAGTCACGACTGAATGGATGTTCGTGCAGGATTCAATATGTAATGGAGTTCCTCTAGAAGATTTTGGACACGGTCATCCTGATCCTAATCTAACGTAAGAAATTCAGGCTGTTATTGAATTTTCTTCGATTATTAGAAGAAATTCAGACTGTTAGACATGAAGACTTTCATATCTTTCAGAAAGCATTTTTAACTCTTTATTCTTACTATAGATATGCGAAGGATTTGGTGAACATTATGTATAGTGACAATGGACCTGATTTTGGAGCTGCAAGTGATGGTAAGTTTGCAGTGCTAAAAAATTTATGATATAAGTCTTTTTATGGAATCCTTCGTTTCAAGTAATTTTTATTCTTTTCTAGATAGTCCACCAGATCCTCCTTTCCCTGTCAATACAAAAGAAACAAACGGAAAGAACAAGAACACAACTAAATTGTAATTATTAAATTGGAAAAAGTTTCTGCACAAACTACTTACTGAAATTTGTGTTGTAATGATTTTTCAGGAGATGGTGATAGAAATATGATTCTTGGTAGACAGTTCTTTGTGACTCCTTCAGACTCTGTTGCTATTATTGCAGCAAATGCACAAGAAGCTATTCCGTACTTTCAGAGTGGCCCAAAGGTAAAAAGGTTTTGCAGAATCTTTGACCTTCTTGTGTAAACAGAAAGTTACTTTGGCTATAATATTTTGTAGGGTTTAGCACGGTCTATGCCAACAAGTGGTGCTCTTGATCGTGTGGCTGAGAAACTTAATCTCCCTTTCTTCGAGGTTTTGTTTTGTTTTTTTTAATGTTCTAAGCTCCATTTGTGATGGTAATTAGTATCTTGTATTAAAAAACCTTGTACGTGGACATTGACTCATATGTTCCAAATGAAAATCGTTTCAGGTTCCCACTGGTTGGAAATTCTTCGGAAACTTGATGGACGCAGGAACTTTGTCAATTTGTGGGGAAGAAAGTTTTGGAACAGGTTCTGATCACATACGTGAGAAGGACGGTATTTGGTACGTTTCTTTATTCACTTTGATAAGAACCATTAATCATCATTTGTTCATTTATGCATAAAATTGCTCCAGAAGTTTATCCTTAGTTCCTTACGCTCCTGCTGGATTTTTAAGTGGGCTTCTCTTTGACAGAGTATGTTACACGAAAAGTCTTTGATCGTATCCTTCTCTTTGTCCGGTTATGTTCACCCCAGAACATACTGATTATGTTGGATACTTGTTAATTTGCTTTATTCAGATCAATTAGATGAAACAGAGGCGCAACCAAAATACTAGTTTTATTGACCAGGAATGTAAATAAAAAATAATGATGAGGACTCCTATCAAAATAAAGGGTGATAAACACTAGCAAGAAGATTCAGTTTGTAATGAGGATAGATATGCCACTAAAAGCTGAACTAAACGATTGTAAAAATGTGTCAGTTGTCTCGGTGAACATTCCTTTTTTTTTTTTTTTTTTTTTTTTTTTTTTTTTTTTTTTTTTTTTGGGTAAAGGGGACGTTACCCGGCAAAAGATTGTTAACATTTTAGTCTTCCAGAGTCCATATGAATGTGTTTACAATCACTTATTTTTAGTCATAATAACTCCTGATGTTCTCTTTTTCCATCATATGTTGGGGAGTTCTATTGGATTGACTGAGCAATGTGATTGACAGGGCTGTTTTAGCTTGGCTGTCTATAATTGCATACAGAAACAAAGACAAGAAACCTGGAGAGAAATTGGTTTCTGTCTCTGATATTGTGAAGGAGCATTGGGCCACTTACGGCAGGAACTACTTCTCTAGATACGATTATGAAGTAATCGCCTTTTCTAAAATCACAATTAAATTTGCAAAACTTGTTTCAAATGAATGTCCTCAATACATTTTTCCATTGCTACGTTTTGACATCACTGGTGGTCCCAGGAATGCGAGTCTGAAGGAGCCAATGAAATGATTAATTATCTTAGGGACTTGATTTCTAAAAGCAAAGAAGGGGACAAGTATGGTGAGTTTTCAGCTCATAGTTCAATAAAGTTCTTGCATAAGTACACTCTCTGAATTGTTTGATCCTCAAAGAGATACGCTATTGCAGGAGATTATACTCTTCAACTTGCAGATGACTTCAATTATACGGATCCTGTAAGTTTATGTGCTATCTTGAACACCCACTAGTTAAATTTTTTTCTGAAAGGTCTTAGAAAATTTATTAGGTGGATGGGAGTGTAGCTTCGAAGCAAGGTGTTAGATTTGTCTTCACAGATGGCTCAAGAATCATATTTCGTTTATCAGTATGCACCAGCCTGTATTGTTTATTATGATTTGTTTTAATTTTGACCTCCACACGTAACTAATATTTGTCAAATTTACAGGGGACTGGTTCAGCAGGTGCAACTGTTAGAATCTACATAGAACAGTTTGAACCTGATGTCTCAAAACATGACTTGGATGCCCAAGTGGCACTAAAACCCTTGATAGGTTTGTTCACAATCTAGTTACCAAATTATGTTCTGTTATATTCATTTTAGTTCATTAGTTTATGTAATCGTCCTGTCACTTGTCAGATCTGGCTTTATCTGTGTCAAAGCTAAAGGAGTTTACGGGAAGGGAAAAGCCTACAGTGATCACATAAATTATACCATGAGATTCTCAAACTCTCAGCAGAACTGATATTGGTGCAGGTGTTTTTCGACTTTCTCAAACATGATTATTCTATATATTCTTTTTGGTTGAGCATATGCTGGAGATTTGAGTATCTTATCTGAGGATGATGACCATCTGCCATGTACATTTTAAAAGTGTTTTCTATAAAATGAAATTTCAGGTCTTTAATTTATTGCTACATCTTTTTGTAGTTTGACTTTGTTTACATGTAATCTTATATTATCTGTTCTGATAAGATAGCATTGTATTTTTATTGTTCACGTAAGCTGTATGCTTAGTATGTTAGCGTTTGCATTATCTGACTGAGATATTTAATGAGGAATCATTCTTTTGAGGGAAAACTTATAATGATTATGTACAGTTACTTAATAGTTTCTGCATGTTGATGCATGTCATTTGGTTTGACGTGTGTGTAGGAGACACATGTCATCATGAGTCATGTGTTTTTTAATTGGTTATAGGGATGATGGAAATCTACAAAGCTTGTCTATCTTACTGTATTATCCCATCACTTACGCTTGGCATTTTGTCACTCGATGAATCCCAGATCACCAATAGTGTCTTTCTAGCTTAGTGGTCCATGTAGGACCTATCTTCTTCATAGACTTGAATTGCATACATGATAGTGGTTGTTCTTTATAGGGCACAATGGTAATGCTCTCTTGAACCTTTTCTGGATCTTTCTCTGAACTAAACATAAGTTATCTTTGAGTTTAAGCCAATCATAAAATCATGATTGTAGGTCCCAAAAACTGTGTAGATTATATGTGTACAAGATGATAAAACCACAAACCTAAGTTTGATCATGAGCATCATGTTCAGCTGAAACTCCACTATGACAGAAACTCAAGTGATGTATTCGTAGCATGCACTATGACATGAAATCTTCAATTAACATACTGTATTATCTATTACCCTTTTGAAATG